>JBBGZY010001540.1:5737500-6419752 GCA_037952925.1 Lithobates clamitans
CCTCACATTTTTGTAAATATTTTATTCTATCTTTTCATGTAACAACACTGAAGAAATGACACTTTGCTACAATGTAAAGTAGTGAGTGTACAGCTTGTATAACAGTGTAAATTTGCTGTCCCCTCAAAATAACTCAACACACAGCCATTAATGTCTAAACCGCTGCCAACAAAAGTGAGTACACCCCTGAGTCAAAATGTCCAAATTGGGCCCAATTAGCCATTTTACCTCCCCGGCGTCATGTGACTCATTAGTGTTACAAGGTCTCAGGTGTGAATGGGGAGCAGGTGTGTTAAATTTGGTGTTATCGCTCTCACTCTCTCATACTGGTAACTGAAAGTTCAACATGGTACCTCATGGCAAAGTACTCTCTGAGCATCTGAAAAAAAGAACTTTTGCTCTACATAAAGTTGGCCTAGGCTTTAAGAAGATTGCCAAGACCCTGAAACTGAACTGCAGCACGGTGGCCAAAACCTACAGTTAAGCATGGTGGTGGGAGTGTCATCGTCTGGGAGTGCATGAGTGCTGCCAGCACTGGCAAGCTGCAGTTCATTGAGGGAACCATTAATACCAACATGCACTGTGACATACTAAAGCAGAGCATGATCCCCTACCTTCAAAGACTGGGCCGCAGGGCAATATTCCAACATGATAACGACCCCATACACACCTCCAAGACAACCACTGCCTCGCTAAAGAAGCTGAGGGTAAAGGTGATGGACTGGCCAAGCATGTCCCCAGACCTAAACCCTATTGAGCATCTGTGGGGCATCCTTAAATGGAAGTTGGAGGAGTGCAGGGTCGCTAACATCCACCAGCTTCGTGATGTCGTCATGGAGCAGTGGAAGAGGACTCCAGTGGCAACCTGTGGAGCTCTGGTGAACTCCATGCCCAAGAGGGTTAAGGCAGTGCTGGAAAATATTGGTGGCCACACAAAATATTGACACTTTGGGTAATTTGTACATTTTCACTTAGGGGTGTACTCACTTTTGTTGCCACTAGTTTAGACAATAATGACTGTGTGTTGAGTTATTTTGAGGGGACAGCAAATTTACACTGTTATACAAGCTGTACACTCACTACTTTACATTGTAGTAGCAAAGTGTCATTTCTTTAGTGTTGTCATATGAAAAGATAAAATAAAATATTTACAAAAATGTGAGGGGTGTACTCACTTTTGTGAGATACTGTGTGTGTATATATATATATATATATATATATATATATATAACTTTTTTTTTTCTTTTTACCTCTCGATACTGTCCACCCTCTGATACTTTAAGGCCTCATTCAAATGGGCATACCTATCCATACACCTGTGCAAAAGGCCATCTCTGCCCGCATACGATGCACAGGTGTTCCATGCATCCATACAGGCAGTCCCATTTGTGTCTAGTGGGGCGCAGCAACAACACTGATACAGACCCTAGACTAGGGTGACCAGACATCCCCGGTTTCTGGGGACAGTCCCCGGATTGAGGACACTGTCCCCGGACCAAGTCTGTCCCCAGTTTTGTCCCCGGTTTGGATTTGAACAGGGGCTGGGGCAATTTCAAAGACAGCCCGTGCAGAATAAAAAGAAAAATCTGAATTGCCCCCCCCCCCTCCTCTGCCGCTCCTACTAGCTTATGGGGGTTTATTTTTTCCATTATCTGTGCCCCTTTCTGATGATCATGTGCTGGTTGGAGCGGAGGGACTATTTCTTTAGTTTCTGGCGCATGCCCATTCAGCTCCACTCGTATGTTCTTCTGCCTTGGCTCAAGTCCTGGCTAGCCGCTTGCCTGCCTACTTATCTCCTTGCCTACCCTGGTGGAGTGATTTTCCTCTGCTCCCCACCCAGTAGTAGCCGGGGCTCGAAGAGTAAAGCCCCATACACACTATCAGATTTTCTGCTGATTTTTGTCTTTAGATTTACCAAAACCATGTAGTGCAAGGGCCTGCCTGATTGCATACAAATTGAAACTCCTAAGGTTTGACCTCATATTATATGGTTTTGGTAAATCTGAAGGAAAAAAATCAGCAGAAAATCTGATAGTGTGTATGGGGCTTTAGACTTGACAGGCTGTGAGGCGAGCGGCGGCGGAGACGGGCAAAGAGTCGTCGAATTGCTGCCATTACAAGTAAAAAAAAAAAAATGTCCCCGGATTTCATTTTAAAAATCTGGTCACCTTACCCTAGACCCAATTTGACAGCCAAGCAAGTGCCTGTCCCCAAACGCACACTGTCTGTGTTCAGGGATCAGCACCCACACAGCTGTCAGATTGGGACCAGTGGCTATATCCATGCAGTTGCTGCATTCCAATATACAGAGAGGGAATGGCTGTGGGCAAACACTGACCTTTACATGGGTGTGCGGCTAGGTTCATCGCTGTGCTGAATATATATATATATATATATATATATATATATATATATATATATATATATATATATATATATATATTATATATATACATTTTTGCAGAGAGCTGTAGCAAACAGTCAAATTCTGGATTGCTATCAGCCCAGTGTAGAGATAATCTGTGATTCTTGAGGGTTTTTGCATTATACATATCTTTGTACTTGTTGAACAAGTCTGCTTATCTCCTCCCTGAGCTCTGCTATCCATCTTCCTGAGGTGAAAGAGCTCTCATCGGAAAGACCAGCACGGGGCACCTTACATGCAGGGACTTGTTAGCTTGTTGGAAAATCACTATGCAAGCTGTCTCAGATTATTCTTCTCAATGGAGAAATGAGCTTACTATCTGATGCGTACCACATTTACCTGGCCAAGTTGGAAAATCCATTACGGGTTTGAGGACCAGCAAAAGTCTTATTACTGTTCTAGCTTAGACGTCTGCCCTTCTACACTCAGCAAGAGTAGACAGTCCAAAACTGGGACTTTGTACTTAAAATATACATTCCCCCATACTAACTAGACACCATACATGAATATACATGTTTCTAATCATTATGACTGTAAGTTTATTTGTTAAAGACGTTTTGCCTCAGAATGTGTTTATTAACCCTTCCCCATCCAGCACTGGTGTCCATTTAACAGGGTCTTTATGCCTAGGGGGCAGGAAGGCCTACCCGATCGTGTGACCACTTTGATTGGCTGTCACAATGGTCACATGAGCGGGAGCTGGTCCCACCAGCTCCCAATCATTACTAGAGACTGGGAGCTGTCTTTGACAGGTTGGTCACTGTGCTGGGAAAGCTCACAACAGAGAAACCTCAGCTGCCCATGGATCCATACGTGAGTGTTAAAGACCACCCTTATTGCCGCCGCATTGTGTAGTACTGACTGGCATATTCAAGGCTTAGGATACCTTTTTATATCCTTTTCCATCTTTGTAAAGTTTCATTACCTTGTTACACAGATTTTTTGACTGTTCTTTTCTACCTCCCTCATGGCTTAGTGTCTAGCCTGCTTAGTCCATCCATTTGAGAGCTAACAAACTCATTGACTATACACAGCCACTAATTGTGATTTAAAAAGCCACAAATGTGGAAAATTAACCTTTACTTGCCATTTTAACTTGTGTGCGCCACCTTCTGTGCCTGTACCAAGGCCAAACATTCCAGGGTATGTAAACTTTTGATCAGAGTCATTTGGGTAGTTTCTGTTGTCATCATGATTTAAAAAGAGTAAACACAGTTGATTGATAATAAATGGCTTCAGCCAAAAACTAACCAGGAGTGATATAAATGTTTTTGTGTTATCATTCATATTCTCTGAAAAATGGCCAAGAAATCATAAATGTAAATGTAAACTTATGAGCACAACTGTAACTCTTGCGCATAAGTGTGATGGCCCAGCTGAGGTGGAAGTGGTGACCCACTCCACCAGGTATACTGCTTCAGTCTTTGCTGCCCTCTAGGACTGGGGGTGACCTTGACACATCTAAAAGATGGAAAGAGGCTCTGAGGAAGAAGGACAATCCTTCAAAGTGCATCAACCATCAGGGGCCCCTGCATGCCCCCCCCCTGCCCCAGGGTCTGGAGACTGTACATTCCCGGACTTTAAAGCCATAGAAGATTGGCTATTTCTAGCATACTTGCACCTCATGTTTGTGAGTAGTTTTTAATACATATTTTATCTTGAACCAATTTCAGTGGGATAATGCACTTTGCCGGTGCGCCCTCTTTTCTTACCATTTTCAATGTAAATACCGGAATGTGTCTTGATTCCAGATGCCTGTAACAGTGGCAGCCGGTGGTATATTTTCTTGGGGGGGGGCAGCAAACAGTGCACAGCCAGCTGTAGCCAATAACCCCCCCCCCCGGTTTAGTCACCCACATCCCTTCCCCCGGGCAAAGCTTCCCTCTGGGCGATGGGCAGCTGACTTCCCCTGAGTTTCCTTCTCGGCATCAGGGCTGGCTGGAAGGCAGAATCAGTCTTACAATAGCAAATGTTCATTTGCTATTGCACACAACTGGGTGGGCTTAGAGGAGTGCAGGGCTCTGCACCCCGAACCCACCCTTTGTTGAAACCTATTAGATCCTCTGGCTCTAATCACGTGCTTAAAAAAAACACCCCCCCCCCCATTGGAATCCATACACCCTGTGCCCTGTATGTAAATTAGGGGGCCAGACGCCTGGATGGGGGGGTTGCGCTCCTGCACCTCTTATGGCTGGGTTGCCACTGGTCTATTATGCCTTATTCAGCAGGACTCAGATTGGCAAAGGGTGGGGCAGTAACAGGAGCCAATCAGGCTCTGCTGCAGTGCACATGTGCTGACACTGAACATGCTTACATGAGAGAGCAGAAGGAGGATTTCATCCGTGTGCTGCAGCCTCATTTTCTAATCAGCAGGTTGAGGGTGTGTTCTTGACCACACTGGGTCACTGCTGCAGTGGAGGTCTTGGATCCAGTAGGGCTCTTTGACGCTGGTGACCCCGGCCCCCCACCAAAACAGTACAGCTTGACAGGGTCCCTACACATACCTTGTTTCATACTCTGTCTCGAGTAGAGAAAGAATTGAACCTTTAAGAGCTGCTCCCTGATGTTTGGGTATTTAATTGGGTAATATTCAGGCCCCATTCACACCTGTGTAGTGGGAACTTATGCTACACTACGCTTTTGGACGTGGGTGGTTTTCACGCGATTCCATGTGTCACACACAGCGCAGCCCATGCACTTCAATGGCCTGCCCTATGCACATTTGTAGCCCAAAAGAAGCTCCTCGTCCTTTTTGGGTGAAAAGCTTCAAGTAATTTTTAAAGGCCTGTCTTGCTGCGATTGCTGCACAATTCTGTCGCCCGAAAAATTGCTGCAAAATCGTACTCGTTTTTCAGCAGTTTGCCAAGTGATTTTGAATCGTGGGTCAGGACTTCTCTTCCATATTTCTTAAAATGAATGGGCTGCCTTACATTTGAATCGTGGGCATGTGCATGTATGGGAGTCAGCGCCCATCTGAATGAGCCCTTAGGATGGCTTTCAGTGGAACTGATCATGCTGGTTATCTAATATAGTTTTCCTTTTTATCATATGTTATTTATTTTTCTCTTTTTTTTGTTTGTAGCACCCTCTAGTGTATGCTACTAGAAGAGTAGTGTAGGTAAAAGAATTTGCCTTGCTCAAGGATTATCCTGAGTCACTGTATTTGGGTCATGGTTACTAGAGTCCAGGGTTGGATGACTGATCCTAAAAGCCCTCTGATGCTTCCCCCTTTTATCTGGAATATTGAAGAATGTTCTAGAACTAGTGGGTGGAGGTGAGGAGGAGCTGTCATGAACATTTATGGGACCTCAGCCAATCCCCTGATCGCTGGCATGGGACTTAGAAAATCCCATAAAAAAACATGGGCCATGCCAGCGGGGGAGTCGAGTGGAAGATAGAGATGGAGTATTGGGGAGAGGCTGTCGGTGGCCCTTGGGGGACCCCTGTCGAGGAGGGGTTTTACCTCGGGCTGGAGGCTCGGGATAGCTGGCTTGGAAGTATCCCAACCATAGGAGACAATTTGAAGGTTTCCTGCTGGAAGAGGCAGCCGGAAAGAGCAAGCAAAGACAGTGATCAGACAGACAGAGACGGTAATATCAGCACAATACAGGGACTACACAAGGGGAGAGTCTTCATGCTTGCCCTGGGGAGTCTCCATAGAAGTGTGCCAGTCAGGAAGGGTTAGGGAAGTGTGCCAGTCAGGGATGGCTTGGCATGGGAAGTGTGCCAGTCAGGAAGGACAGGGTAAGCGTGCCAGTCAGGAAGGACTTGGTAAGCGTACCAGTCAGGAAGGACTGGGTAAGCGTGCCAGTCAGGAAGGACTGGGTAAGCGTGCCAGTCAGAGAGGACTGGGTAAGCGTGCCAGTCAAGAAGGACTGGGGAACCTTGCCATTCAGGAAGGACTGGGTAAGCGTGCCAGTCAGGGAGGACTGGGTAAGCGTGCCAGTCAGGGAGGACTAGGTAAGCGTGCTAGTCAGGAAGGGCTGGGGAAGTGTGCCAGTCAGGAAGGGCTGGGGAAGTGTGCCAGTCAGGAAGGGCTGGGGAAGTGTGCCAGTCAGGAAGGGCTGGGGAAGTGTGCCAGTCAGGAAGGGCTGGGGAAGTGTGCCAGTCAGGAAGGACTGGGGAAGCATGCCATTCTATAAGGACTGGGGAGGCAAGCAGCCAGGTGGGCTGGTATCTTCTACAGCAGTAGAACTGGGCTCAGGGTCCCAGGAAGGCAGAAGGAGATGCTGTTCACTTCATATTGTCCACTCTATCCACTAAAGGACAGAATGTTTCCAGCCTGTAATGGGCAGTTGCTGAATTAACACTAAAGACTGTTAGTTCCCCTGGAGTGATCAGCAGGAGCTGTACATGTGAACCAAGTTTGTGCAGGAAGAAGAAAAAAAGAGGACTTTGTGTAAATCCCATAAATATCCTAACCAATCCAAGTTATTAACCTCTAATGAACAACAAAAAACAAGCCTTGTTTTTTGTTGCAAGGACTGTTTTTCTGTGTTATAGAATGCATGAAGGAAATGCTGTGTGCCTGGGCCGTATAGAAGTGGGAAATCCTAACTCAGCAGCTCCAACGTGGGGTGTGCTACATGTTATTTTTGAGGTTTTCTTTTTTTTCACATATTTTTGTATTGGGTCCCATTTTTGATTTCACAAACTTTCTTTTCTGTTTTATGAGGCAAATGTGCATATAATCATTGAATAATGCAATATTACTGGTCTATAGAGTGCATAGATATGTGCAATAGCGCCCTCCTGTTTTGAATTTTACAGATATCCAGATTTAGGCGTTCATGATCGCTGGAACATACTGAGGGCAAGCAGTTTACTTCTATTGATCATTGATTATTTATAAAGGCTGGAACCTTACCCTTTTCTATCCCAGTTTAATTGTGCCACAATCATAGGGGTGACCAGAATCGATCATTGGAAAGCCTCAGATACACAAGGGGGGAGTAGGGGTTGTGTTTTGATTGATGGGTGTAAATAGGTGTTTAGTTAGCTTGCACATTGTCTATCACATTGAGAAGGGGTTCCTGAGAGTCTCAGAAATGTTGTTGTTTTTTACGGCGTGTTTTGTTACTGAGATCTCAGTAAGGTTCTGTTCACACTAGTGTGATATCAGGTGGGACTTGAGTTGCACAGAATCGCATGACAATGGAAATCGCATTGTTTTCAGTGGTGTCTGGGCACATCTATGCAAATCATCACGGTGTGGTTGGAAAAGGTTCCTGTACTACTTTGTTGAATAGAATATTCAAACTTTATCAGAGCTGCATCCAAGTTGCACTACATAATCACACTGAAAATCAAAATCAGATCACCGCAGTGTGAACCTAGCCTTAATATTTGAGATCCTCTTTTTGGTGTGCTGGCCATTTTTTTGGCCAGCACACATTTTTCTGGCCATGGTGTGACACTCTGGTCTGTAACACTAATGTCACTTCACATGTAATTTATTTGCTTCACAATAATTCTGTAAGCAGCCTTATTGGTGTGTTTTATCAATGATTTACTTATATCTAATCCAGTGCAATAGTATGACAGCTGCAGTATTACAGACATCTCTTCATCTCTGTACCTGCAATGCATTGTGGGAAGCAGCCTGGCAGCAGCGACTAGAGGGTTTCCTACCTTTGGGACAGAGCCGTGTTGCTGCAGCAGACAGGAGCAGTCTGGAAAGCCAAGCGGATGTGACATCGCAGATAGACGGGCTTCTCTTGTACTCCTTCCTCGCTTGTTGGGTCATTGCTATGGAGAATTCCCATAAGTACATTCAGATCTGTCAGGACACAGCTGGCTTATAACAAGCACTTCCAGCATCTACAGTGTGGGATGTGGAAACTATTTTCCAGAAAAATAATACTGTGCGACAGCTGTAAATGCAAGATGGCAGATATGGGCCTCATGCACATGGATGTAATAAAATGATATCTATGCAGGATCTTGCTGGCAGAAAGATGCTGCTGCTGAAAAAAAAAATTGCATTTATTTGCATGGAATTTGCATTCCGTTTAGATGGCGAAACATCAGCAAAATTTTCACATCTGTAAGATTTTTCTTCAATTTCTCTAGCTCAGTTTTCAGACCCAGCATGTACGCAGGTACACGCATTTACAAGTGAGTTATGCCGCGTACACACAGTCGGACTTTCCGATATAAAATGTGCGATGGGAGCTTGTTGTCGGAAATTCCGACCATGTGTAGGCTCCATCGGATAGTTTCCATCGTAATTTCCATCGCACAAAATTTGAGATCTGGTTCTCAAATTTTCCGACAACAAAATCCGTTTGCGTAAATTCCGATCCTGTGTACACCATTCCGACGCACAAAGTGCCACGCATGCTCAGAATCAAGCAGAAGAGCTGCACTGGCTATTGAACTTCATTTTCCTTGGCTCGTCGTAAGTGTTGTACGTCACCGCGTTCTTGACGTTCGTAATTTCCGACAACATTTGTGTGACCGTGTGTATGCAAGACAAGTTTGAGCCAACATCTGTCAAAAAAAAAAACATGATTTTGTTGTCGGAATGTCCGATCGTGTGTACAGGGCATTATGCAGATATACTGACCGATGATGCAGAATTTTCTGCTTTAATTCTACTCACTGAATGCAGCACAAGATTACTGAGCACAAGGCAGCTATACAATTGTAGCTAAATATGGAAAAAATGATGTGCTTAGTGCATATGTGAATTGGTTTAAAAATTAAATGATCAAATTGACAGCAGCACTCACAAGTTTGTACACAGCAACATCCATAAACATAATTAAAAAAACGTGTTGCACTGTCCTATGAGAATCAATTAAAAATGTGAATCAAAAATCAAAATGAATTAAATTAAAATAAATCATAAAAATATATTCTACAAAATATATAATATATAAAAAATATATGAAACACCAAAGTCCATAAAGTGATAATATACAAGGTCCTTGAATCCAGTGCAACACCCAGTGCTTAGATAGATGAGGCAAAAATATCTTCTTACCAGATCCAAAGACCTATCAAGGTCTATATTTGCATCAGTGAGCTTTATTACCCCTCACATTAGGTGCAGATCATCTTAGCTTATCCAGCCTCCTCATGGGGAACCGTTGGTGAAAACGAGCCAAAGGTAATAATCACAGGCTATCCACAGGAGACGATCCAACAGATTTTATTGTTGTTGTTGTTGCATATTTTTTGTAGAGATGTATGCATCTGCTCCTGAGGAAGTGGATTTCAGACCACGAAACGCGTCAAGCCAGATTTTCCTATACCTTAAACTTCAGAACAGCAATATTTTTGTTTCACCACAAAGCAGCTTTGGTTTAAAATGATGCAACCTGTGGCACAACAGCTGAGATGCTCATAGGGCTGGAGATACAAAGGCTCAGGGAGGGGTCCTATCTTGATGCAAGGCAGACAGGATGAAAGAAGGGGGTGGGGCAATGCTGTCAGCAGGTCTAACCTATGTTTTGTGCTTGCTGGACTATTGTAGTGCTACTCTTGACTTAAAGTCCCAGGTTCAATTCACGCTAGTGCAGCAGCCAGGCAAACAGTATCTTTACCCACTGACTCAATAAAGTCAGCTGAAATAAAGACCATGAGCGTTGCCTTTTTACATTTATTGCTGTAGTAAACTTGGATAGGGTTCAGGGAGCTGTGGGATACTCCACATTACTAACTGGAACAACTTCCTTCTAGTAGCTCTGCTGAACAGACCCTTCAGTAATGGGACACTAAATGGACAACACTGAGGCACTAGTATCAATGATCCAGGCTAAAGCTTTTCAGTCTGTGTAGCAGCAGAGGTGCTAAAGTGGACAGTCACTAAAATTGTCTCCTCCTCTGGGCCAGTACTCACAGTGTCCTTCTGATATGGAATACACTCCAATTCCAGCAGACAGACTTTCCCTGTATACTCCCAAGGCAGGTCCTAGGTGCAGTCTTGGTTTCCTGAAAAGACTGGTGACCGAGCAGACAATTCTCAGCAATGGCTTGGATCCTATGAAGCAGAGTGGACCTTTAGCAATGCAGCCAGGAAAGCAGGCAGCTCTCCTGGACAAGAACAGAGGGCTCTGGGTTCCAGACTATTTATGTACTCCCCAACCACCATCTGGACACAGCTCTCCAGGGATTGACTGGGGCTGCCTAAATATGCAAGTTGCCCATCCAGGTCTCCCACCCACTATATTCTAGAAAGCTCCAGAAAACAGGGGGAAGCAGCCAGATTAGCTGCCTGTGGAGCACATAGCAAGCTGCAACAATTACACACACAGCTCTGCTGGTTACAGAAGAGCAAATAAAATCTGCCAACCCAAAAAACCTAGCAGCCTGGAAGTGGGTGCAAATACCTGTCTTAGATTTTGCTCAGGTGTGAATGGAGCCTAAGCCTCGTCAGGCGTTTCTCTGCCTCTATTCAAAATCAATGGTTCCGTAAAGGAGCCCATTGATTTGAATAGAAGCCGCACCAGTAGTCGGATCATGATAATCCAACTTGCGGTGCGACCTGTGAGCTGAGGATCTTGAAGATCTAAAATAAAAAAAAAATTGGTGTGGGTTCTCCCCAGGACGAAACCAGATCCTTCAGTCTGGTATGGATTTTAAGGGGAACCCCCACGCCATACTAAACCCTTATCCAAGCATGCAGCCCGGCAGGTCAGGAAAGAGGGGGACGAGTGAGCAGCCTCTCCCCTCCTGTACCATACCAGGCCACATGCCCTCAACATGGGGGTGGTGGGTGCTTTGTTGATGAGGACAAGGGCCTCTTCCCGACAACCCTGGCCGGTGGTTGTCGGGGTCTGTGGGAGGGAGCTAGTCGGAATCTGGAGGCCCCGTTTAACAAGCCCCCAGATGCCAGCCCCCCACCCTATGTGAATGAGTATGAGGTACATTGTACCCCTACCCATTAACCTAAAAAAAGTGTCAAAAATAAACAAAGTACACAGGTTTTTAAAGTATTTTATTATGGCAGCTCCGGCTTCTCTTCCGATAGCTTCTCCCTCTGCTGGTCCTTCTCCCTCTCTGGTGCTTCTCCTCTCTGCGCTGCCTTCTTGCTCTTTTGCCGGGTCTTTGCCGCTGTCTTCTCCCTCTGTTCTTCTTCCGATGTTGACTCGACACGATCTCCTGATGTAATGCTGAGTCCGCCATGTGCAATGACTTATATTGGCATGGGGGGGCACACACAGACATAATTTGGAGGCCCCATCCCCTTGTGACATCATCGCCCCATCATGCCCTCGGAGGGGCGGGCCTCCAAATGACATCAGCAGGTGGCACGCCCCATGCCAATATAAGTCATTGCACATGGCGGACCCAGCATTTCCCCAGAAGATCGCATTGAGTCGACATTGGAAGAAGAACAGAGGGAGAAGACAGCAGCAAAGACCCGGCAAAAGAGCGAGAAGACAGCGGAGAGGAGAAGAACCAGAGAGGGAGAAGACATCGCCGGAGGAGGGAAAAGAGCCGGAGAGGGGAGAAGAAATCTGAAGAGACGCCAGAGCTGCCTTGTACAATACTGGTGGGACAGTTGGTCCTGAATTGTATCTGATGGAGTCAGAAAGTCTGTGACTTAATGATATAAAAAAAAAAAAGACATAATGGGCATTTAACCCTTGCAATGCAAGGAGACCCCACTGCAAGGGTAATTTTTTGCTTGTTGCCCATAGAGGAGTTATTAGTTTTCTATTGCTGTCCGTGTACTTGTTGGGGAGATGTCTATTTACTTTCTGTCCTAGAGAAACGTTGTGACAACCTGGAAAAGAGTCTCAGGGTCTAAAAATCTCCCCATATTCTTCACTCCACTAAGAAGATGTTTTAATTGCATGTCCTACCCTGGTTACAAGGAGACAAGAAGTGAAGAGAAAAATAAACTTTTAGCCCGAATTTTGGGCTGATTTCGGACCAGAAACGGACCAAAAGACACACAGGGCTTCGATGCAATCCGCACCGGAGCCGCTGCAGAGGTGTGTGAACCGGCTCCATAGAAAGCTGGTCACAATCTCCTGCTATGAGAACTGGATGCGGGAACCCAGCCTTAAACTGATTGATTGTGATATTATCCAGGCTGTGTCCTATGTGTTGCATAGTTCCCAACTGATCCTCATTTTAGGGAACTGTTCCTCTAAAACTAAATCCCTCTGACCAACTAATATAGAGTTGATCCATCTTTCCCCAATGATTAGTAATGGACCAACAGTGAGGTGTAGGAGGTGGAAATGTGTGGGTCAGCGCTTGTAAAGTCAAATGTAATGTAGATTGCTGAAGGTACATGTTAGCAGCACTGGGTATCTCCAGTTTAATAATGTTTCTAGGTTATTTCCATTTGTTGAATGACAAGTTTATTTGACCTATTAATGGGCCAAGAGGGGGACTGGATAAATCATTGGGTAAAGTGAAAAACCCTTGAAAGGAAATATCACTTTTGACCCCAAAGGTTTCTCCAGTATCACAGCAGTTTTACACATTTACTGCTGGCAGTGGAAATATATTGTTCATAGAACATCAATACCTGCGTTTGAATATATTACTAGTTAGTTACTGAGAAATGCTGTGCGAGGCATTATGCTGAGAGTTAGTATTGATCCATCAACTAGACGACTGATGGCAAAGACAAATATGTTACTGATAAGAGCTCTATCTAGTCAGCCATCTGGTGATAATATGAGATTCCTCTGCCCCTCTGAGAATCATTTATAGATGTGCACATGCATCAGTATTGTTTTTATTCATGTGTAACGCCCCCTGTCCCGCGCCCCAAAAGCTGGCAGTTTACTCCAAGGGACAGTGAGGGCCAGCATTTCACCCCAAAGTCCACAGCTAAAATTCTGTCTTTTAAGAGGTTTTATTTCCCATCACACTAGGAGGGAGGGCTAGGGTCTCAGATAATGCTTACAGACTTTCCAGATTCATGTCTAGCTGTACAGTGTAAAGAGCCTTTAAGCCAAACCATTGTAGCGCTACCCCTGTAGGAGTCGCTGGTTGAGATGGGTCCTCTGATGCTGACCTTGACCTTCTCAAGATCCTCAGCCTTCCTGACACACCTGGCTGAGTATACTAACACTAGGTATTGCAAGAAAATCACTCATGGTAAACCAAACACCCAACGGTAATGTTATTTTAAAGAAATGGACACCAAATCAATCAAACTTAGTATATTCAGAGGAATTAAAGTGATTCTAAAGCCTGAAGCCTGCAATCTTTGCATGAAAGTAAAAGACCTTCAGTGTGCAGCGTCCCCCTCAGCCCCCTCTTATACTCATCTGAGCCTGATCCCGATCCAGCGATGTGCACAAGAGCAGAAGTGCTTTCGGGTCTCTGACAGGAGCCATTGACTCGTGCTGCTGTCAATCATAGCAAATGAGGAGGGAGCGGGGGCGGGTCTGAGACATACTCTGTGTGTCTTTGAGATACACAGAGGCGGCTTGGAAGAGAGCAAATACGAGTGCCCCCAAAGCAAGCAGCTAGATCTGGAGCGGGGGGGGGGCCAGAATTGCTGGTGGTGGAGCTGATAAGAGGAGGATCGGGACTGCTCTGTGCAAAACCATTGCACAGAGCAGGTAAGTATGACGTGTTTGTTATTTACAGAAAAAAACTGTACCTTTACAATCACTTTAAAGCGGGGGTTCACCCACACCGCCAAAAAAAAAAAATATTAAAAGCCAGCAGCTACAAATACTGCAGCTGCTGACTTTTAATACATTGCCACTTACCTGTTCCAGGGTCCAGCGATGTCGGCAGGGGATGCCGAGAACCCGCTCGGTTCTCGGCAGCTGCCACCGCCATCCTAGGTGAGGGAATCAGGAAGTGAAGCGTTGCGGCTTCACTTCCCGGTTCCCTACTGCGCATGCGCGAGTCGAGCTGCGCATCCCTAGTGGTCTCCGCTCTCTCCTGGGAGCTGTGTGTTCCCAGCAGACAGCGCAGTCGGGACGGGAAGAGGCATAGACTCCCATGGGAGTCTATGCCGGAAGTGGGTGCAAATACCTGTCTTTGACAGGTATCTGCACCCCCCTCCCCCCTGAAAGGTGCCAAATGTGACACCGGAGGGGGGGAGGGTTCCGAAAAGCGGAAGTTCCATTTTTGTGTGGAACTCCGCTTTAAGTACCAGATATAATGATGCACTAGGCGTAACAGAGCAATTGACCGCACCTGGAGCCTAAAATTTCACCAGCCACCTAGGTCAGCTTAAACAGTAACACTGCCACCCAATGTGCAACAAGGGGCAGCAATAAAGTCAGATATTTATAAACCCCCAGGACTACACTGGCCAAAAGCACAATAGGCGGTTATGCCAGGCCTAAGACTGCCTGAAGGACACCGTCAGGGCCTGAGCGGTTCAAGATAAGTAACAGGACATGATATGAGAGCAAGCTCAATAAAACGGGCAGTGTTTAAGTTGTTCTGCCGGCTTCCATTGGGGCCCTTTAAAGCGTTGATGCACTTTAAGACTATTTAATGAGCCTGCATTCATTTGAGGTTGCGCTTGGGGAACTTGTATAGTCTTTGGCACAGATGTAAGATGTTTGAAAAAACAGAGATTGGATCAAGTCAAGTTAGGTACAAGAATTGTTCAATGAGGCAGTATTATGTTGAATATGAGCACCATATGTTATATACTTTTTTGGGCAGTCTGGTATGAATCCCTCTGTCACTCCCTCACAGTCCTGTGGCTCCCTGGGAACTGTAATCTTCTTCTTACTCTATACAGTACAGCAGCCCCCCTTAACAGGACTACACGTCCCAGAATGCAACTCATGGCTGTGTTTTTCCTTTGGTCACCTCTGGGTTTATCAGCGACTATCGGATAAAAAGGAAGGGGGGGGGGACAAAGAGAGAGCTAGTAGGTATGATGGAGACCTGCGGCTCTCTGTCAGTGAGCCAATCCAAACATCAAGTAGACACCAAACTGCCAGCACCTGGCTACACCAGCAAAACTGTAGATCATTTCTTAAGCTGGTGAACAAACTTCTCCCTCTGTGCTCGTTCCAGTGCCCTCTGTACAATTTTCTAGGCTTCCATGAATCTTCAGCAAAAAACTCACCAGGCCCTGCAAGAAAACCAGCCTACATCCTGGCATCCTCCAGCAAGGTCCCCCTCCTGGCTCTCATTTTGGCACAGCTTACCTCACTGACAGGAAGTACAGCCTCCAGGGCCACTGCAGGCGTAATTCCCTTTCCAGAGCACATATGAGGGCTTTAGGCTTACATAGTAAAGGTGAATAGAATGGTCTCGCGCAAACAATAATATCACTAAATAACACTGTAATGGGATGTACACACTGAAGCTGGAAAAGTGGCTGCTAAAGAGCAAATGGGTGAAAAAAACAGCAATAAAAGGGTCAATGTGCAAGACATTTAGCCATTTTGCACATCATATACATTTATTCCATTTCATTTATTAATACAGCCTGGTCAATTTATAGTTATTTCTTGCGCATTGACCCTTTTATTGCTGTTTTTTCACCCATTTGCTCTTTAGGAGCCACTTTTCCAGTTTCAGTGTGTACATCCCATTACAGTAATATTTAGTGATATTATTGTTTGCGCAAGACCACTCTATTTACCTTTACAACGTTTAGTGTTTTGTGATACACTTCGAGATTTTGCTGCATTTTGATTTATTATTCATCACTTGAGTTTTGTTACTAGCTTTGTTTTTATTACTCTCAGTAGCGCGAGAGACACATCCACAATTTTATAGGCTTACATAGATCAGTCCAGCATCACCTCTCATGGCTCTCACAAGTAGGAAGAGAGAGCTTAAATTGTCTGCCTCAAATATTTATATCCTCCCCCCAGCATGCATCAGAGGTAATAAACCTCCTACTGGTTGGCTGGAGAAAATATAAATATTCATAACTCAGCTTCTCTGTGTCATACTATTGTCAGAGGTACCAGTGACGCCTACTGGCAGCAAAGAGAAATCACAGCTCCACAGAGTTTAGGGAAAGACCAAGTGAACAAATAGACTACAAATCCATACTGGTCTGCTGCCAAACATGGCTAAATTTAGGTAGTAGTCCCTGTTTAGAACAGGGTGCTAAATAACTATTTACTTATTGTGTGTGTATTTGTTTATATTATAATTATTTATTTCTGTCTGTGTTGCTGTTTTTCTTCCTGACATGTGAAACTGTTGTCACTGTGACAGTAAATGAGAGGAAATTCTTTTGCCTTTTTTTATTTGAATGCATGCAGCTGCATTTAAATAGAAAACACAGTGTTTAATAAAAAAAAAAAAAAGGATGCGCTTAACCTGTGATTCAAATACACCTTAATAGGACATGCTGAGTCCAAAGAAATACAGCACAATGCAAACCAGGTCAAACATGGCCTCTGAACTGCCATATGTGCTACACAATTAAAGTCAATAGAACTTTACTGACATGAATTTGATGTATGTTCCAAACACATCTCAAACACAAAAGATTGACACCAGTAGACACTGCAGGGTGGGGGGCTTACAACAGTCAACGCTTATTCCTATAGCGTAAATCTTTTTTCCAAAAGAAAAAGCTGTTGCTGTAATTGCTTAAAAAGTGTTAAAGTGGTTTAAAGGCAGAAGGTTTTTTAATTTTTTTTTTTTTTTAAATATGGAACGCTTCACGAACCCCTTCCTGGCAGCCGCCTCCCAGCCTTTTAAGGGTTATAACCGCCAAGAGGCGAAAGCAAGGATCCGGGTCATGTGACCACTGTGAATGGCTGTCACAGCGGTCACATGATCGGTAGTATGCATTGGGAGCTTTCCAGGAACCACCAGCTAACATGCTGGGAGCGCGCTCTCAACACAGTAAGTGGGTTACACAGAGCCGCATATATGCGGTCGCTCTGCGTGAAGGCACACACGCCGGGAGGCCACATATGTGCAAGAAGGCCATCCTGAAGAGGTTAATGCATTCTATGCATTAAGATGAAAAACCTTCTGTGTGCAGCAGCTCACCTTAGCCCCCCTTAATACTTACCTGAGCCCCATCTCTCTCCAGTGATGTTGCAGAAGAGACTTGGCTGTCCAGGACTCTCCCTCCTTTTTGTCTGAGACAAACAGCCGGCGCCATAGGCTTGCTCTGCTGTCAACCAAACTCACTGAGCCAATGAGAGAGAGGGGGCGGAGCTGAGCCACAGATCCGTGTCTGAATAGACGCACAGAGCTACGGCTCAGGGGCCCCCATAGCAAGCTACTTGCTGTGGGGGCACTCAGCAGGAGGGAGGGGCCAGGAGCGCTGGCGAGGGACCTGAGAAAAAGAGGATCTGGGCTGCTCTGTGCAAAACACTGCACAGAGCAGGTAAGTATAACTTGTTTGTTATTTTTAAACAACAAAAAACAAGACTATTACTTTAACTTGAGCTTGTTGCCTACTTGAAGTCAATCTAAAAACTTTATCCACAGTGTGACACCACTGATGTGATTTCACTGCAGAATGAACGACATTGTCACCCTGTTGCAGAAAGTGGAAAACCAGCTGGTCTACTGGCAGGATCTACAGGTAATATAAATATGTTACAGGGAGATTTAGAAAAAGAAAAAACTGCTTTTTATGTGTCTTTTTTATTTGCCCAGAGTTCTTGTTTAAATGTGTTTATAGTAGGACAGAACTTAGGATGAGCATTAAGTCGGTAATGATGTTGAGGTGGGGCAGTGACACAGTCTGAAGAATCTTTGCATAGCCTCCTTATATTTGTAGCCTTATAGCACATTAGCAGCTGGTTGTATCCCGAGAGTGCATGTATTCATTAACAAATCCTGTGGCATGCAAAATGGTTTCTGTATATCTATTCATCTCACTAATTTTTGTTGAAGTTACCCTCCAACAAACAAAAAATAAATCTTTCCTTGCTACTGTGATTCGGGCTCATAGAGATTTCTAAACACCCTTTTACAGAGCAATTATTGCTCTAACAAGCGTCAAGCAGAAGTGTTCATCCAATCTTGCAGACATCAATGACAGCAAATGAATTGTTAATGGACTCTGAAAATCTGATGCAATCTGCTTCAGCCGCATTGGGGGAAGGACGCTTCCATATCAATATCACTGATCAGCAAAAAAGGGAGTGCTTCTCTGTTCTCCTTGTGGTTTAATTCTGTGCGTGCTCAATGCTTGGGGCTTGATTACCGCAGTCATATGTTTTCTTCATTGTGGCCATATGTTGCTTTACACCTATATGGGGAATAGAAAGGAATTGTACTGTACTAATTCTAAAGAGAACCAGCCATATGCCAACAAACCTTAGGAATACACATATTTTACACTACCATTTGGGTTCTCCTGGGGTGCTGTGAACATGGGACCCAGTTTGCCCTGGATCAGCCTCATGCCCTGCCATGGTGCAGGCCAGCCACAAGCACTATAACAAAAATTGAAGCTCTAGGGCCAGGAAGCATGGTGCATAATGCAGGAAGCATGCAGTGCATGCCCCAGCATTCAGGAGACAGAGTCCATCTCTGTCCACCTTCCACCCTCTGCTATGCTGCTGAAGTAAGGTATGGCTCTGATGGGAAGAAGAGACTCTGTAACGGGGATACTCTGTTTTGTGGGGCACTGCGTTAAAAGAGAACTCTGATTAATAGGAGTAACTCTGATGAGAAGGGTAGGGATTCTGATGGGATGAGAGGTTGCAGCTCAGAACGAGGCTTGATTGGGTGCTATAGTAAAAAGGGAGGTGACGCAGCGCGCCCCCGTGCCCCTGGATGGCGTAATTCTCTTACGAAACGCATAGGGGTAGCAACACGCTGACGTCACCTCGTGTTATTGTTTGAGTATACAGAAGTACGGGTTTGTCCAAACGTGCACCGGCCAGCACTTCGGACTTCAGGCATTCTTATTGATGCAACATTGTAAGTGTGATACTTTGCTTTCAATCTTTCCAATAAACGAAAGGTTTTTTACACTATTGTAGCCTTTACATTTTTTACATGCCACGGGTATCCATTCAAGGGCTTCACTACCATTGAGGATATCTGGAGGATAACAAGCGAGTTTGGTGCACTTTGGAGCAAGCTGGGCCTACACTATATGCTTTCCCTGATCCTCTATAACGGGGGATCACGGATATCTGGTAAGAAGTGATTCTTTCTATAGTAGTGGTGGATTCAACACAGTTTTTCGCTCATCAGTGATTGAAGATATATTTCATTTACGGATGGACTTTATCTCTGAATTTGGCAAGGGTTGATGTCATATTTCACAGCTTGTTACACTAAGACTTTTTGCTTTGTTTGCACAGTTTTTTATCATATTTATTTAAAACCTTTTATTGAATTTTCAATGTTTTTTTTTTTTGGTTCACCAAACCGCCAATTTTGGTTATTGTGAGACCACTGTATTATTATGTATTATTATGTGTGTTACTCACAAAGTACTGAGAATGGTTTTAATATTGATGTGTTTTACTTGTTAATTTATGGTTTATATCTGTTTAAACTCACAGATTTAGCGCGATTCTATTCTTTTTTCATATTTTTTACTGTTTGATGTTACACAGGAGAATTGCTGCTTCCATTATATGACAGATATCATCATTTATAGTTACACTTTATATCTTAGTGCAGTTTCTTTTCCTTTTTCTACTATCTATGATGGGGACACTGCTGATTTGATGGGGGGGGGGGGGGGGGCTATGACATGCTTGGGAGTACTCTGACATGATGGGGGGTTCTGATGTGATAGGGAGGGGGACCTTCTGATGTGATGGGGAGGGGGACCTTCTGATGTGAAGGTAACTTCATCAAGGCGGTTGTGTGCATTGTCATTGTCCCAGACTCAGGTAAGTAAGAGATTTTGTGTACTTTTAAAGGGTACCATGACTGAAGAAAGTTCAGAAACACCACTATAACATATTCCAAACAATCTTTGTCATCATTAGAGAAGGGCAGAACACCCCCCCCACACACACACACACACAATTTGGTTCGCATTAGAACAGCCGAATATAGCAAAAAGTTTAGACCAAAACACTGAACTCCATTGAAGTCTATGGGACCCGAACTTGAAAAATCAAAAGTTGTAGAAGGATCCTGAGGATGGATGTACATGTTCCAGTCTCGGCATCCCATCGGGCTAGCAGGACATAGTCCAGTATCAGGAATGGCAAAACCTAGTCTTTCAGTAACCTTTTTGTGCGCTCATTAACTCTTAACACTTGCACTTAACACTACAGGGAAAGTTTTTTTGATCATGGACCTATCAACTTAGTTTTGACACCACATCCCTGGATTTGGTAGATGAACAGGGGGGATATAGGGGATTTTTTAGGTGCAGAATGAGTTGCAAAAATATCAAATATAATATTTAAAAGTTTATTATTTTTTATTTTGAAAACCAAAATAATTTTTTTTTTTTAAAGTATGACAATTAGCAAGTACAATGTAACACAATGTTATCAAGACAGCATTGTAAGATGGACTTCCCAACATGTTTCGCCCATATGTCGGGCTTTTTTAGGGGATGCTGTCCAGTTTTGAAGTACAAGCCTTCTATCAAGAAAAACAAAACAAAAACATGTATGCCTTCGGTTCCTTTGTGTATTGTGGGCAACCATATGGACACCCAATGCGTCCATGTCTCATTGGCAGGGCGCCCAATTCACTGTGCAGCTTTGTGTGTTCTGTTTTGCCTGTCCAAGATTATGGATCTGTCTATGTTTTTTAACATGAGAGATTTCCCCTTCCTACCACCAGAGGGAATCACTCCCTCTGTCTTTCTGACTGAGTCTTAGGACTCAGGCGGTGATGGACGGATTGACTGAGATGACGCGGCTCACGCATGCGCAGCACAGTCTACACGTCCACTTCCGGTCTTAGGACCGGATAGGGGGTATATAAGACCGCTGGCTCCGGCGATTAGACGCTGCAGGAGCCTAGGGATACTGATACGCTGTCATTCAACACCAGGTAATCTTCTGAAAGCTCTGTTTTTCTTGGGTTAACTTTGGCTTTGCCTCTGTCTTCTTGTGCTGTTGGTATCTAAGCTCTGGCTATTTTATTTAATATGTTGGAAGCATTGTTTGCTCATTTCCGCACTTCTTTTTGCTGCTGGATTACTGTAAAACTACTTTTTGCCCTTTCTTTTTACTGGTTGTTTTTGAGAGCTAATTGCTTTTTTCATATTGTATTTTTGATCTGTGGCCAGTCTTAGAGACATACACTTGGGGGTATAGACAGCGTTCTCAATCCCTTGGAACTAAGTCCACTGCAGAACTTGTTTTTGTAAGTTGACTCTTTTCAATACACTCTTTGTTCTTCAGTTTGGAAATATAGCTTCCTCTCTGATATCACCTGATATATCTTAATATATTTTTTAGCCGGTCCTCTTATGCCCCCTGTGGCCGCCTGTAACATATGGTCCCCTTGACGCAGACAACCATCTGAAAATTGTGGCAGTGTTTGGATCTATTATAGGATACATAGGTAAGAGGCATCGCCCTGATACTAGAGATGCACATGCATGTAATATGTTGTTATGTATTTAAATAAATGTAGCACTTTGTAAGATATACTATATGCAATTCTAAACTAATTGACTATAATACTGTATATACATGTTTTTGTTTTTGTTTTTCTTGATAGAAGGCTTGTATTTCAAAACTGGACAGCATCCCCTGAAGAAGCCTGAGATATGGGCGAAACATGTTGGGAAGTCAATCTTACAGTGCTGTCTTGATAACATTGTGTTACATTGTACTTGCTAATTGTCATACTTTTTAACAATTTTTTATTTTGGTTTTCAAAATAAAAAATAAAAAACTTTTAAATATTATTTTTGATATTTTTGCAACTCATTCTGCACCTAAAAAAATCCCCTATATTCCCCCTGTTCAACTCCCACTACAGTCCACAGGGCTCGGGGCTCTCAGGTCCACACCCTTATCCCTTTTCTAATACACAGAACCAGTGGGTTGGACCTAGGAAAGCCTGCCAAAAAAGAATTGCAAAATACAATTAACACTAACCCTCTGGAGTAGCATGAAACTGTACCTGCCTACAGACCCCCAGGTGGCTCAGTAGCATTTCACCTTCGTGCAGAATCTTTGACTCTTTGTTGAGTGGAAGAAATAGGATGCCAGTCACATTAGAAAGGTTTGACAGGGTTTATTGAGGCCAATAAACACAGGTATAATTAGGATACAGGATACCATCAAAAAAACCAAAATGCAGATTCTATATCCTATCTACAGTAAATACCGAAAAAGAACCTTCAAGCCAAACTTGCACTCTGTACTTTTCAGACTCTAAAACAGCTTCTGTGTAGCAGTATCGATCATCTTAGACGAGCCACGGGAACTTCCTGAAATGCCCACCAGCAGTAACATCTACCTGGCTTCATCTTCATGCCTGGTGCTCCAGTTCACCTTCACTCCTCCCAGATATGCCCTCCAGCAGAGCAATGTAATTTTCTTCAGGCCTGGACTCAGACCTTCCTTCTTAAAAGAGAAGTATGTTTTTTTATTTAATAATCGTACTTGCCTAGGTGGATACAGCATCAGTCCCGATGCTGTATCTGTCCCCCGGCGCCTCTAAAACTGAGAACTGAGCGATCTAACACTGCCAATCAGAGCTCCCCGAGCAGAGAGCTGGTGACTGTCAATCACCACTCTCTGCTCTGCCCCCCCTCCGCGCTCACTGGAGCTCTGGGCTGTAGAGGAGGCGGGAGCGGTCGTCTCAGCTTCTCAGCAGCTCGCTGATGGCAGACTTCAGCCCCCTTTCTGCTGAGAACGAACTGCACTCCTGTGATCCTTTGAGCTGTACTTCTCCTTTAAAGCACATGTGTCCTCCCCAGGCAGCATTCCTGAGATGGTGGAGAGTAGCTTCATGCGCATCCTCCAGGTGGCAAAGCTACCCAAAGTCACTCCAATTATTTATACCCTTCATCACTATGCACCACTTCCAATAAACCTCCTAGTGGTTGGTCAGGGAGACATAAATGTCTATAACTTAGGTTATTGGATCATGTTACATCATAGCCACTCTGCAACAGATAGCAGAAGCAAACAATAACTGAAAGGTAAGGAAAACCCTGTAGAAAACAGAACTATCAGTTAGAGCTCAGACAGATTACAGCTCAAGTGTTGACTCTGGATACTACTGCTGGCTGGGTCCCTAAACATATATCTTTGTAATGTGTTGATGTGTTTTCATGCCTTTTATGTAACCATTGGTCAACAATAGCTTGACCTCTTGACATATATGACATACTCTACAGTAAATTGTCAAAAGTATTGGGACGCCTGCTTTTACATGCACATGAACTTTAATGGCATCCCAGTCTTAGTCCGTAGGGTTCAATATTGAGTTGGTCCACCCTTTGCAGCTATAACAGCTTCAGCTCTTCTGGGAATGCTGTCCACAAGGTTTAGGAGTGTGTCTATGGGAATGGTTGACCATTCTTCCAGAAGAGCATTTGTGAGGTCAGGCACTGATGCTGGACGAAAAGGCCTGGCTCGCAGTCTTCGCTATAATTCATCCCAAAGGGGTTCTATCGGGTTGAGGTCAGGGGTTGAGCTTGGCCCGTTAGCTCCAGTAAAGGGAACTCTTAAGGCGTCAGCATGCCAAGAAAGTCTGGACAATTTCATGCTCCCAACTTTGTTGAACAGTTTGGGGATGGCCCTTTCCTGTTCTAATATGACTGTGCACCAGTGCACAAAACAAGGTCCTTAAGACATGGATGAGCGAGTTTAAGGTGGAGGAACTTGATTGGCCTGCACAGAGTCCTAACCTCAACCCGACAGAGCACCTTTGGGATGAATTAGAATGGAGACTGCGAGCCAGGCCTTCTTGTCCTACATCATTGCCTGACCTCACAAATGCACTTCTGGAAGAATGGTCAAACATTCCCATAGACACACTCCTAAACCTTGTGGACAGCCTTCCCAGAATAGTTGAAGCTGTTATAGCTGCAAAGGGTGGGCCAATCCATACTAGACCTGAAGGGTCGCAGGGTTCCCCTTAATATCCATACCAGACCTGAAGGGCCTGGTATAGATTTTGGGGGGACCTCCACGCAATTTCTTTAAAAAAAAATTTGGTTCAGGGTTTCCCTTAATATTTATACCAGACCCAAGGGGCCTGGTAATAGACTGGGGGGAACCCGTGCCGTTCTTTTAAATGTGTTTTATCTATATTGCAAAGACCCGACAATTCATTACAGCCGCGATCAGTTATAGCTTACTTTTTTCCTTTAGAAATGTCATTTTGTTGTGGTACTGTTCTAAACACGAGTAAAATGCGCCACTTTATAGGAATACTATAGACACCCCCCAGGCACAATATTTAAAGGAATATTTCATGTATATTGTTTCACTGTAAACGTTATTAAAATCACTGCTCCCGAAAAAACAGCCGTTTAAAAAAAAATTTTTTTGCATTGATACATGTCCCCTGGGGCAGTAGCCGGGTCCCCAAACACTTTTTATGGCAATAACTTGCATATAAGCCTTTAAAATGAGCACTTTTGGTTTTTCATGTTAGTGTCTCATAGATTAATGGTGTTCCGCGTCTTTTCGAATTTGCCACGAACACCGTATAATGTTCGCTGTTTGGCCAACAGGTGAACACCCAATGTTCAAGTCGAACTTACATTCGACTCGAACATCTGGCTCATCCCTACTGTCATGTCAAAAATAGACTGAGCATCAATCAAGAATGAATTATTACTCCTTATTTTGAAACGTGTAATTCCATATCACACAATGCTCAATTACTGAACATTTGCAATGGTTTTCTGCTATAAGGGCAAGCAGGTGTTATAACTGCTATACGACTGGTATTTTTGGCATTATTATGTCAATGGAAACATGATTTTCATATCATGATCCAGAAAGAAAAAGTGAACAGGGAGGCTTCATAAGCAAAGTGTCCGTGTATCCCCTGAGTCATGTCACAACACATCTGTTGATAAATAAAGTAATCAATTTACCATAATGCACCGGTGTGATAGTAACCAACAAGGCTACAAATGCTGGTCAATAAAATTGATTTTGAGCTACGTCCGTGTTTAACTTCAGCTGAATATCAATGGATTATAGACAGCAAATTGCTGTTTCTACATTACTTTTCATTACAGAAAACACTTCTGTTATCTCTGTGTAGCGCTCACCCCCGAAGAAGCCGTGATCGGGTTCCCCACTCAGGCAAGTATTCTCCACACTTTCTCCAGACACATGGAACAGTCTTAGAGCTTGGTTTTTATGTTTTATTAGGGGCAGGGCTTTTTTTCTCAGAGAATGGGTGCAGGAACACCCCCCACCCCCCCTCTTCTGAGTCATTTCTTGTCTCCACCCCCTACCCACTTCTGAGCACTGTTCCTTGGTTTCACCCCCCATCCACCTCCCAGTACTGCCCCTTTTAGAGAATACAGAGCCAAGTATCATTTTGTGGTGTAATTTGTATGGAATTTGTTAATGATAGTGTAGCACTAACTCACGGTGGAGCTGCTGGTTTAAGCGGGTCTGTTACCTTTACTCTGCTTCCCTCTGCTTCACCGGCACCAGGTCTAGGGTTCCGTTGAGTCCACTCCTGGACGACACACGCACCAACACTGGAGTACGTTTTCAATGCTTTATTAAAACAAACGACTTAGGAAGTAGCAGGAAAGAGGTAGAAAGGAAACTTGCAGAAGAAACTCAAATATTCTTGGGTAGGGTTCTCTTAACAAAATGTCCTGGTAGAATTCAAATAATATGGAATGCGCTCCCCTCGCGGGACACACTCCTTGCTCGTCTGGATAGGCCTCTCTCACCGGTCTAGCAGCCAGCACGCAGCACGAATCAAAGTCTCTGCCACAGACTTGTTTGGGAATAAAATCCGTACGATCCTCTGCCACAGGATGTATAGATTTTCTGTAGTGAAAGTCAGTCACAGTGCTTGAACCTTTTAAGCCGAGCCGGCAACACTATGCTGTATAGTTACTTTTGGATGCGTCCTCCAACCGAGTCACCAGACCCCTCTATAGACCAGCACGCTGCGTGATCTCTCCAAGACGGGTCCTCCCCTGGGATCTCCTCGGTTGTCCAGCTTCGTCACACAGGACCGACAGCTCAGGACCATTCCTCGGCCGCGGTGGTAGGCTCCAGACAAGCCTCTGGACCCATCTCTGCACCGCTGTATTGTAGGCCTCCCGAACGGAGGACCACGAGGTAGCTCCTTAACACATACCTGTTGCCCAGGAGGGCCAGCAGGTGGCTGTAAAAACGAACCCCAAAACATGGCGTCTGTCCCATAAATACCCTCGCCCAGAATGCAACTCGGAGGACCACCTCCACCGAGCGTGCCTCGGGACAGAGGAGCATCCATACGCTTCAACACATTGCCTTTCCAACCCTGACCAGTGGTAACAGCGACACCCACCGGTCAGCACGGAAACACACACAACGTCAGCCAAGCTGGAACAGAGGCAAAACTTTAACCTTCCTAATGCACAATTTACTAAATTTACCCAACATGTAGTAGATTGCAAATCTACCAGCGCTACAATAGCAAGAAAAGTATTAAAATAGATCCTCCACAGCCAGCAGCAATAGACCCCCCAGCAACAATAGATTTGATCAGAAACAATAGACCCCCCCAGCAACAATGGACCCCCACAAGAAAATACCACCCCAGCAGCAACAGATGCAACAGATGCCACCAACATCAATAGACTTTAGAGCAGCCAGTAACAATAGACCCCTCTTTGTCAATAGTAGCAGCAACAATGGACCGCCACTCAAAAATAGATTTGCTCCAGCAACAATAGATCACCCAGCAGCCAGCATTAATAGATCCTTCAGCCCACCCCAGCACCCCTTGCCATTACACACAGTACACAGTGCCGGAACTGCGTTCCCGCTGAAAAAAACCCTGATTAGGGGTAATAACTTGGATGGGGAATAGGAATTATGGGATGCCCAACAAAAACCAGGGACAACTTCCTTCCTATGTACAGCTCCGATTTGTCTCTTCTTCTCTTTGTACAGCTCTGATTGATCTCACTCCTGGCAGCTGACAGTCTCAGATAGAAAAGCAAAAGCCCCTTAAGGACTAGGAACTTTCTGTTCCTTATGAAAGTAGCACAAATGTTGTAGGTTGCATACAGGAGTGACCTCCAACTCTACTGTGGACACTGATCCCAGTTCCATTGACTGCAGGAACTACCAGCCCACCCAACTGCTACTGAAGATTTCCCAGGCCAGGGTAAAGGAAAGATATAAGCCCAATGCTGTCTTCCAGAAAGGCTTGCTATATATGACAGTTTTTCCCCTTGCAAGTTCCTGATTGTGCTGCTGTACTCACGCTGTCCTCTTTGCTCTCGCTGCTTCCTAGGCAAGATTCCTGCAGGCTGTGATTATGCAGGAAATCCTCCCAGGCCAGCCCGAGACAGAGAGCCCCCCCCCCCGGCGCGGGTTCTCCTTAAAGGCTACCGATAGTCACCTCAGCCCTCTATCTTCCACCCGACTCCATGCCAGCATGACTCCATATTTAAGGGCTAGCTCAGCTGCCATGCCAGGCCCACAGCCTGGGGATTGGCTGAGCTCCCCTAAGTATGCAGGTCAACCCCCCTAGCTTTTACCCTCCAGTTTCCAGAAAGTTCTCCAACCTTCCAGAACTAGGATGAGGCACCAACTAGTCCTGCCTAGATGAGTCACCCAGCCCTGAACTGTAGTAAACATTTGACCCAGGTTCAGAGACTCTTTTTAACATGAGCCAAAAGCATACATTTGCCTGCACTGCCACTAATAGCACACTAGAGGGTACTACATCTGTTTTTCATACACTAGGCAATACAACTTGGACTCTGATTGGCTGCTGTGGATAATGTCTCCACCTTTCTACACGTTTCCTCTCTCTGATTTTTCATGCATGACCCTAATGGGGCTCCTCTGTTATCTTGCACCCACAGGGAGATTGCTGAACCAAAGTTCCACCATTCTACAGCTCTGTAAAGGGGGTCTTACGGTTCCTCCATGCATTTTAATAATTATGTTAGCATTATAATAATTTTAGTTTTTTTAATAATAAGAAGAATGCATCAGCAAAAGGAGACTCCTGGTTTGTTATAGCAAACGCTGGTCATACACCAGTAGACTTTTGAATGAATGTTTGTGTGAAATTGTTTGACAATATTTATGAGAAAATTTGTTCAACAATATTCATCCAAAATATAATGACTTGATGAATGTTTAAAAGTACTTAGAAAGCTTAGTTTGCTTTTAACATTCGATTCAGGCACGAATGGATTTTCCTGAACAAAAACCATGTACACCATGGGCGTAGCTATAGGGGTCTCAGGGGTCTTAATTGTGACCCGGCCCCATGCTCCAGGGGGCCCATGCGGCTCCCCTGTGCACCTGGATAGGAGAGGCAGTGGGGGTGACAGTTCCTCTGTATGTTAACCCCGCCGCCCCTCCTACCCAGGCCCTGCAGCCAGGTCTATGCGCAGTGTCTAGCTCGCCATGCCCCTGCCTCAGGAACTTTTTCTGAGCTATATACCAGTCATGGGGGAAGGGGATCCAGAAAAGGAACTACAAGTCCCTGAAGAGGATACGGGGGGGCAGAGGAGCCCATGAGGGTCACCAAAGTATTTAATTACACCCAACCACCTACTATAACTGACCTAGGATCCTCTGCCCCTAGATAAAATAACAAAAATAAAAACCACTGACACCAGTGGCAGAACTGCCAGGGCAGGAAAGGTCACCTTGCGACTGGGCCCTGGTGTTCTGCCACCGTGGGGCGGCCCCAAGACAGCAAGAAGGGGGATCACTGCAGAACATGTGAAAGGATCCCACAATTGGACCATAAAAAGGGCCCTGCGATAGGAGTAAAGGGCCTCTAGATCAGCGGGAAGGGCCCCGGACCCCAACTGGGGGTCAAGGGGGCCCTTCACAGTTTCTTGCACTGGGGCCCTGAAGGTTCTAGTTACGCCTCTGATGTACGCTATTAGAAAATTATTCCATCCTGCTCCTTCAAATTTTCTAGTCACTGTGGCTAAAAATGAAGAACAATTTACCCCACTAACAATCAGAAAAGAACGTTCTTAAAATGAAAAATTTCAAAAGAAGTTCTACTTGTGTACAGCCAGCTGAGGCTGGAGCTCTTATGTATGAACATATTTTACATGGACTCATTGAAGGATAAAATATAAATCTAGCTTTGGTGGTGTTAAAGCGCAATACTAGGAGGCAAAATTTTTGAGCAGAAGAGACTTAGCATGTCTGAAAAAAATATATTTTCTCTGCTTCCTAAAATATTTTTTCTTGTCTGGCACATGTGCAGTGCAGTGTACACTTCCAGCCATTCCCGGTATCTGCAAGATGTCACTTTTGTGCGCATACAATGGACAGCTCTGATCTGTCAACACTGGAGAAAGGCAAACAGCCAAGTAAGTCTGCCTTGTTGGCCACAATATGCAGTTTTCTGTGCACTTTATGGCAAAAGAAGTGATCTTAATTTCTACATTCAGTTCAGCATTGGACAAAGCATAGGACAAGTCCTTGCATGCAGTGTTAATTTCGTTGACAAAAATATTTTCATGGACTAAATTAACACTATTTTAGTCTACGAAAATATGGCTAAAACTTGAACAATTCAAATGACTAAAATATGACTAAAAGCATGTTAGTCAAAAGACTAGGATGAAAAGTATGGGGCATCTAATAAGTTGTTGAAAGAAAAAAAAAGAAAAATAAATAAGAAAAAGAAAAGGCTTTTATTTATTTTTTTCTAAATATTTAAAGTGTTAGTAAACCTAGGACCCTGCATTCTCCCACAGTACACAGAACACAGAAATGCAATTATTTTAGTAAATAAAAAATGATAAATACCTTTTCTCAACAGCAGTATATAGCAGACTCGTGACTTCTATCAGTTAAAAGTTGTGGGAGGAGTTTTCATTCTTCCCTGATTGTCCTATGAGGCTGCATGACCCCTGACTTTCTGTCTAGACAGTGCTGATCACATGCACCCTCCCAAAAAAAAAAAAAACTCACTAGCAATACACACCAACTGAGCATGTGCAGAATGCCTCCCAAGGCCAGCCCGTTGGACATCATAGGGGATGGGGATGGTCAAGAGGAGTTTAAAAATTGACTAAAAAAAGTCCATATAGTCCATGAAATAGCACCTGGAAGGCAGCCCAGTGGAAAGTAAGAGGAAACTTCTATAACAGCTGGGGATAAAACACAGGCGCCACTCTAAGTGTAATATAAGAGTAAATTTAATACACAAATGGATATAGGTACTCACAAAGGTGAAGTAATAAAAAGCTTTGGGCACAAATTGCAGAGTGTCCATGGAGAGAGTGCACCTGGGAGGCTTCTCGCTGGTGGCTCAGAGTGGGTCGCGCTGGTGGTTTCCGACACTTCCTATGATTTTTGTTGATGAAGACCTTAAGGGTCTGGGGTAAATGTGTAAACTGAAAAGGGGGGGGGGGGAGACCTGCTCTCGCTTTACCACTGGTGTCAGGCTCCCTAGATTTCCACCAAAGTGGATAGAAGTCCAGGGAGCCTGACACCAGTGGTAGAGTGAGAGCAGGACTTCCCAACACCCCACCCACCTCCATCTTTTCAGTTTACACATTTACCCCGGACCCTTAAGGTCTTCATCAACAAAAATCATAGGAAGTGTCGGCAACCACCGGCGCGGCCTGCTCTGAGCAACCAGTGAGAAGCCTCCCGGATGCACCACTCTCTCCACGGACACTCTGCAATTTGTGCCCAATGCTTTTTATTACTTCACCTTTGTGAGTACCTCTATTCATTTGTGTATTAAATTTACTCTTATACTACACTTAGAGTGGCGTCTGTGTTTTATCCCCCTCCCATTTACTGTATATACAGACTGATTTTACTGTTGTGGATTTAGTAACACTTTAATGTTGGTAATACATTCAGGTAATATGTGCAATGGCATTACAGCCAATAAAGTTTACAGTTTTGGGGATTTATAAAGACGTTATATATCATAACGGCTAAATCTGTGTCTGTAGTGCATTTTCAAACCTTAATACTATAAATAATAACATTAGATTTTTTATTACAGGAGTATATAATGAGTTTGGCAATTCTAGAGAATGCTTAAATAATGCATTACAATTTAACTAAACCCATTCGATTTTAGGCTGGGCTCACATTTATGCAATTGGATGTGGGTTTCCCCGCATCCAATTCGCATTGAATGTGGAGCATATAGAAGAAGCTTTTCCTGCTAAAGTTTTTAAAAGGTCAATTCCAGTTTTTTTAACCCCCACTCTCCCTCTTCTTAAGGCCCTTTGTCGCTGTTTTAGTAAATATCCCGGTATACATATCTTTATTGTTCTGCATGGTCTTGTGACATCATAACTCCTTCCTCTTCTCCTCCGGTAGTGGCAGTGGACGGTCCTTACTCCTGAGCTCGCCTAATGACATGTAAGCTCCAAAAAGTCCAGAAGCACTGTGAGACCTGGCAGGTGTGATGACATGTCCCCAGAAACTTGTCCATCATAGCCTAGACTCACAGGAAGTGAATTGGATGACACTGACCATCATTTAACCAAGAAGAGTCCGACCTTTGAATCCGAAAGTAGCGAGTCTGTGGAGGATAGCACTGAAGAGGAGGTGAGTATTGCTGCCAGACCTTATGTATTATTTTACATGCTTGGGGCTTTTAGTTTGAAGGTGCAGTTGGGCTTAGACAAATGGACAGAGATGGAAATTAAGAGAGAGAAGGGCAGCCCTGTAAACCAAGTCTCTGGTTTAATGGATAATGATATTAAAAACAAACTGGGAGCTCAATGACAACAGGAAGAAAGCAATGATGGTCTCGTCTCCTTTACTGTTCTTTCTGTTGTTTTGGAATGAGTTCTTGACCAACTGTATTGCTTCACAGATAGGTTGGGAACTTGGCTGTGTTGTCTGGCCCAACTAGCTGGAATAAATAGAATTGCAAGGTAAGGCAGTTCACTCTATTTGAATTACTACTGTGCATTTGGTTGCTTGCTGGACCATTTGGTCGACCAAGGACCTCGACTATGGAACGCTCTTCCTACCAACATCCGCATGGAAGAAAACCACCAGGCCTTCAGAAAAAAAATTAAGACCTTTCTTTTCTGAGAAGCTAACATCAGAGAATGCATCCAGCGCCTTGAGGCGATTCAGTTCGCATTTGTAGCGCTTTATAAATCATTCATTCATTCATTCATTCATTTGGTTGCTTGCCTGCAGAATGTTGCTGTTAGACTGGATTATGCCATTAAATCTGCAATGAGAAATATAGTGCAAACCATTGTATAAGTAACAGCAAAATAAAGAAGAGCAGAGGGAATTCTCTTCCTCTTGGACTTGATCCTTTGTGTTGTATAGTGTCAGTATTTTTACAGTTTAATATAGCAGTTTCAATCCCAAGACAAACGCTGTAATGCTTTAGCCACTGCAGTAAATTCACTATAGATGACTCATGAGCCAAATAAAGCAGCCGGTAGTTAATCAGAGTTCTGTATTATTAAAGATTCGAGAAGGATAATTCATCACAGTGAGTGGGGTCTTCAGAATTCTACCTACACACAAGATCATTTATTTGCTGTCTTCATTTATACATACAGAACCGCATCTCCCCTTGCTTTCTAAGGAACTTACAATCTAGGTGAGGACTAGCATATGGCTTTCCCCACACTTGTTTTTGAACAGGAATAAATCTCCTTCCGTGGTGCACAGTGTTTGGAGCAGTGTTTTGTCATTGTACAACTCTATGTCCATAAAAAAATATGAAGGTGGTGCTGTGTAGTAATGTAACAACCTGGCTAGAGGATATGGCTACTAATCACCACTGTTTCTGCCCCTGCATCCTATTATTATGTGCTGCTGCCAGTATAAACCTTCTGTACCATGGGTTTCTCTACTTATCCATTAGTCCTAGTCCATAAGCAACTAGCCTTTGCTGATGCCCCTACCTTAGCAATACAGGTACAAACACAAGGACCAACTTTGGTTAAAGCTGGTTATTGGTTAACCTCTAGTCACTGAGTAAAGGGATCAAAGGAACCCTTTACCATTTTGTAACAAGGCATAGGAGGAAATGTACTGAACTGGTGCATACAGAATCTGGTGTAGCTGGTGAAGCTGTGCATAGTTAGCTTCTAACTTCCGCTTGTTCAATTAAGCTTTGACAATAAAACCTGGAAGGTGCTTGGTTACTATGCACAGCTGCTCCAGTTTCTGTGTGCACTCGTTTTAGTAAATCTCCCCCATAGCCAAAATAGTTGCACCTACTAAGGGCAGTTACATTAGTCATAATCTCAACTAGAACATTAGGTTGCCCATATCCAGCCTTGGCACTAGAAGTGTGGAAGAGTTAGGTGTTCTGCTCTGAGTTGGTATTTTTAGAGGAGGCCCATCCTTTTTTGGGGGTTTTCTCTTGAAGCATGCATATGGACTGATATAGTAAATGGCTTCATGTTTTTCTCATTTTGTAAGGGTACCAGATCATCTATATGCAGAGCTAGGCTCATGTGTTTCTGCAATGAGAGATGGGAGCGCACATTTTGTAATGCTTTCTTGGTTGACCTACTGACATCTACATTGGACTATTCATTCCTATAACTTGTTGGTATTTTACTTGATGCATAAACACGGGGTGCAAGTAGATTTTAGCAAAAGGCCTACAAATAAAATTTCCAAACAAAAATGAAAAGTTCACATGCCTGTACAGAAGATGAGATATTTGACATGGTATTCAGATTTGCCGTGTATTGTACAATGTTAGCTTCTGTTATAGCTACAAAAGGCTCATGAGTACCAATTGGATTCAGCAGGGACATGCAGTCAGGTGACCTGCCATGAAAAAAAAAAAAAAGATCGAGCTTCTAGGGTCATAACTCAGCAGCCTGGGGTCACAGAGACCCCAAAGAAGTGAAGTCCTACCCCACCACTGGTCAAAATTTGGGGCCCCTATGGTTCTTGAGATACGGGGCTTCTTGTGCAGCCTGTCAGAAGCTACATAAAGAGCGGCCAGTTTAACCCCAGAAGACCCATTAGATATTGTTATAGGAGGTCTCTAATGCACAAATCAATGAGTTTTAACATTTTTTAAACTTTAGAACGTTTTTAGGCGAATGTTGTAATTTCGCAACATTGGGTCTGTTTGGTAGCAGAATTTCAGTAATTTTACTCATACTGTCAGAACAAATGTAGAGACCAAAAAAGGGTTTATTTGAAGGGCTTGCTGCTTATTAAGTCCTTCAACAGTAGCCTATATATCTATACACTAATTATCACAAAATAATAATGATACAAGTGTAGCAGAATCTCTAACCTCTTCCAGTCTAATGAGAACCTTTGAGGCCACAGACCGCTAACATCCTTCAATATGTAGTGGGTTGTGAGGCATAGTGGGTGCAAAGGTGGTAAAAGTCATTGGGCGCCAGACACTTCTTGGATGAAAAAGAGTTTTGCAAGGGAAAGAGAGTTAGGGCCAGGACACCCTTAACCACTTCAGCCCCAGAAGGATTGGCTGTTCAATGACCAGGCCATTTTTTGCGATACGGCACTGCGTCGCTTTAACTGACAATTGCGTCGTGCGATGCTGCACCCAAACAAAATTGATGTCCTTTTTTTCCCACAAATAGAACTTTCTTTTGGTGGTATATGATTATCTCTGCGGTTTTTATTTTTTGCGCTATATACAAAAAAAGAGCGACAATTTTGAAAAAAAACACAATATTTTGTCCTTTTTGCTGTAATAAATAACCCCAATGTGCCGAATGTGCCTGGGCACACCCTAATTACCTCCTGCACGTTAGATACTTGCCAACAACAGCAGTGAGTGACCGTCCCACCACAGCTCAGTCCTGGGATCAGGGCTGAGAAGACAGCAGCAGTATTATTGCTTGTAGTGTATGCATTTAGAAGCTTCCAATCTCGTTTTTTCTATCTCCCCCAAGTCTCCTGTATGTTGTATCTGTGTCCTCATTCACTTAGAGGGGAGGATCTATCTTCATTGCCTTCTGCCCAGAGAACCCAGAGGCGGGGAACTGCTACTGCCATTGTGCAAAGCTGGCTCCCCGCAATCAGCAGAAATAAAAACCCAAGTGTGTTTCTTTAGTGCTACGTTTATTTTTAAGATATCATTTGTTAGCAATTGTTTTTTCCAGACTATGACATTAACTAGCCCCCCTACAACAGCAAAATGACAGGAAACCGGGCTGGTTGGTTAATGATGCACTTGTTGTGCTGGTTTGTGCAGTTAAAATTTCCATTCTATCTTTTAGCGTTTTTTGCGTTATTAATAATTTATTAAAGGTCAACAAAGGTCACTAAGCCCCCCCTACAACACTCGAAAGACACGAAACTGGTCTCGTTGGTTAGTGCTAGGTTTGTGCTGATTTGTGCTGCTAACATTTGTATTTGTACTGTTATGGTTTTTAAGGTGCAGCTTAACTAGGCTGATTGGCGTGGCAAAACAAAAAAAAGTGTGATTTGTCTAAAAGTTACCTTCCTGGTGCCTTCATGGTAGCATATGCATGGATTGTGCGTATGGTGCCATGGATAGGCACCAGGAAAGGAAAATTACAGAGAGGTAAGTATTCAATTTTCCATTTTAGCGCAGTGGTTCTCAGCCTCAGTCCTCAATTACCCCCGACAGGGCATGTTTTGAGAATTTAGCTTAGCTAAAATAGCCGGAGCTCACTAACTAGGTATGTGACAGGAGGGCGGGGTGATGTCATCGTCTGGAAAAAACATTTGTTAATATTGTAAAAATAAAAGCAGCACAAATGTCAATTTTTATGACACAAAAAAGCACAAACGTAGCACTAACATATGGTATGTTCATTTGTAAGATTTAATAACATGGGGTGCAAAGTGGGTGGGGTATGATAAAATAAAAACAAGCTGTTATAACTAAAAAAACCATAACAGCACAAATACATTTTTTTAGCAGCACAAACGTGGCACTAACCAACAAGACCAATTTTGCGTCTTTTGGCTGTTGTAGGGGGCTGGGTAACTTTTTGTGACCTTTATTAAATCAATAATAGGGGTGGGCTGCATGTTCGATTCAAACGTAAGTTAATAAAACAAACGAAGATATGGGGCGCTCACGGCAAGTTCGCAGTGCATTGATGGCTGCTGATTGGCCAAAGCATGCACCTGACCTGCATGCTTTGGCCAATCACAGCATGATGTGCTTTGAGAGTCATGATTGGTTAAAGGAAGGGTGCCTTTTGCTAATCTCAGGGGCTAAGTCCACGCCCCACACTATAAGAGGCTGCTGCTTAGACATCAGCCGTATATAATGAATGAATAGAGATTAGGTAGGTAGCTAGTGTAGTGTACAGTCAGTCAATGTAGTATATATAATACAGTGGAGAGTATATAGTGCAGTCTGTGTAGTATATATAATACAGTTCAGAGTACAGTATCTCACAAAAGTGAGTACACCCCTCACATTTTTGTAAATATTTTATTATATCTTTTCATGTGACGAAATGACACTTTGCTACAATGTAAAGTAGTAAATGTACAGCTTGTGTAACAGTGTAAATTTGCTGTCCCCTTAAAATAACTCAACACATGGCCATTAATGTCTAAACCGCTGGCAACAAAAGTGATTACACCCCTAAGTGAAAATGTCCTAATTGGGCCCAAAGTGTCAATATTGTTTGTGGCCACCATTTTTTTTCCAGCGCTGCCTTAACCCTCTTGGGCATGGAGCTCACCACAGCTTCACAGGTTGCCACTGGAGTCCTCTTCCACTCCTCCATGATGACATCGCGGAGCTGGTGGATGTTAAAGACCTTGCGCTCCTCCACCTTCTATTTGAGGAAGCCCCACAGATGCTCAATAGGGTTTAGGTCTGGAGACATGCTTGGCCAGTTCATCACCTTTACCCTCAGCTTCTTTAGCAAGGCAGTGGTTGTCTTGGAGGTGTGTTTGGAGTCGTTATCATGTTGGAATACTGCCCAGTCTCTGAAGGTAGGGGATCATGCTCTGCCTCTGTAAGTCACAGTACATGTTGGCATTCATGGTTCCCTCAATAAACTGTAGCTCCCCAGTTCTGGCAGCACTCATGCAGCCCTAGACCATGACACTCCCACAACCATGCTTGACTGTAGGCAAGACATACTTGTCTTTGTACTCCTCACCTGGTTGCCGCCACACACGCTTGACACCATTTGAACCAAATAAGTTTATCTTGGTCTCATCAGACCACAGGACATGGTTCCAGTAATCCATGTCCTTAGTTGGCTTGTCTTCGGCAAACTGTTTGTGGGCTTTCTTGTGCATCATCTTTAGAAGAGGCTTCCTTCTGGGACGACAGCCATGCAGACCAATTTGATGCAGTGTGCGGCGTATGGTCTGAGCACTGACAGGCTTACCCCCCACCCCTTCAACCTCTGCAGCAATGCTGGCAGCACTCATATGTCTATTTCCCAAAGACAACCTCTGAATATGACGCTGAGCATGTGCACTCAACTTCTTTGGTCTTTGGTCGACCATAGCGAGGCCTGTTCTGAGTGAACCCTGTGCTGTTAAACCGCTGTATGGTCTTGGCCACTATGCTGCAGCTCAGTTTCAGGGTCTTGGCAATCTTCTTATAGTCTTGGCCACCTTTATGTAGAGCAACAATTCTTTTTTTCAGATCCTCAGAGTTTTTTGCCATGAGGTGCCATGTTGAACTTCCAGTGACCAGTATGAGAGTGAGAGCAATAACACCAAATTTAACACACCTCCTCCCCATTTACACCTGAGATCTTGTAACACTAACGAGTCACACCGGGGAGGGAAAATGGCTAACTGGGCCCAATTTGGACATTTTCACTTAGGGGTGTACTTACTTTTGTTGCCAGAAGTTTAGACATTAATGGCTGTATGTTGCGTTATTTTGAGAGGAAAGCAAATTTACACTGTTATACAAGCTGTACACTCACTATTTTACATTGAAGCAAAGTGTCATATCTTCAGTGTTGTCACAAGAAAAGAGATAATAAAATATTTACAAAAATGTGAGGGGTGTACTTACCTTTGTGATAATACTGTATATAGTGCAGTCCATGTAGTATATATAATACAGTTCAGAGTATATAGTGCAGTCAGTGTAGTATATATAATACAGTTCAGAGTATATGGTGCAGTCCGTGTAGAATACATAATACAGTTCAGAGTATATAGTGCAGGCCGTGTAGTATATGTAGCACTCTCTAGGTAGGTAGGTGCTAGAGATATGATTTTTACAGGTGAGGTAAATTTAGGCAGGCCTGCTTGGGAGGATACAGTCTGGGATGGGTGCAGAACCAGAGGAATTGACTTTGACTCAAATTACTTATTTTAGGTGGCAGCTGATAAATCATCACATGACCATTTCCTGTTCTGTGCTTATTCCAATGTAGCGCTTTTCCTGAAGTAGCCACTGACTTCAACCGGTTATTCCCCAATAAGTACAAAGGCTGTCCATCCACATAAGCAACAGTCCAATCTTACTGGCTCCAGTAAACTGTCTATGTGGATATCTTTTTTAAGTTTTATTGCTTGAAGAAACTTAAATGGGGGAGGGGAGCGGTTAAGGCAGGTGATATTTTACAACACTCAGCTGTAGCAAATTGTTGGAGGACAGCCTCTTCTAGTACCAATAGTAGCTAATGGAAGACCATAGGGCAAAATTTTGGGTGACTGATTACCTTGCTTCCAGCACACAGTCTCAAGGGCACTACTCAAAATTTCCCAAGACAGCTGCCTCCTTCCAGCTTCCTCCAGACACTACCCAGTGAGTGAGAAGCCGCCTCTCTGGACCAGATCCCTTGTAGTGTGGTTCTGCAATCAACTCTGAGCAAAGTTCATTCAAGTCCTCCGTCCTGGCACCTCTGTGGCCTCTGGAACCATGGCACCCAGAAACTATCCTGGGGAGAAGGAACCCTGCTCTCAAGTGTCTCAGACTATTTATCTACACTCTGGCCCCCTTCTGGACACTTCCCCCCCATAGATTGGCCACAACCCCATAAATATTTAGGCTGGTTGATTTGAATCTCCCGCTCTAAGCTCTGGAAGCTTCTTCTAGAGGCAGTAGGAATCAATTAAACTCCCAGCCTGTGGGACCCTGATCAGACCAGACCAAACAATCACAGCTCCCCTGATAACAGAAGGGCCATAGCTAAATATGCCTAGCCACCTATACTAGCAGATTGCTACACAAAATATGAGAAAATAGTCATATAATAATTGGTTCGCAGACCTAGGATAAAGAACTGCAATTTATGATCATTGTCCAACAAAACAAGGAAAAATATAAAACCCAATAGATCATATAAAGCCTAGATTAAGGCTGGGTTAACACCGCAGCAGGGAGCAGCTCACAGCAGGAGTCCGGTGCATTCCCTTTTCACCATTTCAGGTCCAATTTCAGCCCGAACTTTGGCTGAATTCGGACGTGAAATTGACCAGAAGATGCACAGGACTCCTGTGCAATTCGGGGCCGCTCCGGAGATGTGTAAACCGGCTCCATAGAGAACCGGTCACAATCTCCTGACATGCAAATTGGATGCGGCGGAAACCCATATCCACTTCACAATAGTGTGAACCCAGCCTAAAAGACATGTGACATTGGTCTTTGTGAGTTCAATAATGTTTCATACCATGTATATGTAAATCCAACAATTGTATGTAAGCCCATTCTATCAATGAACTTTTCTCATTTACTCCCTCTTGGTTTTGATAAATATACCATTAAAAGTGATTTGTAACATCTATTTGATAAGTGAAAAACAATACCAATTGAACCTGCAAAAACCCAGTGAGCTTAAAACTTCCTGTACATTAGGTCTCTTCTATACTGTTATCAGTTACTGTATCAGTTAGCAATGTTAATGTGCCTTTTCCAGTTGTCTGGACTACAGAACACCTACTTCTATGTGTGGTTAAGAACCGTGGAGGAGGTATTTTGTAGCCCTAACAAACTTCCTGTCCTACAGTCACAACATTGCCTTACCTCCTTCCATAGATGCAGAGCAGTGTGAATGTTCTCGTTCCAAGGCAGGAAGTGTGTTACTGCTGGGATCATAGGTGATTGAGTACAAAAAAGGGAAGAGCAAGTTTGAAAAAAATAAATGAATACAGCACCCAACTCACAGACTGATAAACTGCAATATGTTACAATATTGTTCTTGGGTTTATATACACTTAACCATACCTCCCAACTTTTTGAGATGGGAATGAGGGACACCATCAGCAAAAGTATGCAGGCAAAGGACACACCCCTTGCCACAACCCCTTAAAGGAGAATTGTACAAAAAAACAAGATTGGTTAAACCCAAGAGTGCTTTTTTTACCACTACTATTCCTTTATATTGGCTTTTGGAATTTATAAATGCAGCAATTTAGAAATCAGGTGAAAGGTTTAGCTATGGAAAACACTTTTTGATAGATAAAAAATGCATTTTATATACATCTATATAGATCAGACCAAAATGAGGGACGAATGAGGGACAGAGGGACATTGCTCCAAATCAGGGGCAGTGCCTCGAAATCAGGGACAGTTGGGAGCTATGACTTAACAGTTCACACTTGATTCTTCATGCTGCTTGAAGTTTCATTTTTACAGGAAGTAAGGAAATCCTAGGTTCTTGTTCCAGATTTTAAATTTTGTTGAGTTTTATGATTTCGGATGCAGCAAGTATGTTTTTCTGTGTACTCTTATTTATGTTATTTATTTAGTCAGTTTATGCCACTTGCAAGCTATTGTTTTACAGAGACATACAATTAAGCTTTTCAGATTAGACTGCAGACATGTAAACACAGCTGTTGTTTATCTCATTGTGTGGTTTTCTTTTCAAGTCAAGGAGAATAAAATCTGACTTGCCTTTTTCTTATCTATTATTTCAATTAATTTGATAGATTGACATTCTGTTCTGTACTATTTCTTTTTATTATATTGCAGTATCTGGTTAAAAAGTAACTGAGATGATTCCACTGCTCTCAGTCATTTGGCTGGCTCATCTGGCTCTAATCACATGCTTAAAAAATCCACAACCCCCCACCATTGGAATCCATAGTCCGTCGCCCTGTATGTGGATCAGGGGGCTGCACACATGGATAGAGGGGGCAGCTAATGAAAGGGCCGCCACTGCCCAGGCTGCAATACTCACCTTCAATCCAGAACTGTTCCCTGCAGTACTTCTTATTCACCACAAGTTGTGGTGAAGGTTTTTACTGCTATCTAGGGCTCCGTTAGATTGTTTAACCCTCACTTCCTGTTCTGCTGGCAATGTTTTAGCAGGCAGGAAGTGAGGGGAACTCTCCAACAGCAATACAGAAAAAATAAAACATGCTTTTCTTTAGTAGAGTAGGACAAGGCTATCACCACTGTCCATTTTTTTTTATTTCTAGAAAAAGGAAAGAAAAGTGAAAAGGTTACGGTCACAACAATAAAGAAAAAAATCAAAAATGTTATCAATGTTTTATCAGTGATAAAGTATATATGGCTCTGCTATGGTTGTTGGCTTCTGTGTTGCAATCAGCCACACTAGATATATTTCAAGGCTTCTCTTTTAAAAAGTGAAGTGCTATTTGGGCATAGCCATTATTGATCTTGTGAACTATACCATTTTTTGAAAGATTAGTGTTCTGCTTCCGCAATCTAAGGACTGAAAGTGTAATCTCTATAACTGATCCAGTTGTGGTGAGATCACTTAACTTACAGTCTCAGTAGCTTGGCAGACAGTGACTCCATCCAAATGACATCTTGCAGATCGTACAAAGCTTTAACCAAAAACGTGTGCAGATCTTCATAGATGAACATCAAAAATGCTTGCAAAAAATTCATACCATGTCTAGCTCCAGCAAAATACAGTACATGGAACTAACTACATAGGGCATCCCCTAGCTACAGAGTGAGGGAGGGACACAATTAATAAAGGCAAGCAAATAGACAATGGGGGAGATTTACTAAAACTTGTGCACTCAGAATCTGGTGCAGTTGTGCATGGTAGCCAATCAGCTTCTAAATTCAGCTTGATCAATAAAAGCTGTTGTAAACCCCGCTTGGTAATTTTTACCTACAGGTAAGTCTATAATAAGACTTACCTGTAGGTAAAATGAATACCTTGCCGGAACTTCAGAGCATCGTGCTGGAACTGAGGGCTTCCGCGCACATGTGCACGAGTGACATCATTGCGGCTCTGGCCAATCAAAGCAAAACCGGAAGAAAGACAGGTGGAATATGTCAGACCTCTCAGCGGTGACTTTACAGCGCTGGAGGTCTTCTTTCCAAGTTGAGTATTTCATATTTTCATAATGTGCTAGTATGTGATGCATAGTAGCACATTATTCCATTGCCTTTTTTTTTTTTGAGCATCCGCAGTTTACAACCGCTTTATGCTTTGACAAAAAACCTGGAAGCTGATTAGTTTCTATTCAGAGCTGCACCAGATTTTGCACTTTCCAGTTTTAGTGAGTCTCCTCGATTGTATGTGTAACATTTTATAAATGGACGAGGTGCTGAGCGAGTGGCTTGCTGTGAGAACTGCCACACCAGTGCCCTGAAGATCAAAGCTCACATTGTCTCTGACACAGAATACAACTGAGAACTTTTGCATCCCCTCCAACCCCATACTCGTAAGATACTCATCATTGGTGGTAACTATGTTGACCCGATCTAGCTTCTAAATGTATTTTTTTTTTCTGGAGTTACACTTTAAATCCTATCATGCTTCTCTTAGGGCTTTTTGCATGTGTCTATTTTTGCGATCAGTGATGGATTGCTTTTCAGAGGGCATTCAACAGGCAGGAGGGAAGTGATATGTCAACTCCTCACTGTCTGGTATAACCCTAAAAATGCCAGCCCACTATTCACTTGAATCTGTTGTGTTCAGGGCCAAATGCGTCATGCTGTTTAATTTTGATATATCTATCTATATATATATATATATATATATATATATATATATATACAGCCTTAAGCGTCTGAATTTCTATGTTTAAATGGGCTCCCATGGAAAGGTTCTGGGAACTCCTATGAACTCTCGTATATGTTTATGGTATTATCCTAATATGAGCAATAGCGTATCTGTTGCATCATTGTCAGTGTTTAGACTGATATATTTCATGCAGACACTCCATACTTCAGCACTATGGATAGCTCTTTTAGTGGATGAGTGTACCTATAACATTTGTTGGGAGCTGTCACACTTACCTGACAATTAGCACAATGAAATGTATGGAGGAAGCCCACAAATGTGCAAAACAATATTCACTGACAAATATGCCACTAAATGGTATTTAAATATGCCACTTGGAGTGTATATAAACTCAAACAATGAATTTCTACTGTATTTAGGCTTCTTTCAGATGGCTGTTGACACCCGTTCTGCCTGCAGGTCACATTTGTTATTGCGCCTGCATTCTGTCAGAAACCATGAATCAGACTGAGACAGCAGTACAGGTAAGTCACACTTGTTTAATAATAATAATAAAAAAGGTAAACAGAGTAAACGTAGTCAAAACATAGCCAGAGCTCAGGAACCAGAACGGATAGTCAGACAAGCCAAAACGTCAGGGAGCCAGAGATGAGCGTAGTAGAGCAGCAAGCAGGATCTGGAGCCAGAAGGAATATCAGCCAAGGAAGTCTTTAACAGGAACACAGGAGAGCGTCTCTAGAGATGTGACCAAGGCGAAGGCAGAGATCATCTGGACTGGACGGCTTAAGAAGACAGGACTGACGAGCAGGATATCATGAACAGGTGAGTCACTGTTGATGATATGTTAATGATAAGTTGATGATAAGTTAATTTTGCATGTCGCATTATCCCATAGGCTGGGTTTTTTTCAGCCGGTTAGCGGCTGCTACGGCGGGAGTTAAGCCCTCTACACACTTTCTCCGTCTGAATCGGAAACATCAGGAGGACTTGAGAATGTGGCACCCATTTTGGTAGAGTATGATGGGAAATCGGCTTGTATGGTGGGGCGGGTGAGCTACTTTGAATTGGAGCTTTTTATTGCTGCAGGGTCAGGTTATGGGGCTTTCTACCAGGGCATTTGAGTGCGGCACTTTGGCCGCGTTCCTGGTTAGACGCCGGTTTTCTAGGTCACATGGTGCTCCTGGCACTTCTTCCAGTAGTGCTGGCCATGGAAGTCTGGGGCGAGTCATTTGAAAATTAGGTTGAATTGTGACAACATGGGAGTGGTTCAAGTCATTAACCGCATCTCAGTTTGTCCCAATCCAGTTTAAGGCTGTTGCGCCACAGGGTGCTTTGCTGCCTACCATTGAACATCTTTCTATATGCGGTGCACCTCCCTGGGGTAGAATACGCTAGCGGACTCAGTGTCTTGTTTCAGTGGGATAGGTTCAGAGGGCTGGCACCAGTGGCTGAGCAACAGGGGGTTCCTTGGCACGGGTTGGTTGTGGGAGATTTTTATTGGCGTCAGCGTGGGATGGATCAGGAGGCCGGTGAGTGAGGTTACGGGGACAGCCTACACCAAGTTATGGTGGTAGGTGTAGCAGCAAGCGTGGGTGGATTAAGTGCAGTCAGAAGTAAGGATGAGGGTCCTTTATTTTGTCTCTAGAAACACGGAGCAGGGTTTTGTTGTCCGCTATAGAGAAGAGGCTGGCGGACTTAGCGTTTTTCTGTAAGTTTACAGGGTGGGGTGGATGTTACAACAGCTTTTTGGTTCGACGGGCAGTAAAAGGGTATCGTAAGTCACAAAAAAAAAAAAACGCAAGGATGTTAGGCTGCCTGTTGTTTTGTTAATTTGTAGGCCTATTTTGCAGGGCTGGGATCCCTGTGTCCATTCAACTACAAAGTAGTGCCTTATTCAAAGCGGTTTTTCACAGACTTTTTGGGGGCATTTCGGATTAACAAACGGGTCAGTACAGCTAGGGAGTTTCGGGGGGAGGGGTATTTGGGTGCAGGACATGCTCTGGTAATAAGGACAGGTGGAGTGTATTGCGGCGCAGGTCAAAGGCGGACCAGGAGGCCTAGGGTGCATGCGTGCAACTGTTTCCCTTGCTAGGTTCCACTGTTGACCGGTGAGGGTGGTGTGGCAGTTTTTTTTGAGGTTCGCCCGGTAGTGGGGGGGCGGTGCTGTGGCATGGGGATGGGTATCCGTTGCCCAAGTTTCTGTTTATAGACAATTTTCTGAGGGGTCTACAGGCAGCGGGTTTGGATTAAGACAGTAGGCCCGCACTCCTTCCGTATCTGCGCGGCCACAGAGGCTGCTCGGTCTGGGTGGGAGACAGGACTCCAGAGGATTCCGTAGTTACATTCGCCCTCTCTGGTGGCTGATTAATCATGGAAAATGGGGGGGGAGAAGTTATCATGCTGGGAAAGTATTCATGGTGGTGTGGGGGTTATCCAGTGGTTTGGTTCTTTCTTTCAGATGGAGTGCTACACTCCTTGTTTGGATCTGGGGGTCACTCTTATGTTTTGGGGTGCCAAGCGGTGCCGAGCGAGCTGCTGTTTAAGAGGGACGGTAGGCAGCCAGCTCCAGGAGGGTGTCCGCTGGTTAAGGGTACCAGAGATGAGGTGGAACAGGGATGTGCCCGAGGTGCATTACTTTGCAAGCCTTGAGAGGCCAACAGACAGTGTGGTACTACAGGTTGGTGGGAACGATCTGGGGGGTTCACTTCAATAGGGAGCTCATTTGGGAGTTTTAATTAGATTTCTGATGGCTCTGTACAGCCTTCACGGAGGTGCTGGTCTTGTGGAACGACATAGTGGCTCGGACGACTTGGTGTAGGGCACGGTCATTTCTGAGAATTTACAAAATTCAAACAACAAAAAAGTGGTGGGTCGAATTTTATTCGGAACGGGGGCACGGTCACTCACCATTTAGTATCGGAGTCGAATACCAGGTGGTATTTAAGGGGGGATAGGGGTCCATTTATCGTGGTGGGTATTGACTTGTGGTTCCCCTGGGTTGCAGGATGGCATTCATTGTGCATTGCGGGTGTGAAGGGGCCCTCAAGGGTAAGGTGTCACCCTTTTGGGCGGTGGTGGTGCTTGGTCTTTTGACGGTGGAAGAAAATACAATTGGGATGGAAGTGTGGGGGGTTCATCGGTGGTATGTGCTCGTCTGGTGTATTCCAGTCACTAAGGTTAGCTGGATCACGGTAATGGTGCTGCAGGTGTGGGTTGTCTCCGAGCTGGTGTGTGTCATGGTTGGAGGCCTGGTATGGTAAAAGGTCCCGCAGTGTTACGAGTGGAACAAGTTGGAATTCTGGTTGCCATCAATGGATCAACAGGCTGATAAGTTGTTTTTGTTAAAAAAAAGGCTGCTATGGCCATTTGCACTCCAGTTCATGTGTGGTCTCATTAATTTAGTTAATAGCAAGGTACTGATGGTTGGGCAGACACAAAACAAGGTGGGAGATCTTATCTACACTGGTCAAGGTAAAAATCCTTTATTACAGAAGAGACTTAGTGTGTCCAATAGACTATACATAGCACAGTGCCCTGCACACATGTGGGCACAGTGCCCCTAATATGTAGAGGTCTCATAGGGATCTCCATTTCTTAGGCACATATAGCACAATGACAGCACACACCCGGTGTACTGTTACTGTACGCAGGGTGTGTGCAGGGAGAGATTGATACAGCAAGCTATAGTATCTCACTGTATCACTACTTCTACTCTCTCCCCGCAATCAGGAAGTGATCACTGGGGGGGAAGAGAGGGAAGTGCAGGCAGCAGAGAACAGCCCGCAGCCTGCTCTCTCTGTCTGTCTGTCCAGACACCCATCAGAGGGAACCTGCTGGCAGCCAGGCAGAGGGAGAAGGCAGCTTCTCCTAGGTCAGTCTCTCTCTGGTGGGCATCTGTGTAGACACTTATCATAGAAAGACAGCTCAATGTGCAGATCTGCACCTGGTCAGACCAGGCAAAGTTCTGTGGCTAATATCTGCACCACATTGTAGAACAGATATAAGTGTATAGGAACTGTGACATCCCTGTGACAAGAACATACTCAAACCCGTGGCTACGCCCCAGACTTGCTCTTTTCAACCCACACGGACGACCTGGGTGCTGGCTACCACAGCCCTTCTACACTCTCAGTCAAAAGTAAATAAAAGCTGCACTCCAAAGCTCAGCTCTTCTTTCTATATTTTATTTGTCAAATGATGAAAACTGCAAACATTAATGTCTCCACCCAAAACCACCTTTCTTGACGCGTTTTACCACTGCTGGCTTGCTTACATGCCAGCATCCCCTGTCCTTGTGAGCAAGCCAGCAGTAGGGAAACGCATCAAGGAAGGTGGTTTTGGTTGGAGACATTAATGTATGCAGTTTTCATGTTTTGATAAATTAAATATAGAAAGAAGAGCTAAAGTGTTTGTTAACCTTAAAAAAAAAAATAAAGAAGATCCTGTTCTCTTAAAGCGGTAGTAATATTATAGGCTTACCTGTAGGTAAAAATCACCAAGCGGGGTATACAACCACTTTAAAACATGTTATACAGCACAGTGCTTGTGCTGTGTAGCTTGGCTCCCTGTAACACCTAAAAAACCTTACTGATCCTGCCAGTTTCTACCCTCCCCTCTGTAAAATAACCATGGTGTATTATGGCTGCTGAGCCCTGACAGTTTCAGTTTATGTGCCTCCGTTACCCGCAGCTCTCCTGTCTCTCTTGTCCTCCTCTCCCTCCTCCTCCCTGCCAGTCGGCTCCTGTGTAAGCCCCCCACTGCTGAAATAACATTTCTTACTTAATATAATCCTTCTTGTCTCCTAAGGATATGTCCCCCTGTGTGTGTGTTTTATAAAAAAAATTACGATTATACCTCATTACAGAGCGGAGCTTGGCGATCATGTGACCACCTCTCTCCAGAAAGAGGAGAGAGGTTTTGTGAGCGCTGATCGGTGCTCTGTAATGAGATAGAATCGTCATTTTCTTTATAAAACACACACACAGGGGGACATATCCTTAGAAGACAAGGAGGATTATTTCAAGTATGATATGTGGGTTAACAAACACTTTAACTTTGGAGTGCGGAATATGTTTACCATCCCTGGGTTGGTAATTGGTCCAATTTGCAGCTTTACAGCTTCTGGCACACATGTCGCAAATCCTCTTTAACGTAGGCTCACTATGTTGTTTATTTGGTGCATGTTAAGTGCAGGAACACTAAATTCCTTTTCTCATCAGCAGTATATAGCAGTCTTGTGACTTCTGTCAGTGTCTGGTTAAAGTTTGTAGGAGGAGTTTTCATTCTCCACTGATTGTCCTATGAGGCTGCAGGACCTCCGACCCTCTGTCTGGACAGTGCTGATTGGCCCTGTACTGATCACATGCACTCTCCCAAGAAAACTCTAGCAATACACACCAAACTGAGCATGTGCAGCTTGCCCCCCAAGGCTCTGTTCTATCAGGAGATGGATTGTGGACTGTGGAAGAAGGGGAGGGCCAGAGAAGACAGGATCATACAGCCTTTTTACACAATGCAGAGGCATAACCCCTTAGGTTCCAGCATGCTTTACTGCATATACACACTGATTTTAATGTTGTGGGTTTATTAACACTTTAAATTTAGACTACAATTATGTTTTAAAAATGAATTCCAGATAGTAGCGGTACTTTACTGTTTTCCAGCCTTCAGGGGCATCAGCCAGGTATGGTGTATGAACCTGGAATTCTTCATTAACACTGAAAGGCATACAAGCTTGGAGACTGTGTACAAGGGTTTTTATTTATGTCAGATATGACTCTCTCCAAACAAATCCATTGAAATGCAAAATCACCTTGAGGGAGGTAAGATGCAGACATGTTGTGTCGTTGCACGTTTTAGTGCTTCATGGTGGGACGGCTCATTGACAAAAAATGCTCAAGTGCCAATATTTGGCACCGGGCCAAGCATGTTTGGCGGCATGCGGTTTTGCATGAAAAACACGTAACAACATGCATGACTGCTACCACAATGGCACTTTTTTATGTTTCCGGAAATGCTGACAGAAATGTGCTTTTCTGCTATGCTCAGGTGTAAATGCAGCCTAACTCTGCAACATCTCAAACTGCATGCCAGGGTTGGGCAGGAAGGGGTTAAAGGGGTATTTAAAGCTAATTACAAAAATAATAATAACAAACATGTTATACTTACCTGCTCTGTGCAGTTGTTTTGCACAGAGCAGCTCCGATCCTCTTTTTTTCAGGTCCCCCACCAGCGCTCCTGGCCCCTCCCCCTTGCGCAGTGCTTCCAGAGAAAGCTGCTTGCCCTGGAGACGTGTGCTTGCTCCTCATATTCTGTCTATAAGACACATACAGCAGCGGCTCGGCCCCGCCCCCCCCTCCTCATTCGTTCACTGTCTGTAATTGACAGCAGTGGGAGCCAATGGCCTCCCGCTGCTGTCTCAGCCAATGAGGAGGGAGAGTCCTGGGGCAGCCGAGACTATCGTTAACATTGCTGGATCAGGGGGAGCTCAGGTAAGGATTGGGGGGGGGGGCACTGCACACAGAAGGTTTTTTACCTTCATGCATAGAATGCATGAAGATAAAAGAACCACTTTAAAGTGTAACTCCACTTTTGTTGAGAAAAAAAACATTCCCCTCTAGGTGATCTATGTACATTGCAAGGATTATAACAAACTTTGTTGCAAATTCATACCTTTTATTATTCTGAGGAAATCCCTGTGTGTTTGTCTGTACCTCTCTACTGAGTGGATCTAATGGGAGTGGTCTCATAATTATCAGTCAGCTGTGGCAGCTGCAGAGTACTAATGAGGAAAGTTGCTGGGCCTGCATCCCTTTAGATGTGTTCCTATTGGAAATATCTCACCAAAAATTACATTTTTGTTGCAGGGTGAAATCTGACTTGTATCTTATGCAGCACAGATAGGCGACACTGGGCACTGAAAGGCCACACTGATGGGCACTTATAGGTGGAACTTATAGGCGGCACTGATGGGCACTGATAGGCGCCACTGATAGGTGGCACTGATGGGTTGCACTATGATAGATGTCTCTGATAGGCAGCACTGATGAGGAGGCACTGGCAGGCATTACTGGTGGACACTGATTAGCACCTCTAATGGGCACTGATTGGCAACCCTGGTGGTCATGGGTGGGCACACCTGGTGGTCCTGGGTAGGCATCCCTAGTGGGTATCCCTGATGTGCATCCTCAGGGGGGCTGCACTGATAATCAATCAGCGCAGACCCCCCCTGTCAGGAGAGCAGCCGATCAGCTCTCCTTTGCTCGCGTCTGTCCGTGCGAGTGGAGGAAAAGCCGATAAACGGCTCTTCCTGTTTACGCTGTGATCAGCTGTCATTGGACACAGCTGATCACATGGTAAAGTGCCTACGTCAGAGGTTCTTTGCCGAGATCAGTGATACAGTGTGTCACCGCACCAACGATTATGCCCTTATCCTGCTGGATGTTATATGACATCCAGTCAGGATAACTTAACCACTTTCCGGCCGTCATTCTGCTATATTGCGGGTGGGAAGTAGTTAAAGCCTCAGCCCCCTGACAAGCTGGATTGGCTGAGAGATGCAGGCTCTCTCTGCCTGGGAGTTCTGGAACAATGCCCTGCAAACCACGTGGTGAGTGTTTCCCCTGCCAGCAAGGTAGCAGTGCTTAGCACTGTATAAAATATCATGACCACTTTAGCAGCCTGAGACACCTTTGGGTGCCCCAAGGAGAGTAGTAATGCGGTGAGCGGTGGGTGTGGCCAAAATTGCTCTTGCTGACATCATCGCCCTGCCCCCTAGCGATGCCGAACCTGCCCCCAGACAGTTGTCCGCAGCTCCCGGAAGGCAACAGATTTGTGTGTGACTATCTTGGTTACTTTGGGAGCCACAGCCTGGTCTAAATAATATGTCAGGGTTTCACTCCGCCTGAAACCCGAACACATGATTCATAACCCGGACTGTCCGGGTGAATCCCTGAAAGGTGGAAACCCTACTACCCAGACCATTTCTCTGCCCTGTGCACTCCCTCACTCCCATTTGCTTCCCCATCCCCACTACATGTTATTCGATTTTTACTCCAGGAGTATTAAGGAGTTTGAAAATTAAAGAGAAATACTTAAATAATGTATTACAATTTAACTAAACCCATTAGATTTGAGTTGACTAAAATGTACTGGAGATTTTATTCAATTTAAATGTACTGGAGATTTTAGTCAACTTAAATGTACCCTTGTGGACCATACCTCTGCCTTTCTACCCCTTTTCTTCTTTCTCTTTCCTTTTCTCCACCTTACGATTAAAGCTCATTATCAGAATTTATTTGACCTATATACACTCTACTTGTAAACAATATGTATAGTATGTATAAATCATTTAAATACCTACAAAAGTGACTAAGGAAATGATATATATCTTTAATTTAGGTTTACGTGAACCCAATGTTTAATATTTGAAATTTCATGATATTTACCTATATAAACCCTACTGTAAAACAATGAGCTTACTTTATAGATCCTTGTAAACTTACTTTATGTATCTTTATAATATTGTATACTCAATAAACTTCTTTTGACAAGGAAATGTACTTGAGATTTTAGTGGACTAAAATACTACTAAAACTAAAACATTTCTGATACCTGAAGTACAACTAAAACTAAATTGGCATTTTAGTCAAAAGACTATGACGAAAACTAAATCAAAATTTGACGTCAAAATTAACACCGATGGCACTGCAGGTCACCGCAATGCAATGTGGAGACTTGAATAGAGTGCAATGTTGTACACTTTTAATAAAGTTTTTTTTTAAAAGTAAACAGTGCAATGTGCCCTTCCCACTGCCCTACAAAACGGACACTAGCCCACACCCTAAAACAGAACATTGTAGCATGTGGCTAGTGTGGACAGGCCTTAATCGAATTGATTGCCTTGTGCCTTCCGCTAGATTCTTCTCCTAGACTCTTCTCCTAGGCCAGTGATGGTGAACCTTGGCACCCCAGATGTTTTGGAACTACATTTCCCATGATGCTCAACTACACTGCAGAGTACATGAGCATCATGGGAAATGTAGTTCCAAAACATCTGGGGTGCCAAGGTTCGCCATCACTGTCCTAGGCTCTTCTACTAAGAAGGCCCATAGAGTAGTGCAGAAAACATGTCATTCAATAGAATTTAGTCCAAGTTCAGTTTATTTGTTGCATTGCCAGTCATTCAAAAACATTGCACAGTTGCAGCAGGTAAAAAATAAAGGGTTCACATAGATATTTCATATACAGCATACAGGAGTGACTAATGGAGGATGTAAAGCAGACCTGTCATGCAAAATGAAAAGATTTGCCATTAATACTGCAGCCTGAGGGGAAGTAGAATTTCCTTGTATAGTTCCATGAGCGATGTCAGCTGTAAAATTCCCCACTCCTCCCTCATTCATGAAATATCACGGCGAGAGCTATTACACTAAACTTCATATGAGCATTCAAAGCCACCCTTGATATTTCACAAAAGCCCCGTAACGGGCTCCTACAAAAAACGTTTTGTTTTTTTTTAATTAATAAAAAATATTGTAAAAAATAATTTAAAAATATTAAAAATAAAAAAAACTACTGACACCGTCCACTGCTCTGCTGATATACATGCATGTGTGTTTGTGCTCAGGGGTGCTCACCCTAATGCAATAGGCTGCGCACACCAGTGCTGTGAGTGTTATTAATTGCAGCAGAGAAAAATCAGGTCTACTGCCCTACCAGACAGGGCTGTTCTGTGTGTTGGGGCTGTGGCAGTTCTTTGTACTTAGCCTGGGACTCATCTTCATGATACAACTGCTACATATAGTCAATGTAATATAATTAATCCCATTAATTCAGGCATTCTTGTGTTATGCTGTATTGGGGACAGGTCTGCTTTAAACCTTCCCTGCCATAAAAGCGTGCTCGTGCCTTCATATCAGTCGTCTTAGTTCAGTTTTCAATGCAAAATTACATAATACACTGCTGTAAACAACATAATAGTACATGGTTAATGTATCCTCTCTATAATAAAAAGTGGTAAAGATAGATATTTGTACTCTCTGTATGTCTCAGATTTTTTTTAAAAGTGAACAATTAAGGGGTGAATAGTTAAAGACTCGCCCTCACAGAAAATGCATGCAATTCTGATATCATATAAAAACTATAGCAGTACATATATTGCATTCACAAAGCCATGTTACAGTGCTCATCTAATATCCGAAGAAGTAATACTTCCCAAATTGTGTGTTTTAGCGCCTATTTATACTATGAAGCTGCAGGTCAAAAATGACCCCCGTCTTGCAGTGTCTTCCTATTCAGTGTTGTAAATGCCATTTACCGTTCCTGATGGAAAGCACACCAAACTGTCATGCTTTCTGATTGTGCCCTATGGGGACTGCGGAACAACCCTGCATGACTAAAGAATGCTGCAGTTTTGATGTATGCCTCCCAACATTTTGGGATGGGAATGAGGGACACCTATCAGCAAACGTATGCAGGCATAGGACAAACCCCTTGCCACGCCCCCTTAAAAGAGAGTTGTACAAAAAAAACAAGATTGGTTAAACCCACGAGTGCTTTTTTACCACTACTATTCCTTTATACTGGCTTTTGGAATTTACGAATGCAGCAATTTAGTAATCAGATGAAAGGTTTAGCGCTGGAAAACACTTTTTAAAAGATAAAATGTGCATTTTATATACATCTATATAGATCAGACCAAAATGAGGGACAAATGAGGAGGAATGAGGGACAGAGGGACTGTCCCTCGAAATCAGGGACAGTCCCTCGAAATCAGGGACAGTTGAGAGCTATGTTGATGTACTATAAAATGTATTGGAAAGTACCCAAGTGTGGACTGGCCCTTCATTTTAAAAATTAATATATTCTGTTATGATTGTCTACAAGTGGGAGGGGGGGGGTGGGGGTCTAGCTGTGTTCTGAAGTTCTGATTGGATGGACTGGCACTGCTGGTGTTATAATGTTATGACTGTCTAAAGCTTGATTTAGCTCTCTGCATATTCTTATTCTTTATGGTCCCCTGCATGGGTGTTCTATTGAAATTATTGGAAGGCCATAAAAAAATATGTCAATGCATATCATCATGAGTGGTTCCGCATTTTCAATGTGCGTTGCAATGCCGGTTGTATTAGATATCAATGTAACGCATATGAATGCGTGTTTACATGCTTTATGATGCTTAAATGTGCATAATTAGGCATTGATGTGCATTTTAACACATGCATTGAGGTACATTTCAATTGATTTCAATTGAGAACACATCAGCCGTAATTCCAAAATGCTGGTTTAGCCCTGTGAATGTTTTATTGCTTTGAATTCGGTACAAGATAGTATGTACCTGGTGATGCTCTGCAACTAAGGGATGGAATGCCTCTATCAACGCATAAAATAAAGTCTTGAGGATTTTTCTATTGATGTGATTGGCTACAAATTGGTAGAGATCTGTGAATCTTTAAGGCTAGGCTCACATATATGCGGGTCCGGTTTTGGTGAAAAGTTAGGTGCGATTTCCATTCAGCGGTTCAGGTGCGATTCAGGTGCAAATTTGACACTTAAATCGCACCTTAACCAGACTGAATAACACAAGGAACCCTTTTAAAATTTGCCCTGCAACTGGCCTGCATATATGTGACCTGGCTCCATTGAAAGCCTGTCTGATTCACATGTTATGCAAATCGAAATCCTGATTCACATATATGTTAACAGAGCCTTACTATGTAACAGGGTAGGGATTGGTTTAAGGTAGAACTAAAGGCATAACTTTTTTTCATTTTGGATGGAGTAAGGGAGGTTTATAACCCTTGGCAATTTTATTTTTGCCATCTGTGTCCCATTGGGAATATTTCCCTTCACTTCCTGTCCCATAGCCAAACAGGAAGAAAGAAGAAATCCTTTCAAAGTGAGGGATTCGCTGGTTGTCACCAGGGTCACAAGATCTAGTGTTCCAATTGGAAGATTTCCCCTCTCTTATGCCATGTACACACGAGCGGAATGTCCGACAGAAAAAGTCCAACGGGAGCTTTTCATCATATATTCCGTATAGTCCATGTATGCCCCATCGGACTTTTTACGTCGAAAATTCTGACGGACCTAGAAAGAGAATGTGTTCTAAATTTTTCAGACGGAACCAATTCCTATCGGGAAAACCGCTTGTCTGTATGCTATTCCAACCTACCAAAAAGGACGCATGCTCTGAAGCAAGTACGAGATGGAAGCTATTGGCTACTGGCTATTGAACTTCCGTTTCCTAGTCCTGTCGTACGTGTTGTACGTCACTGTGTTCTGGACGGTCGGAATTTGGTGTGACCTCGTGTATGCAAGACAGCTTGAGCGGAATGCCGTCAGAACTCCGTCGGAAAAACCTTCAGAGTGTGTACAGGGTATTACTGTTACGGAGACAACCCAAAATGTGGGATTTTTTTTTTACTTTAATTTTCAATAACAGTAAACAGGACAGATGGAGAGGGTGAATCTCCCTAGCTCAGATGGCAATTAAACACCTAGCAGGTGTTTTAATCCATCTCCACTCTATCCAAAACTAAACTAAGAAAAATTTGTTGCCTTTAGTTGAACTTGAAATAAAGGAAACCTGCCGTGACGGATGTGTTACTCCTGATATAGTTCATGGCTGGACTGCCATGTTGAGGGTCAGTCATTGGATGAGCTTTAATTTTCTTGTATTTAAACCATTAAGGGTAACACACAGAAAATGTTTCATAACTAATTAAGACATATTTTTTCTTACATTACTATGAGGTTCATTTAAAAGGCAGAAGTATGGCCTTACGGCACATTTTATAAAGCACAGGAGCGTGCCTAACAAATGTGCTTATTAAGATGAATGAAGGGGAATGAACACATCAGATGAGAGAAGTAACCTGCCAAGATCCTCACCCAACTGTGACAATGGTACACATGCACTACTTTCACCCCTTCCACTAATATAAACAAGCAATCATGGTACTGGGGGGCAACTTGCCAGTGACAGGATGGCCTTGCAAAGCAAAGAAACCACTCATCTGCTTCTACAACAACCCTGGCTGGACAAGCTGATGTCGCACTGGCACTGCTACTTCTCTAGCAAATGAGCAGCGTTTTGGCTAGTGAGTGGTCAATACAGTAAAACCAAGTAAGTGTTTATTCAACCTGCTGCTGGTGAGTTGCTTGCTAGTTTGACATGGGCCTAACTCAGATCAGCTAGCAGTTAGATTTTCCATCAAGCCGGAAAATCTTCATGTGTAATAACAATCACCTGGAAATCATTTGTCATTTTTAGACTACACCACTCTTTCCTTGTATGCAACTAGTTCCTTCCATTCCACTATTCTCCTTCAGTTCACGTTACTCTCCTTCCATCTCCACTATCCTTCTTCCATCCTCACTATCCCCCTTCCATCCCCACAATCTTCCTTTCATCCCTACTATCTAGCTTCCATTCCCACTAGCCTTCCATTCCTTCCACTCTCCTTAAATCTCCACTACCCTATTTTCATCACCACTATCCTCTTTCCATCCCACTACCCTTCTTCCATCCCCAATACCCACCTTTTATTCCCACTATCCACCTTCAATCCCTATTATCCTTCTTTATTCCTACTATCCTTCCTCAATCCCCACTACTTTCCTTCCCCACTACCCTCCTTCTATCCCCACTATCAGTTCCTTTCCTCTTGACTACCCTCCTTTCATCCAAACTACACTCCTTCCATCCGATACCATCTTTTCTTTCGGCCTGGTTCACACCTATGCATTTATTAGTGCATTTTCAGTTTTGCAGAAGCACACTACAGTCCATTTTATCATAGTTCCCTATGGATGTAGTTCACATCTGTGCATTTTATGGAAAGGGCCAGGGTTTTTATTCTGGTTTTTGGTTCCATAGACTTTAATGGTTTAAAGATGTGTATTGAAAAACGCAAAATGCACCTGCAATATGCAAACTGCAACCTGCACAAGTGTGAATCAGGCCTTCCTCCCCACTACCCTCCTTTTCTTCACACTACCCTCCTTTGCTCCCCACTACCCTCCTTTCATCCCCGCCATCAGTTCTTTTCATCCTCACTACCCTGCTTCAATCCCCAATGTCACTCCCTTCCATCCACTCTATCCTCCTTCCATCTTCACTATCCTTCCATCCATATGTGAAGAAAGGCTGGCTGGCCGCACTTCACTAACATTACATTGATGCAGAAAATTCCCAACGACAGTCCACAATGTACAAATGAGGGGTATAGCTTACAGCTAACTTGTTTCACACCATTCTTGGCGCTTAATCATAGCTCTTTCAATAAAGGTGATTCTATGGAAGTGTGGCCAGCCAGACTTTCTTCACATTGGGATTCCTGTGATGTGAAGGGCCAGCACCCATCTATGTGTAGTGACAGTGGGAACAGTGGAGACTCACCTGAAGCAGTGTTTCACTCTATGCTTCCATTCGTAATATCCTCCTTCTCAGCCTACTACCCTCTTCCCATCCCCACTATCCTCCTTCCATTCACATTACCCTTCTTATATCCCTACTACCATCCTTCAATTCCACTAATCTTGTTCCATCCTCACCAACCTTCTTTCATTCCTGTTACCCTCCTACTCTTCCCACTAGCCTCCTTCCATCCCAACTACACTCCTTCCTTACTAACTATTCTGTTTCCATTCCCAACAATTTTAGTATACTTTTAGTAAACATCAGTGAACAAATATATTGGTGATCGTGATAACGATTCTTAAAGATTAATCGTGCAGCTCTAGTGTTATTGGTGAAGAATGCTTACAAGCAAAGAGAGTCTCAGCAAATGCAAACAGTGCAGTTTTTGGACAATACATGTGAGCTGGCAGATGTTTTCAGTGCTTAGAAGAAAAGCAAAATGTATAATGAAGCTGAACTCCATCTTTCTGTAAAATTTTATTTTGTAAAACAGTAAAATAAACTTGGACATCAGTAATGACTAATGGAATTGCTTCTGAGATCCCTGAGACAGGCTTTAGAAGTATCCTTTGTGACCGATGTGAGTTGTTCACATTTTACTTGTTGCCATGTCTGGCTGCTTAGCATTACCTGCGAATATGTATAAAATGCTCCGACGATTAACATTTTCTATGGTTCTAGTTCAAAAAGGAAAATCTGAACAGGCTCTTCTCTCAAGGGATACTTCAAGAGCCTGTACAAGCATAAAGTTGCAAGACAAATAATACTGTTAATGTTTTTTATTATTTCATTGCCTTGTATTTTACCAGAATGAACTTGCCAGAAAGGTGGAGGATAGGCTTTCAATATTCAAAAGGGACGTCACAAAGCTTTAAAAGAATCACTTCACCCAAAACCAATATTTCATTTATTCCTCATGGGGACTCCAGTGGTGAGATTTCTGTGCCGCAAATATTACAAGGGGTCACATTCAATCTGATGGAATTTATATATATGTTATATTATATAGTACAGGGGACAAAAGGAAAACTAAACCAGAAAAGTTAATAGTAAAAAAAAATCTCCCTTCTGGAGTCCCCTAGAGAAAAAGAATATGACTGTTGAACCACACTATCTTCCATTTTTACTTGAAATATCAGTTTTGGGTGTGGTGTACTTTTAATTACAATATTCGTGATTTTTTATTCAAATGCAAATCTAATCAAAACTGTGTTTTACCCCACAATAACAAAAGGAATACAATAATAAAAAAAAATGCTATGAGTTTTATTAAGAATTTCTCCACGCAAATTCCTCCTCGCACACATGCACAGTTCAGTGTTAGGATGGATTTGTCATGTGTATTTTTTAATTCATGATATAAGCTGCATTTAACACTTACGCTGCCAGAGGGAACTGGCCCACACTGCGGAGCAATGTGTTGCAGAGCCCTGTCCAGCAGCAGAAGGGTTAAGATGGACGTCCTTGAGGCTGTTTGTTCATCTTCAGCTCAGTCCCTCCACAGATATGCAGTCACATAGAGTCCTCCGCTCCACTTTTAGAAGAAGTGTCTCTGTCTAAATTGGTAAAGAGGGGAAAAAAACACTTGTGTTATAGAGGATCACATTGTGTTTGATTAAACAGAGAAAAGGGTAAAGGAAAGTCAGTGGTAGCCTACAGTCAGATTCCAACTGATGTATTTCTTTTTCAGATCAGGGCAATGCGGGCAATGAGGCAAACCAAGGCAGTCACCTCAGGCAGCACATGGTGGGAGTGGCATTCATACTGGATACTCCATGCATGTTCAGCCCTGTGTATGTTAAGGCCCTGGACTGCACAGTTACATTGGTTGCTATAGTGCAGGCATGTCATCTAAGATCCCAGTTGCTGGTTGCTAGGATGCTGGTGGCCAGGGTGCACAGTGTCATTGGTTGCTATGATGCAAGCTGCCACCTGCACAATAACAACCAAAGATGCTGTTTGACCCAGCCACCTGCATCCTAGCAACCAAAGACACTATGCAGCCCCTGCTTAGTGTCCTTGGTTGCTGAGATGTAGGTGGTCCCTGTTGCACATCAACCATGCACTTGCACCATAGCAACCAATAATGCTGTGCAGCCTGGCTGCCAGCATCCTAGCAACCATCAAGAGGGCCTTAGGGGGCATCCACCCCCAGCATGGCTCTGATGCTGATTACTTACTGTGGGCAACATTTCTTTATTTTTTGTTTTTTGCACCTTTATTTATGATCTTTAAGGCCTTTCATACTATTGCATATTTCCTTAATAACCTCCCTGGTGGTATGATTATTTCAGATTTTTTGCGTCTCAAAGCGGAACAATTGTTTTGCATAGAAATTTGGCGTTTTATATTGTAGGCCTATAATTCTTAGCAATAACACACTTATATCTGTCCACCAAGAGTCTAGTAGATATCCCGGGTATGATGAAGTCTGAAACACAAAATCATAAAGTATAATATAATAAATAAATATAAATAATTATAAAAAATAATATTATAATAATAAAAAAATAAAATTCCCCACCATTCACTATCGCTCAATTCTGCAAGTGTTCTAATTTACTACCGCTGTTTTCTAGCTGGTCTAAAACCACTTTTGACATAAAGGGACACTTTTTGGTTGCCATGGACAATCTCCAGTTTCCAGGCAGAAAGAACAGTATATATCATATAAAACTGCATGCAGGGCATTGGACAGAGCACTGGGGACAAAAGGGATGTGAAATATTTTCATACAGTAATGTAATCTCTAAGATTACAGTGTAATGTATGGGTTATGAATTTTCACTTTTTTAAATTTGCCGCCAGGCTCTGCCCCATGCGTCGCAACGCTTGCAGGGAACTGAGCCCAGCACACAGGACATCAGGGTGGAGGACAGAGCCCGCAGACACAGCGGGGGGACATTGCAGGATCCTTGGGGACAAGGTAAGTACACTGCACCAGGAACCTGAGATGTAATCGCAAGTGTGGCTCGGGGTTACCGCTAATGGTGCTGAAATTTAACCCCAAGCCACACTCGGGAAAACCACCAGGGAGGCTACAGTTGTCTAGTTGTCCCACTATATCTAAGAAAGCCTCTACTATCCAGGTTATTCTGGTTACCTTAGCTGACTTCATACCAAAGGAATGCCATTACAAACTGACCAGGTCCTTAAAAGGTAATTTTGCCTGCAAGGCTGGGGTTGGCCGTTCATTACACACAAGTCCTATACTACACATATATATATACTACAGTTATAACCTAGAATATTCAGTCTTGTCTTAGAGCTGCGTTATGTATGCATCTGATCTGGTCATCTGCACCATGCCATATAAAATAGAGGGGACCCATGTCTGAAACAGCATCTTTAGTCAAGTATTCTTGTTATATTTTCTAATATTCTTGTCATCTGTAACAGTCATTACCTAATTTAATGTTATACTTATAAGTATTTGTGTGATCTCTCTTTGCACATATTGATTACAACCCCACAAATGTGAACTATCACGTATCCGGTGATAGAATAATCACAGCAAAGTAGTCATACACACAGAATATAGCTAAAAAAAAGGCAGCATTAAATGAACTCATTGTAATGTAAATAAATACATAAAGTAAATAAGATCAAATAGTGTAAGCTACAGTATATATCCCAAAAGTGTGTAAATTATCCACTCTAATACATATGCAAAATCCAAAACAACATTATAAACATTTACATAAACATCCTTCATATAAGTGTCCGTAATAAAACTTCCACACATAAAGTGACAAATATGCACAGATACAGATGAAAATATGTCCACAATCATATAACAGCCAGGTGAAGTGATGGAAATCTTCCCTTACACGTTTCCAAAATTGTGTTCACACCACACCATGTGAGACCCTCCACCTGGGAGAAGAGCACTCACCTGAAGGTTTGACCTCCAAATTTTAGGAAGGTCATAACATGTCACTCAAGCAAATTTCCCAGATCATCAGACAAACCCAGGAATCCAGATGTTAATAGACACATACAGTAGCTCTCCTCTACACAAGTTCTTCCTCATCAGCTGTAAATAGCTTAAATAAGGCAAAAAATCCACATAGTGTAATCCAGTATTTATTGCTAGCCTTATTAAAACCACATACCGCAGATAAACTCACATTGTAGTAATGCATAAGTTTCACTAGATTTAAGCAAGCAATAAAACATGGCAGGTATACCCCTGCATGCGGTGCCCACAATCCCTTCCCTTTAGATTATCAGAGCACCAGTGACCATCATGTAGCATGACTGATGACATTATCCCACCTTACACATTTCATTTCATCATAATGACTTCATCAACAGTATAGAAACTCTCTTTTTCAGCCTTTGTCAACCAGGGTTCCTCTAGAGGTTGCTAGGGATTACTAGCAATGATTAATTTCTGACTCCCAGATAAGTACCACAGATTGTTTTTGCTACCAATTTTTTTTTATCTACTGTATCTGTAAGGAGGACACTCTATCTACTGATGACTGATGACTCATCATCTACTGATGACTAGGGATGAGCTTCGAGTTCGAACATCGGCTGTTCGCCAGTTCGCCGAACAGCGAACAATTTGGGGTGTTCGTGGCAAATTCGAAAGCCGCAGAACATCCATTAAAAGTCTATGGGAGAAATCAAACGTGCTAATTTTAATGGCTTATATGCATGGTATTGTCATAAAAAGTGTTTGCGGACCTGGGTCCTGCCCCAGGGGACATGTATCAATGCAAAAATAAGTTTTAAAAACGGCCGTTTTTTTCGGGAGCAGTGATTTTACGTCAGAGGGGGCAGGGTCACCCGGTTACATAATGGGTGACCCCGCCCCCTCTGACGTCACGGGGAAAGCCATAGGGAAGTCCCCGTCAAGTCCCCGTGCGTCAGAGGGGGCGGGGTCACCGGGTGGCCCGCCCTCCGTTATATAAGAAGTGTCAGAAGAAGAGAAGCGTCACACAGCGGGAGCCTCCCATGGATGCGGAGCGGCCCAAGAACGAAGCAGGGAAGAAGACGCCGCCGAGGAAGATGCCGGACGAGAACACCGGAGCAAGAAGCAGAGGTTCGGAGGAAGAACCAGAGGAAGAAGAAGATGGAGGAAGAAACCGAAGGAAGGAAGAAGAAAGAAGACCCGAAGAAGATGGAAAGAAGAAGACTTTAAATAAAGGATCTGTCAAAAACTGTCTCTTGTCATTTTTAACATTTCTAAAACTTTTTTTGTAAAATTATAGGTGTACTTTTGTACCCCATTACCATTTCACACGGGGGGTGGGATCTGGGGGTCTCCTTGTTAAAGGGGGCTTCCAGATTCCGATAAGCCCCCCGCTCGCAGACCCCCACAACCACCGGGCAAGGGTTGTGGGGATGAGGCCCTTGTCCCCATCAACATGGGGACAAGGTGCTTTGGGGTGCTAGCCCAAAGCACCCTCCCAATGTTGAGGGCATGTGGCCTGGTATGGTTCAGGAGGGGGGGTGCTCTCTCGTCCCCCCTCTTTCCCTGCGGCCTGCCAGGTTGCGTGCTTGCATAAGGGTCTGATATGGATTTTTAGGAGGACCCCCATGCCATTTTTTTTAAAATTTTGGCACGGGGTTCCCCTTAAAATCCATACCAGACCTGAAGGGTCTGGTATGGATTTTGAGGGGGATCCCACACAATTTTTTTTTTTAATTTTGGCACGGGTTACCCTTAATATCCATACCAGAGCTGAAGGGCCTGGTGTGGTAATTCGGGGGACCCCCACGCATTTTTTTTTAAAAATTTTGATTCGGAGTTCCCCTGTGGGGGAATCCCATGCTGTTTTTATCAATGAACTTTTATGTGTATTGCCGGACCGACAATTCATTATAGCCACGAGTAGTTTTAAATAACTTGATTCCTTCAGAAATGTCATTTTGCTGTCAGACTGTTCTAAACACGGGAAACATGCGCCACTTTACAGGCATACTATAGACACCCACCAGGTACGAAATTTAAAGGAATATTACACTTTTATTGTTTCACAACAATTAAAATCACTGCTCCCGAAAAAATGGACGTTTTTAAGACTTTTTTTTGCATTGAAACAGTACATGTCCCCCGGGGGCAGGACCCAGGTCCCCAAACACTTTTTATGACAATAACTTGCATATAAGCCTTTAAAGATAGCACTTTTGATTATTCATGTTCGAGTCCCAAAGACTTTAACGGTGTATATATATATATATATATATATATATATATATATACCAGTAATTCATATATTGACATTGCAAATGAGCATATGTAACTTTAGGGCCCTCTAACTGCTGATTATAACAAAAAACTAGCAAACATAGTACATATTATTATTATTAAAAAAATATATCCCTTGAGTATACATAATGACATATAGAATAAAAATTAATAAAACTATAACATTGCATGGCACCATAAATGTAAATATATGTTCATGACAGTAGAAAAGTGGCAACAGTAAAGATACAATGGGGACGGAAAGTATTCGGACCCCCTTAAATTTTTTACTCTTTGTTATATTGCAGCCATTTGCTAAAATCATTTAAGTTCATTTTTTTTCCTCATTAATGTACACACAGCACCCCATATTGACAGAAAAACACAGATTGGTGACATTTTTGCAGATTTATTAAAAAAGAAAAACTGAAATATCACATGGTCCTAAGTATTCAGACCCTTTGCTGTGACACTCATATATTTAACTCAGGTGCTGTCCATTTCTTCTGATCATCCTTGAGATGGTTCTACACCTTCATTTGAGTCCAGCTGTGTTTGATTATACTGATTGGACTTGATTAGGAAAGCCACACACCTGTCTATATAAGACCTTACAGCTCACAGTGCATGTCAGAGCAAATGAGAATCATGAGGTCAAAGGAACTGCCTGAAGAGCTCAGAGACAGAATTGTGGCAAGGCACAGATCTGGCCAAAGTTACAAAAAAATTTCTGCTGCACTTAAGGTTCCTAAGAGCACAGAAAACTAGGCACTGCTCATCACCTGTCAAATAGAGTCCCAACAGTGAAGCATGGTGGTGGCAGCATTATGCTGTGGGAGTGTTTTTCAGCTGCAGGGACAGGACAACTGGTTGCAATTGAGGGAAAGATGAATGCGGCCAAGTACAGGGATATCCTGGAGGAAAACCTTCTCCAGAGTGCTCAGGACCTCAGACTGGGCCGAAGGTTTACCTTCCAATAAGACAATGACCCTAAGCACATAGCTAAAATAATGAAGGAGTGGCTTCACAACAACTGAGTGACTTTTCTTGAATGGCCCAGCCAAAGCCCTGACTTAAACTCAATTGAGCATCTCTGGAGAGACCTAAAAATGGCTGTCCACCAATGTTTACCATCCAACCTGACAGAACTGTATCTGGATTTTGCAAAAGCATTTGACACAGTTCCCCATAAACGTTTACTGTACAAAATAAGGTGCGTTGGCATGGAACATAGGGTGAGTACATGGATTGAAAACTGGCTACAAGGGCGTGTTCAGAGGGTGGTGATAAATGGGGAGTACTCAGAATGGTCAGGGGTGGGTAGTGGGGTTCCCCAGGGTTCTGTGCTGGGACCAATCCTATTTAATTTGTTCATAAACGACCTGGAGGATGGGATAAACAGTTCAATCTCTGTATTTGCAGACGATACTAAGCTAAGCAGGGCAATAACTTCTCCGCAGGATGTGGAAATCTTGCAAAAAGACCTGAACAAATTAATGGGGTGGGCGACTACATGGCAAATGAGGTTCAATGTAGAAAAATGTAAAATAATGCATTTGGGTGTCAAAAATATGAATGCAATCTATACACTGGGGGGAGAACCTCTGGGGGAATCTAGGATGGAAAAGGACCTGGGGGTCCTAGTAGATGATAGGCTCAGCAATGGCATGCAATGCCAAGCTGCTGCTAATAAAGCAAACAGAATATTGGCATGCATTAAAAGGGGGATCAACTGCAGAGATAAAACGATAATTCTCCCACTCTACAAGACTCTGCTCCGGCCGCACCTGGAGTATGCTGTCCAGTTCTTGGCACCAGTCCTCAGGAGGGACGTACTGGAAATTGAGCGAGTACAAAGAAGGGCAACAAAGCTAATAAAGGGTCTGGAGGATCTTAGTTATGAGGAAAGGTTGCAAGCACTGAACTTATTCTCTCTGGAGAAGAGACGCTTGAGAGGGGATATGATTTCAATTTACAAATACTGTACTGGTGACCCCACAATAGGGATAAAACTTTTTCGCAGAAGAGAGTTTAATAAGACTCATGGCCACTCATTACAATTAGAAGAATAGAGGTTTAACCTTAAACTACGTAGAGGGTTCTTTACTGTAAGAGCGGCAAGGATGTGGAATTACCTTCCACATGCGGTGGTCTCAGCGGGGAGCATTGATAGCTTCAAGAAACTATTAGATAATCACCTGAATGACCGCAATATACAGGGATATGTAATGTAATACTGACACATAATCACACACATAGGTTGGACTTGATGGACTTGTGTCTTTTTTCAACCTCACCTACTATGTAACTATGTAACTGGAGAGGATCTGCAAGGAGGAATGGCAGAGGATGCCCAAATCCAGGTGTGAAAAACTTATTGCATCTTTCCCAAAAAAGACTCATGGCTGTATTAGATCAAAAGGGTGCTTCTACTAAATACTGAGCAAAGGGTCTGAATACTTAGGACCATGTGATATTTCAGTTTTTCTTTTTTAATAAATCTGCAAAAAAGTCAACAATTCTGTGTTTTTCTGTCAATATGGGGTGCTGTGTGCACATTAATGAGGAAAAAAATGAACTTAAATGATTTTAGCAAATGGCTGCAATATAACAAAGAGTGAAAAATTTAAGGGGGTCTGAATACTTTCCGTCCCCACTGTATACTGCATATATAAAATTTAAAATACAATAAAACTATTTATTAAAAATGACAAGGAAAGCTGTGATTATCAACCCTCATATCAAGACATTTGAGACTAAGAGTATCCAATTAATGAATCCAAATAGTCTCATTTTTGGATAGCTCTCTCTAAGATTTGCACCCCTACAATTGTAAAACACCCTATCAATGCCACAGGACTTTGGGCCACTAGGGTCCCTTCTGAGTACTGTCTGAAATGTAAACTATGCATCTTAAGACCTTTTCTAATATTATTAAGATGTTCCCCTAAACGGACCCTGAATCACCTAGTAGTACAACCTATATTGGTAGCCACAAGGGCATCCCAGCAAATAAGAAATATGGGTTGTATCATGCAAAGTAAAGTGCACAATTTGATATTTCCATCCATTACTAATAGATCTAAAAGAATATATTGCCTTCTGCCCGGAAAATAATTATTTTTACACATATTACACCTTCCTGAAGAAAAAAAAAAACAACCTTATTTGTAGACAATAATGGGGTCTATATTATTAGGCATTAGGCCATAAATTATTAGCCTTCCCAAAAATACATTTAGGGTGTTCTGGTAGAATCTACCTTAAAAACTTGTCCTTTAAATGGCCCAATATTTCTTCATATAGCCTTCTTTTGCTTTATAATGTAAAATAAATTCAAGGCTTTGTTGATTTTTTGATCTTTTAAAACATCTGCCTCTTTGTAAAATTCAGGGCATAGTGCAACTTCATTCCTTTAAATTAGACCCTCTGAGCATTTTTTAATTCAATTTAGGTAGTGATCACTGAGTGTAGAAAAAAAGCTGTTATGATCAGTAACCTTGAACTATTTAAGAGTACAAAGTTTTCCACCCACTATATAGAGGCATTTGATAAGCATTTGATAAGATGCATTTGAAATATATGACAATACAATTCCTTTGGTATTGTTTCTGACATGTGATAAAATGTATTTAGACTATCCTGAATTTCCATATGAAGAACACATCTATATAGCAATGCCAACATGTAAAGTTTTCAGGACCATTTTTCTCACGCTCCCGAGGAAGTCATAGCGATGAAACATGTTGAGTGGGACTAACCTACGTCTGCATGCTACACGCTGGCTCCTGGTGTTCTGCTGATCTGACGGGAAGGAAGGAATGTGAGCATGCAGCCATGTTTTATTGCTTGCTGAAGTCTAGTGTAACTTATGCACCACTAAAATGTATCTATAGTTTGTGGGTTTGATAGTCTTTTAAGAAATACGGGTCTACACTATGTAGAGTTTCTGCTTTATTTGAGCAACTTACTTCTGAAGAGAAAACCCGTTGGTAAAGAAGAAGCTATTCATCTATTAACATCTGGGAATCCTGTGTTTGTTTGAATATCTGGGAATTTAGCTTGAGTGACATGTTATGACCTATCTATAACTTGGAGGTCATACCCTCTGGTGGGCACTATTCTCACAGGTAGAGGGTCTCACATGTTGTGGAATGGACACAATTTTATAAACATCTAAGGAAGGATTTTTCCTTCACTTTACATGACTGTATGACTGTGGACACATTTTTAATGTCTTAATTGCATACAGTATTTGTCATTGTATATGTGAAAGTTTCATTTATGTACACATATGAAGTATATATTTGTGAATCATTTCTAATGTTGTTTTGGATTTTGCATATATAGTTGATAATATCTGCAATTAAAGTAGTTCCAAAGTGGTTCTAAAGTCTAAATGTTTTTCACCTCAATTCATTCTGTGTATCAAAATTTAAAAAAATGCCTGACTAATTGTCCTACTCTCCTCTGTCCCTAAACACTTACCTGGTTCTATGTCACCACTCCAGTGCAGTCTCCGGCTCCAGTTCCCCTCACTTCCTGCTTTCACAGGAGAAGCTGAGGGCACTGGAGCCATAGGCTTTTTATGCTGTCAGTCAAGCTCCTGTAAGGAGGGAGCTGGGCTCTGTGTCTATAGACGCACACAGCCTGGCTCGGAACCCAACGGAAGAATGGGAGAACACACGTATGGGTGACTCCTTAGCACCCGACTTGCTACATGAGGCACACAAAGGAGGGAGGAGCGAACAGCGCCAGCAGTGATTGCCAGAGGAGGAGGTAGTTGACTTTTCTGTGCAATATAATTGCACAAGACAGGTAAATATAACCTCTTTTTTATATAAAAAAAAAATCCTCTATAGTGTTATGGAGTGTTTCAAATGAGGAGACTATAGCTCCTTCAATAGTGGTGCAGGCATTATTAGAGTTGGGGTGAAGCCAGTCATGAACATTAACCAGCTGGGATGCCAGATGGTAAAGGTAGAAGTAAAGGCCGAGCAAGCCAGGTGGGAATGAAGGCGTAGTTTTTCTAGTGCAACTCTAGGGGGTCGTCCGTTCCAGAGGAACGCAATACTAATAGAGTCAATACTTTTAAAAATGGATATCATAGGGAAAAACACATGTATACAAGTGATATATGTTGCTGCCACCCCAAACGGGTTATAATATAGAAGAGTCTCCCCCAGCGGGGGTTTTTCGCAGCAAAATTTTAATATTGAAAAATTGAATGTTCGCGTTCACCTTGACCGGAGCTCATATTGTTTACAATTTATAACAAAAAACTTTTAAACCAATTCATCTTTCTAAGTTTGCTGCGAAAAAACCCACTGGGGGAGACTCTTCTATATTTTAAAAAATGGATTTGGGAATTTTACAAGGGGAATTAGCCATGACATATAATAGATTAGGCAAGTAAATCATCTTAAGGATATTGGCTCTTCCCATGAGATCCAGGGTCAAATCTTTACACTGTTTGGTTTGTGTTTGTATTTGGAGCAGTAAGGGGCATAGGTTATTGGTTACGTATAGGGATAATGGCAATTGAATTGTGTTTCCTAAGTACTGCTCTATGATCTCTAGCATAGCATTCACGTGGTCACACATTTGCTTGCCTTCTTGTACAACTTTCTTAGCAAAAACTGTTTGCTGTTTAGACTTGAACGCTCATGCAGCTTTTGTAATGAAGTCCACATAGCTTTGGCATTTTCTCTGTTCCTATGTGGATAAGCTGGTCATCTTCAAAGTAAACTAGTATTCAGTGCAACTGTAGTAAACTGTTCCTGATCATCTTCATAGTAAACTAGTAATCAGTGCAACTGTAGTAAACTGTTCCTATGTGGATAAGCTGGTCATCTTCTAAGTAAACTAGTAATCAGTGCAACTGTAGTAAACTGATTCTGTGTTGCCACAGAAGACACTTCAAGGTTCCTGCACATATCCTCAGTTTCCTCCTACAGAGCCCAGAAGACTTCAAACCTGGGGCAATCTATTATGCCAATGCTGACCCCCACTAGGATGTCTGTGCTCAGCTGTGCTTCTTCCCAGTCAATGAGGCTGCTCATCATATCAATGGATCGAGCAGTAAGAAGCGTGCTACTGGAGCGGACAGGGCCAGGGACTTTGTAGCTGATATGACTCGTTTTCTATGCTCACTCTTCCATATTTTAAATTAACCAGTAAAGCTGGATAAATTGGTTTCTACTATGACTGTATTTAATACTGTTGAGATTAGAATCAGCCAGGGGGTGCATTGGTTTTAGTGACTTGGCTGAGTCGTAGACTTGCATTGTAAGAAAAGCATAACCATCGTGTAGCACAGTCAAGCAAGAAGAAAAACCTACATATGTAAAGCAAGGCCTGGATCGAGAAAGAAAAAAAAAAGAAAAGCGTAGGGCATACTGTACATGACGTGAAGAGGGGAGACCAGTTAGGAAGGGGTTAATAGTTGGATAATTTGGGTTTATTGGAAGGGGGTTTACCTGATTGGGGGTAGAGTGTGGCTGAGGGGTCTTAGGCAACTTAAGGAGGGGTGGTTTAGCCCTGGCGTCCAGTATAGATCGGCAGATGCTGTCTCCGAGCCAGTGTGCTGTGGCTAGAGGCCTATTATGGTAAAACGTCCTGCAGGTTATGATGGAATAGTGGTTTGGGGTTCCTTCAAAGACCAACAGGCTTAGAGATTGATCTGTTTCCGCTTTAAGGAATGTTTCTCCTTTATGTTAACTTAAAGTGGAGTTCCACTGGAAAAAAAATAAAATAAAAGTCAGCAGCTACAATTACTGCAGCTGCTGACTTTTAAAATAAGGACACTTACCTGTCCAGGGCGCCCATGATGTCCTCACCCGAAGCCGACCCATCCCTTGGCTCCGGGTGCAGGTGCCGGCATCTTCAGTAAGGGAATCAGGAAGCCTGGTTCCCTACTGCGCATGCGCAAGTCATGTTGCGTGTTCTGAATGGTCCCTGCTGTCTTCTGGGACCTGCGCATCTCCCAGAAGACATCGGGGGGGCGGAGGAGGGGCCGGGCATGGCATAGTTCACCGCGGATTCTGCAGCGCTCTTTTACTGGAAGTGGGAGCAAATACCTGTATTAGGCAGGTATCTGCTCCCCCCTCCCCCCTGAAATGTGCCAAATGTGACACAGGAGGGGGGGGGGGGACCGGATCAGCATAAGTTCCATTTCTGGGTGGAACTCCACTTTAAAGTGGAGTTCCACCCAAAAGTGGAACTTCCACTAATCAGATTCCTCCCCCCCTCCGGTGACACAGTTGGCACCTTTCAGGGGGGAGGGGGGTACAGATACCTGTATATTACAGGTATCTGTACCCACTTCCGGCATAAATAGCCGCAGAATCTGCGGTTATTTACGCCACTTCCTGCTCCCTCCCGCTGCCTGCTGGGAAACACACACGGGTCCCAGAGGCAGCAGGGAGCATTCGCATTGCGCGGCGCGACTCGCGCATGCGCAGTAGGGAACCGGGAAGTGAAGCCGCACGGCTTCATTTCCTGATTCCCTTACCGAAGATGGAGGCGGCAGCACCCGAGGACGGAGAGACGCTTCGGCCTCGGGTGCCGACATCGCGGGCGCCCTGGACAGGTAAGTGTCCATGTTTTAAAAGTCAGCAGCTGCAGTATTTGTAGCTGCTGACTTTTAAAAAATTTTCTTTCGGCGGCGCTCCGCTTTAAGTTTACTTGTGTAGCACCCTCGGGTTTAGTCAGGGAGCTGCTCGCAAAATTTACTTGCAAAAAATAGTTATCTTAGTCGATTGATAGAGGTCTATTGATTTCTTCCTAAGTTTGGCCTTGTTGCACTTTTCTCTTCTAGCACTGGGTGAATTGGTACTTGGTGGTACTAGACATGAGAAGGGCAACCCAAGGTCAGGTTATGAGTATATGGGGTATCTCAGCCAATGGGCAGGGATTTTCTTGAATCCCTTGGCCTGCTGGGAGAACCTATATATTTGGGTGAGGTCAGATGATCAGAGTTCTGTGCCACCTGGACGGCTGTCTGGGTGAACATGTGTCGTACACCCTGGGCTGCTAGGCCGGAGATTGGGCCTATGCCAGGGGCATCTGGCTGCTAGGCTGTGTGAGTGCCTATCCAGAAGTAAAGAGAGCAGCACAGGGTTGGGATTGCGGCTTGCAGTCCAACCAGAAGTGACAGTTCTGCCGGACAGAGAACCTGTTAGTGGTAGGAGGTAGAAGGGAAGCTGTCGCTACAAAGGAACCAACCACCATTACCAGGGACCACAGTGAGTAACTGAAGCAAGTACCAGAATCACATTCTCACCGAAAGGGCACGGAGGAGATGCTTGCAGAAGAGCCTTGTGAGTCAAGCCAGGGACCTTGCTGGTTAGCAGGGGTGAAGCTTAAGAAGTATCTGGAGTGCCAAGCTAGGGACCAAGCAGAGAAGCAGGGGTGATGCTTGAGAAAGATACCACCGCAAACCTAGGAGGAGCTCAAGGGATTCAGAGTCAGTGAACCAGAGGGTCTAGTGAGAGACCAGGAGCTCAGTGTTGAAGAACTATAAGAGGCAGTTGTAGTGGAGCTGAAATAACTGTTACGTTTGAGTTAGGAACTGTTAAAGACTGTTACCATAGGAGACAGCATTCCTGCAAGTGCAGATGTGGCTTCTTGTTGGGGCCTTTCCCTGCATGGCTGTTCTCTTATTGAAGTCTCTGAGTCTGCCAATTGAATTAGCAATTATCTAAGGGTGTCCTGGCCCTAACCCTCCTTCCCCCATAAATACAAAAAGGACTGTTAAGAGAAATAAAAACCCTTTTCACATCCAAGAAGTGCCTGGCACCCAATGGCTTTGTCCACCCTGCACCCACTATGCCTCACAACCCATCACATACAGAAGCATATCAGCTATCTTTAGCTTGGAAAGTTCTCATTAGACTGGACAAGGCAAGAGACTCTACTACACTTGTTAATAAAAAGCTGCTATGGCCATTTTCACTCCATTCGTTGTGTGGTCTCCTTTATCAGGATAGGTAAAGTAAATACCGTAGTTGGGGTCTTGAGTATGGCTTATCAGCCATTGGTAAAGGTAGGGGATATCTGTTCTACACTGGTCAGGATCTAATATGGCTTGCCCTCATGGGTAGAGAAACTTGCAAAATATAAATAAAACACAAAACATGCATTGATAACATTATTTACATCAAGCTGGACTCTTGTCATGCATATCTAACAATTTAAAAGATATTATGTTCTTCTGTTGACTTTTTAAGACGCCTCTCTGGTTATAAGGAAAATTTGATTGCATTGCATTTTTATTGAATATTGTGTTCTTTACCTACCCGTGAGTCTAAGTTGTATGCTGTCTTTTTGAGGTCCTGCAGCGCTCTCTGCATGAATTCAAAGGCATGACAGTCCACACAAGGCCGGCCTGAAAATAAAGGACAATTTAGGCAACGCTCTGAAATGGACCTCAAATCCAGCAATCGCAATTTATCATGCTGCATTGAATGGCACTGGTGTAGCCATACCAGCCTATATGACTGGTAGAGAGTCCATGTACCCAGGGTCTAGTATACATTCATTCTGAGTGTCTTTTAGGCCTTACTCATGGACATAGTAATACATACACTTGTCAGAAGGGCCATCTTCCCCTGTGCAGGATGTACAGGTGTTCTGCGCAGGTCCCCACAGCCAGCCACATGTCATTGATTTGAATAAGCTCCCTGTACGGGTCTGCATGGAACTTCTGTGCATGCTGTACAGGTGAAGACAGCCCTTCGCACAGCTGTATGGATCACTACCCACCTATGAATGAGGCTTTAAGGCTTGCGCTGAGAGCTTTTTAATTTGCTGCCTGACCTCACCTGCTACAGACTGGCTGATTTTCTAAGCGCAGCGCTGGAAGGACTGCACTCTGCAAAACAGCCATGTGCGCAAACACACAAAAGCAGAGGCTCAATGAGCCATATACGTAAGCACTGTGTGGTTGTTTTGCTGGGTTTAAATGGCAGAAGTCCTTACTTGCAAACTATATTCCAAGTCAGTGACTCATAGTACTGAATAATAATAGCATGACAGCCTGGCAACTAGCATTTTTCAACCATTACAACCTCCATATTTCACTTCCCACTGGTTTAATTTAAAGGAAGCCTCTGAGAACAACATTATGCAAACTACTATTGATGACATATTTTTTTCTGCTAAAGGGTCCAGGATTAACATCCGGATGTACTGCCTGTTGAGTTAATAACTTGGAACAAGCATACAGTCACTGAAAGTCTGAACTTGTGTTCTGCAATCTTGTTCCAGGTCAGTGACTCATTAAGTGAGTGAGCGAAGGATAAGCCCCAGAGCCTACATTTTTAATAATAAAAAAATCATGAGCCCTTACAACTGTTGTAAGCTGACTCCATTACTACTACAATAATGAAGCAACAATGCACGTAATGCTCGTTGCCAAATGTTTCACACAAAAAGTCTTTTATTAGTGCATCTATAAATTTTTAAGTGAAACTATAATGATCTTGGGCCAATTTTATTTGTATTTTCTAATGTTGTAACTTTGTAAACTATTGTATATCTCAACACCATGCAGCAGTCATGTGGGAGGCTAAGAATACTGCAGACAGGGACTGGTGCACTTTACATGCACTGACACCAGGCTTTCAGCCCAACAAGCTCTAATGCCGCGTACACACGGTCAGACTTTTCGACCGGACTTGTCCGACGGACGCCGACGGACCAAATCCGGCGGACAATCCAATCATGTGTGGGCTTCCCCGGACCTTCAGCGGACTTTTCCAGTCGCAAATCTGACGGACTTTAGATTTGGAACATGCTTCAAATCTTTACGTCGTAACTCCGCCGGACCCAGAAATCCACTCGTCTGTATGCTAGTCCGACGGACAAAAACCCACGCTAGGGCAGCTATTGGCTACTGGCTATCAACTTCCTTATTTTAGTCCGGTGTACGTCATCACGTATGAATCCGTCGGACTTTGGTGTGATCATGTGTAGGCAAGTCCGGTCGTTAGAAAGTCTGTTGAAAGTCCGCCAAAAGTCAGTTGAAAGTCTGTCGAAAGTCTGTCGGACGGGCTGTTGGACTTTTGTAGCTGAAAAGTCCGACCGTGTGTACACGGCATAAGGAGTTCGCGTGGAGGTATAAGGTCAGCCATAGACAGACAGAATTTCTTTCCTGCAACCAGGAAATAAATTAGCTTGCTTCCCCAATCAATACCAACAGAGTTGACAGGTAAATTCCTCCCACAGAGCCACTGTGTTCTCCCGTCGCCGCCAGGAGAAAACAGTGGTTATCGCTAGCGGCTATAACAGCCGCTGCAATAATCACATGTAAATTCTGGCAGGCCGGTTGTACCCAAGTTGATCAATGGATCATGTGACGCTTTTAAAGTCCAGTGAAAAAGGTATTAAAAGGGAATGTATATCTGTGAAGGTACTTTTTTATCCAGATCAGAAAATAGCTAGTAGTACTGTAGTCAATCATCTGTACTGTACATGTTCTGTAATGTTAAAGACTTTAGCTATAGAAGTAGCTTTGTGGATTTTAATGAGGTCTACAACATACCCAGCATTTATAACAACATTTACTATCTCATTCACTGTAATCCAACCACCATTGAATGTGTCAAGGTAGATGTTGATTGTCTCAACTAATTGACATGATGGTACAAAGTCTGGGGAGCGTGTCAATTGTTGATGATGTTATATGGCTGAAGGTGTGAATTTTTGTCAAATTTGAGGACAAGGTCCACTTTTTTGGACAAAAAGAACAACTGATTTGTAAAAGACGTAAAGAGGCCATCTACATAAAACTGGAACAACCATTCCTAAACAATCTAACCTAACAATAGCTAAAAGTCCAAATCCAGTCAAAACTTTCTTTTAGTCTTGGATACAACAAGGAAGGTTTAATACCTCTGCCAGGTTCCCAAGTCCCATTGGAAAGATTTTCCTTCCTGTTCTATCTAACACCTTGACAAGATGTTAGTAGAAACACCCCGATGGGTACAAATAAATTAACAGAAAGTTCACAGAGCCTCTTGAAGAGGGATTCAATGTTTCTGCTGCCCATTCCTCTGATCCTTATTCTCTTGTAGAGCTCCATCCCAGACTGGCTGATGCCTGCATTCTCCACTGCATGCTGTGATTCCTCTCATTAAGTCCTATATACAGGACATAGTAGTGATGTAAGAGCTGGTGGATGGAACCACAGCATGCAACATGGGACACAGGCATCTGACGCACATGGAAGTGGAGATGCTGCTGGAGACTGTCTTGCAAGACAGAGAAAATCAAGGCAATGGAGGCAAAAAAATTACATATGAACACTCTTCTACTGCAAGATGTGTTTTTTTCTCTTTTAAAACAGCATCAGAGTTGCTTTATACTGAAATTTACACCTGTGAACGAATTAGAACAGTGATTCCTTCCCCCCGACTCTCCACGCTGCCTACTGACAACTCCATAGTAGTTTCAATTAGAGACAAAAGAAGAGAGAGTCTGAAGGTTAACAGCTTCTGCTGTGCTCTACATTTTAAAAACTCTTTGTTCTGTCCCACTTACATGTACTTTTATTGTGTTGTATTAAACTGCATCAGGCTATTACTGTTCAGTAGTATGCTGATATCTAGTGGAGGTTTTGAGCCACTATAACTTGTTTACTATGTCATTTTGGATTTTTCTTCCTGTTTAGTGCTGTTTAGTTCAGTCCTAGCTAGACCCTTCCCATTTCTTTCATGTTCCCTCATTCAAGGTTTGTACTTCAGAGACAGGGCTTAGGAAAGTCGCTGTCTTCTTACATTTCAAAAGACTGGGAAAAAATTCTCTGCACTGCAATTAGTTGAAGTAAAATTGCAGTGGATTCAACTTTTGTGTCTTATTGAAGAGTTAGGCTGCCAGTGAATGGTGTCAAGTCAGCAGGTGACTGTCCAGACAGACTGGGTCTAAGAAGGTATGATAACGCATAAAGTAGCATTTGAAACAGAACACTCATTATTCCCTGTATTAAATGTTTATGTGTGCAATATAAGATTTTTTATACATAGTAAAAACACATATAAAACAGTTAATAAACAGTTAACAGTTAAAGTTTAATAAAAACTGATAAACCTAAGTAAAATAAAGTTACTCCCCATTTATATGTTAGTTATGCTGACTAGTACACTTTAAGGCTCCATTCACACCATTCGATGTGGAAATGCCGCAAATCGTGGGACACCCTTGCGATCCCCGCTCTTTTGAATGGCACCAAATCGCGGCGTGATTTTGCCACGATTTTTGCCCAAAGAATTGCAGTAAAATCGCGGTTCTTGTACTTCTTTTGGGCATCCCCCGATTCTGTTTGCGCATTTTTACCGCAATTCGTCGGGCAACAATCACGGCAAAATCGCACCGCGATTTGGTGCCATTTAAAATAGCAGGGAATGCAAGGGCGTTCTGCGATTTGCGGCGTTTCCGAATTACAGGCAGAATCACGGCGATTACGCCCGCAAAACGGAATGCCATGATGTGAATAGAACCTAAAGGTACTATTGTTTCCCCAGGCTATACATGATTTCCTGTCTAGCAATCCATTGATATAAGTACCCCAGAATCCATCTGCCATTTATTAAAGTGTTACTAAACCCAAGACCCTGCATTCACTATATCTGGTCTCCCACAGTGCACAGAACATATGCATTTATTTTAGTAAATATAAACTGTAAATACGTTTTCTCATCAACAGTTAGAACAGTCTTGTGACTTCTTTCAGTGTCTGGTTAAAGGAGGAGTTTTCATTGTACTCTGACTGTCCTATGAGGCTGCAGGACCCCTGACCTTCTGTCTGGACAGTGCTAAAAATTCTCTAGCAACACACACCAAACTGAGCGTGTGCCTGAGTGCCCCCAAGGGTCTGTACTGTCAGGAGATGGTTTGGGGACTGTGGAAGAGGTGAAGGATCAGAGAAGACAGGATCAAACAGCCTTTTTAGACAATCTGGAGGATAAACTCCTTAGGTTACACATTGAATATAACAAGCATGCGTTACTGCATATACAGACTATTTTACTGTTGTGGGTTTAATAACACTTTAACTTCCTGTACCCTACAGTGGCAGCTAAACATAAAAACAAGTAAAAACATTTTCCAATAAAAAATTACAGTTTTCCTTTCCATTACAATTCTGCCTTGTAGAAGTGGACTGGAAGCCATTTTTTCTTTTTGAAGAGGCTTATTTAATTAGACCTCCCAAGGAGCACAGCCTGAAGTCTGCCTGCTTATACTTAGCATTGCAGTAATACTGTGACATACTTTCTGGCGGTATTGTGGTCCCATGCAGTTCCTCCGCTAAGACGAGCTTCATGAAGGGCAGCCCCACCGTTATCATCAGCAGGAACAAGGAGTAAATGCAGGATGTCGTGCTCCTGTAATGCATTGTATAAACTCTGTGTTTGTCGTCCCACTACAAAGAAAAACAACAATTTATCTTGTTAAACACTGCCAGCAAGAGAACAATGCACAGCTGTGCTCTCCTCTATGGATGTGATTAATAACAAAATGGCTTCCTGACCTCCATTCATAATGTTCATTACTGTAGTTTGTAAGGTCATTGGTCACGGCTAGCAGTTAGTCAGATGTCTATGATACCAGCTGCTAGATGGAGAAATGATTACATACAATTATTTGGCAGGATGACGGAGAAATGAAGGTTGAGTTGTGATGCCCTCTCCAACAAACACGGAAGTTCATGATGTACACAATTTGTGGGATTTTAAAAATAGGCTGGAGATATGCAGAGTAAACCATCATAAACCAATCTTCCACTGCTTATTGATGTTTAATAAAGAAAATCACCTGCAGGGCCACACAAACAGATAGCAACAATTAATCACAAAGTGCAACAATTAGTTACATATCTATATAAAGTGCAAAATTCAACATAAATGTAAATACATCAATCCTAAAGTGCAGTATAATATCACAATATTAATAAAGTATATACAATATATATAAAAGTGCATAAAGTGCCAATAAAGTGCAAGAAGTCCTGAAAAAAAACACTTTATGCAGGTGATGCTGCACTACGCTCAGGTGTGAATAGAGCCTAAGGGTTAAATATATACACTATGTTGTCAAAAGTATTGTGACACCTGCCTTTACACGCACATGACGTTTATTGGCATCCCAGTCTTTGTCCGTAGGGTTCAATATTGAATTGGCCCACCGTTTGCATCTACAACAGCTTCAGTCCTTCTGGAAAGGCTGTCCACAAGGTTTAGAAGTGTGTCTATGGGAATGTTTCACCATTCTTCTAGAAGTGCATTTGTGAGATCAGGCACTGATGTTGGACAAGAAGGCCTGGCTTACAGTCTCAACTGTAATTCATCCTAAAGGTGTTCTATCGGGTTGAGGTCAAGACTCTGTTCAGGCCAGTCAAGTTCCTCCACACCAAACTCGTTATCCATGTCTTTATGGACCTTGCTTTGTGCACTGGTGCACAGTCATGTTGGAACAGGAAGGGGCCATCCCCTAAACTGTTCCCACAAAGGTGGGAGCATGAAATTGTCCAAAATGTCTTGGTATGCTGATGCCTTAAGAGTTCCTTTCACTGGAACTTCACTGGACAGCCTTCCCAGAAGAGTTGAAGCTGTTATAGCTGCAAAGGGTGGTCCAACTCAATATTGAACCCTACGGACTAAGACTGGGATGCCATTAAAGTGTTACTAAACCCAGTAATATGAAAATAGTTCACCTGCCCCCCCCCCCCCATAGTGCCCACAGCTTATAATTCTTCATTTTTTACATTAAAATATTGTGTCAGGTCACCTTGAGGCTAGGTGACAGATGCACTCTGCAGGAGTCAGAAGTGCACCGCTAGGTAGTGGACACTAGGACTGACTGCTGCGGATTGAACCCTGGGAGGTTCAGGAAGCAGGTCTACTGGATCACTGACACAGATCCCACTGGGAGCTAGGGCATAGATTCCCCAGGGCGCGGAGTCTAAGAGCCAGCAGGTGTTCACCAGAGCCTCTAGTGGTGAGGATGGACTGTGCTGCAGTCTGGCTCCAGGTCACGGCCCCCAGGGTCTCACAGCTCACGCTCACGGTAGACTACAGGGGAAGGGAAAGGAGGCAGCAGGCTGGAACAACAAGGAAAGTAAGGGACAAGCCAAGGTCAATCCACAAGCAGACAAGGACAACAGAGTTCACGCCAAGGTTCAGGGTCACAGGCAAACAGTGATGGTCGGGGACTTGCCAAAGGTCAGGGTCACGAGCAAACAGGAATAGTTGAGAACAGGCCAAAGATGGTAACTGGAATCAGACGTAGGAAACACAGCAAGTACACACAAAAGCTAACACACAATGGTTGATCAGCACTGCTGGCTTGCAGTGCACAGGTTAATATAGGGTTCCCTGATAGGGCTTGGGGTGGGGCCATGCTTAGAGGAGAGGTTATAAACCAGTCAGGTGAGAGTCAGCTGGTCTTTAGAGATGAACACATGGAGACAGGTAAAATCTCTATTGCATAACCATGACAGTACCCCCCCCTCTTATGAGGCCTCCCCCTGGCTTAAAGGGAAACCTGGGCCCTGGCTTAAAGGGAAACTCCAGATGGGACCTCCTCAACAGACGAGGCTCAAAGATCTCAGATGCATGCAGTGATCCAAGACCTCTCCTCAGGACCAAACCCTTCCCAATGTATGAGGTACTGAAGAATGCCTCTACGGCGCCGGGAATCGAGAACTTGACTAACCTCGTACTTAAGATTATCCTCAGAGACCGAAACCGAGGTAGGGAGAGGACGAGAGGACTTATTGTGGGCTAAAGGCTTCTTAGGAATGGGTAAAAGCATAAGAAGACAATCAGGAGTCTGAGCAGGGTCCCCCAGACCCTTAAAGATGAGCTGGACATCCAGCACAGCATAATCAGACTGGGCAGAAGTCAGTGGATCCCTGAGACCAGGTTGGTTAGAAAGTGATGTGTCACAGAAGTCAAGCTGGATAGCTTCACTGGGCATAGGCTGAACTGGTGCAGAGGCCAACTGAACAGCATTGCCAGGTGCAGCGACCACCAGAATCGCATCACAGGGCCTAGCGACTGTGGAACTGGTAGACCAGTCAGCCTGGGTGTGCATCCAAGGGGGTCCAGGAACAGGCAAAGGTAAATGACCATGCATACTGGAGTGAATGATCGGCTCAAGTTCACAGGTGGGCTCCTCATCCAGAGTGCCACATGACCCAGAGAGTGCCTCAGCCCGACTATTGCAGGACACATTCCAGAAATCGCTATATGCATCGGGAAGAGCAGAAGATACTGGGATGGTGGCAACAGGAAGTTTCTCTTTTGGGGTAACCTTGAGTAGGCAGGAAGAGGAACAGGAGGAACCCCAAGCCAGGACGTATCCAGCAGTCCAGTCAATGTGTGGAGAATGGAACCGTAACCAAGGAAGACATAATATGATGGGAGATGAAGTCTTAGGTAAGACAAGGAAGTATATCCACGCCTGGTGGAGTGTCCCTACCGACATCTTAACAGGGAGGGTCTGGAAGCGGATAGGACCCCCTGGGAGAACAGTGCCATTAATCGCCAAGACCACCAATGGCGATGAAAGGGGCAAAAGGGTAAGTCTCATGGAAGATGCAGTTTCCCAATCCATGAAATTGCCAGCGGCTCCGGAATCCAGATGTGCCGAGACCGAACGAGACATGAAGAAACACAGAAAAAAGAAGACGAGCAGGTGATACTTCAGGGTCTAATACTCCACCTTCCAGATGTATTAGCCCTGATCGTTTTTCCAGACGAAGAGAACAAGTGTCACGAAATGACCTTTGGCCCCACAATAGAGGCACAGGCCCAGAGTTCTGCGCCTAGCGCGTTCTTCAGGAGACAACTTGGTCCAGCCCAGCTGCATAGGTTCCTCAGCGGGCGGGGGGGTGCTCCTCGGATCGAAGAGAAGGGACTGGTAACTCAGGCTGCCTAAGGAGCGGGGAGTGCTGGCGTCTTTTTTCCAGGGCCCTCTCCTGAAAGCGAATATCGATCTGGTTACACAAGGTGATGACACTGTCCAGATCAGCAGGAAGGGATCTTCCTGCTAATCCTTCCTTCACTATCAGAGAGGCCATGTAAAAAGGTTGCAACTAGGGCCTCATTATTCCAGCTCAATTCAGCTGTGAGGTCAGGGTCACGAGCAGACAGGAATAGTTAAGAACAGGCCAAAGATGGTAACTGGAATCAGACGTAGGAAACACAGCAAGTACACACAAAAGCTAACACACAATGGTTGATCAGCACTGCTGGCTTGCAGTGCACAGGTTAATATAGGGTTCCCTGATAGGGCCTGGGGTGGGGCCATGCTTAGAGGAGAGGTTATAAAGCCAGTCAGGTGAGAGTCAGCTGGTCTTTAGAGATGAACACATGGAGACAGGTAAGCTGACAGAAAAAACTCTATTTCATAACCATGACATATTGCCACTATATACCTTTTTGGCTTATCTGTACACCACGGTCAGTGATAAACTGCACAGTTTCTCCAGTGCTGAGAGTTCAGGTAGGAGTAGATTTCCACTACAGCTTGTATACTCGCCCACATGTATGATGTCAATATCATGTGACCTGGCTAGCTCTGAGAACAAGTAAATGTTCTCTCCAGCATAAAAGACATAACTGCGCATGTGCAGGTTGGCTACTGCCTGTGTGTTAGCTGGCCTTCCCAAGATAGACAATGCAAGAAGGGAAGGATCTGTGCATATAGGATAAAACAGCCTTTTTACACAATACAGAGAATTAACCCCTTAAGTTCCACAGTGAGTATAACAAGCATGTTATGCTGCATATACAGACTGATTTTAATGTTGTGGGTTTAGTAACACATTAAAGTTCAGGTGTGTGTAAAGCCAGGTGTCCCAATACTTTTGACAATATAGTGTATACTTTAATTTTATTGTGATATTATACTGATATTATACTGCACAATATCAACCTTTCTGCTAGCAGCCTCCTTTATAACATCACAGATCTTATATTCGATACTGATTCAGATGTAATTGCTATAAACTGAATCTGAAATGTATACCATTGTTTTAAGACCCAAAGTCTTGGACCTGAATTCTAAAAGTGTATCTTGTAGGGAACAGAAATGTTATATAGCACAAATGGAGCAACCTGCCACACACCAAAATCAGCATAAAATCCACTTTTGTGTTAAATTATTCTTTGCAAATAGCAGTGAACTTCTTGTGCCTAGGTATTCCTGTACTTACAGCCTCATAACTATATATCTGCAGTGTGCGGTCATCTTAGGTACTGCTACAATGATTTTTCATGTTTTTTTTTGTTTTTTTTTAATACAGTGTGGTGAAACAGCATTCAGAACATTGATAATTTTGTCTACTAAAATATTTTTTAATACAAATTTAGTCAACTGAAATATGACTAAAACTTAAACAATTCAGATGACTAAAACTAATATGGCATTTTAGTCAAAAGATTATGACTAAAACTAAATTGAATGTATATCACATACGGTTAAATCTGTGTGTGTAGTAGTGCATGTTCAAACCTTAATACTAGGGCTGTGGAAATTAAAGATTAATTCCTCGATTAATTTTTTTGATCGGTAGGCTGCCTGCCCTGGGGCCGCTTTGGGCCAAGCTGTGGCTGCAGTGCAGCGCTCCGCTCCCTCCTCCTCCTCCTCCACTATATGTCATACACAGTCTGCGGGCATCTCCCGCTGTGTGTCTCCGAGCTGAGTGTGAAAACTTTGGCCGCTCTGTGAGAAAAGTCCTGCCCTCCTCCTAGATCAGGCCGTGTGATAGACGCAGTGTTCTGTCTATCACACAAACTGATCTAGGAGGAGGGCGGGACTTTTCTCACAGCACGGCCAAAGTTTTCACACTCAACTCCGAGACACACAGTGGGAGATGCCCGCAGACTGTGTAATCCAGGCTCAGGCACTGACTACAGTAAGGCTGCAATTATGGGCACGGTGAGACTGCATTATGGGCACGGTGAGACTGCATTATGGGGACGGTGAGGCTGCCATTATAGGTGCGGTGAGGCTGCGATTATAGGCACGGTGAGACAGCATTATGGGCACGATAAGGCTGCATTATGGGCACGGTGAGGCTGCGATTATAGGCATGGCGAGGCTGCGATTATGGGCACGGTGAGATAGCATTATGGGCACGGTGAGGCTGCGATTATGGGCACGGTGAGGCTGCGATTATGGGCACAGTAAGTCTGAGATTATGGGCACAGTAAGGCGGCGATTATGGGCACGGTAGGGCTGTGATTATGGGCACGGTAAGGCTGCAATTATGGGCACGGTGAGGCTGCGATTATGGGCATGGTAAGGCTGCAATTATGGGCACGGTGAGGCTGCGATTATGGGCACGGTAAGGCTGAGACTATGGGCACGGTGAGGCTGAGTTTATGACGTGTGACATCCTAGCCATGCCCCGCTATGTCTGGCTTTGGCCGTTGCCCTAACAACGGTGCTAAATCAGCTAAAAGTAGTTGGATCTGTATGTGCGTTATAATTAATCGAAATTAGACGATTAATTGATTTAAAAAAAAATCGATTAATCGAACACGAAAATTTTAATCAGTAACAGCTCTACTTAATACAATAAATAATAAACATCTTATGAGATTTTTACTCCAGGAGTATATAATGTTTGGCAGTTCTAAAGAAATAATGTATTAAAATTTAACTAAACCCATCAGATTTTAGTTGACTAAAATACGACTAAAACTAAAATGGCATTTTAGTCAAAAGAGTAAAATACGACTAAAACTAAAATGGCATTTTAGTCGAAAGACTATAACTAAAACTAAATTGAAATTTGATGTCAAAATTAACACTGATTCAGAACAGATACTTGAGCAAGAGAGTGTATACCACCAAAGGGAGCGAAGAGAGAGTGCAAATACGAGGATTTACAAGGCCTCCCATGGAAAGGTTTATAAGTACACAGTAACGAGTACTGCTGCCTTTGACTGCTAGTATGGGGATGTCACTGCTGTGTTGATAACTGTTCTCCTTGCTGGAGAGGATGCCGTATGTGAGGACCTGCGGACAAGTATCAGCCTACTTCAAATTTTCCGTGGATCTGTGCTTTTTGCACTTCTGCTGCTTCTGGACCATTAGTCCATTGATCATCAGGTTATCAGTCAAAAAGGGGGCAGATCTGACATGAGGAAAGCAAAGCCCTGTCTCTACCAAGATTACTGTCCACACATATAGGTAATCAGTAAGGCCTCATGTACATTGCTGCTGGTAAACGGCTGTTTAGGATCAGTGTTTTTTTCAGCTGCCCCTGACCTCTCCTCTGTTATCTTATCAGTACATGTACACAGGGGCGTTTATAGTCATTTCTAGGCAGCTGAGTTTAGTACACAGGGGCGTTTATGGTCATTTCTAGGCAGTTGAGTTTAGAAGCATTTTTTTGCAAAGCAAAAAAATGCGTTTAGGACTGATGTTCAGAGACATTTGAAACGCCTGTAACAGCTTGTAAACACGTGTAAATGCGGTAACTCACGTTTAGCCGCGTTTCGTTTACAGGCGTTTTTAATGGAAAAACATTTTTTACTATTTTCAATGTAAAAAGCACTTCTAAACGCAAACGCGGCTAAATGTGGCTAAACGCGGCATGTAAACCTGGCACAATGGACCATTTTAATACTATCTGTCAAATTAAATCATTCAGGAGACGTTTTAAAACATCCCTTGTACATGAAGCCTAATGAGAAAAGTTCAGCTGCAGAGAGACCACAGGCAATGCTGATGACTAGTTCTTTGAACTCTGCTTGCCCTTTTGGTCACAGCTTTCACAATTCAGGTCCTCTTTAAACTGCATTGTTTTGAGACTCTAAGACCCCTTTCACACTGGGGCGATGACGATGTGGGCATTAGCGGTAAATCGCTAAATGCTTTACCGCTGTTATAGCACGCTTTTCGGCCACCTGCGGTGACGCTTTTAACCCCCGCTAGCGGCCGAAGAAAGGGTTAATAGTGCCCGTGTTGAGGTGCTGCCGAAATGCGTTGCAGGCGCTTCGGTAGCGCTGCCCATTAATTTCAATGGGCAGGGGAGGAGTGGTGTGTACACCGCACCGCCCCAAAGATGTTACTTGCAGGACTTTTTTTGCTCTCCTGCAAGCGCACCGCCCCCGTGTGAAAGCACTTTATATGCGTATTTTTAGCGATAAAATGCCTGAAAAGCGCCCCAGTGTGAAAGGGGACTAAGGGGACTAGTAACATGCAGTGGCCTGTCGATTTGACAGGCAGCACCACCCAGAGGCGGCTCTCTAATTTGGCAAATTAGGCGGTCGCCTTAGGCCTCGCCCCCATAGGGGCCTTGCGGCCGCCTAATTTGCCCATTTCGCACTGCCTTCTGCGAACCGCTGTGGGTGTCAATACATTGTTTATGACATTCTAATATATGAGGTAACTCTGTGCTGGCTGGGTTATATTAACCTGAGCTTCATGTAAATGGAGAAATATGCGTGTAATATATAATATATATATGTAATATATATATATTTGATTAAAGAAGAATTGGTTAGAGAGAATTCTATAGACGGGGAATTCATAGTTCATAAAATTTAAAACTCTTAATATATGCAATTTATACAGCTAATTTTTATCGCTTGAATTAATTTTCCAATTATGGATGTGAGTGGTGCCTGATGTCTCAGATTTGCCTAAGGCCTCACAAAGCCTAGAGCCACCTCTGGCACCACCTATCAGGCTCAGCCATTCAAGTTAATGGGTCTGTGTTGCAACTGATATCCAAAGTCTTGGCATTTGGCAAAAAAAAAAAGAAAACAAAAAAAACAGGTACCCAGGTGGGGCAGCCAAGTGCTTAGCTGCACTTTAAAAAGCCATTCACTGCAGATCACTTTTCTGAGCACAGGCTAGTATGAACCTAGCCAAAGTGTTGTTTTTTTATGTTGTTGCTTATGTCAGTGTGGCATTGTTTTGAGGGTTTTCATCTCAGGTGCTCAAGCATACAAAAATGATGACTGCAAATAAGGCTATTCGCCTGCTGATAACTAACCCATGCATGGGGTGACAATAGCTTATATGGGCAATGAATGTCATGGCAATATGGAAAATCAAATTAATGATGTAATTTAAAATCTCAATAAATTATGTATGCTGTCATTTTATAGCTATTTCTAATGAATACCAATGGAGGTATGGCCAATGATGTTGAGGATATAACCATACAACACATGTGCATAGTCACAGGGACATTCATATTCCATTATAAAAAGCTAAATGCAGGCTTTAGTACTGTGCTTCCAATCCTTGTTTTCAGTCTTCAATCCATTCTAGTTTTTCTAGCAGCCTATTCAGTATTCACTAGACCAAATTTGCAAAGAAGGACTGAAAATGGATTAAAAATGTAATACATTTTTCATTACAAACGCAACATAAAAAGATGGAAATAGCAGGAACAACTACAACATATTATATATTTAAAACAGATGCAAAAATAAAAAGGAAGTAAAATGTAATAAAAATGTCTATATGGACAGGCAGGCAAAAAAAATCTGTACCATGATACAGTTTCCCTTCTGCCTTTAAAAAAGAAAAAAGTTAAAAGGGGATCGAAAACTGACAGGCAATAGGGTTACAGGAGGGGAGAACAGAGTAAGCAAAGGGTTGAGATCATTGGCGTACTGATGATGTCATTCCTCCACAGGTCAGCAGGCTGGGGGTGTGTTCTTTTTTATAAATTCTTTATTTAGAAATAAGGGGCGTACGTGCCAAAGTATTCAGTAGATACCATGCAAACACCAGTTGTCAGATTCAATTAGTTGAAACATACTTAGCACGGTTCAAGTATGTCATGATAAAATTTCACATATAGATAGATCCACAGGTGGCATGGGCGATTCAGAGTACGGTAAGTTCTCACAATTAATGAACTATAACTCCCCTCAACCTTTTACCTAAACATCTATATAGGTAGGAAGCTAGCCAGAACTGGAAACTATGCAAAGCAACCCAATACGGTAGTCCCGGCAACCGATTGGACACCCAAGAAAAAGAGGGAGGAAAAATAACATGGGGGGGAGGGAGGACCAGAGCTGGCAAAAAAAAAGGGGGACTTCCTCTACTCAACCTCCCAACTCCTTCTTTGAGGGAGCCCCAGATTCAGACTGCTCCAAAATAGTACTTTTTTTTTTAATTTGTGCTTTGTAGAAAACGTAAATTCGGGCCAGTAAAACCATCTCTTCAGAAATTTGTCATGGGTACCTCGATCAGTTGAGATGAGGTCCTTCATTCTGTTTATTTCTCCGACCTTAGCCAGCCACATAGCGACGGACAGGGGTCGAATCTGCTTCCAGAGGTCAGGTATACAGCTTTTGGTCGCTTTAAAAAGGTGGGGTAAGGCTGATCGCTTATAAGTCTTCCGCGCCATGGAATGATGTAAAAGCGTGTAAAAGGAACCAGGCTGGGTCAAGGGCGATTTGTCTTACTTTGGCACAGAAATTCTGGCGTTGATCGCATGTCCAGAAAATGTGTAGGAGATCTCCCAGGGTGTCCCCACACCTCCAGCAACAATCCGAGGAGAATGGGTACATGTGCTTAAGTTTAGCCGGAGTCAAGTACCATCTCATAATTCAGTTTTTGATATTTGGTACAGATGGATACTTTGTGAGAGAGAGACAGTATTCTGTCAAGTTGTTCTTGCTTAAAAGTTAATTGTGGAGGGTTGTGTTCTCAACCAAGGTGGGCTGCCTCTGCAGTAGGTGTCAGAGACTTGAATATGGTGTCTAGCAGGAGTCTTTGGATCACAAGACTGGCTACACAGAATTATGGAAATTTTTGGGCTGATAAAACAGATCTGAAATATGTATTTCAACTGGGTATGTGAATGATTGCCTGGCATTCAGCTTTAACTCCCACAGGTGAGCTCATTGTGTAGTCAATACACAGCAGCCTGTAAGAATGGGTTTTCCTACAGAAACCCTACACACATTTGAAGACACCGTTTGAGATCCAGTCTCATAGACATAAACCCTTATCTAAATTGGTAGTTGTAACCCAGTGGAAAAATGTATGATCACTAGAAATAAATGACAAATTGGTTTATGTAAACATTAAAAATATACTGCAATCCATGATGTTTATCATTTGGAATATCCAACTTCTCATTTGAATAATACAATTTCACAATTCAATAAGATGTTGTGTCCACACTATGGTGCTTAAGCCCGTATAGGATTTTATTAGGGGCCCCGCTGGGGTGAACTTTATCTTCTCTTGCTTCTTCTCCCTTTCTTATCCTCCTTTTCTCCCCTTTATTCTTTCTCGTGTTATAACACGGGTAGCTGTATCAATTTTTATACCATGGATCTTGCTCATTTTCTACTACAACAGTCCATTAAGGGTCGATGATACCGCTGTCATGTACTTGATATGTATATTTAGCCTGACTAGCCCATTCTTTTTGGGTCGTGTCTGGTCTCTTGGAAATTTCTTGAGACATTTCTATTCACTGTGTATTGTTTTCTTGGTACTTATGCTATCTCTTTCTCTCTTTTTAGAATGTTGTATCTTATTATATGTTGTCACTGTATTTGATATTTCTGGTCTATTTTATTATATAAAGTTTCAATCAAAAAAAGAAAGTTAAAAAAAAAAGTACTGCAGACTAACAGCTTCATTATGTCAGGAGTGGACCTGCAGGACAGAAGATATTGCCACCATGACCTTGGACTACTGTGACACCTGGATGATCTTGTTGAATGTATTTCTTGATGTAATATATTGTTCAGTTTGTTTTATATTAATAATTTTGTGTGGTTACATTTTTAGTTGTATCTAAGGGATCAATGCCAGTGGTATTTATATATATATATATATATATATATATATATATATATATATATATTGTGACATTTTGAATGGCGAATTGATTTATGGGCGTTATGTTTCACCTCGCATGTGTTCTTTTGTAAAGAACTAAGGTGGAATCTGGCCCGGGTTTTACCAGCCACCTGGGCAGGGTTGGTTCCGGACCTGATTTTGCAGTCCACTTGTATCCACCAATAGGTGGTATAAATTAAGCAGGACTAGAGCAAAGGGTTGCTCTTGGCCTGGGACTCAGGAAGCCATATCTTTGTTATGTGTGTGACTGGGAGAAGTATAAACAGAAAAGTCAGTGCTACTACTCATACACCACATAGATAGCAGAACTTCCAGGTGCTCGTTCCACAGTCGCTGACTGTCAGGGCTGGGCTCAGCCCTTCCTTCTCAAAGCTGGCCGCTCAGCTGTTGGCTAATTGCCAGCTACTTTCTCTCCACAGTTACTCACCTGTTGATGATATCCTGCTCGTCAGTCCTGCCTACTTAAGCCATCCAGCCCAGATGATCTCTGCCTTCGCCTTGGTCACATCTCTAGAGACGCTCTCCTGTGTTCCTGTTAAAGACTTGCTTGACTGACATTCCTTTTGGCTCCAGATCCTGCTTGCTGTTCTACTACCCTCATCTCTGGCTCCCTGACGTTTTGGCTTGTCTGACTATCCGTTATGATTCCTGAACTCTGGCTATGTTTTGACTACGTTTACTCTGTTTACCTTTTTATTATTATTATTATTATTATTATTAAACAAGTGTGATTTAACTGTACTTCTGTCTCAGTCTGATTCATGGTTTCTGACACTGGCTGAGTAGAGCAATGTGGAAAAAATGATCCGCACTCCGGTTGTTGCTCTTAAAATGTCTTTATTTTATTGAATAGCCACAGTGGACAAACGCAGATTTAGTCAGTTGATGCATTTCAGCCTATAAGGCCTTAGTCATAACCACCAACTGACTGGGAAAAAGCCCTTAACCTCTGAGTTAGGAAACCTACAATGTTTAGTTAGTGTCTGGATGGCAAGGATTTATTTTCGGTTTTGTTTGTTTAAAATTTCATGCAACCTTTTAAATAAAACTGGCTGCAAGCCAGACTTTTACAGAAAACCTGCCGTTTGAACTACCTTTTTCCCAGGGAAGGTGATCCCCCTTGAGCTAACCCCTGACATATGGTGTATTTGGGCGGGCATCTTCATGAACAAGTGGAAAGATGGAGGATGTGTTAAAAGCTCTGCTGCAGGCCACTGCAACCCTGCAGGAAACCAATCGCCAGCAGCAGGAAACCAACCTACAAGTCACAGAGGCCACTGCAGCGCAGCAGGAGATGAATCGCCAGTTTGCGGAGGCCCTGGTGGAATTAAAGAGGGGTCCACAGGTCCTTTGCCAGTGGAACAGAAAATGGTGCGTGCCAGCTATTTCCTAAAGAAGATGACACCTGCAGATGAATGAATAAAAAATGTATAAAGCGCTGCAAATGCGAACTGAATCGCCTCAAGGCGCTAATGCGTTTGGTGTTGTCAGCTTCTAGAAGAGGAAGGTCTTGAGTTTTTTCCTGAAAGCCAGGTGGTTTTCTTCCATGCGGATGTGGGGCGGAAGTGCGTTCCATAGCCGAGGTCCTTGGACTGCGAATCTTCGTTCTCCCTTTGCTTTGTAGCTGTATTTGGGAATGAGAAGGAGGTTTTGGTTAAATGATCGAAGATTGCGATTTGGTGTGTAGTGTTTTATTTTCTCTTGAAGGTATTGAGGCGCGTTTCCTTGTATGCATTTGTGGGTGAGGCAGAGGGTCTTTGAATGTGATCTGATTCTTTATGGTTAGCCAATGTAGGTTCCTCAGGGATGGGGAGATTGACTCCCAGGGTTTTTTCCTGTTAAGAGTCTTGCCGCCGCATTTTGGATGAGTTGTAAGCGCGCAAGCTGATATTGGGGTAATCCTATGTAGAGCGAGTTAGCGTAATCGAGTCGGGAATTGATGATTGTTCCAACTACTGCTGCTTTGTCCTTATCTGGGATGAAAGGGATAAGTCTACGTAACAGGCGGAGGAGATGGTGGGATCCGCTAACTACCGATCCTATTTGTGCATCCATTGTCATTTCTGAGTCAAAGATAACTCTGAGACTCTTGGCTTTGGTGCTTGGAGAGATGGTCTGTCCGAAGATGGTGGGAGGTGTCCACGGAGTCTTGTTTTGGAATGTGGATGATGATGATGAAGCGTATCTTGCAACTTTTCAAAGAGTCGCTGTTTGGGAAGGATGGCAAAAAAGAGCAATGGGCAGGACTGCTAGCACCCTTTCTGACAGGAGAACCCCAAAAGGCCTATTATGACCTGGAATCAGATGCGGCTCAGGATTATGATTTACTGAATGCGGAGATGTTGGCATGTCTGGGCATCACCATTGCAGTCTGTTCATCAATGGGCATACAGTACAGACAAGCCACCCCGCTCCCAGATTTATGACTTGATACACCTCACCAAGAAGTGTCTGCAGCCAGAGACTTTGGCAGGCCCCAAGATTATAGAGCGTGTGGTCATGGATCGCTATTTGCGCATGCTCCCTGTCACTTTGAGGAAGTGGCTCCACCATGGGGACTCTAAGTCTGCAAACCAGCTGGTGGACCTGGTGGAGAGATATATACGGCTGCTGGGGACTTATTGAACCCATCCGTGACCCAATGTCTCTAGGGGTGAAAAACCGCCCGGAGGATCCAGTAAGACTGTTCAAGCGTTCAAGGGCTTGGGGGAAAATTACAAGACTGTGGCTACAGATAATGAGACTATGGGTTCAGGACCTGGAGACTGGCCAAATAGGTCAGGAAGGTTAAGGGGACTTTGTACAGAACATATAAAATGTTATCGATGCCATGCATCATATTGCTGCTAACTGTTCCCTAAATGATGAACCAATGCAATGTGATATTGCTTATTTGAGAAAACGTATGTCTCTTTTTGCACACGTGGCGTGTACTGCATCATGTCAAGGACGCATGGAAAAACAAATGTGTGTGATTTTAGTTGATGAAAAGTCAGTCACTGCTCTGCTAGTTTCTGGTAGTGTTGTGACATTAGTTAAAGGTGATTGTGCAAATCCTGCAAAGTTACACCCTAGCACTATTGGGGTTATTTGCATACATGGTGACACACGTGACTACCGGACTGCTGTGGTTGAGGTTGATACCTCCTGGGGAACAGGGAACGGTGACACACTCAGTGGGGGTGGTACCCTCACTGCTTCATGAAGCCCTAGTGGGGAGAGATTTTCCACACTTTTGGAGTTTGTGGGAAAACAAAAAGAGTCAGGGGGACAGAGCTCCCCCTGCTGAGGAAACACCGCAACTCACTCCAGACCCTTTTGATTTCAAGATTGAAAGGGAAACTGTTGGTGTGTCCAAGGAAGGGGTAGATCCTTTTCCTTATACTGTAATGGCTGGGGGAGCAGGAGGGGCTAGAATCCCGCCCCCAGCTTGAGGATAATGAACAAGAAAAGTCAAGTAAGATGATTTTTGTATGGAACAACTAAGAGACACCATATATAGTTAAATACATAGTAGGTGAGATTGAAAAAAGACACAAGTCCATCAAGTCCAACCTATGTGTGTGATTATATGTCAGTATTACATTGTATATCTCTGTATGTTGTGGTCGTTCAGGTGCTTATCTAATAGTTTTTTGAAACTATCGATGCTCCCCGCTGAGACCACCGCCTGTGGAAGGGAATTGCACATCCTAGCTGCTCTTAGAGTAAAGAACCCTCTACGTAGTTTAAGGTTAAACCTTTTTTCTTCTAATTTTAATGAGTGGCCACGAGTCTTGTTAAACTCCATTCCGCGAAAAAGTTTTATCCCTATTGTGGGGTCACCAGTATGGTATTTGTAAATTGAAATCCATTCCCCTCTCAAGCGTCTCTTCTCCAGAGAGAATAAGTTCAGTGCTCGCAACCTTTCCTCATAACTAATATCATCCAGACCCTTTATTAGCTTTGTTGCCCTTCTTTGTACTCGCTCCATTTGCAGTACAACCTTCATGAGGACTGGTGCCCAGAACTGGACAGCATACGCTAAGTGCGGCTGGACCAGAGTCTTGTAGAGCGGGAGAATTATCATTTTATCTTTGGAAATCCCCTTTTTAATGCATGCCAATATTCTGTTTGCTTTGTTAGCAGCAGCTTGGCATTGCATGCCATTGCTGAGCCTATCATCTACTAGGATCCCCAGGTCCTTTTCCATCCTAGATTCCCCCAGAGGTCCCCCCCCGTCAGTATATAGAATGCATTCATATTTTTTGCCACCCAAATGCCTTATTTTACATTTTTCTACATTAAACCTCATTTGCCATGTAGTTGCCCACCCCATTAATTTGTTTAGATCTTTTTGCAAGGTTTCCACATCCTGCGGAGACGTTATTGCCCTGCTTAGCTTAGTATCGTCCACAAATACAGAGATTGAACTGTTTACCCCATCCTCCAGAAATTTTCCCTATCCACCACACTCAATAGAGCCAGAGAAAACATGAAAATGATGGATGGGGAACCTGTTGAACCTAATGTAGGGGTGTCTTTTCCCTACATGGCTCTTAAAAATAATATGCTGTATAAGGTGATAAAACAAGGGGATGAGAAGGTAGAGAAGCTAGTGGTTCCCAAACCCTATTGCCGGATGGTATTAGATTTAGCCCATGGTCATGTAATGGGTGGACATCTGGGTATAGAGAAAACCAAAGAGAATAACCCAGAGATTATTTTGGCCTGGGTTACATGCAGATGTCAAAAAATATTGTGAGTCATGCCCAGAATGTCAGTATTCTGCACCATTGCCCCGTTTTCGCAGTCCACTGGTACCGTTACCAATAATTGAAGTGCCCTTTGAAAGAATTGGCATACAGTAGATCTGGTGGGACCAAAAGTAAAGTCTGCCTGGGGCCATCAGCACATACTGGTAATACTGGACTTTGCCACATGGTATCCTGAAGCCATTCCCTTGCGTAATACCTCAGCTAAGACTATTGCCAAAGAGCTTGTCCAGGTATTTAGTCATGTGGGTATTCCAAAAGACATATTAACGGATCAAGGCACACCATTTATGTCCAGAGTCACTAAAGAATTGCGTAAAATGTTCAAAATCTCCCATCTCCGTACCTTTGTCTACCACCCCCAAACTGATGGTATTGTGGAGAGATTCAACAAAACGCTCAAAAACATGTTAAAAAAGGTGGTGGACAAAGATGGGAGAAACTGGGATTTTTTGCTGCCGTACCTCATGTTTTGCCATACGAGAGGTATCTCAGGCATTGATCAATCAACTTGGGTACAACCACCCTACCAGGTTTACATGCAATTATTGCTAGCAATAATCTCTGTGTTCTCCCGGCAGGGACAGTTTCCCCAGCCAGGAGAATACAATGGTTCCGTTGGAGGGATTCCCCCATTAACACAGTCAGTGGTTGCAGGAAGGAAAACCGCTCTGTCTATGGCTAAATTATCGATCATATCTCTGTTTCCATCATGTAATCTCATAATCTGGTTTATCAAAATACAATTGTATTCATAAACAAAGTATGTCAGTGAAGCTGATTATTGATGCCAATCGATCAATAATATTCCAACCCGGTTAATCAAATCAAATTGATCATATTACGATAAATCTAATTCGAGTTTAAATCAATCAGAAGGGAAGTTTATGGCTATTCGATTGTTTTTGGATGCAGTAATTTTTTTAATTTTTTTCAAATATAGTTTTATTGAATCACAGAAAGGGCAAAGCCAGGTAATGACAACAATAATATATAAAAATAGTGAAAACTGCAATCATGTAAGGTACAACTAATCTGGCAAATAGACAAATTATCGATTCAGTCATTTTTACCAAATAGCACCTCGATCAGATAAAAAAAATCATACGTGTACAGACACCATTGGATTCAATTGCAGTCAGATTTGATCAAACTGAGTTGATCAAGAGGGTGGAATATTATCGATTGTTTCACACCAATCAGCAGGACTGGGATACTCTGTTAATGAATACAATTGTTCAATGAGACTACAAGGTGAGAACAGAGATGCATTTGATCATAAATTATCATCCTATCTTATAACTATTGATCGAGCCCCATGTCTCCGCGTGTGGCATATAGAACAAATGGGTTGTCACTATACATAGATTATTCCTATAGGATAGTCAATCAGAAAAGTCAATCATTTATGGAGGTGTGTATGGCCGCCATAAATCTATCGGAAGGAAATTTACAGCTATTAAGTTGTTTGCGGATTTGTTTTTGATTGAATTGTACATGGATCAGATTAAAAAAAAAACAAAAAAAACAATTAAGCATGTATGGGCACCATTAGTTCTGAGAGCAAGGTACTTTAATTTCCCAATTAGTGATCATGTAATATTTATGGTGATAAAAGGTCTGGATACTGTATAAAAAGGGAACATGGGACAAACATAAAGGCTGCAATTACACGTCTTCTTCTGAAAGTACAAGTTGCCTGGCTGTCGACCTAACGTATGTTAAATCACAGACCCAGTCAAGTTTGTGTCTAATCCAGAATTCTGTATTTTACTTCATTTGTTGCATTTTTGTTTTCAGTCACTTATACAGAAAATACCTAAACCAGAAATCGCTACGCAAAAAGCATTTTCAGAATGTGATCAGCAATCACAGCCCGTTATAAAAGAACACTGAGACTACCACTGTTTGCCCCTTTTGAAAAAGCTAGTTGTCTGGCTGTCATGCTGACTCTTATGCCCTGTACACACGGGCAGACTTTTCGGCATCAAAGGTCCGACGGTCTTTCCTACACATGATCACACCAAAGTCCGACGGATTCGTACGTGATGACGTACGATCGGACTAAAATAAGAAAGTTGGTAGCCAGTAGCCAATAGCTGCCCTAGCGTCAGTTTTCGTCCGTCGGACTAGCATATCGACGAGCGGATTTTTCGACCGGACTCGAGTCCATCGGAAAGATTTGAAACATGCTCCAAATCTAAAGTCCGTCTGATTTTCGACCGAAAAAGTCCGCTGCAGGTCGGATGAAGCCCACACACGGTCGGATTGTCCGACGGATTCGTTCCATCGGACCAGTCTGGTCGAAAAGTTCGCCCGCGCGTACACAGCATTATACTTCAATACTTTGAGTCACTGAGAGTGCGGATCAGGGATTCTATCATTTCTCTGACTTTTCTGATCCCCTACCTGTCTGGGTCAGTGACAGACAGGCAACTTTCCTTCGGAAGAGTATTAGCAACAGCAGCCCTGATATATCTCTTATGACTGGTTTACTCTAATCCGGTGTTAAACTCAAAAGTAAACATCTTATATTGCAGCTTACCAATTCTTAGATGTGGTGGCTGCATTCATTTTCTTTTTTTAAGCTTTCTTTCTTTTATTTTCACCTGGTGATCCTGCCAGTAAGTCTGTTGCTTCTCAACAGAATAAAGCTAAGTTCATACTGATGCAGTGCGATTTTGATCCAATTTTTAATGTGATTTTCAATCAGTTGCAATGATTTTTTTTTCACAATTTGGATACAGCTGCAATATCTGTGCTGGGGAAGGTGCCAAAATACCGGAAACGCGTCGGGTACTGGGGTACATTACCCCCATGAGAGTACATCTACTATTTTTATCTCGTATACATTTACTGTTTTGATATTGTATCTATCATGTATGGAATGGTTTTAACCTGTGTGTTATAGACGCTTTCACGTCTTTTTTAAGCATATCAATAAAACATATATTTTTACTTCAAGAGCTGGTGGTCTGTCAAAGTCCCAACTAAAGGGGACTTTTCTTCTTTCTATGGTCTATTATGTAAGGGATGGGACCACCATGCTCTATACTTGTTATGGTGGAAGCCCCCTTCTTGTTCCCTACCCCAATCTGTCCGACTATCTCCTACTCTTTTCGCTTTTAGACGATCCCTGAAAACTTTTCTCTTCCGAGAAGCCTATCATGCCCCCTCACCTAACAACTGTACTTTTATTTGCTCCATCAGCTCATCCCCCACAGTTATTACCTTTTGTATGACTTGACCCTCCCTTCTAGATTGTAAGCTCTAATGGGCAGGACCCTCTGATGCCTCCTGTATTGAATTTTATTGCAACTGTACTGTCTGCCCCCATGTTGTGAAGCACTGTGCAAACTATGGGTGCTATATAAATCCTGTATAATAATAATAATAAGTCTATGGACCACAGAATTGCACTGAATCGCACCAAAGAAGCACAGGACCCTTTCCCAAAGTTGGATCGCAGCTGCACTACATAGATGTGAACAGGCTCCATAGTAACCAATGCTATTACCCTTGTCATGCAATCAAGTGCGATCCGATTCACATCTAAATATGAAAGCGAATGCAGCCACCACATCTAATCATTGCAATATAATACATTTTTGGTTTTGGGTTTAATACCCCTTTAGGTACCCATGACAGCATTATCTCTACTGCCCTAAGTGCAATTATAAGTAATAAAATAGGGCATTACATGGACAGGTCAAGCTTGAGAATGAGATATAATGATACATAATTAGAATATAACACTTCAAATATCAAATCTATACACAAAAAATAAATAGCATTGATCAAATATCCTCGTTACTTTTTAACAATGTGGAATGTCACCCACAAAGCGCAGTAAATCCCATCGTATAAAGTGCACGCCGTACAGTTTCCAATGCAGCAGAACAGCCGACTGTCTATCTGCAGTGTCAGTGCTGTTCATAGCCAGTCAGTTAATGCCGATCACTCATTAACCACTTCATTTCTGGCAGGGCCTGCAGAACCCCTCCCCCAGCCCCCCTCCCCCCCACCACCACCACCACCCCTTTCAAATCCCATACAAGCAACACATGCATAATAAATAGGCTCGTGCCCTAATAGAGCGCTAATTTGTATTATAAGCGCCCACAAATCTGGAGGGGATTATTTAAAAGCAAAGAGCGATTGTACTTAGCTGCAACGAGTGCTAATCCAACGCAGGTGATGGAAATCCTTTTTATTTTAGCACCTGCAGATGGATAGAGGCGGATTTGTGATTGGTTGCTGTTGGCTGCCCCAAACGCTCGCTCCTTGCTCTTGCATTATTAAATATGTCCATGTATGTGGCTTATTGCTTCCATAGAAGCTCTGCTTTTTGCTTTTGAGGCTGAAAACAGACTTGCTCGCAGATGCATTAAGCCAATAGTATCTACCCTCCAGGAGCATGCAATCATTTCCCAGCAAAGGCTGAAGACCTGTGCCATAAAGGACAGATTGCCGGTCAGAGGATGTGGCAGCATGCACAATACCTGTGTCTCTCTTTTTCTTTTGTCTTCTGGGTATCAGAAATGGCTGCTCCAATCTGCTAGTAGACCAGCATTGGTGAGCCAGGGCTTTCTCTCTCTCCCTGTGCTGTGTGTGTGTGAGAGAGAGAGTGTGCAATGAATTAGGTGATGCTTGTTGCCATGGTGATCAGTCATAGCAACCGAGCAGTCTCTGCAATGGTGCCCAAAAGACATCTGACATGTTGAAGGGTGAGGGGGGGTTCTGGTGGGAGTTACACATTAGCATGCAGTCATAAAATATGTTTCTTCTACAGGCAGGGAGCTCCGTGGTTAATATTGGATCTCCATGTGGTTTGAATTCAAAGCTGCCAACATACCCGTTCTATAGAATGTCGTTCATGAGAATATGAGATTTGCAGCTTAAAGGCGACATCTAGGTAAAAACACAGAATTCAAGATAAACTCTGATTAAATGTAACAGAATTTGAAATAGATTCCAATTAAATGCAATGCGGGGAGCTCTTTACCTGAATCTGGATGCACTTTATTGCTTTATAATGCCTGGTTCACAACGATATACATTTTTTAGTGCGTTTTTTAGTTTTGCAGAAACACGCTACAGTCCATGTAACATGGTTTACTATGGGTCACATTTACATCTGTGCATTTTATGGTAAGGGCCATGGACCAGCAGGTTGTGTTTTTGGTTCTATAGACTTTAATGGATCAAAAACGTGTATTGAAAAACGCAAAATGCACCTGGAATATGCATCAACTGCAACCTGCATAGGTGTGAACCAGACCTAAGAGCGGAGCAACATTCTGAGATCAAGTAATACTCCACTGCATGGTCCTGTAGCAGAAAACAAAGCCTTTGGCCTCGCTCACACGGGGTGTCAGTGTTGCCAACCGTCATTATTTTTACTGGCAGATAGTAAAAAAACATGCACTTTTCTCCTGCCAAGGACAGAAAAAAAGGTTGCCAGTAAAAAATATGGCTATGAGGCTCGGATCAGAATTGTGCATTCAGAGCTGGCCTAGACCATCCAAGCGCGGAGTGCCTGCCACAGTGTGTTGGGGCGGGTCTGGCGGAGGCGGTGCCTGAGCGTGTCGTGTGATGTCACGGTGCAAGGGAGCTGAGTGGAGGGGCTGGAGTCTCTATGCGGGTCTATGGGATGGGTGCAAGGCAAACCAGGAGCGGGACTATCGGTGCTGTTTGGACCGGAGTGGACTGAAGGGATCCCCTGACGTGGAGAGAGACTGTCACTGTGACTCAGGAGGGGACGTGTCATGTCGGTGAGGTGTCATCATCATCTGTGCTGTTGCACACTGCTGTCAGTGTCACCGTGCAGGGCTGTCTTAATGCATGGGCACTGCCCAGGGGCCCCAGGTGCATGGGGGCCTCATGATAATCTTGCATTGCATCATACTTGCCAGCTATACCGGCTTTGCCAGGACAGTCACACTTTTTACTAAACTGTGCCAGGATGGCTGTGTCCCGGGAAACATCCCAGAACCTGTATTGTGCCCTCCTGACCCCCGCCCCCCCTCGTACTATGCCCTTATGCTTTCCCCCCTGTACTGTGTCCTTTGTGTTGATTAATCTTTGATTTATGGCATGATTTCTTATTGTTTAAAATCAATTTTATTTAAAGTACTAATGAATATAGGTTAATTCTATGAACTAGGGAAGGGAAGCCATGGCACCTCTTAGTTGGGAGGAATATCTATCAGCAAGTTGAGACAATGTGTAGACATGGGTCCCTTCAGTAGAGTTAGTTGTTTGCAGCCTTTACAAAGAGAATGTACAAAAGTGACTATGAACTAATTGTTATTTGTTGTAAGTTATGTTCCCTGATGCGTACAGAAAGCCTTTATCTTGTTATTAGGCACTTCCAAAGTGACAAGTGAATATTACCTCAAGGGGGAGTTCTCCTGATTGTGAATTTGGTGACAGATGCGGATGAAGAGCCTGGGCTCGATAATGGGGCTGTAATCTGGTTAGGCCAGGCTGGGCCTTACCTAGAGTTCCCAATTGGGTGATGTTGTCTCTCCGTTTCCACCCATAGAGCAACGGCAACTCTGGGGACCTCCATGCAAAACATTACAATGCCACACTTATCTCTGCAAGCCGAGAATGTTGCTCACAGAGAGTTGATGGCAGTGAGAGGTTACTTCTGTGTGTGCCGCTATGTTACCGATATAAGTAGATATACATTGTATATGCCTTTGTTGTAACCCTGGTTCAAATAGTAAACTGAATGCTTTCATTCTGTTCAACAAAGAGAAAAAGTGGAACATCCAGAGATGAAAAAAAATGTGTTGGTTTATTGTAGATTTAAAGGTTAAAAAACATGACACACGAGGGATCCACACTGTTCAGCAGACATGTTTCACACAAAGTGCTTAATCATTCCAGTGCTTAATCATTGCATTTTCTTCATCTCTGGATGTGCCGCTTTTTCTTTTTGTGGCATGGATTTCCCAGGTTGCGGACCTTGGCAGGCACCCAGTCTTGTTGCCACAGCAGTATCAAGAGATCTTTGTCCACTTCAGCCCTGGAAGATTTGGCTGCTCAATGACCAGACCATTTTTTGCAATACGGCACTGCGTCGCTTTAACTGACAATTGCGCGGTCATACGACGCTGTATCCAAACAAAATTAATGTCATTTTTCCCACAAATAGAGCTTTCTTTTGGTGGTATTTGATCATCTTTGTGATTTTTATTTTTTGCGCTATAAACAAAAGAAGAGCGACAATTTTGAAAAAAAACACAATGGGGGTTATTTACCAAAGGAAAATCCACTTTACACTGCAAGTGCACTTGAAAGAGTACTGAAGGTGCACTTGGAAGTAAAGTTGCTGTAGATCCGAGGGGGACATGCAAGGAAAATAAAAAACAGAATTTTAGCTTGCACATGATTGGATGATAAAATCAGCAGAGCTTCCACCCATTTCAGATCTACCCCTTAGATTTAGAGCGACTGCACTTTCAAGTGCACTTGCAGTGCAAAGTAGATTTGCCTTTCGTAAATAACCCCCAATATCTTTTACGTTTTGCTATAATAAATATCCCAAATAGTTTTTTTAAATAAACAAATGTTTTCCTCAGTTTAGGCTGATATGTATTCTTCTACATATTTTTGGTATAAAAAAAAAAAACGCAATAAGCGTATACTGATTGGTTTGCGCAAAAGTTATTGCGTCTACAAAATAGGGGATAGATTTATGGCATTTTTATTATTATTTTTTTTTACTAGTGATTTTTATCGGGACTGCGATATTGCGCCGGACAAATTGAACACTTTTGACACAATTTTGGGACCATTGACAATTATACAGCGATCAGTGCTATAAAAATGCACTGATTACTGTATAAATGTCACTGGCAGGAAAGGGGTTAACACTAGGGGGCGATCAAGGGGTTAACTGTGTTCCCTCACTGTGTTCTAACTTTAGGGGGGATGGAACTGTCTAGGAGGAGAGAGAGATCAGTGTTCATACTTACTATGAACACATGATCTGTCTCTACTCCCCTGAAAGAACCGGGATTTGTGTGTTTACACACACAGATCCCGGTTCTCACTCTGTCATGAGCGACTGCGGATGCCAGGCGGTCATCGCACCTGCCGGGCACTCGCATCGGCTCTGGGCACATGCTGCGGGCACGCGCGCCCCTAGTGGCCAAAAGGAAAAACGACGTACGGTAACGTCGATTTGCCCAGCCGAGCCAACCTGCCGCAGTAAAACTGCAGCGGCTGGTCCGGAAGTGGTTAATTTGCAGACAGCCTTGGAGCGGTGTACATTCTACTTCCCTTTTCCTTTCATTCTGTTATTGCCTCAATTTGCTAAGACAGAGCATGAATGTTATTTACAACTGCTTCTTTTGAATGTTGCATGATTTGCTATAAGCAATGTTTTTTTAGCTGAGACAAGACTGTTAATTGCCATAATTACATATGCTATAGCTATACCTTGCACAACACCATAGTGCTAATTATCAGCTAAGCTTCTCACGTAATGATGACACTTATAAATGCATCATTACTGAGGTGGATGTATTGCTCAGGGTATTTATCAACACCTATAAAGTATATATATTTGCAATGGGGACGGAAAGTATTCAGACCCCCTCACTCTTTGTTATATTGCAGCCATTTGCTACAATCATTTAAGTTCATTTTTTTCCTCATTAATTAACACACAGCACCCAATATTACCATGAAAAACACAGAATTGTTGACATTTTTGCAGATTTATTAAAAAAGAAAAACTGAAATATCACATGGTATTAAGTATTTAGACCCTTTGCTCAGTATTTAGTAGAAGCACCCTTTTGATCTAATACAGCCATGAGTCTTTTTGGGAAAGATGCAAAAAGGTTTTCACACCTGGATTTGTGGATCCTCTGCCATTCCTCCTTGCAGATCCTCTCCAGTCCTGTCAGGTTGGATGGTAAACGTTGGTGGACAGCCACTTTTAGGTCTCTCCAGAGATGCTCAATTGGGTTTAAGTCAGGGCTTTGGCTGGGCCATTCAAGAACAGTCACGGAGTTGTTGTGAAGCCACTCCTTCGTTATTTTAGCTGTGTGCTTAGGGTCATTGTCTTGTTGGAAGGTAAACCTTCGGCCCAGTCTGAGGTCCTGAGCACTCTGGAGAAGGTTTTCCTCCAGGATATGCCTGTACTTGGCCTCAATTATCTTTCCCTCGATTGCAACCAGTCGTCCTGTCCATGCAGCTGAAAAACACCCCCACAGCATGATGCTGCCACCACCATGCTTCACTGTTGGGACTGTATTGAACAGGTGATGAGCAGTGCCTGGTTTTCTCCACACATACCGCTTAGAATTAAGGCCACAAAGTTCTATCTTGGTCTCATCAGACCAAAGAATCTTATTTCTCACCATCTTGGAGTCCTTCAGGTGTTTTTTAGCAAACTCTATGCAGGCTTTCATGTGTTTTGCACTGAGGAGAGGCTTCCGTCGGGCCACTCTGCCATAAAGCCCCGACTGGTGGAGGGCTGCAGTGATGGTTGACTTTCTACAACTTTCTGCCGTCTCCCGACTGCATCTCTGGAGCTCAGCCACAGTGATCTTTGGGTTCTTCTTTATCTCTCTCACCAAGGCTCTAGCTCAATTTGGCCGGGTGGCCAGCTCTAGGAAGGGTTAAGCTCTTAGGAACCTTAAGTGCAGAAGAAATTTTTTTGTAACCTTGGCCAGATCTGTGCCTTGCCACAATTCTGTCTCTGAGCTCTTCAGGCAGTTCCTTTGACCTCATGACTCTCATTTGCTCTGACATGCACTGTGTGCTGTAAGGTCTTATATAGAGAGGTGTGTGGCTTTCCTAATCAAGTCCAATCAGTATAATCAAACACAGCTGGACTCAAAAGAAGGTGTGGAACCATCTCAAGGATGATCAGAAGAAATGGACAGCACCTGAGTTAAATATATGAGTGTCACAGCAAAGGTTCTGAATATATAGGACCATGTGATATTTCAGTTTTTCTTTTTTAATAAATCTGCAAAAATGTCAACAATTCTGTATTAATGAATAAAAGGACAGGGGATTATAACGGTGCTAGGAAAAAGGGATGTGACGATGAGATAAAGATATAAAATTACAAATATTTTATTAACAATAATAAGTACATAAAAAGAGCAATAGAGTAGTTAGCAGCCAAAAAACATATATGTTGCGTGTGACCCGGAAGTAGTAGGGTGGGCCAGGTGGAGACGGCCTTCAACACAAGGGCTCGGTTTGCTACATGTTTCCCCAAAGCATTGGCTTCCTCAGGGAACAAGAGCTCTATTGGATATATAAAGATCTATACATTGGGATACAGAAAACATCATGTAAACAAGCAGAAATACTAACCAATAACTTGTTGTAAACATTACTGGGTTTTGGAATATTGTGGCTGGACAATCTCACACAGGGAGGTAACCCTAAAGTGGCCCCTGGATCCCAGACATACCTGAGCAACAGACACCCAGGGGAGGCGCGGCAAGGAACCCCCGGATGGGGGAAGGGCAGGCTGCACCGTTATAATCCCCTGTCCTTTTATTCATTAGTTATAATTATTTTGGGATGAGGTGCTGTATCTAACATAACCACCTAGCCACATCTGCTTTTCGTCAACAATTCTGTGTTCTTCTGTCAATATGGGGTGCTGTGTGTACATTAATGAGGAAAAAAATGAACTTAAATGATTTTAGCAAATGGCTGCAGTATAACAAAGAGTGAAAAATTTAAGGGGGTCTGAATACTTTCCGTCCCCCCTGTGTATATATACAGGGGGTAAAACAAGTATTGAACATGTCACCATTTTTCTTGGTAAAGAAAGGTGCTATTGACATAAAATTTTCACCACATGTCGGTGACAACCCATGCAATCCATACATACAAAGAAACCAAAACAAATAAGTTCAGAAATTAAGTTATGTGTATTAAAATGGAATGACACAAGGAAAAAGTATTGAACACGCCAATTGAAATTTATTTAATACTTCATACAAAATCGTTTGTTGGTAATTACAACTTCAAGATGCCTCCTGTATGGAGAAACTAGCTGCATGCATTGCTCAGGTGTGATTTTGGTCCATTCTTCCACACAAACAGTCTTCAAATCTTGAAGGTTCTGTGGGCCTCTTCTATGATCTTTAGTTCTTTCCATAGATTTTCTATTGGATTTAAGTCAGGCGATTGGCTGGGCCATTCAAGCAGTTTTTTTTCTTTGTTTGAAACCAATTGAGAGTTTCCTTACTTTTGTGTTTGGGATCATTGTCTTGCTAAAAATGTCCACCCTCATTATATCTTTATCATCCTGGTAGATGGCAGCAGATTTTTATCAAGAATGTCTTGGTACATTTTTTTTCATTCAACCTTCCTTCAATGATATGAAGTTTGCCAATACCGTATGCTGAGAAACAGCCCTACACCATAATGTTGCCACCTCCAAGCTATACTGTTGGTATGGGGGTTTTTTTGGGGTAATTTGCAGTGCCATTTGACCTCCAAACATGGTGTGTATTATGGCATCCAAAGAGTTCAATTTTGGTCTCATCTGACCAGACTATATTCACACAGTATTTCACAGGCTTGTCTAAATGTTGTGCAGCAAACTTTAACCTCCCTGGCGGTATGATTATATCAGATTTTTGATGCTCAAAGCGGTACAATTCTTTTGCATGGAAATTTGGCGTTTTATATTGTAGACCTGTAATTCTTAGGAATAACTCACTTAAATCTGTTCAAACAAGAGTCTAGTAGACATCCCGGGTATGATAAAGTTTGAAACATGAAATCATAAATTATAATATAATAAATAACTATAAATAATTATAACACATAATAATATAATAATAATAAAAATTATTCAATAATGTAATCAAATCAAAAACACTGAAATTTGCTCAGTTGCAGAATTGTTGCTGTCATTACTTTCAGTGTTTGATGACAAATTTCCCCACAAATCACTATCGCTCAATTCTACAAGTGATTCTAATTTATTATCGCTGTTTTCTAGCTAGTCTAAAACCGCTTTTAAAAAACAGGCAAAAACTCCGCACTTAGGACAAGCAAAAGGTATGCAGCCTCCCCTAATAGACCCCCTAAGGGGCTAATACATATATGAAATAAAAAAAATGGGGTAAATGGCGCTCGCTAACTAAGATGGTAAGATATACTATTTAGGCACCCACAGTGCTTATGTAAAAGGGCAAAAAAAGTAAGAAAGTGAACAAGTGATAATCCATTAGTAATAACCCCCTATATTACATAACTATATTCAATCAAAGCAGGAAGTGCTATATACGTGATAATAATAGTGACTGGTCACATCCGTTAACAGTAAACTTAACCATAAAGATTATATGTGAAAAGTAGTAAGAATCAATAAAAATCATTAGTGTATCAACTCATAAATAATAATAACCGTGGGTTCAAAATTGCACCAATCTTATATCAAAAAATATGTGCATAGTGCCAGGTCCAACAGTAATATTATATATCAATTGTGTGCATCATAGCAGGTCCAGCAATAAAGTATCCCAAAAAAATCGTCCAAAATACAATGAAAAAAATAAAAAAAAATAGTGAAGCTCCAAAATGGCAAAAGTGTTCAAACAATCTATAACAATCTATATCTATATGTGACTCTTGTGCTCCCCCTATGGGTCCCCACTCACCAGCTCCTCATACCCCTGCACAGGGCCGATCCTAGGGTCACAGGCGCCTGGGTGCAGAAATATTCTTGGCGCCCCCACATGGGCGTGGTCATTTTACTAACTCCTCCCCTTTACAAATATTTCTATGGCAACGACTCAACCACAGAGATGCTCCCCCACGAAGTCTTCATTACTCTGGGATACTTACATGATCTCTTAACAATAAACAAAATACAGGAAGAGAAGCAAGAGTACTTTATTGGGACCTGGAGGGGGGCCTCTCTGATGGAGACAGAGAGCGCTTCTGTTAGAGTGTCTGTTAGAAAAAGCACCCAGAAATACTACAGACATTATACAGGAGATGGTCAGAGACTGCAGACATATTACAGGAGATGATCAGAGACTGCAGACATGATACAGGAGATGATAAGAGACCGCAGACATAGTACAGGGGATGATCAGAGACTGCAGACATGATACAGGAGATGATCAGAGACTGCAGACATATTACAGGAGATGATCAGAGACTGCAGACATGATACAGGAGATGATAAGAGACCGCAGACATAGTACAGGGGATGATCAGAGACTGCAGACATAGTACAGGAGATGGTCAGAGACTGCAGACATAGTACAGGAGATGGTCAGAGACTGCAGACATAGTACAGGAGACGGATCAGAGACTGCAGACATGATATAGGAGACGATCAGAGACTGCAGACATGATATAGGAGATGACCAGAGACCGCAGACATCGTACAGGGGATGGTCAGAGACTGCAGACATGATATAGGAGATGATCAGAGACTGCAGACATAGTACAAGAGATGGTCAGAGACTGCAGACATGATACAGGAGATGATCAGAGACTGCAGACATATTACAGGAGATGATCAGAGACTGCAGACATGATACAGGAGATGATAAGAGACCGCAGACATAGTACAGGGGATGATCAGAGACTGCAGACATAGTACAGGAGATGGTCAGAGACTGCAGACATAGTACAGGAGATGGTCAGAGACTGCAGACATAGTACAGGAGACGGATCAGAGACTGCAGACATGATATAGGAGACGATCAGAGACTGCAGACATGATATAGGGGATGACCAGAGACCGCAGACATCGTACAGGGGATGGTCAGAGACTGCAGACATGATATAGGAGATGATCAGAGACTGCAGACATAGTACAAGAGATGGTCAGAGACTGCAGACATAGTACAGGAGCTGGTCAGAGACTACAGACATAGTACAGGAGATGGTCAGAGACAGCAGACATAATACAGGAGACGAGCAGAGACTGCAGACATAATATAGGAGATGATCAGAGACTGCAGACATAGTACAGGAGACGATCAGAGACTACAGACATGATATAGGAGATGGTCAGAGACTGCAGACATAGAACAGGAGATGGTCCATTAGACCCCTTTTACACTGGAGGCATTTTTCAGGTGCTTTAGCGTTAAAAATAGCGCCTGAAAAAAGCCTTATCTGCAATCCCAGTGTGAGAGCCCGAATGCTTTCACACTGGAGCGGAGTGCTGGCACGACATCCAAAAAATTCCTGCAAGTAGCTTCTTTGAGGCGCTTTAGCAGCGGTGTATACACCGTTCCTAAAGCGCCCCTGCCTATTGAAATCAATGGGTAGTGCCTGCAAAGCGCCTCGGCAGTTGCGCCTTTGAACCCTTCAGTGGGGGTTAAATGTACCTCTAAAGTGACGGTAAAGCGCCACTAAAAGTAGCGGCGCATTACCGCCGACGCCCCCGCATTGTCAGTGTGAAAGGGCTCTTAGTACATCTCATTATACATCACATCTGTAGCTGGACTACTGAGGTGCAGGAAGGGACAGGGGCTGTGTATCCTATGTAATCTATCATGCCATAAAACATCTCCTAGCAGGGGCAGCCCAGAGCACATGTAAAGGTGTGCTGGGGATGCCATCCTCAGCACACAGCACACTGAACACTGACTCCCCTCAGTTCTCTCTCCTTGCAATTCAAGATAGAGATGGGAGGGGGAGGCATTCCAACTGGAGTTGGTAAAGACAGTGCGGGATCCCAGTGTGAGGAATTCATTCCTGCACATCAGCAGCCACTGACTAGAACCCTCGTGTCAGGAAGAGGAGCGCCTCCCCCCCCCCAGCACTGCCAGGCTGGACGGGCTGCCCTATGCTCACACTGGTGTTCTGGATGGACACTCACAAGGAGAGAAGAACGGAGGGGAGAACTCTGGCACTTCGGCGTCCCCACCTCTGCAGGTGCCCGGGTGCAAAGCACCCTGCGCACCCCAGCTAGGATCGGCCCTGTCCCTGCCCTTCAGGGGTGGTAGGCATATATGGATAGTTGTGGATAGTCCCTCTTGGTAACTCTGTTACTGGCCCGTGTTTCCACTCGCTACACCAAAACAGGACATCTGAAAATGATCATCCGCTCAGAGCAACCTCCGCCACCATATTCAGGAAATAATCCAACAGCTCTTTCATGCCAATATGTACGAGTTTTCAGTCTTCACACTTAGACCTTAAACCCAGGAATAGAGGCGCACTGTGGTTGTCACTGTAATGCTCCTCAGCATACATCTCCCTGATCACTTCTCTTCCTAATGGAGTTGCCCGGCGATGACCAAAACCGCTTTTGTTGTAAAGGAACGGTTTTGGTCACATGGCCAGGTGTGTGTTATTCCCTCATTATCCCATTTACAAGGAGCAGACAAAAGGTCCAGAATTTATTTCAAGTGTGCTATTTGCATTTGGAATCTGTTGCTGTCAACTCTCAAAATGAGATCCAAAGAGCTATCACTATCAGTGAAGCAAGTCATCATTAGGCTGAAAAAACAAAACAAACACATCAGAGAGATAGCAAAAAACATTAGGTGTGGCCAAATCAAATGTTTGGAACATCCTTAAAAAGAAAGAACGCACCGGTGAGCTCAACAACACCAAAAGACCCAGAAGACCAGGGAAAACAACTGTGGTGAATGACTGAAGAATTCTTTCCCTAGTGAAGAAAACACCCTGCACAACAGTTGGCCAGATCAAGAACACTCTCCAGGAGGTAGGTGCATGTGTATCAAAGTCAACAATCAAGAGAAGACTTCACCAGAGTGAATACAGAGGGTTCACCACAAGATGTAAACTATTGGTGAGCCTCAAAAACAGGAAGGCCAGATTAGATTTTGCCAAACAACATCTAAAAAAGCCTTTGCAGTTCTGGAACAACATCCTATGGACAGATGGGGCCAAGATCAACTTGTACCAGAGTAATGGGAAGAGAAAAGTATGGAGAAGGAAAGGAACTGCTCATGATCCAAAGCATACCACCTCATCAGTGAAGCATGGTGGTGGTAGTGTCATGGCTTGGGCATTTATGGCTGCCAATGGAACTGGTTCTATTGTATTTATTGATGATGTGACTGCTGACAAAAGCAGCAGGATGAATTCTGAAGTGTTTCGGGCAATATTATCTGCTCACATTCAGCAAAATGCTTCAGAACTCATTGGAGATGGACAATGACCCGAAGCATACTGCGAAAGCAACCAAAGAGTTTTTTAAGGGAAAGAAGTGGAATGTTATGCAATGGCCAAGTCAATCACCTGACCTGATTCCGATTGAGCATGCATTTCACTTGCTGAAGACAAAACTGAAGGGAAAATGCCCCAAGAACAAGCAGGAACTGAAGACAGTTGCAGTAGAGGCCTGGCGGAGCATCACCAGGGATGAAACCCAGCGTCTGGTGATGTCTATGCGTTCCAGACTTCAGGCTGTAATTGACTGCAAAGGATTTGCAACCAAGTATTAAAAAGTGAAAGTTTGATGGATGATTGTTAATCTGTCCCCTTATTTTTGGTCCCTTAAAAAGTGGGAGGCACATATACAAACTGTTGTAATTCCTACAACGTTCACATGATTTGGATGTAAATACCCTCAAATTAAAGCTGAAAGTCTGCAGTTAAAGCACATCTTGTTCGTTTCATTTCAAATCCATTGTGGTGGTGTATAGAGCCAAAAAGATTAGAATTGTGTTGATGTCCCAATATTTATGGACCTGACTGTAACTGTACCTGGATCCTGCGATGCGATTCTGAGTGTGGCTCGGGGTTACTGCTTTTGGTACTGAAAATCCACCCCAAGCCACACTCGGGAATACCTTCAGGGAGGTTAAACAGGCTTCAACATGGTTTTTCTTCAACAATGGAGTCTTGGGTGGTGAGCGTGCATACAGACCATGGCAGCTGAGTGCATTACTGATTGTTTTCTTTTAAACAATTGTACCTGCTAATTCCAAGTCTTTCTGAAGCTCTCCACAATTGGTCCTTGTCTCTTGGACAACTCTTCTAATAATTCTTTTCACGTCTCTGTCAGAAATCTTGCGAGGAGCACCTGGTTGTGGTCGGTTTATGGTGAAATGATCTTTCCACTTACGGATTATGGCCTTAACAAAGCTCACTGGAACATTCAGAATTTAAGAAATCTTTCTGTAACCAATGCCATCAGTATGTTTTTCAACAATAAGGTTGTAAAGGTCTTGTGAGAGCTCTTTGCTTTTACCCATCATGAGATGTTTCTTGTGTGACACCTTGGTAATGAGACACCTTTTTATAGGCCATCAGTTTAGACTGAACCAGCTGGTAATAATTTGCACTGACAAGGGGCAGGATTGCTTTCTGATAGATTTTGACTGATGTCTTGGCTTTCCATGCCTTTGTGCACCTCCCTTTCTTCGTAAGTTCAATACTATTTCCCTACTGTATGTCATTCCATTTTATTACACATAACTTAATTTCTGAACTTGTTTTGGTTTCTTTGTATGTATGGATTGAATGGGTTGTTGCCGACATGTGGTAAAAATTTCATATCAATAGCAAATTTAGAAATATATTTACGTTGAAAAATAGTGACGTGTTCAATACGTATTTTACCTGCTGTTTATATACAGCATATACAGCAACTGAACAAAATATACTGAATGAAAAAAAAACGTAGAGGTTGGCATATACTAACACAAGTGATGTTGGTGCGGTGATCACCCCCCCCCTCCCCTTCTAGAACACACTGATCACCGAGCAGATGTTTATCAGATGCTTGTTTTCCAGCAAACCCATTCAACAGGTCTTGAGACCGGCTTCTGTCAGACAGACAGCTGTACACACTGGCTGAATGTCTGTATTCCTGCTGAACTGGCCAGTATTGGAATTGTATGTACCCAGCTTAAGACGCACCCCCAGTATCCAAGAAGCGACATACATCCTCTGACATACAACTGCACATGCATAGTGCGCTTTTATTCCCCTGCCACAGCAGCCGCTGATCTTTGGGCCCATCAGTTTGCCTATCCTAGACTCTGTATAGGGGGCAGAGGAACTCTCTCAACAGGAGTATCCTGGCTGAGCTTCAGGGTAACCACACTTAGCCTAGAGGAATATCATGTATTGTGAGCTAATTTGTTTCCCCACCGAACAATGTTTTTTTTTAATACTCCTTTATTGCATAGTAAATTTTAATATAAACCCAGATAGCAAGCCATTGTGCTGTAAGTTTTAAAATTACTTGCTAAGCCGTTGCTAGACTTGCCAGGCTTCACAAATTTGTTGCACAATTGCAGAAGTCCGCATTGCATGACTTCAGATCAACTTTCTTTGCAAACAATCTGCAAGTTCTGGTTCAGTTATGTTGTGCAATAGTCATCCCATCACAGGGGTCACTGTGGCTAAATTTTCGTGCTGTAGACTTGCAGAGCTCTTGCTGTAGAATCACCCCTGCAACTTTGCTCTTGCTAGAGACTTGCCACGCAGATTTGCTACAAATTGGAAAAGTGTCAAATAGAACTTGTGCTTCAAGTGCTCTGCAAGTGTACAACTCGCCAGTAAAAATGTGCAGCAAGTTTGTGGGAAGTTATCCTTGCTATCTGGGAAGGTGAAGTTACCCTTTAATCTATGCATTTAGATCAATGAAAGCTTATTGTAAGTGTGTGATGTGATGGGAGGCCAAACTGAATACCCCATGGTCTTCTATCATGTACCCTATGTGCCCAAATAGAGCTACTTGTTTAGCTAAATTGGTATATAAAAGGTATAGTGTTTTGTCACTCTAGGTGTTGGTTACTATGACACTATAAAGTTTTGTCAAGTGAGTGTTTTGTAATAAAGCTTTTTAAACCGTTTATTGTGTAAATTATTATTTGTGGTGCATGGTTCAGTCCGATCTATAATTAAAGGTGACATAATGACACACTTTCATTTAAAATAGTTCCTTATGCCAAATCCCTCTGTTGTGGAGTGTTTTAATTCAACAATTACTGTGAATGAATGACATGCCTGTGCAGGCCGAGTTTCACACAGCCGCACCAGGGCAGGCAGAAGAACCCACAATTCTTTAAGGGGGAGGGGATGCGACTTGAGGGTTTTCTCTTGACTTTGTTTCATGTTACACCCTAAAATTTTAGTGTAACATTGAATATGATCAGAAAGATGTGAACAACAACTTTATTAAAAGCCCACAGGACTTTTTGAGTCACATCTCAAACACAGGTAAAATGTAAAAACATTTATTTACATTATTAAAAAAACAGCAAGTCATACATCTATAGCAAAGATAGAAGTACATTCTAAATACTGTACAGTTCGATCACTGAAACTTTAGCATAGAACCTATATGGTCTGTATTGATATCTGCCATGAGCCTGGAAAATCTGTGCTGGTATTCTCTACGTGTTTCGTGAGTTCAAAACCTCGCTTCCTCAGGAGAAGCACAGAGAATATCTGGAGACAAAGGATACACATAAGTACCAATAATATATATAAAAAAATAAAAAACCTCCAAGCCCCACCTTGCATCACACCTCACATATTTGACTTACAGGTGTGAGAGTTGTGGCCAAATTCCACCTTGATATAATAGTATGGCAAGCAGATAATTAAAATCAAATGTCTTCCAAGTATGTACAAAAAGGAGAGGCCAGGATGAAACAACCTACAGGTCCACTGCTTTCTAACCAGAAGTTGTGGATATGCAGGGATCAGAAAGATGGACTTTTTAATGTTTTACATCACTATAAAGAAATACTATACGTCCTGTGATATTCTTGGAGTAGAGCATTTTCCAGTGAGTTCAGGCTATTCAGGAACTATGTTTCAGGGCTTGGCGGCCCACTTTTATTTAAAACAAATGAAAAGTCCAGTAAAATAAATGATTGGCCTTGCAAGGCCACCATCAGTTCAAAGTAAAAACAGAAAAATGTCCTCCTTAAGCCTCTTGACTTCTTTTGTCAGCCCTGCTGATGAGGCCTTAAGCTTAGGCCTCTAGGATGGTCCCTCTGATCGCCTCTTAGCACCCATGTACTTTAGTACAACAACTGAACCTTTTGCAGTTCTCTATGCACATTCGCAGCTCTCTGTTGCTCTGTCCCTCAGACTTAGGGCGTCTATCTGTTTCCTCACAGACGTCATCTGCACGGTGCAAACATGCACACCTATGACTGCTCCCTTGCAGCCTCACGGACTCCTGGGGAAGGTGGAGCACTAAACTAAGCCAAAGCTTATTAACCACTTTAGATCCACGCTATAGCCTGCTTTGCCGGGACTACGTCCATTGACGTCGTCCTGTGCATGAGCGGCCTGCACGCTCCCTGCAGGGCGCGTGCGGCGCGCTCTGTGATCAGCGAGTCTATGAGATCCCAACCCCTTACCACATGATCAGCTGTCAGTCAATGACAGCTGATCATGTGATGTCAACAGAGCCGGTAATCGGCTATTTTTTCTCCTCGCGCCGACAGCGTGAGGAGGAAAAAAATGCTGATCACCGGCTGCCATGAGAGGGACATCAGTCCTGATCATGGCGAGCTGCTGCAGATCCTCAGTGCCCACCTGTGCCCCCTGCCAGTGCCACCTAGCAATAGGCAGCAGTGCCGCCTACCAGTGCCCACAGTGCCACCCATCAGTGCCCACAGTGCCACCCATCAGTGCCCACAATCAGTGCCTCAACAGTGCTGCACATCAGTGCCATCTATCAGTGCCCATCAGTGTCACCTACCAGTGCCCATAAGTGCCCATCAGTGCCGCCTATCAGTGCCCATCAGTGCCCATCAGTGCCGCCCATCAGTGCCACCTATCAGTGGTACCTATCAGTGCCCATCAGTGCCACCCATCCGTGCCACCCATCAGGGCCCATCAGTGGCCATCAATGCCGCCTTATCTGTCCCCATCAGTGCTACCTTATCTGTGCCTATCAGTGCCGCCTTAACTGTGCCTATCAGTGCCGCCTTAACTGTGCCTATCCGTGCCCATCAGTGCAGCCTATCATTGCCCACCAGTGCCGCCTCATCAGTGCATATCAATGAAGGAGAAAAATTACCTGTTTGCAAAATTTTATAACAAACTATAAAACATGATATTTTTTTTTCAAAATTTTCCATCTTTTTTTGTTTGTTTAGCAAAAAATTCAAATCCCAGCTGTGATTAAATACCACCAAAAGAAAGCTCTATTTGTGGGAAAAAATGATAAATATTTCATTTGGGTACAGTGTTGTATGACCGAGCAATTGTCATTCAAAGTGCATCAGCGTTGAAAGCTGAAAATTGGTATGGGCAAGAGGGGGGTTAAGTGCCCAGTAAGCAAGTGGTTAATATAATGGCTGTGTGCACCTGCACACACAACCTGTCGGTCTCTAGTAAGACCTGGGAACAGGAATGGAGGCTTCCTACCTTCCATAGCTCTTCGAAGCCTCTGGACTCCAGATCCTAATCTGGTAATTACAAAACCCGGAGAAAGCTACATACCCAGTTTTCTCTGCTCAAAATTGATATTTTCCAGAGCCCTACACTCTGTATTTGTGCAAACCCTGTTTCCCTTTTGCCTACATTTACACAGCCTAGCATTGTCCCAATCCCTGGAAAGGATGATCAGCCTCCTTTGGGAAAGGTGTTAACAATGTGAAGCAGATTTGAGGCTTAATGTTCTCTTCAACATAAACAAATTCACAATCTAATTGCAGCAGATTAAAATGATGTAATATTTAACAGGATGTGATTGTACTACATTGAACAAAATTACAGTTCAATATAGACTGAGCGCTCGTTAAATATGTAACAGTTGTCTGCTTAAAATGCCAGAAAGCACTCTTTTCCTTAATCAAAATGTCAAACATCTCTTTCAAATGTTAAACAGAAGCTATGGAGTTAACAGGTAGATCATATTTAATCGTGTAGCATCCCCCTGACCCATGTAACATGTGAGGTACCTCAGAGGCAGGGTGGGGTAGAATTTTCCTCAGGGTCTAAATTCTCAGCAATAATGGAATAATGTGTACAGATGGGTACCAGTCATAATTTAATGCAAGCAATAAAGTTTATTTACTCTCACTCAACACTCCTCGGAGAGAGGGATAGGTAAACCATAGACTCCAAATGAGGGATAAAAGTACTTACAGTCTTCACTGATAGAGCACGTTTAGGCCAACATGGCATTCTATAAAGTCAGCACCTGACTGCAAGATATTTGGTGGTTCAGCTACCGACTTACCACACTTTAGTCAATGACCAAGCTTCACCCAGCTTCTCAGGTTCCCCAACCAGGCTGAAGTTTCTCGATGGTGTTTCAGTTGAGAATCAAGGTTCACCCAGCTTCTCAGGTTCCTCAGTCAGGCTAAAGTTCCTCCAAGGCACTTCAGACAAGGACCAAGCTTCACCCAACTTCTCAGGTTCCCTGAAGCTTCTCTATGGTGCGCCAATCCCCTTTAGTATCCTAGATCTCAAACCTGGGCCTATATATAGGCACATGGTCCTCCTTTAGAGGGCAACAGGCCTGAGAGGGCCTGTCAGCCAACAACATCCCTCCCCTAGGCAAAAGGCCTAGGAGAAGTCTAACTTTCCAAGTTCATTCTTGAATGTTTATACCCTCTCCCGGCCTGCACCACTGGCAATAAACCTTGTAGTGACTGGCCAGGGAGATATAAGTATTCATAGTTCTGCATGCTGCGTTTCTTGTTCTCGTTCATTTTGAAACGGCTGAAATCTCACTGAACCACGCCAAAAGTAGGGCATGCCCTACTTTTGGAAATGCACTGCAAACTGATCGCACGGTACATTGTTTGCATGGCACTGCATTTGTGACCTGCATTTGGGGGGGGTGGTTAACTTTGCACTGACACCCACTGCAGATGCCAAGGGCAGTGCGATTTGAATGCAGTGCAGGAATCCGCACGGCATTCTAATGGGAACGGGCCCTAAGAGCACATCTGTTCCAGTGACAGTTGTTAAAGTTCTGATTTCCCCTCACTTCTTTTTGTGTTTCTGGTAAACAGACAGCATAAAAAACCTTATCTTTCCCATTTTCATCCAAAAGTAAAGAAAAAAAGTTGGAGTTGCAACTCAAGTACTCATTCAGATGAACAAATGCGGGCAGATAGGCTGTTGCATTCAAATGGGGCTGAATGCTGCATCTGGATGCAGCAGCACTCTATGCTTTTGACCAGTGGTCTCCAACTGCGGCCCAGGGGCCGGACGTGGCCCTTTGCTTGCCTTTACTAGGTCCTTGAGACACTATTCCTCCCACTGATACAAGGTACTATTTTTCCTACACTAGCAATTGGGCATAATTCCTGTCACTGATACCAACAATAGGGCACTATTCCTACCACTGACACCACTATTCTTCCCACTGAGGGGACACTATTCCTTGCCCTAATATCAACAATGTGGCACTATTCCTTCCCCTGACACCAATGATATGGCACTATTTCTTCCTCTAATACCAACAATGGAGCAATATTCCTCCCACTAGTACCAATAATGGGGCATTCTTTACTTCCATTGATGCCAGGGCATTTTGTACCACACTGGCCACAGTTCGGCCCCCTCAAAGTCAAAGGGCCAGTAAGCTGGCCCTTTGTTCAAAAAGTTTGGAGACCCCTGCTATAGACAGTTATCTGTGGTCAGTTTGTATTTGGCCAGAGAAGCCATCTCTATCGGCGTCCAGGGCCAGTCAGAGTCCCTATTTGCATGCAACCACTTGAAAGAGTGATTACATGTGAACAGCAGTGGGCCCAGGCCACTGGTTTGCAAAGAAGTGCATGTGCCCCTGCTAACTGTGGCTGTTCTGGCCGGAAGCTACCTGTGTGAATGGGCCCTTATTAGTTATATTTAGTGATGTTTTCCCTCATTGTTAAACAATCAACCTCCTTTTCATTACACGAAATGCTTCTTTAAAGAGTCTTCAATGTAAAAAATAATGTATGCAAATATATTTGCAAGGTGCATCTTCCAATTACTGGCTTATAATGGATGTGAGCATCTGTACAGAGCATTAGCGGGAGGAACACTGAGGCTTCGTGTTTTCCACATTCCCTCCCTGAGACTGCTGTAAAAGCAATCATTTCAAGGGATTATTTCTTCATGACAGTAATAAGCCCAGCACTTTGTCAACCACTTTCTAAGCTGATTGTGTATTTTTCCTTGTGTTTTATGTGAGTGCATAACAATGAAGCAGCCATAGGTTAAAAGCATGCATTAAATGAAAGCAGTGCCAAGGCTTCCTAGTGCCACATGTGTAAAATGCTTATCTCGTATGCAAAGAGCCGTCTTCCTGTCAGCGCGAGATGCTAATTCTGAGAAATTGTTTCGAAAAATAAATCTGACAAATATTTTGGTGTATTTTCTCCTCGCTAATTGAGAATGCTTATTCAGTGGAACAGAATCTGCTGGGAATCCACCACGAAGGACAGAAGATAGATTAGCGCTCTCCACGGCGTCTGTCTCTGCAGTATTTCCAGGAGTGGAAATAATAGGACACAGCCACTAATTGCAAGCTACACACCTTCTCCTGCCGACATGCAAATTTGCACCACCTTGTGATTTTAATCAATGTTACAGCTTGCCTTCCAGCGCTTTTTAATGTACTGAAGGGCCAATTATATTGGATCTATGAGTGGCATAAAAAGAAATATAGGTGGCTCCTTGAGGGGGTTTGTCAAATCCATATGCGACCTGTCATCACATAATAAAACCTCAAGAATAAAAATGTAATATGCTGCAATTACTGGTTCTTTGATGTAGTAGTCACATTCGTTTCCTTTTTTTTCTTTATTTTCACCAAGCGATTCTGACAGTAAAGCCTGTTATGCACGGTAAGTTTTTTTTGTCGTGGGCTGAATGAAAAAAAATTAGGAGCCTGCAAGGAGCCGCTGTACTAACAATTCAATGTTAGTACAGCGATCTCCCTGCTGAGCTATTGTGTTCCGACAGAGGGACTCCCCCCCCCCCCCCCCCCACCAGAACTCACCTGTCAGAGCTCGCAGCCATGGATTGCAAGCTTTGATCGCATGCCGATCAGCTGCTGGCTGTCCAGCCTGCCCACTTGACAGAAGCCGGACATTAGACCAGCTTCTGCTGACAGGCTGCTGTACACACTGGCTGAAATTCAGCCGGTTTCTGCTGAACTGGACAATATTCAGCCTGTGTGTACCAGCCTTTACACATTTCCTGTCCTAGGATGACAGCATTCACCTACCCTTCTTTATCAGGACAACAAAAGATATAGGAATATAGAACTATGCCCCTCTGCTATTACCAATAACATAAAGGAGTGTTGTACTGTAGTCCTCAGAGAAGAATGTAATTGATTACAGTCAGCACAGGCAGACAGAACTAGTATAAAGAAAAAAAAATTCCAGTATATACTGTATGCCATAGTTCGTAGATGCTATAACCTTTACGCAAACCAATTAATATATACTTATTGGGATTTTTTATTTTTTTTTTACCAAAAATATGTAGCAGAATACATATCGGCCTAAGTTTATGAAGAAATTTGATCTTTAAAATTTTGCTACTGGATATGTTTTATAGCAGAAAGTAAAAAATATATATATATATTTTTCAAAATCTTCCAGTGGTGATTAAATACCACCAAAAGAAGGTTCTATTTGTGGGGAAAGACAAGACAAGGATTCCCCAGGGGGGTTTTTTAGGCAGCAATACATTATTGTAATAATAAAGTAAATAAAGTTCATGAGGTATTTAGAATATGTAACAATTTTATTAAAAAATACAGACTCTGGTTAACATGTAACAAAAATCGACATATAACATCACCCATGGTTAAAAAGCGTATCATCAATAATATCCATATGAATACCCCGATGCATTTCGACCCATTGGTCTTCTTCAGGGGGGTTTTTAATTCTAGGGAAATATGTCACAATTAGAGTTTGAACTTATAACTTTGGTCAATATGTAAAACATTTACACAGCATTTAGCGTTGATAAATAATTGTATTACATTGTATCTATGGAGGTATATTTACCATTGAGTGGATGATAAGGTGGAGATACACCACACGAACCAGATTGTTTAAAAACATGAAGACCCAGAGATCCCAGAGACCACACATATCCCTCCGTGCCCCACAGGCACATCCGCAATCCATTGGACTTACAAGGGGTCACACACTTGTACGGGGGAAAGGACGGGGGCGAGGCACCTGCCATTGTGTATAAATAAAGACTTGGTTAGGAACCTTAGTGGTATTGTTCCAAAAGTATCTAGTGTCGTAGGGCAATAGCTAATTAGCCCTCACTGAGGTGATTACTTGTATATATATATATATTAATGTTAGTCAAACCTATTAATTGGGAGTATGTATTTTATTGATAATATAATAATTATGGGATACAGATTAATGAGAAAGTGTGTCTAAATGAGGCATAATGGGTGATGAGAATATATTAGGAATATTGAATCCAATTTGTGCATGGATGGAAAAAGTGAATGTGCTGGTGGTGCCACAGTGATGGTAATGGATGTGAAGTGATCGTGTGGGAATGCGCTGTGAAGGATGGGTTAAAAACCAAAGTGTTAAAAGAAGAAAACTAAACCAAACTGCGATGAAAACTAAAAAAAGTGTATGAGTGCCAGTGAACAAAAAAGCCAAATGTTGAGAGTGTATGGGGTGAATGTAACGATTAGAATGGTGAGCATGTGTGTGAGTGATGATAGCTGGAAGTGAAAAAACAATTGTACCTAGTGAGTATATCCAAAAAATAGTGAGTTAGTGATGGTATTATTAGAATCGATGTCAACTATAGTAAGTATATTGAACATAGCACTTACCTAGTGCTAGATGCTTCTCAGTATAGTGGCAGCTTGACGAGGATGCAACTACAAATCATCCAAGAACTGCCAATTATATGATCCCAGGGGGCTAACCTACGACTTGCAGGTGATGAACTCCTCCCCAACACGCCAACCCCCACATGTCCATGGCGCCGATTGGCGGCGTCTGTGTGGCCCCCTCGGCGTTCCGGAAGGCAAACGCCCCGACAACCGCCGTCACCTACGACGCAATTGCGTGACGTCGCGACGCCACGCGCGTGCGCAAAGGAACCTGCACGCACGTGACGTCACTGACAGTCCGGCGGTGATCAAGGGACGCCGCCGGCACGGGAGAAGCTCCCCACGACTGCCCTTAGACAAGAGTCTTGTCGTGGAGATCACAAGGGGGAGGATCGCAAGGTATAATGCGTCTCCCCCCCCGTACCGGGAAGTCAAATGGAAATGGGAATGCTACCCCGGGATACACAGCGGACACCGCAGTCCATGGGCAGTGAGCCCTACATGCCAAAACAAAGTGTTGTGGCCACATGTAATGTAATAGTTCATAAATTTGGAGGTAGTAATGTATATCTAATAATATATGTCTAGATGTTAAACAATTCATTGAAAAAGCCAGGAACATATAAAAAACCAAAGAGGTCCAAAGATGGGGAGGGAAAAAGAAGTGTTTTCCTTCATCCCAGGAGCACTATTCTCCCATGCTTACATGGTAGATATGTTCTACACCAGGCAACATTCTTAAACCATTGGAACGAAAAACCAATTGGAGCGAGGATGGGGAGGGGGAAAAAATAATTGTTTGCCCCCATCCCAAGAGTAATGTTCTCCTATGCCAATTGTTGGTGAGTGCAATCGTACCGAGCAACATCTTCAAACTGTTGGAGTATGCCCTGGCTCATGTAGGGTCTCTCATGTGCTAAAAGGGGAAACGGGTGTTTAACCACCCAAATGGAAGAAAAACAATGGAAAAAGCACATATGTGAGAGCCCCCAGGCTGCACAACCCAAATATATACAGAAAAGACAAGACAAGGATTCCCCAGGGGGGTTTTTTAGGCAGCAATACATTATTGTAATAATAAAGTAAATAAAGTTCATGAGGTATTTAGAATATGTAACAATTTTATTAAAAAATACAGACTCTGGTTAACATGTAACAAAAATCGACATATAACATCACCCATGGTTAAAAAGCGTATCATCAATAATATCCATATGAATACCCCGATGCATTTCGACCCATTGGTCTTCTTCAGGGGGGTTTTTAATTCTAGGGAAATATGTCACAATTAGAGTTTGAACTTATAACTTTGGTCAATATGTAAAACATTTACACAGCATTTAGCGTTGATAAATAATTGTATTACATTGTATCTATGGAGGTATATTTACCATTGAGTGGATGATAAGGTGGAGATACACCACACGAACCAGATTGTTTAAAAACATGAAGACCCAGAGATCCCAGAGACCACACATATCCCTCCGTGCCCCACAGGCACATCCGCAATCCATTGGACTTACAAGGGGTCACACACTTGGACGGGGGAAAGGACGGGGGCGAGGCACCTGCCATTGTGTATAAATAAAGACTTGGTTAGGAACCTTAGTGGTATTGTTCTAAAAGTATCTAGTGTCGTAGGGCAATAGCTAATTAGCCCTCACTGAGGTGATTACTTGTATATATATATATATTAATGTTAGTCAAACCTATTAATTGGGAGTATGTATTTTATTGATAATTTGGCTTTTTTGTTCACTGGCACTCATACACTTTTTTTAGTTTTCATCGCAGTTTGGTTTAGTTTTCTTCTTTTAACACTTTGGTTTTTAACCCATCCTTCACAGCGCATTCCCACACGATCACTTCACATCCATTACCATCACTGTGGCACCACCAGCACATTCACTTTTTCCATCCATGCACAAATTGGATTCAATATTCCTAATATATTCTCATCACCCATTATGCCTCATTTAGACACACTTTCTCATTAATCTGTATCCCATAATTATTATATTATCAATAAAATACATACTCCCAATTAATAGGTTTGACTAACATTAATATATATATATATACAAGTAATCACCTCAGTGAGGGCTAATTAGCTATTGCCCTACGACACTAGATACTTTTAGAACAATACCACTAAGGTTCCTAACCAAGTCTTTATTTATACACAATGGCAGGTGCCTCGCCCCCGTCCTTTCCCCCGTCCAAGTGTGTGACCCCTTGTAAGTCCAATGGATTGCGGATGTGCCTGTGGGGCACGGAGGGATATGTGTGGTCTCTGGGATCTCTGGGTCTTCATGTTTTTAAACAATCTGGTTCGTGTGGTGTATCTCCACCTTATCATCCACTCAATGGTAAATATACCTCCATAGATACAATGTAATACAATTATTTATCAACGCTAAATGCTGTGTAAATGTTTTACATATTGACCAAAGTTATAAGTTCAAACTCTAATTGTGACATATTTCCCTAGAATTAAAAACCCCCCTGAAGAAGACCAATGGGTCGAAATGCATCGGGGTATTCATATGGATATTATTGATGATACGCTTTTTAACCATGGGTGATGTTATATGTCGATTTTTGTTACATGTTAACCAGAGTCTGTATTTTTTAATAAAATTGTTACATATTCTAAATACCTCATGAACTTTATTTACTTTATTATTACAATAATGTATTGCTGCCTAAAAAACCCCCCTGGGGAATCCTTGTCTTGTCTTTTCTGTATATATTTGGGTTGTGCAGCCTGGGGGCTCTCACATATGTGCTTTTTCCATTGTTTTTCTTCCATTTGGGTGGTTAAACACCCGTTTCCCCTTTTAGCACATGAGAGACCCTACATGAGCCAGGGCATACTCCAACAGTTTGAAGATGTTGCTCGGTACGATTGCACTCACCAACAATTGGCATAGGAGAACATTACTCTTGGGATGGGGGCAAACAATTATTTTTTCCCCCTCCCCATCCTCGCTCCAATTGGTTTTTCGTTCCAATGGTTTAAGAATGTTGCCTGGTGTAGAACATATCTACCATGTAAGCATGGGAGAATAGTGCTCCTGGGATGAAGGAAAACACTTCTTTTTCCCTCCCCATCTTTGGACCTCTTTGGTTTTTTATATGTTCCTGGCTTTTTCAATGAATTGTTTAACATCTAGACATATATTATTAGATATACATTACTACCTCCAAATTTATGAACTATTACATTACATGTGGCCACAACACTTTGTTTTGGCATGTAGGGCTCACTGCCCATGGACTGCGGTGTCCGCTGTGTATCCCGGGGTAGCATTCCCATTTCCATTTGACTTCCCGGCACGGGGGGGAGACGCATTATACCTTGCGATCCTCCCCCTTGTGATCTCCACGACAAGACTCTTGTCTAAGGGCAGTCGTGGGGAGCTTCTCCCGTGCCGGCGGCGTCCCTTGATCACCGCCGGACTGTCAGTGACGTCACGTGCGTGCAGGTTCCTTTGCGCACGCGCGTGGCGTCGCGACGTCACGCAATTGCGTCGGAGGTGACGGCGGTTGTCGGGGCGTTTGCCTTCCGGAACGCCGAGGGGGCCACACAGACGCCGCCAATCGGCGCCATGGACATGTGGGGGTTGGCGTGTTGGGGAGGAGTTCATCACCTGCAAGTCGTAGGTTAGCCCCCTGGGATCATATAATTGGCAGTTCTTGGATGATTTGTAGTTGCATCCTCGTCAAGCTGCCACTATACTGAGAAGCATCTAGCACTAGGTAAGTGCTATGTTCAATATACTTACTATAGTTGACATCGATTCTAATAATACCATCACTAACTCACTATTTTTTGGATATACTCACTAGGTACAATTGTTTTTTCACTTCCAGCTATCATCACTCACACACATGCTCACCATTCTAATCGTTACATTCACCCCATACACTCTCAACATTTGGCTTTTTTGTTCACTGGCACTCATACACTTTTTTTAGTTTTCATCGCAGTTTGGTTTAGTTTTCTTCTTTTAACACTTTGGTTTTTAACCCATCCTTCACAGCGCATTCCCACACGATCACTTCACATCCATTACCATCACTGTGGCACCACCAGCACATTCACTTTTTCCATCCATGCACAAATTGGATTCAATATTCCTAATATATTCTCATCACCCATTATGCCTCATTTAGACACACTTTCTCATTAATCTGTATCCCATAATTATTATATTATCAATAAAATACATACTCCCAATTAATAGGTTTGACTAACATTAATATATATATATATACAAGTAATCACCTCAGTGAGGGCTAATTAGCTATTGCCCTACGACACTAGATACTTTTAGAACAATACCACTAAGGTTCCTAACCAAGTCTTTATTTATACACAATGGCAGGTGCCTCGCCCCCGTCCTTTCCCCCGTCCAAGTGTGTGACCCCTTGTAAGTCCAATGGATTGCGGATGTGCCTGTGGGGCACGGAGGGATATGTGTGGTCTCTGGGATCTCTGGGTCTTCATGTTTTTAAACAATCTGGTTCGTGTGGTGTATCTCCACCTTATCATCCACTCAATGGTAAATATACCTCCATAGATACAATGTAATACAATTATTTATCAACGCTAAATGCTGTGTAAATGTTTTACATATTGACCAAAGTTATAAGTTCAAACTCTAATTGTGACATATTTCCCTAGAATTAAAAACCCCCCTGAAGAAGACCAATGGGTCGAAATGCATCGGGGTATTCATATGGATATTATTGATGATACGCTTTTTAACCATGGGTGATGTTATATGTCGATTTTTGTTACATGTTAACCAGAGTCTGTATTTTTTAATAAAATTGTTACATATTCTAAATACCTCATGAACTTTATTTACTTTATTATTACAATAATGTATTGCTGCCTAAAAAACCCCCCTGGGGAATCCTTGTCTTGTCTTTTCTGTATATATTTGGGTTGTGCAGCCTGGGGGCTCTCACATATGTGCTTTTTCCACTATTTGTGGGGAAAAACTGACATAAATGTCATTTATGCACAGCGTTGCATGACCGCGCAAGTGCTGTATAGCAAAACATGAACTAATCATGAAGGGGGGTAAATCTTCCAGAGGTCAAGTGGTTAATACAGTCAGGTCCATAAATATTGGGACATCAACACAATTCTAATGTTTTTGGCTCTATACACCACCACAATGGATTTGAAATGAAACGAACAAGATGTGCTTTAACTGCAGACTTTCAGCTTTAATTTGAGGGTATTTACATCCAAATCAGGTGAACGGTGTAGGAATTACAACAGTTTGTATATGTGCCCCCCACTTTTTAAGGGACCAAAAATAATGGGACAGATTAACAATCATCCATCAAACTTTCACTTTTTAATACTTGGTTGCAAATCCCTTGCAGTCAATTACAGCCTGAAGTCTGGAACGCATAGATATCCCCAGACTCTGGGTTTCATCCCTGGTGATGCTCTGCCAGGCCTCTACTGCAACTGTCTTCAGTTCCTGCTTGTTCTTGGGGCATTTTCCCTTCAGTTTTGTCTTCAGCAAGTGAAATGCATGCTCAATCGGATTCAGGTCAGGTGATTGACTTGGCCATTGCATAACATTCCACTTTTTTCCCTTAAAAAACTCTTTGGTTGCTTTCGCAGTATGCTTTGGGTCATTGTCCATCTGCACTGTGAAGCGCCGTCCAATAAGTTCTGAAGCATTTTGCTGACTATGAGCAGATAATATTGCCCGAAACACTTCAGAATTCATCCTGCTGCTTTTGTCAGCAGTCACATCATCAATAAATACAAGAGAACCAGTTCCATTGGCAGCCATACATGCCCACGCCATGACACTACCACCACCATGCTTCACTGATGAGGTGGTATGCTTTGGATCAGGAGCAGTTCCTTTCCTTCTCCATACTCTTCTCTTCCCATCACTCTGGTACAAGTTGATCTTGGCCTCATCTGTCCATAGGATGTTGTTCCAGAACTGTGAAGGCTTTATTAGATGTTGTTTGGCAAACTCTAATCTGGCCTTCCCGTTTTTGAGGCTCACCAATGGTTTACATCTTGTGGTGAACCCTCTGTATTCACTCTGGTGAAGTCTTCTCTTGATTGTTGACTTTGACACACATACACCTACCTCCTGGAGAGTGTTCTTGATCTGGCCAACTGTTGTGAAGGGTGTTTTCTTCACCAAGGAAAGAATTCTTCGGTCATCCACGACAGTTGTTTTCCGTGGTCTCTCGGGTCTTTTGGTGTTGTTGAGCTCACCAGTGCGTTCTTTCTTTTTAAGGATGTTCCAAACAGTTGATTTGGCCACACCTAATGTTTTTGTTATCTCTCTGATGTGTTTGTTTTGTTTTTTCATCCTAATGATGGCTTGTTTCTTTGATAGTGACAGCTCTTTGGATCTCATATTGAGAGTTGACAGCAACAGTTTCCAAATGCAAATAGCACACTTGAAATTAACTCTGGACCTTTTGTCTGCACCTTGTAAATGGGATAATGAGGTAATAACACACACCTGGCCATGGAACAGCTGAGCAGCCAATTGTCCCATTACTTTTGGTTCCTTAAAAAGTGGGAGGCGCATATACAAACTGTTGTAATTCCTACAACTTTCACCTGATTTGGGTGTAAATACCCTCAAATTAAAGCTGAAAGTCTGCAGTTAAAGCACATCTTGTTAGTTTTGTTTCAAATCCATTGTGGTGGTGTATAGATCCAAAAATATTAGAATTGTGTCAATGTCCCAAAATTTATGGACCTGACTGTAAGTATCTGTCATTGCCATCCTCTGCTGTGTTCAAGAGATACCATTGCTTGAAGAATCTTTACATCCAACACTTTCAGGTGTATTAGATGCCTGGTCTCCTGCGGAGTTCTGTGGTTCCTCTCATTGGCTTTATATCTCTACTTTGTCCTATACTGACATATGGATCAGCGAGAGCAACCAAATGCAGAGGGGACCAGATATGCAACGCTGCTAGAAGCATCACATATGCAGATTCTTCCGACAGTGAATCTCTGGAATACAGCACAAATATCTGTTTGTGATCTCAAAGCGAATGTTAAAAAGAGGACCTAGTTGATGGAGAATGTGATGAGTCTAAAGCATTATGGGTGGAACTGTACATGGGTGTGTGTACTACAAATGTTATCATTGGAGTTTGCTATAGATCTCCCTGTTAATGAGGAGGTGGAAACTGAGCTCCTTGCACAGATGGAAAGGGCTGAAAGGGCTGGGACGGTAATAATAATGGGAGATTTTAACTACCCGGAGATTGACTGGAGTAATGACACTGCTGGGACAGTTAAAGGCCAAAAATGTATAAACTTATTACAAGACAATTTTATGGTCCAGTTTATCGAGGCCCCAACTAGGAATGACGCTCTGCTGAACCTGGTAATCTCAAACCATGCAGAGCTTATTACCAATATTCATATAAAAGAACATCTGGGTAGCGGTGACCATAACGTGATTTCATTTAATGTTAGCTGTAAGCAACAAAACACATACGGAAATATAAAAACAATTAACTTTAAGAGAGCAAATTTTCCAAAGATGAGGGCTGCTCTCCAGGACTTGGGAGGGAATATTGGCATCGATGAACACAGAACAGGAATGGAAATTCTTTAAAAAGACTGTATGCAAACTCACTGTGCTTAAAAGGCTAAAAATAAAACCTATGTGGCTCACAGCCAAAGTAAAAAAATCTTTAAATAATAAGAAAAGAGCTTTAAAAATTATAAAAATGAAGGAACACTACCATTGTTTAAAGTGGAGTTCCACCCATTTAAAAGTCAGCAGCTACAAAAAGTTTAGCTGCTGACTTTTATTAATCAGACTCATCTGTCCCATGGTCCAGCGATGCGGGTCCAGGAAGCCTCGCTCCTCTCCCCTGTCCCCCTCCTCTCCGCGGCGCCAGCATTCTAACTGTGGGCGCCCGGCTGCGGCTTCACAGCCGGGCGTGCACTGTGCATACGCGAGCCACGCTGCGTTCTGTGAATGGCCGAGCAGCCTTCTGAGACCTGTCACATGTCCCAGAAGATTGCAGGGATGGAGGGGAAAGAGGTGATCTTCCTTCCGGCGCCAGAGGAGGAAGTGGGAATTGGGTGTCTGTAAAAACAGGGTATCCAGGGGGCTGTGGCTAACTGTGGACCAAGATGGCCGCCTGTAAGAGGGTGTAGGGTGTAGCGGCTTCGACGAGGGAATCACACGTACTGACTTTATAAACCAGGCAACGCTTATTACCAGAGAGACGGTAGTAGAAAGAGTATTTACATCAGTAATGTACTGTAAGTAGTTTCACTCCAAGCATGGAGGCACAGATACACAGCACAGTCACTTCTGATGTAAGCGGTAGTTGTATTTGTCAGCACTATAGGCACTTTCCACTGACTGACACAGTATAAACCCAAGCACACAATGCGTATCGGTAGAGGCTGATATTCACACACGTTACCCGGTAACAGCGGTTTTCCTTCAGTAGATGGATATAGGCAGGGCTTTTATTCTCAGAAAATAGGTGCAGGAACTCAACCACACAGTGTCTGCATCTGCCATGCACCCCGGGCACCTGCATCTCCCTTGTTCCCATTCTGCACTCAGTGGGAGCTGCTCAGGAGATAAGATCTGTGGGAGCCATTGGGTGACAAGCTATCACTAGTAAACACAGAAGCTGGACTCCTGTGTTTACAAGTGATAGTGGTGAGCAGGGAGCAGAGGGCCTGAGTCAGAGGTGGTGGAACTGAGTTCCACCAAGTTCCAGCTGAAAAAAAGACCTGGATATAGGCATCTGATACACTTGTCCCTCCCTCACAGCGAGGACCCGGTTTTATTATCCGCAATGGGGAGTCTTTCATCCGACCAGGATTGCTGATACAGGACTCCGTAGGAACCCTGAGCTATCCCTCACAGGCCGGAACACTCTCCCTACCAGGGGCGGACTGACCATTCGGTCACTCGGTCACCGACCGAGGGCCCGACGTCAGGAGGGGCCCCATGAGCGGCTCAGTCAGTAGTGGAAAAAAGCCGCCCGCCGCACCGCACGAAAACCCCGTCCTCCTGCATTATTTCAGCTTCCAGCACCGCGGCCAGCCCCCTGCCGAGCAGACCTCGGCTTAGGCTGAGAGAGGCTCTGTCAGCAGGGAGGGGCGGGGCAGGGAGCTCCACTGACGCTCTGACCCTGCCCTGCCCTGCCCCGCCCCTCCTCATGTAGTCTGAGTGTGTTCCTAATTAGAGCGTCTCTCCTGCACTTGTGAGAGCTCCGCTCTGGACCACAAAGATCACCGCCCCTACCGACGAAAGCCCCGCCCCCTACCGACGAAAGCCCGCCCCTACCGACGAAACTCCGCCCCCTACCGACGAAAGCTCCGCCCCTGGACCTCTGAGAGCGGGAGGTGAGCTCGACTGGTCAGGTAGGTCCTTCTGCCTACATTATATACACGGCCTGTAGACCCCTTTTTTTCCCCAAACCATCCCTGGAAATGTTGTTTACCCCCCTGTATAGCTGTGCATTGCTGAAAGTTTAAATTTTAAAACTGGCTACCTGGTTATTTCCTGTAGTCGCATCCCCAGTCTTTGGTCATTTCTTGTAGTCGCATTCGCAGTCTCTGGTCATTTCTTGTAGTCGCATTCGCAGTCTCTGGTTATTTCTTGTAGTCGCATCCCCAGTCTCTGGTCATTTCTTGTAGTCGCATCCCCAGTCTCTGGTCATCTCCTGTAGTCGCATTCGCAATCTGGTCATTTCCTGTAGTCGCATTCGCAGTCTGGTCATTTCCTGTAGTCGCATTCGCAGTCTGGTTATTTCCTGTAGTCGCATCCCCAGTCTCTGGTTATTTCCTGTAGTCGCATTCGCAGTCTGGTTATTTCCTGTAGTCGCATTCGCAGTCTGGTCATTTCCTGTAGTCGCATTCGCAGTCTGGTTATTTCCTGTAGTCGCATCCCCAGTCTCTGGTTATTTCCTGTAGTCGCATTCGCAGTCTGGTTATTTCCTGTAGTCGCATTCGCAGTCTGGTCATTTCCTGTAGTCGCATTCGCAGTCTGGTTATTTCCTGTAGTCGCATCCCCAGTCTCTGGTTATTTCCTGTAGTCGCATTCGCAGTCTGGTTATTTCCTGTAGTCGCATTCGCAGTCTGGTCATTTCCTGTAGTCGCATCCCCAGTCTCTGGTTATTTCCTGTAGTCGCATCCCCAGTCTCTGGTTATTTCCTGTAGTCGCATTCGCAGTCTGGTCATTTCCTGTAGTCGCATTTGCAGTCTGGTTATTTCCTGTAGTCGCATCCCCAGTCTCTGGTTATTTCCTGTAGTCGCATTCGCAGTCTGGTCATTTCCTGTAGTCGCATTTGCAGTCTGGTCATTTCCTGTAGTCGCATCCCCAGTCTCTGGTTATTTCCTGTAGTCGCATTCGCAGTCTGGTCATTTCCTGTAGTCGCATTCGCAGTCTCTGGTTATTTCCTGTAGTCGCATTCGCAATATGGTCATTTCCTGTAGTCGCATCCCCAGTCTCTGGTTATTTCCTGTAGTCGCATTCGCAGTCTGGTTATTTCCTGTAGTCGCATTCGCAGTCTGGTTATTTCCTGTAGTCGCATTCGCAGTCTCTGGTTATTTCCTGTAGTCGCATCCCCAGTCTCTGGTTATTTCCTGTAGTCGCATTCGCAGTCTGGTCATTTCCTGTAGTCGCATTCGCAGTCTGGTTATTTCCTGTAGTCGCATCCCCAGTCTCTGGTTATTTCCTGTAGTCGCATTCGCAGTCTGGTCATTTCCTGTAGTCGCATTCGCAGTCTGGTTATTTCCTGTAGTCGCATCCCCAGTCTCTGGTTATTTCCTGTAGTCGCATTCGCAGTCTGGTCATTTCCTGTAGTCGCATTCGCAGTCTGGTCATTTCCTGTAGTCGCATCCCCAGTCTCTGGTTATTTCCTGTAGTCGCATTCGCAGTCTGGTCATTTCCTGTAGTCGCATTCGCAGTCTGGTCATTTCCTGTAGTCGCATCCCCAGTCTCTGGTTATTTCCTGTAGTCGCATTCGCAGTCTGGTCATTTCCTGTAGTCGCATTCGCAGTCTCTGGTTATCTCCTGTAGTCGCATTCGCAGTCTGGTCATTTCCTGTAGTCGCATTCGCAGTCTTTGGTTATCTCCTGTAGTCGCATTCGCAGTCTGGTCATTTCCTGTAGTCGCATTCGCAGTCTCTGGTTATCTCCTGTAGTCGCATTCGCAGTCTGGTCATTTCCTGTAGTCGCATTCGCAATCTGGTTATCTCCTGTAGTCGCATCCCCAGTCTCTGGTCATCTCCTGTAGTCGCATTCGCAGTCTGGTCATCTCCTGTAGTCGCATTCGCAGTCTGGTCATTTCCTGTAGTCGCATTCGCAGTCTGGTCATTTCCTGTAGTCGCATTCGCATACTGGTTATTTCCTGTAGTCGCATTCGCAGTCTGGTTATTTCCTGTAGTCGCATTCGCAGTCTGGTCATTTCCTGTAGTCGCATTCGCAGTCTCTGGTCATTTCCTGTAGTCGCATTCGCAGTCTGGTCATTTCCTGTAGTCGCATTCGCAGTCTGGTCATTTCCTGTAGTCGCATTCGCAGTCTGGTCATTTCCTGTAGTCGCATTCGCAGTCTGGTTATTTCCTGTAGTCGCATCCCCAGTCTCTGGTTATTTCCTGTAGTCGCATTCGCAGTCTGGTCATTTCCTGTAGTCGCATTCGCAGTCTGGTTATTTCCTGTAGTCGCATCCCCAGTCTCTGGTTATTTCCTGTAGTCGCATTCGCAGTCTGGTCATTTCCTGTAGTCGCATTCGCAGTCTGGTCATGTCCTGTAGTCGCATCCCCAGTCTCTGGTTATTTCCTGTAGTCGCATTCGCAGTCTGGTCATTTCCTGTAGTCGCATTCGCAGTCTGGTCATTTCCTGTAGTCGCATCCCCAGTCTCTGGTTATTTCCTGTAGTCGCATTCGCAGTCTGGTCATTTCCTGTAGTCGCATTCGCAGTCTCTGGTTATCTCCTGTAGTCGCATTCGCAGTCTGGTCATTTCCTGTAGTCGCATTCGCAGTCTTTGGTTATCTCCTGTAGTCGCATTCGCAGTCTGGTCATTTCCTGTAGTCGCATTCGCAGTCTGGTCATTTCCTGTAGTCGCATTCGCAGTCTCTGGTTATTTCCTGTAGTCACATTCGCAATCTGGTTATCTCCTGTAGTCGCATCCCCAGTCTCTGGTCATCTCCTGTAGTCGCATTCGCAGTCTGGTCATCTCCTGTAGTCGCATTCGCAGTCTGGTCATTTCCTGTAGTCGCATTCGCAGTCTGGTCATTTCCTGTAGTCGCATTCGCATACTGGTTATTTCCTGTAGTCGCATTCGCAGTCTGGTTATTTCCTGTAGTCGCATTCGCAGTCTCTGGTCATTTCCTGTAGTCGCATTCGCAGTCTCTGGTCATTTCCTGTAGTCGCATTCGCAGTCTGGTCATTTCCTGTAGTCGCATTCGCAGTCTGGTCATTTCCTGTAGTCGCATTCGCAGTCTGGTTATTTCCTGTAGTCGCATCCCCAGTCTCTGGTTATTTCCTGTAGTCGCATTCGCATTCTGGTCATTTCCTGTAGTCGCATTCGCAGTCTGGTCATTTCCTGTAGTCGCATTCGCAGTCTGGTCATTTCCTGTAGTCGCATCCCCAGTCTCTGGTTATTTCCTGTAGTCGCATTCGCAGTCTGGTCATTTCCTGTAGTCGCATTCGCAGTCTGGTCATTTCCTGTAGTCGCATCCCCAGTCTCTGGTTATTTCCTGTAGTCGCATTCGCAGTCTGGTCATTTCCTGCAGTCGCATTCGCAGTCTCTGGTTATCTCCTGTAGTCGCATTCGCAGTCTGGTCATTTCCTGTAGTCGCATTCACAGTCTTTGGTTATCTCCTGTAGTCGCATTCGCAGTCTGGTCATTTCCTGTAGTCGCATTCGCAGTCTGATCATTTCCTGTAGTCGCATTCGCAGTCTCTGGTTATTTCCTGTAGTCACATTCGCAGTCTCTGGTTATCTCCTGTAGTCGCATTCGCAGTCTGGTCATTTCCTGTAGTCGCATTCGCAGTCTTTGGTTATCTCCTGTAGTCGCATTCGCAGTCTGGTCATTTCCTGTAGTCGCATTCGCAGTCTTTGGTTATCTCCTGTAGTCGCATTCGCAGTCTGGTCATTTCCTGTAGTCGCATTCGCAGTCTGGTCATTTCCTGTAGTCGCATTCGCAGTCTCTGGTTATTTCCTGTAGTCACATTCGCAATCTGGTTATCTCCTGTAGTCGCATCCCCAGTCTCTGGTCATCTCCTGTAGTCGCATTCGCAGTCTGGTCATCTCCTGTAGTCGCATTCGCAGTCTGGTCATTTCCTGTAGTCGCATTCGCAGTCTGGTCATTTCCTGTAGTCGCATTCGCATACTGGTTATTTCCTGTAGTCGCATTCGCAGTCTGGTTATTTCCTGTAGTCGCATTCGCAGTCTCTGGTTATCTCCTGTAGTCGCATTCGCAGTCTGGTCATTTCCTGTAGTCGCATTCACAGTCTTTGGTTATCTCCTGTAGTCGCATTCGCAGTCTGGTCATTTCCTGTAGTCGCATTCGCAGTCTGGTCATTTCCTGTAGTCGCATTCGCAGTCTCTGGTTATTTCCTGTAGTCACATTCGCAATCTGGTTATCTCCTGTAGTCGCATCCCCAGTCTCTGGTCATCTCCTGTAGTCGCATTCGCAGTCTGGTCATCTCCTGTAGTCGCATTCGCAGTCTGGTCATTTCCTGTAGTCGCATTCGCAGTCTGGTCATTTCCTGTAGTCGCATTCGCATACTGGTTATTTCCTGTAGTCGCATTCGCAGTCTGGTCATTTCCTGTAGTTGCATTCGCAGTCTGGTCATTTCCTGTAGTTGCATTCGCAGTCTCTGGTCATTTCCTGTAGTCGCATTCGCAGTCTGGTCATTTCCTGTAGTCGCATTCGCAGTCTGGTCATTTCCTGTAGTCGCATTCGCAGTCTGGTCATTTCCTGTAGTCGCATTCGCAGTCTGGTTATTTCCTGTAGTCGCATCCCCAGTCTCTGGTTATTTCCTGTAGTCGCATTCGCAGTCTGGTCATTTCCTGTAGTCGCATTCGCAGTCTGGTCATTTCCTGTAGTCGCATTCGCAGTCTCTGGTTATCTCCTGTAGTCGCATTCGCAGTCTGGTCATTTCCTGTAGTCGCATTCGCAGTCTTTGGTTATCTCCTGTAGTCGCATTCGCAGTCTGGTCATTTCCTGTAGTCGCATTCGCAGTCTGGTCATTTCCTGTAGTCGCATTCGCAGTCTCTGGTTATTTCCTGTAGTCACATTCGCAATCTGGTTATCTCCTGTAGTCGCATCCCCAGTCTCTGGTCATCTCCTGTAGTTGCATTCGCAGTCTGGTCATCTCCTGTAGTCGCATTCGCAGTCTGGTCATTTCCTGTAGTCGCATTCGCAGTCTGGTCATTTCCTGTAGTCGCATTCGCATACTGGTTATTTCCTGTAGTCGCATTCACAGTCTGGTCATTTCCTGTAGTCGCATTCGCAGTCTCTGGTCATTTCCTGTAGTCGCATTCGCAGTCTGGTCATTTCCTGTAGTCGCATTCGCAGTCTGGTTATTTCCTGTAGTCGCATCCCCAGTCTCTGGTTATTTCCTGTAGTCGCATTCGCAGTCTGGTTATTTCCTGTAGTCACATTCGCAGTCTGGTTATTTCCTGTAGTCGCATTCGCAGTCTGGTCATTTCCTGTAGTCGCATTCGCAGTCTGGTCATTTCCTGTAGTCGCATTCGCAGTCTGGTTATTTCCTGTAGTCGCATCCCCAGTCTCTGGTTATTTCCTGTAGTCGCATTCGCAGTCTGGTTATTTCCTGTAGTCACATTCGCAGTCTGGTTATTTCCTGTAGTCGCATTTGCAGTCTCTGGTTATCTCCTGTAGTCGCATCCCCAGTCTCTGGTCATCTCCTGCAGTCGCATTCGCAGTCTCTGGTTATTTCCTGTAGTCGCATCCCCAGTCTCTGGTTATTTCCTGTAGTCGCATTCGCAGTCTGGTTATTTCCTGTAGTCACATTCGCAGTCTGGTTATTTCCTGTAGTCGCATTCGCAGTCTGGTCATTTCCTGTAGTCGCATTCGCAGTCTGGTCATTTCCTGTAGTCGCATTCGCAGTCTGGTTATTTCCTGTAGTCGCATCCCCAGTCTCTGGTTATTTCCTGTAGTCGCATTCGCAGTCTGGTTATTTCCTGTAGTCACATTCGCAGTCTGGTTATTTCCTGTAGTCGCATTTGCAGTCTCTGGTTATCTCCTGTAGTCGCATCCCCAGTCTCTGGTCATCTCCTGCAGTCGCATTCGCAGTCTCTGGTCATTTCCTGTAGTCGCATTCGCATACTGGTTATTTCCTGTAGTCGCATTCGCAGTCTGGTTATTTCCTGTAGTCGCATTCACAGTCTCTGGTTATCTCCTGTAGTCGCATTCGCAGTCTGGTCATTTCCTGTAGTCGCATTCACAGTCTTTGGTTATCTCCTGTAGTCGCATTCGCAGTCTGGTCATTTCCTGTAGTCGCATTCGCAGTCTGGTCATTTCCTGTAGTCGCATTCGCAGTCTCTGGTTATTTCCTGTAGTCACATTCGCAATCTGGTTATCTCCTGTAGTCGCATCCCCAGTCTCTGGTCATCTCCTGTAGTCGCATTCGCAGTCTGGTCATCTCCTGTAGTCGCATTCGCAGTCTGGTCATTTCCTGTAGTCGCATTCGCAGTCTGGTCATTTCCTGTAGTCGCATTCGCATACTGGTTATTTCCTGTAGTCGCATTCGCAGTCTGGTCATTTCCTGTAGTCGCATTCGCAGTCTGGTCATTTCCTGTAGTTGCATTCGCAGTCTCTGGTCATTTCCTGTAGTCGCATTCGCAGTCTGGTCATTTCCTGTAGTCGCATTCGCAGTCTGGTCATTTCCTGTAGTCGCATTCGCAGTCTGGTCATTTCCTGTAGTCGCATTCGCAGTCTGGTTATTTCCTGTAGTCGCATCCCCAGTCTCTGGTTATTTCCTGTAGTCGCATTCGCAGTCTGGTCATTTCCTGTAGTCGCATTCGCAGTCTGGTTATTTCCTGTAGTCGCATCCCCAGTCTCTGGTTATTTCCTGTAGTCGCATTCGCAGTCTGGTCATTTCCTGTAGTCGCATTCGCAGTCTGGTCATTTCCTGTAGTCGCATTCGCAGTCTCTGGTTATCTCCTGTAGTCGCATTCGCAGTCTGGTCATTTCCTGTAGTCGCATTCGCAGTCTTTGGTTATCTCCTGTAGTCGCATTCGCAGTCTGGTCATTTCCTGTAGTCGCATTCGCAGTCTGGTCATTTCCTGTAGTCGCATTCGCAGTCTCTGGTTATTTCCTGTAGTCACATTCACAGTCTGGTCATCTCCTGTAGTCGCATTCGCAGTCTGGTCATTTCCTGTAGTCGCATTCGCAGTCTCTGGTCATCTCCTGTAGTCGCATTCGCAGTCTGGTCATCTCCTGTAGTCGCATTCGCAGTCTGGTCATTTCCTGTAGTCGCATTCGCAGTCTGGTCATTTCCTGTAGTCGCATTCGCATACTGGTTATTTCCTGTAGTCGCATTCGCAGTCTGGTCATTTCCTGTAGTCGCATTCGCAGTCTCTGGTCATTTCCTGTAGTCGCATTCGCAGTCTGGTCATTTCCTGTAGTCGCATTCGCAGTCTGGTTATTTCCTGTAGTCGCATCCCCAGTCTCTGGTTATTTCCTGTAGTCGCATTCGCAGTCTGGTTATTTCCTGTAGTCACATTCGCAGTCTGGTTATTTCCTGTAGTCGCATTCGCAGTCTGGTCATTTCCTGTAGTCGCATTCGCAGTCTGGTCATTTCCTGTAGTCGCATTCGCAGTCTGGTTATTTCCTGTAGTCGCATCCCCAGTCTCTGGTTATTTCCTGTAGTCGCATTCGCAGTCTGGTTATTTCCTGTAGTCACATTCGCAGTCTGGTTATTTCCTGTAGTCGCATTTGCAGTCTCTGGTTATCTCCTGTAGTCGCATCCCCAGTCTCTGGTCATCTCCTGCAGTCGCATTCGCAGTCTCTGGTTATTTCCTGTAGTCGCATTCGCAGTCTCTGGTTATCTCCTGTAGTCGCATCCCCAGTCTCTGGTTATTTCCTGTAGTCGCATTCGCAGTCTGGTTATTTCCTGTAGTCGCATTCGCAGTCTCTGGTTATTTCCTGTAGTCGCATCCCCAGTCTCTGGTTATTTCCTGTAGTCGCATTCGCAGTCTTTGGTTATTTCCTGTTGTCGCATCCCCAGTCTCTGGTTATTTCCTGTAGTCGCATTCGCAGTCTGGTTATTTCCTGTAGTCGCATTCGCAGTCTCTGGTTATCTCCTGTGGTCGCATCCCCAGTCTCTGGTTATTTCCTGTAGTCGCATCCCCAGTCTCTGGTTATTTCCTGTAGTCGCATTCGCAGTCTTTGGTTATTTCCTGTTGTCGCATCCCCAGTCTCTGGTTATTTCCTGTAGTCGCATCCCCAGTCTCTGGTTATTTCCTGTAGTCGCATTCGCAGTCTTTGGTTATTTCCTGTTGTCGCATCCCCAGTCTCTGGTTATTTCCTGTAGTCCCATCCCCAGTCTCTGGTTATTTCTTGTAGTCGCATTCGCAGTCTTTGGTTATTTCCTGTAGTCGCATCCCCAGTCTCTGGTTATTTCCTGTAGTCGCATCCCCAGTCTCTGGTTATTTCCTGTAGTCGCATTCGCAGTCTGGTTATCTCCTGTAGTCGCATCCCCAGTCTCTGGTCATCTCCTGTAGTCGCATTCGCAGTCTCTGGTTATCTCCTGTAGTCGCATCCCCAGTCTCTGGTTATTTCCTGTAGTCGCATTCGCAGTCTGGTTATTTCCTGTAGTCACATTCGCAGTCTCTGGTTATTTCCTGTAGTCGCATCCCCAGTCTCTGGTTATTTCCTGTAGTCGCATTCGCAGTCTGGTTATTTCCTGTAGTCACATTCGCAGTCTCTGGTTATTTCCTGTAGTCGCATTCGCAGTCTCTGGTTATTTCCTGTAGTCGCATTCGCAGTCTGGTTATTACCTGTAGTCACATTCGCAGTCTCTGGTTATCTCCTGTAGTCACATTCGCAGTCTCTGGTTATTTCCTGTAGTCGCATTCGCAGTCTGGTTATTTCCTGTAGTTGCATTCGCAGTCTCTGGTCATCTCTAGTCGCATTCGCAGTCTCTGGTTATCTCCTGTAGTCGCATTCGCAGTCTCTGGTTATCTCCTGTAGTCGCATCCCCAGTCTCTGGTTATTTCCTGTAGTCGCATTCGCAGTCTGGTTATTTCCTGTAGTCGCATTCGCAGTCTCTGGTTATTTCCTGTAGTCGCATTCGCAGTCTGGTTATTTCCTGTAGTCGCATTCGCAGTCTGGTTATTTCCTGTAGTTGCATTCGCAGTCTCTGGTCATCTCCTCTAGTCGCATTCGCAGTCTCTGGTTATCTCCTGTAGTCGCATTCGCAGTCTCTGGTTATCTCCTGTAGTCGCATCCCCAGTCTCTGGTTATTTCCTGTAGTCGCATTCGCAGTCTGGTTATTTCCTGTAGTCGCATTCGCAGTCTCTGGTTATTTCCTGTAGTCGCATTCGCAGTCTGGTTATTTCCTGTAGTCGCATTCGCAGTCTCTGGTTATTTCCTGTAGTCGCATTCGCAGTATCTGGTTGTCTCCTGTAGTCGCATCCCCAGTCTCTGGTTATTTCCTGTAGTCGCATTCGCAGTCTCTGGTTATTTCCTGTAGTCGCATTCGCAGTATCTGGTTGTCTCCTGTAGTTGCATCCATAGTCTCTGGTTATCTCCTGTAGTTGCATCCATAGTCTCTGGTTATCTCCTGTAGTCATTTATGATATCTATGGCTATGCATATTTCTTTAAAATTGAGCACTATATTTGATTGGCTGTTTGCTTCTGCTTAGGCCTGGCAAACACGCACAATCGCACATGATGCTGACTCCATCATCATGTGCGTGATTGTGATTGTGCGTGTGTGCCAAGCAGAAGCAGCCAATCAAATATAGTGCTCAATATGGATTCAATAAATAGTGGGAAGATTGTTCCTTACATTGGTGATCAGTGGGAAGAATGTTCCTTACATTGGGGGTCAGTGAGAAGATTGTTCCTTCCATTGGTGGTCAGTGAGAAGAATGTTCCTTACATTGGTGATCAGTGAGAAGAATGTTCCTTACATTGGTGATCAGTGGGAAGAATGTTCCTTACATTGGTGATCAGTGGGAAGAATGTTCCTTACATTGGTGATCAGTGGGAAGAATGTTCCTTACATTGGTGATCAGTGAGAAGAATGTTCCTTACATTGGTTATCAGTGGGAAGAATACCCCTTACATTGGTGATCAGTGAGAAGAATGTTCCTTACATTGGTGATCAGTGGGAAGAATGTTCCTTACATTGGTGATCAGTGGGAAGAATGTTCCTTACATTGGTGATCAGTGGGAAGAATGTTCCTTACATTGGTGATCAGTGAGAAGAATGTTTCTTACATTGGTTATCAGTGGGAAGAATGTCCCTTACATTGGTGATCAGTGAAAATTATATAAAGTTAAAAAAAATAATTTAAAAAAAAATGTAAAGCACCCCCATGATCCCAGCACATGCTCTATATGAAAAGCTTTATGTAGGATGAGCACATGTATGTAAACATGTGTCTATAGACGCAAATGCTGGACACGGGAGCCCACCTGCAAGGTAACCCCCCCCCCCGGGAGAGCGCTTCTCCTAGGGAGTTATCTGATGTGGGGAGGAGCCGCGAGAGCCACCCCCAGATGTCGAGGTTCGGGGCCACTCTGTGCGAAACGAGCTGCACAGTGAAGGTAAGTATGATAGGTTTGTTATTTAAAAAAAACAAAAAAAAACCGAGCCTTTACAATCACTTTAATTTTGGTAAGGTACCGTTGTTGCACTTTCTTTAATGTAATTCTGTGACAAACGCATGTAGTGTGGGCAGTGCAAAATGTAGGTGCGGATTTGTGTGGGTGTGGCTTGAGTGTGGGTGGGAACACATGAGCGGGGACAGGGGGCCCCAGGATCTCCTATTGCCCGGGGGCCCCATGAGTTGTCAGTCCGCCCCTGCTCCCTACCTTCTCCTAACTTTCCCTGACAGCGAGATCTCTGTCCCTGTCTATACACACACGTGTTAAGTGATATCCACCCAATAATGGTCGACCAAATCTTCAGAGTTTTGCTTGTCCTATCGGGACACCAGGCTTCTCCAAAATGGTGCTGGAGACAATTATAGAGGCCAAACAGCTCTAAACATATGTACACATAAACATATCAAATCGGCTGAAAAGGGAGTATATATGCTTGCTAACCCAATTCCTCTTGCAGCCAACTAGGCTGCCCTGCACTACAGCTGCCTACGCGCCTGACTCCACAGCTCTGTCCCATTACAGGCAATAACCAGTCCACTGCAACTCCCTCCTCCTCTCTCAGACACCGGAGAGGAGCTCACTACCCCTGTGACACCCGGCATGATCAGGAGAAGGGAAAACTCCTCAGCCCTGCGCCACCTCATGGATTTCTTCCCCGTCATGTATTCCAGCCAACGTGGCGCTGGCAGTGAAGCGGGCCAATCGTCACAAGGCTCCAGCATTTCGCACAGTGATACTAAACCCAACACTCTGGACAGTTCTGCGCCGGCTCCCAGTTCCTCACTACAGCCTCTCCCTGATAGAGCCAAATGTACTGCACACTCACCAGCTCATTCTCCTGACAAGGCACCATTGAGCAAGAGGCAGTATAGCTGGGCACAGACTGGGCTACATAACGCTGAGGAACATGTTTCTGACTCTGACTCACTAGCTTCCTTCCCTGCTAGTGATCATCCAGCATCAGAGGCCACATTAAAGGGAATACTGCTCTCCCTACAAAAGAAACTTAAAAAAAGAAATGTGAGCGCACTGATACTATAGAATGACGGGTGAGTGATTACTCCAAAGCCTATAATAATTAGTTGATGCCTTTGAATGCCAAACAGGGGTTCTCTGTCACATGACCGCTAAGATTAATGACCTAGAAGATAGGTCAAGACGGAACAATATAAGTTTTGCGGCATACTAGAATCAATCAAACCCGCCAAACTGACCACTTACTTACAACACCTGCTCCTTAAGCTTTTGCCTCACCTTACCACTATGGATTTAACCATAGACCGAGTGCATAGGATACCTAAACGACAATATCTGCTGGCAGATGTCCCAAGGGATGTGTTGGCTCGGATTCATTTTTATCACATTAAGGACCAGATCCTTAGAGCATCTAGATCTTCACCATGCTTCCCTGAACCATACAGGAGGGTCTCCTTTTTGCCGACATCTCAGCTTAAAGACACAAAGAATTCCAACAAGTCACTACCATCTTGCAGGAGCGCCGCATTCCCTACAAATGGGGTTTCTGTCAGGGCTGGGCTCAGCCCTTCCTTCACCGAGCTGGACGCTCAGCTGTCGGCTAATTGCCAGCTTCTTTCTCTCCACAGTGACTTTCTCTCCACAGCTGTTGATAATCTGCTCATCAGTCCTGCCTACTTAAAGCTGTCCAGCTCACTTCATCTCTGCCTTCGCCTTTGGTCACATCTCAAAGACTTTCTCCTGCGTTCCTGTTGAAGACTTGCTCGGCTGACGTCTCTTCTGGCTCCTGATCCTGCTTGCTGTACTACGTTGATCTCTGGCTCTTTGACATTGGCATTGGCTGACTACCCGATCTGGTTACTGAACTCTGGCTATGTATTGACTACGCTTACTCTGTTTATCTTTTTATTATTATTAAACAAGTGTGATTAACTGTACTTCTGTCTCGGTCTGATTCATGGTTTCTGACAGGTTCCCAGTCAAGTAAATTGTTACCTACCAAAACCAGCCAGTCACTATCACCTCACCAAAGGATGGCATCAAATGCCTGCTGAACTGGGGACACTCCTCCCCCTCCTCCCAAGCAGCAAGAGCCACCGCAACGTCACCGTGAGCTTTGGTCCACAAACAGAAAATCATAAACTTACCTGGAAGACCTCTACTGTTCTCCCTTCTACTGGCCCAGGAATCCTACACGGTTAAATAACAATTAATGCTGTAGTGCTTATACTTAGTGCCTGTAGTGGGAAGTGGTTTTTCTTTATGATTCCCACTCCCAAGATACACAGGGTGCTAAGCACACCTATTAGCTCTTTGGTTAAATTTTGCTCTTTTTTTTGTTAACCACTTAAGGACCGAGCCTCTTTCTGAGATTTGTTGTTTACAAGTTAAAAACTGTTTTTTTTGCTAGAAAATGACTTAGAACCCCCAAACAGTATACATTTTTTTCTAACATCCTAGAGAATAAAATGGTGGTTGTTGCAATACTTTCTGTCACCGTATTTGCGCAGCGGTCTTACAAGCGCACTTTTTGGAAAAACATACATTTTTTTTAATTAAAAAATAAAACATTAAAGTTGGCCCAATTTTTTATATTGTGAAAGATAATGTTACGCCGAGTAAATTGATACCCAACATGTCACACTTCAAAATTGCGCCCGCTCGTGGAAAAGCCACAAACTTTTACCCTTAAAAATCTCCATAGGCGACGTTTAAAAAATTCTACAGGTTGCATGTTTTGAGTTTACAGAGGAGGTCTAGGGCTAGAATTATTGCTCTCGCTCTACCGATCGTGGCAATACCTGACATGTGTGGTTTGAACACCGTTTTCATATGTGGGCACTACTCACGTATGCGTTCGCTTCTGCACGCGAGCTCGTCGGGATGGGGCGCGTTTAAAAAAACTTTTTTTTTTTCTTATTTATTTTACCTTTTATTTTTTATTTTTACACTGGTTAAAAAGTAAAAATAAAAAATGTCACTTTTATTCCTATTACAAGGAATGTTAACAACCCTTGTAATAGAAAAAAACATGACAAGACCTCTTAAATATGAGATCTGGGTTCAAAAAGACCTCAGATCTCATATTTACACTAAAATGCAATAAAAAAAAATTTGTTATTTAAAAAAACCATTTAAAAAAAAATGACCCCTTAAGAGCTGTGGGCGGAAGTGATGTTTTGACGTCGCTTCGGCCCAGCAATTGTATGGAGACGGGTGGGAGCCATCTTCCCTTCGCTCGTCTCCATACCTGACAGGAGACAAGACGCGATCGCCGATGGCTCTGGTAAGCGGCGGAGGGCACTGGATTGCGGCAGGAGGGAGGGCCCTCTTCCACTACGGATAAAAGTGATCTCGCAGCCAATCCGCGTCAGAGACCACTTTTATCTTGTAGCGGACCGCCCGCTGAAGAAGAGGATACCGGGGTTATGGTAGCTAGCTGCTAGTGGTTATTGTAAACCTCTCAGCTTCTATTGATCACCAGATAGGATATTGGAATATGTGTGTGTAATGGTGTGTAATCAATAAGTAACACAATGTTCTGTGTTACTTATTGATTACACAGCAAATGTCGGTATAATAGGTATGGCCTCTACTCACATTACTATGCTCCCCTCTCCAATCCCGCCATGGCAATTACTATAACCTCAATCAATGCCAATTGGCTAAACTCCCCTTTTAAACTTAACTCATTATGGCAGGAGGCCCTGTCCCAACAGTCAGATATACTCTGCGTACAAGAGACACATTTCTCTTCTCCTAACCCCCCTCAATGTTCCCATTTCCCATTTATTTCTACGCCAACGCCACTAAGAAAAAAGCTGGCGTAATGATTGCCGTTAAAGCCTCTCTGTACTTCCAACTATCGCATGTTGAAACTGATATTGACGGAAGATATATTATTCTACCCGCATCCTTTAACAAGCAGCCTTCTTAATATTTACGCATCCAACTCCCATCAAAGACAGTTTTACAAGGCTGTCAGCAACAAACTCCACCCATATCGTCAATCAAACCTCATTATTTGTGGAGACTTTAATGATATTGTTGACCACTCCCTGGATTCCTCCAATTCCACTAGAAAAAGATCCACAGCCCTTCACTCATTCCTTAAAAGAGAAGAACTATATGATCCCTGGCGATGCTTACACGATGTAGAGTGAGACTACACCTATTATTCACCCTCACAAAAATCCTACGGATTGACCTGTTCCTGACTGATAAGCACACACTTCAGTTATTGAGTTAGCTAAGATAGGAGTGACTACGTGGTCGGACCATGCACCAATCTCCATCAAAATGTTCACTAATATCCGAATTAACACAAAAACTATCTGGAGGCTTAATACCTCCCTCATTGCGAGTCCCCAATATCAGAAACAGGTCGCATCCGAAATTGATAATTTCTTTACTATCAATGCCGGCTCAATTAGTAACCCACACATACTCTGGAATGCCCGCAAAGCTTCCCTGAGAGGACTACTGATAAAGCTGGGAGCACACGAGAAAAAGAAACGTAATGCTACCACTGATAGCCTAATAAGACAAATTAAAGCACTCGAACAATCCCATAATGCTAATCCCACAACTACCCTTGATCTTGCACTCCGAAAAGCAAGGCAGGAGCTCAGTGAGCACATGCAGGGGAATTTTTACTTTTATTTAAAAAGACTTTGCCTTACCTGGTACTCCAAACACAATAAACCTGGCGCCTTTCTTGCTAAGCAATTTAAGCACCACCTTACTAACTCCAAAATCCCCAATCTCACAAGTTCCACGGGACAGTGAATCATAAACCCTAAGGACATTGCAAACCAATTTTGCTCTTTCTATTCCACATTGTATAATTTAACCCAGTCTGACACTGTCACCCCTCCTACCAGTGAAGACTTACAACGCTTCCTGCAACCACTACATCTCCCGACAATCACTGCAGAACAACTCACCCAACTCTCAGCTCCATACACCACCCAGGAAATTCAAAAAGCCACCAATACCCTACCCCTCCATTAAGTCCTGATAGCTTTGGAAACGAGCATTACAAAACTTTTTCTGCTCATTTATCTCCCCATCTATGTTCAGCCTTTAATCACACTGCCTCCATAGGCACGATACCCAAGGAATCGTTGGAAGCTCTCATAGTTACCATTCCCATAACACAATCCTGTCTGTCATAGAAGACCTGATTTTTCATTACTGCATATAGAAAACACTTAAGCTGGCCACACATGGTTCAGTTTTCTTGTTCAGCCAGCTGGCTGAACAAGAAAAAAAAAAAAGACCCGATTCCCCCATCCACAAGTCGAGGTGGACGAGGGAATCCTCCCTTCTTCACTATACTATTCTGAGAGCAGAAGACTCTGTCTACCTCCCTGTCAGAATACCCAGATCAACAATGTAGGCATTGGCTAAAGCCGCTGATTGAGTGGCTTTTATCCAACAGAGTGGTTGAACATAAGTTAACTTCTGTAAAAAAAAACACAAGGGTTAACGCTGCGCTCAAAGGATAAATAAAGAAAAATATATATAATTGAAAATAATATGTGGAAAAGTATTAAATGTAAATAAAGCAGCCAGCACCAGAAGTCTAATATGTAAAAGCAAAGCATATGTAAAAAAAAGATGCAGCGCTAGAATCAATCCCCAGAAGACGTCCTGTCACGACGAAACGTGTAGGGTGGGGCCTGTGATGCTGACGTTGTTACGTTTTTCGTATTGAGACTAATGGGAAGCAAGCTGTTTACAGGAAGCCTGTGGAGACGCCGCAATTTGTAACTGATGATCTGTGGTGACTAATTTGCCTGATTTGAATGGAATCTCTTGTAAGTGCAATATTTTTATTCAATAAATCCCTCTTTTAAACGATTACACTATGGGAGCCCTTTTTGCTTTTGTTTTCTACAATGGATCCAGCTGCCTTACTGATGCCACTATAGGTTTATGGGAGACCTCATGATTCTCTGCGCTTGGTGAGACCACCTACGGTGGTCACCTGCATCTGGTAAGGAGCCTCTATTCTCATACTGGGTGTGCTAATTTCCTGGAACTAGGATTTGGTCTTACACACCTACCTCTGGATTATTTTCCTCACACTTTTTTATGGACCTTTTTTATTTATTTTTTTCACAGATTTTTACCTAGATGGCACTTTACACCTATATCCAACTTTTTATATGTTTTTTGGTTTTCAATTTTTTATCTTTATATGTGCTATTGTCTTACTTAGTTTGACTCATCACATTAACCCTTTTTATTTGGTCTTTTTCAATTGCACATTGCAAATTTTGTCTGTGTGGTATCTGCCTTAGTTTTTCTGGATAAGGTTTTTTTCACCATTACCTTTTTGTCATGTTTTGTTTTTATCATATCGTTTATTATTTTTTATATTTACTGTTATTGGTAATTGTTCTAGTTTGGCTTGATGAGAGTCTTTCAATATTTTCTTGTGATAATTCTAGCGCTGCATCTTTTTTTCACATAAGTTGACTTCTGTTCAACTGCGGTGGCCACACATGGATCACAATTCAACCGGTCCCTGCTGAACTGAATTTTGATCTGTCTATGGCCACCTTTATCTTGTTCTTCCTTCAGCCTGAGAATGGAGAATCAAGAAAAAGCAGCAACATTAACTGCTTCAGGACCAGCCATCGAACATATACTGCGGCAGGGTGGTCCGCTGCGACAAATCACATACATGTACGTGATTTGGTATTTCTGGGTAGGGTCACGTGAGCTGCCCCAGCTGTGCTGTCATGCGCTACAGCCCAAGCCAATCAGCAGGTTTCCGGCCAATGATTTATGGCCAGAACCCACTGATCGGCTAAGTGGATGACAGAAGAGAGCCCTGTGTAAGTAAACAGCACAGGGCTCTCTACACACAGCAGCGATGTGTCGATTTTTTTTTTACTCCCTGCAAAGCAAGGAGTAAAAACTGGCACATTGTTTAGTAAAAGCAGCACATGCTACACACAGTAAACATTGTTAGACACACAGTTAACCATTTCATTGCCCCTTAATGTTAACCCCTTTCCCAGCCAGTGTCATTAGTACAGTGACAGTGTATTTTATTAGCAGTGACCACTGTGTTAGTGTCACTGGTGATGTCAGTTAGTCAGTTCCACAAAGTGTCCGTTCGTGTCAGATTTTCCGCCGCACTATCACAGTCTCGCTATAATCGCTGATCACTGCCATTAGTAATATAAAAAAAAGAATAATGAAAATTCCAGCATATATACCATAGTTGGTAAAAGCTATAACATTCACGTAAACCAATTAACCACTTCCCTACCCAGCCATAGACATATGACGTCCACAGATGGGATCTCCCATCCTGGGTGGACCTCATATGATGTCCTGGGATTCCCGGCCGTCTAGGGGGCGCGCGCGCGCCGCGTTGCTCGGGACCCGGTGCGTGTGTCCGGCGGCCGCGATGTCCACCGGGCACCCGCGATTGCCCGTTAACCGGGCCGGACCGTGGATCTGTGTGTGTAAACACACAGATCCACGTCCTGTCAGCTCAGAGGAGAGCGATCTGTGTTCCCAGTACGGAGGAACACTGATCGGTCTCCTCCCCTTGTGCGCAAAAAATAAAAACCGCAGACGCGATTAAATACCACCAAAAGAAAGCTCTATTTGTGGGGAAAAAAGGACGTCAATTTTTTTTGGGTACAACGTTGCACGACCGCGCAATTGTCGTTTAAAGTGCGACAGTGCTGAAAACTAAAAATTGGCCTGGGAAGGAAGGGGGTGAAAATGGCCTGTATTGAACCGGTTAATATACATTTATTGGGATGTAGCAGAATACATCTCGGCCTAAATTTATGAAGAAATTTGATTTTGTTTTATTTTTAATTGGATATGTTTTATAGCAAAAATTTTAAAAATGTTATTTATTTTTTTTCCAAAATTTCCTGTCTTTTGTCGTTTATACTGTGGTATGACTGATTGGTTCTTTGTGATGTTTCTCACTCTCCCAGTCTGAGAGCTGCTGTACAGGGATTGCGGAAAGCTGATACAAAGTCAAATTCAGGTACTTACACTGGATGCCTTTAAAAAAATAAATGTAATGATATATTATATAACACAGAGCTGCATTAATGTGTCTTTTGTTTCTGCCTTGAGTTCAGCTATAAATTGACACAAGCATACATACGTTGTACACTTGCAGAGCACTTGACGCACAAGTTATAGTTGACACTTTTCCAATTTGTAACAAATTTTAGTGGCAAGCCTCTAGCAAGAGCAAAGTTGCAGTGGTGAGTCTACAGCAAGAGCTCTGCAAGTTACAGCACTAAAATTCAGTCACAGTGACCCCTGTGGTGGGATGACTATTGAACAACATAACTGAACCAGAACCTGCAGCAGACTTGCAGAATGTTTGTGTAGCGCACTACTCTCTTGGGAGCTGCTGTTAGTTCATACCTTTCTGTTAGTGGCGTTCCGTCCCCCCCCCGCACGAATAACCTCAGCAGACAGTCCAGAACAGTTGAACATTAAACTTTATTCTCTTTTTTAAGCATAATAGAAAAGAATGTGCAATCTTTACAGTCTGTCTCTTCAGGAAGTATGAGCTGCCTCTAAATCTTTGGTTCCTTTTAAAAGTAGTTCTATCCTTTTCCCTTAATGAACCGACAGGTGCCTCTCTGAAAAACACCTTGGAATTCGGATCTTATAGGGCGTACACACGGTCGGACTTTGTTCGGACATTTCGACAACAAAATCCTAGGATTTTTTCAGACGGATGTTGGCTCAAACTTGTTTTGTCTACACACGGTCGCACAAAGTTGTCGGAAAATCCGATCGTTTTAAACGCGGTGATGTAAAACATGTACGTCGGGACTATAAACGGGGCATTGGCCAATAGCTTTCATCTCTTTATTTATTCTGAGCATGCGTGGCACTTTGTCCGTCGGATTTGTGTACACACGATCGGAATTTCCGACAACTAATTTTATCTCCTGCTCTCCAACTTTGTGTGTCGGAAAATCCGATGGAAAATGTCCGATGGAGCCCACACACGGTCGGAATTTCCGACAACGCGCTCCGATCGGACATTTTCCATCAGAAAATCCGACCGTGTGTACGGGGCATTAGAGGTGCCAGGCCTCATCTGCCTATCTCAACTCCTGCAATCCTCCCTCGTCAGTTCAGGAAAAGTCCGGGTGCACCCCGATCTACTGAATCCTCTTAACAGCCGCTTCCTGCTCCGCATGTTCAGGACCATCCCAGCCGGTGACGTCTGATCCATTGCTCCTGGAGATTCTTTAGGTGACTTTTTGTGGACAAACCTCAGGCCTTCAGGTTCAAGATCTTGTAATATAGAGCACTGAGAGCATTACACCCCCAGGCCTTCAAGCCTGGACCCCTGAGGGTCACATTCTTCCTGCTTCTCTGGATCACATTCCCACCTCCAACCACATCTCTCCCCGGAAACATGTGACCTTAGCTTTTATAACAGTCCCACCTCTGCCCAAGCAAAACAACGATTGGTTCAGAGAGGTCTCCAAAAACTACCTGTCACTCTTCTCTTTCAGTCCAACCACTTTCCAAAACATTTCAGAGAAAGTGATGGAAATCTTACAGGGCAGAGTGTAGGTGGCCACACCTTCCTCTATTCTATCAAATCGCCCAACCACATTAACCAACCAGCTTACACCAACAGGGTAAAACACTGGCAATTTTACCTAGCACTAATCCTAACTGACTAATTTAGCACACACCTAAGTGGGTGGGCGCTGCATTTGCAAAGAAAGTTGATCTGGAGTCATACAATGCGGACTTGCTGCAATTGTGCAACAAACTTGTGAAGCCTGACAAGTCTAGCAAGAGCTTAGCAAGTCATTTTCAAACTTGCAGCACAATTGCTTGCTTTTTGGGCTGTGACCACACACTATTCTGGGACAGAGCCACCTAGTGGCAGACTAGCTAATTGTACTTGCCTACAAGCTTAATTCTGATTTGTTGTGCTGGGTGGTTATTAACTCTAATTATTAGTTATAATTTGTATAATATTTATAATCATTAATGATTTTTATTATTATTATACTTAAAGTGAGGTGATTCTTTTTGGGAGTGCTGCTCTCTATTTTTGTAATTTCTTGTTTATTTGGATAATAAATTCTTATGGTGCTGACAGCTAATAGGTGTATCAAATATTTTGCTTGTCACTCCAGGAGAGATCAGGCTCCACACTCCACAATCACATCTCAGGTGCTGGCTCGGCTCCTCTCCAATTGTACTAGCAACAGGAATGCTGCACACTAATATTCTTCCTTTATTAATATAGACAGCAGGAAAAAGTTCTGTGCAGACATGTTTTGCTCTAAGCACAGAGTTTTCTCTAGAAAAATTTTGTTAAAGAGGCCTGTGCCTGCATTAGAATATGGTGAGTAATATGGGAGTTCCATTGATACACATATGGTTACTTCTCAAGTCTTTATATCAAGGGTCAGCAACCTTTTTCCACTTAAGGGCCGAATTCAATGTATGTGAATGCATGGAGGACTGCATTCACCTGCTAATAAAGGAAGATAATAATAATGGCACTGTGGGCACTGATAGCACTATGACACTGTGGACACTGATGACACTGTGGACACTGATGGAACTGTGGACACTGATGGCACTCGACACTGATGACACTGTGGACACTGATGGCACTGTGGACGCTGATGGCACTGATGACACTGTGGGCACTGTGGACACTGATGGCATTGTGGGCGCTAATGGCACTGATGACACTGTGGGAACTGTGGACACTGATGACACTGTGGACACTGATGGAACTGTGGACACTGATGGCACTGTGGGCGCTGATGGCACTGATGACACTGTGGGCACTGTGGACACTGCTGGAACTGTGGAAAAGGATGGCACTGTGGGCGCTGATGGCACTGATGGCACTGTGGGCGCTGATGGCACTGATGACATTGTGGGCACTGTGGACACTGATGGCACTGTGGACACTGATGGAAATGTGGAAAAGGATGGCACTGTGGGCGCTGATGGCACTGATGGCACTGTGGGCGCTGATGGCACTGATGACACTGTGGGCACTGATGACACTGTGGGCACAGTGGACACTGATGGCACTGTGGGCACTGATGGCACTCTTTTGGCAAGGACAAAACACTCACTCTGCTCCAATATCGATCTCCCTCCTCACACGCAGCCTCTGTGTGAGGAAGGAGAGCCGTCAATGAGAGATGATCTCATATCTTTACATTTGAGATCATCTCTCATTGGACGAGGCGATCGCGTGGTAAATGGCAGCTGTGATTGGCCATTTACCACGATCTGTGATTGGCTGTGTCCAAGGGACATGGCCATCACAGATTTTGCCCGATTCGCGCCCGCAGGGGCACGCAGGGAGAGTGGTAAAGGCCCGCGCTGTAGCCATCTTTTGACTGTAGCGCGGGCACGAGGTGGTTAAAACGTTTGCGGGCCGAGTGCACGTGAATTCATCGCGTGCACTGATGGGTTGGACATTTAGTGGCGGCGGGCCGGGTGCGGCCCGTGGGCCGTAGGTTGACGACCCCTGCTTTATATAAACCAGTGTGGTATAAAGATGTTTGGCACCTACTCAGAAATTCCCAAATTGTTTCAGATTCCAGAGCTATGATGGGGAAGTTGCCCTATCTGCACCATCAATGTTCAACAATATTGCAAAAGTAGCTCCAGTCAATGAAACTAATGTTTCTTCAAAGGGTTTAATATATTATACAATACATTGAAGACCCATCACTATCCCACGTTCACATGGTGTTGAATAGTACAGAGCTCATATAATCAGTCTCCAGGCTTGGTCGATACCCAGTTGTTACATTTATTGGACCGGAGAATCTATAGCCGACCCAAAGCGCAATTCATCCGTAAATGATCGTAAAGCTTCCCATACAATAGTCCATGGACACTGCCGTGATGTCTTCCTGGAACAGTTCTATCCAATTATCTCCTGCCTGAGCTCACAGGAAAAGTATCCAGAGATTTCTAACCTACATTTCCAGACCTGTTGTAAAAATAATCTAGCTGTTTGCGGCCCCTGTTTCCGTGTGAAGCCTATTTATTAAACATAACTCATAACTGGCACATACAGGTCATCTGTGTGATGCTGATCTCATTCTCATTCATATGTTACCAGTTCCCTGTTATAAGGGAAACCCCTGCAATGTGCCAGCTAGGATCTAGAGTAATTCTTACATATATTGCATCCAGGGTCATTTTTTTTTCAGGAGGACACAGTCATAATCTCACTATGGTTTACTATACACTGGTAATCTTTCAAAATAAAACACGTTTTTAAAGGAGTCTAATGACATTTTAATATATCTCATCTTACTGCTATAGGGATGTACGTGTTACTGTATCACAAATTAAAGTGGCTCTACTATTAGATCTTTATTAGTTTTTCTTTCTAATTATTTTATTATTATTATTATTATTATTATTATTATTATTATTAGATCTTTTTCATATTGGGTACATGTATGCTAGGCCATAGAAGTAACACTTTCAGACATTTATTGCCTCGCACTCTCTCACGGAGATGACAGTATGCCGCTGACAAGGCCTTCTTCTGCTTTTCTCCTTCAGTTTAGGATGAATCTTGGGTCACCATCTACTTCCTTACATCTACTTCCTGAGCAGCGGTCGGCCGGTCCATATGGGGCAAAGGGGCGCCGCTCCCCTAATATTTATGCGCCGGCCCCTAATCTCCATGCGGGGCGCTGGACGCATAGATTTCTATCTTTTTATTTTTATTAGAGCCTCGGGCTCTAATTGGCTTCAAAAAGGTTGGGCTTGGGGCGCAGAGCACTGCACCCCGAGCCCACCCACTTGTGACATTAGCAAATTAACACTCGCTATTGTCTTCCTGCTTCTCCTCCTGGCCAATCAGGACAGGAAGCAGGGCTTAAGACCAGATTGGCTGGGAGGAGAAGCGACCGGATTGGCCGGGAGGAGAAGCCGGGGAAGCCGTCCGTGACCTGGATGGGGTAAATGCAGGGATGGTGGGTTTGTTTGCCGCTCCCCCAAAAATGGAGCACCAGCCACCACTGTTCCTGAGTGATGCCGGCTCAGGAATTAGATGAAAATCCTGGTGACTGGGCAGTTCTTGGCTGTGTTCACAAGCATTTGACAGAGATTAGCCCCTGTTGCAGCCTCTTCGCGTTTTTTAATAGCTACAAACTTCAAGCAGCGAAATAGGGCTTGAAGAGGTACCACATCCAAAATATGAATGTCCAGAATTAAAGCAGTATTACAGTGCATCCGGAAAGTATTCACAGCACTTCACTTTTTTCACATTATGTTATGTTACAGCCTTATTCCAAAATTGATTAAATTCATTATTTTCCACAAAATTCTACAAACAATACCCCATAATGACAACGTGAAAAAACTTAGTTTGAAATCTTTGCAAATGTATTAAAAATAAAAAACTAAATAAATCACATATACATGTATTTACAGCCTTTGCTCAATATTTTGTTGAAGCCCCTTTGGCACCAATTACAGCCTCGAGTCTTTTTGAGTATGATGCTACAAGCTTTGCACACCTATTTTTGGGCAGTTTCTCCCATTCTTCTTTTCAGGACCTCTCAAGATCCATCAGGTTGGATGGGGAGCGTCGGTGCACAGAAATTTTCAGATCTCTACAGAGATGTTCAATCGGGCTCAAGTCTGGGCTCTGGCTGGGCCACTCAAGGACATTCACAGAGTTGTCCCGTAGCCAATCCTTTGTTATCTTGGCTGTGTGCTTAGGGACGTTGTCTTGTTGGAAGATGAACCTTCGCCCCAGTCTGAAGTTCAGAGTGCTCTGGAACAGATTTTCATCAAGGATGTCTCTGTACATTGCTACGTTCATCTTTCCGTCGATCCTGACTAGTCTCCCAGTTTCTGCCGCTGAAAAACATCCCTGCAGCATAATGCTGCCACAGCCGTGGTTCACTGTAGGAATAGTATTGGCCAGGTGATGAGCGGTACCTGGTTTACTTCAGACATGACGCTTTCCATTGAGGCCAAAGAGTTCAATCTTTGTTTCGTCAGACCAGAGAATTTTATTTCTCATGGTCAGAATCATTCAGGTGCCTTTTGGTAAACTCCAGGTGAGCTGTCATGTAAATTTTACTGAGGAGTGGCTTCCGTCTGGCCACTCTACCATACAGGCCAGGTTGGTGGAGTGCTGCAGAGATGGTTGTTCTTCCTCATAGGGTTCTTGGTCACCTCCCTGACTAAAGTCCTTCTCCCTCGAACGCTCAGGTTGACCGGGTGGTCCACTGTAGGAAGAGTCCTGGTGGTTCCAAACTTTTTCCATTTATGGATGATGGAGGCCACTGTGCTCACGGGGACCTTCAATGCTGCAAAAAAATTTCTGTATCATTCCCCAGATCTGTGCCCCGATACAATCCTGTCTCAGAGGTCTACAGACAATTCCTTGGACTTTATGGCTTGGTTTGTGCTCTGACATGCACTGTTAACTGTGGGACCTTATATAGACAGGTGTGTGCCTTTCCAAATCATATCCAATCAACTGAACTTACCACAGGTGGACTTCCAATCAAGTTGTAGAAACATCTCAAATATGATCAGTGGAAACAGGATGCACCTGGGCTAAATTTGAGTGTCATGGCAAAGGCTGTGAATACTTACAGTATGTACATGTGATTTTTTGTTTTTTATTTTTAATACATTTTCAAAGATTTCAAATAAACTTCATTCACGTTGTCATCATGGGGTATTGTTTGTATAATTTTGAGTAAAATAATTTTTTTAATCAATTTTGGAATAAGGCTGTAACATAACAAAATGTGGAAAAAGTGAAGCTCTGTGAATACTTTCCAGATGCACTGTAAACCCAAAGCCAAAAATGTATTATATTGCAGATTACCAAAAAGTAGATGTGGTAACTGCATTAGTTTTACTTTTTTGGGGGCTCTGTTTTTACCTTCGTCTGGGGGGAGGGGAGTGTTAAATGGACTAGCAGATTTAGATTTAATTTCAAACTAAAGCCAAACTCCAAGTAAAACTTTATAAGCAGTTACAGCAACAGTTGTGTTCCTTTATGTCAGGCATGTCCAAAGTCCGGCCCTTGGGCCAATTGTGGCCCGCATTCCGGTTTAATGTGGGCCCCCCCTGGTAATTTGGATATATATATATCTTTTGTGGCCCCCAGGTGATTTATCGGCGTTGCCTCAGAGGGGACAGGGAGGGGGTGGGACGAGCGCTGTCGGATTACATACAGGAGGATCTCCTGTTTACTCGGCGGCGTCTGTAATAGGAAGTCCCGTCTCATGGGCTGCCCTTGGACAACTGCTCTGTCTATCATAGGAGGCAGGACTTTGTATTAAAGATGCCGCAGAGTAAACAGGAGATTCTCCTGTATGTAATCTGTTGGCGCTCCTCCCGCCCCCCCTCCCTATCTCCTCCGAGGCTGCAGATGGGCATCGAGCAGGCTGCACTGATGGCAATGGTGAGGCTGCATTCATGGCAATGGTAAGGCTGCATTGATTGCAATGGTAAGGCTGCATTCATGGCAATGGTGAGGCTTCATTCATGGCAATGGTGAGGCTGCAGATGGGTACTGATTAGGCTGCATTGATAAGCACTGATCCTTATTTTGCTTCACGGTTCTTTATTTAAAGTTTAATTTTTTTCGTGAAACTTCCCTCTTAACCACTTGCCACCCGCCATATAGCAATATGACGTTGGCAACTTTATAGCTGATCATCGCATGAACCAGGAAGTGCCGTAAACGGCTTTTCTCAGTTCGCGCTGACAGGGAGAGCCAAAGGCCTGCTCTCCCTGTCAGAGGGGGGGTCTGTGCTGATAATCAGCACATTGATTATCAGTGCAGCCCCCATAAGAGGTGCCCATCAGCTGCCAATCACTACCCATCAGCTGCCAGCCTGTGCCCCATAAAGAAAGCCTGTCAGTGCCCATCAAAGTGCCAATCAGTGCCCATAAAAGTGCCAATCAGTGCCCCACCAGGGGGCGCTCACTCGTCCCCTCCCTTTCCTGACCTGCCAGGTTGAATGTTCGGATAAGGGTCTGGAATGGATTGTGGGGGGACCCCACACCATTTTTTTTTCATTTTTTTGCCGGCAATGTTTTTTTTTTTTACATTCAGCTGTCAGTGGGGAACCCTGCTGACAGCTGATGACTCAACGGTTGTTAAGGACGCAGCGGCCGTCTTTCCAGTCCCTTCCTTAGCAACCAGCTCTATATAGTGTTTGAAGTTCAGTTCAGTCACCTTTTTTTTTTGGTAAAAAACAGATGTCAGCGTATATGAAAACAGATGTAAAAATTGACATTCGTATCCCTTTTTGATCCATTTGTGACTGAATGTGACTGAACTGAAGAAAAAAACTGAACGCCCATGTGAAACCAGCCTAAGGCTCCATGCACACTGGCTTATAAAACGTTGCTTTCACAGAAGTTTTGTGTTCTGGCTGTAGAAGCAACTCAATGTTATCCTATGTGTCTATACACATTAGAACGTTTACAGGCATATTTTGAGCTCAACGTTTGGAGACAGGAAAAAAAACCCTTCTGGTTCATGTTTATGATTGGAGCTCACTGGCAGAAAAAACGTAAAACTCTTCTAAACTCATCTAGACTTTGTACAAAAAACGTTCTATATGAGCGGTTATTACTCCCAAGAGAACAGACATTTTTTTAAGTCCAGTGTGCATGGAGCCTTATACTACCATACACCTTAAGATTTCTTGGGGCTGAGCGACAGCAATCAATACATTTTCCTATCCACAATAAAAAAGCATGGATCTTCTCTGTCAACTACTGTATTCTGCCAGCCACTGCTCCCACGACAGAATACCCAAACAGAGACATTATCTGATTGGCTGTAGTCACTATTGAGCCGAAAATTTTCTGCCCAGCTCCTTCGAATCTCAACATGAAGTTTGTTGAGCTAGGTGGTGCCAACAGGGCCCCTTGTGGCTAAAATTTTTCACTGACTCAGCAGGGATCAGGCCAAAAATCGAGCTGTTCGACCAGCATTGCCCTCATTTGACTGTACACCGCAAACTTCTCACAGTGTGCGTTAGATGCTGAAACAAGCTGTGTATAGACTACAGACTGTGTGATCTTGGCTTTGATGAAATAGATTGGACAGGGTCTAAATAAGAAGTGACGTTTTTGCAATATTATTATATACTGTACTACCAGTCCATGGGATTACAATATTTGGGAAGTTTTATTTTTTAAAGATGGGAAAGAAATTGACCTAGAGGGATATTTATAGACACCGTGAAAAATATTAAAAAAAGGTTCACTTTAACATAATGAAAGAGATTGTGTAAGGAGTGTAATGAAAAGTACAACATCATCATAGGTAAAATGTAATAAATAAATAAATGCAGCGCTAAGTGTCATTAACCATGCGTTTTTCTGTGGTTAAACAAACGTATAATCAAGCATGCGTTTTCAGTGATTATACAAACATATAATCAAACATATCACCTTTCATAGGTAGTAAGGATGTTCATCCGAAAAAATGTGATGGTGGTTCAAATAATATATAAGTGAAAATAAACAACAAATTATAAGTGCAGTGTCTACACACATGAATCATCTAATTAGAATAATATATATCACCCTACATCACAGCAGTGTATAGTGGTATATAAAGGAATAAAGTCCATACATAAAAAACTCTAGCGATAACGCTGTGCAAACTGTGGCACTGATGAGATCCCGTAGTGATTGTTACATCTGGTGGGCAATCTTCCTGCATACAGATTTCATATAGAAATAGTAAGGTGGATGCGCTTACCAGAAGGGATGGAAACTCTCACCATACGGCAGGGTGTCATAAGGGCTTGTGGATCCAGATGATCCTATGGGTGTTCACTGGAAACTCGGTGAGGCGTGCCAATGGACAGTACCGGAAACTGCATACACAGCGACTTCAGAGACGAGGTAGACTGTAGGTCATCGGATGGATGGATGGATTCACCTCTCCCAATACGCTGGTGACCAAAAAGATGTAGTTCTCACCACGTCACAATGTCATCCACATAGGGAAAAAAAGGGAATCTCCACATGGTGCATGAACCGATAAAAGCAGGTTTATTTGAAATCATCAGCGGTACAGCAGACGTTTCACAAGCATCAGATAAAAAAGTTAAACAAGTGATCACAAGTTGAATAAAAATAGGATTGGAAATTAGCGTGAATATGAATATGCCCCTGTAGATGGACAATCGTCCGAAACATGTCGGGTTGCTGACTGCTGTTACTCTGTTACCACGTTAATTTCCAATCCTATTTTTATTCAACTTGTGATCACTTGTTCAACTTTTTTATCTGATGCTTGTGAAACGTCTGCTGTACCGCTGATGGTTTCAAATAAACCTGCTTTTATCGGTTCATGCACCATGTGGAGATTCCCTTTTTTTCCCTATGTGGATGACATTGTGACGTGGTGAGAACTACATCTTTTTGGTCACCAGCGTATTGGGAGAGGTGAATCCATCCATCCATCCGATGACCTACAGTCTACCTCGTCTCTGAAGTCGCTGTGTATGCAGTTTCCGGTACTGTCCATTGGCACGCCTCACCGAGTTTCCAGTGAACACCCATAGGATCATCTGGATCCACAAGCCCTTATGACACCCCACCGTACGGTGAGAGTGTCCATCCCTTCTGGTAAGCGCATCCACCTTACTATTTCTATATGAAATCTGTATGCAGGAAGATTGCCCACCAGATGTAACAATCACTACGGGATCTCATCAGTGCCACAGTTTGCACAGCGTTATGGCTAGAGTTTTTTATGTATGGACTTTATTCCTTTATATACCACTATACACTGCTGTGATGTAGGGTGATGTATATTATTCTAATTAGATGATTCATGTGTGTAGACACTGCACTTATAATTTGTTGTTTATTTTCACTTATATATTTTTTGAATCACCATCACATTTTTTCGGATGAACATCCTTATTACCTATGAAAGGTGATATGTTTGATTATATGTTTGTATAATCACTGAAAACGCATGCTTGATTATACGTTTGTTTAACCACAGAAAAACGCATGGTTAATGACACTTAGCGCTGCATTTATTTATTTATCACATTTTGTATACGGTTATCATACTGGTGATGCTGGCTGCTGATTTACACTTTTAAGAGAAAAAAATTTTTTAGTAGCGCAACAATACTTTTCTCTCTTTATAGGTAAAATGTAACCAGATCAGTTATGATGAGGTGGGTAGCCCTCTACTGAACCTGGGAGAAGCACAAAAGAGCCTTTTTAAAACAGATGGTGTGTGGAAGTCTCACTTTCATCACAATACACAAAAACAAGAGGTTTCTATTCTCCTAGGATAATGTGCGAAGCCAAGTAAATTATTCCATTACTCCCTTGGGCTAACTGTACATCCAAAGCTGCTTATATTTATTTCATACTAAATACAGTTCTTGATACACAAAAACTGTTCTGGTAGACTAGAAGGGGCAGTTCTCTTTGCCCTAGGTCTGAGACTGAATGAGGTACTATGTTCGATATGCTATGGAAAATGTCTCAAACTATTCATAAATTGGCAGTTTGTTCTTGACAGGATTAATACATTATTTAATACTAATATGTATATGGACTTGAATATTGGATATTCTGCATTTTAGGGTTATTAGATAAAGGGAACTACACTTTGCATAACTATACTGTTAATATTCAATGATTGTTTGTTTCCCAGAAACACATAACTGGCATATCAACATAGGGGGTGTCCAAAAAAAAATTCTAAAACTGTGGGACTACTGGCTGGGCACCCTGGGCCTAGTACCAATTCAATTGATTCTAGATAGACATCTAATTCTAGATGTCTTCAACTGAGTTGAAACGCTCCACCCAGGTCTATATCCTTCTGGTTGAGGTAAGAAATCACCCAAATTATTAAAAACCGGTAATACCTATCGGTTTGGTTTTCCAAGTTCAGCAAGGACCAGACGAATTTCGATCCATCTATAGCCATTTATGAGAAGATGACCTAATGATAGACTTCTCATAAGCGGGCTTGTTGGAAAATTTTTTTAAACAAGTGTTTTCAGAAGGAGGTCAGCACTTGAAGGTCACTAGAGCATAAACCCAAATTTGATTAAAGTACTTCTGCATAGCATGGAGTACGGGAATCCCTGGGGAGCAAGGTATTGGAAAAGAGGATGTAAATGTTTGCCATAGAAAATGGAGAACTGTGACTCCTTTATGCTAGTGTTAAGTTGGTTCTTTTCAGCAAATTCTACCCAAGAAAGGCTGGCAACCCAATCACCATCAGTCTAAAACAATGTGGGTTGGCAGGGTATAAAGCCTGAAAATTTCCCGGGAGGGCACAAGGGCTGCTGCCGAGGGTAGTGAGGGTAGGGGTAAGAAACATGTCATATTTGAAATCGGATCTACCACTACCCAAATAACTGTACAGCTATTGGATGGCTAGGTGCGTGTGCAGTGCTTACCTGGGAAAGAGATGGCACCAGTTTGCAGAATGGGAAAAAGGCAAGCTTTGGGCAATGCTCTGCTGGGAAACCTTGTTCCTGCCATTCATGTGGATGTTATTGACCAAGTACACTCCTTAATGGAAATGGTATTCCCTGATGACAGTGGCCTCTTTTAGCAAGATAATGTGTTGAAAAACACAGCAATGAGTTTGAGGTGTTGACTCCATTTCTTCGGATCTCAATCAATTGAGTATCTGTGTGATGTGCTGGAAAACAAGTCCAATCAATTGTTTCCCCCCTTCACAACTTACAGGTCTAAAGGATCTGCTACTGTTGGTTTGGTGCCAAATACCACAGTATACCTGCAGAGGTCTAGTGGTGTCCCTACCATGATGGGTCAGGATTGTTTTGGTGGCAAAAAGGAATGTTTTGGTGGCAAAAGGTGGCAAAAGGGGGACCTACTCAATATTAGGTAGGTCATCATAATGTTTTTGCTGATCTGTGTATATTCAAGGTAGACAACAACACCCTCGTATACGAGATCTTGGATGATTTTACAAAGTTCTAGATGACTGCAAGGGCAGTACAGAGGTTGAAGAACATCTTTGTAGTGTCTGACCTTTGTATTAAAGGCAGCCTTTTTATTTGTCTCCACTTTTTAATCAAATTAAGTGATCTAATTTAATGAATACTTGGGCTCCATAAAGAGCTCTGAAATAGGGGCAATCAGTAGCAGTTCTTGGCAGTGATGGCATTTAGTCCACAGCAATCTATACAATGGAAGAATACTGCCCCAGTAAGGGAATGAGGATTTGCGATAAAATCCTTATGGAGATTCAATGAGATGTATTCCATCATGGCCTAAATCTCTAGGCTACTGAGAGGATATACCTCTCTAGGAGTGGGACCTTAAAAATGATGGCACAATCGTAGGGATGATGCAGGGGTAACTGATCTGAATTGCACTTGGAAAAAACTTCTTAAAAATCTGTGTAATGAGTCAAAACAGAGAAAATAACCCCAGAGATAGCTTCAAAGAGATGCTGGAGAGACATGATTTTGATGAGGAACTTGGAATGACAAGAGGACCCCCTGTAGAGTAACTCAGGGGAGGACTAATCCAACACTGGGGAGTTTAGTTGGAAGAGAAAACACAGAATGAGTGAGAAAGTAGCAGGAAAGAGATGGCCTGGTGGTGAAGCACTCCAGCAGATATCTTAACGGGTATGTTTTGAGAGCAGATGGGTCCAAGGGAAAGAATAGTGTAATCTACTGAGGATGTTTGAATGGTTTGGCAAAGTGACAAGCAAACTGTTTCATGAAGGATGCGGGAACGAAATTACCAGCTGCTCCCAAATCTATGACGACTTTCAAGGTGAAAGTGGACTTGAAGCTATAATACACTGGAATTATGGGGAATTAAGAAGAGGGGTGAGTAGCGTGATCCAGCATTCCCTCATCCAGGCATAATAGACATTGAGTTTCCTTACCGCTGTGGATAATTCTAAATAAAGTGTGCTTTATGTCCACAGTAAATACAAAGACCTTGGGACTGACATCGGAACTTCTCTTTATGGGATAGTCATGACAGACCAAATTGCATAGGCTCTACATTGTAAAGTTGATAGAGGGTAAAAGGAAAAAGCCTATTGTGGGTGAGACCTTTCTTGCGAACGCTGTTAAAAGCGAATGTGTATTTGTATAGCAAGGGTGACCAGGTCTTCAAACTGTAAGAATTTCATATCCAGACAGTTTGTCTTTATTTTACATTGACAAACTCTGCCAGAAGGTGGTCATGAGGGTTTCATTATAGGTTAGTTTAATCATGAGAGTTCATAATTAGCATATTGTCTTACTGTATGCAAACCTTGGTGAAGGTTTAGGAGGGCACTTGCCACAGGCTTTATGAGAGAGATCCAGAACCGCAGCAATGTTGTTGGTCATGGTCCCACAATTTTTTTGCCAGAGCAGAGATGCCCATGCCAAACAGACAGCTAAGGAGGTATGGAGGAACATATTGAGGGCTGGAGTCAGGCAGGGAGGAAGAACAATGGCTCTGGAACCTGTAAATGCCAGTGGCTGTGCGCTACAGTGGAGACCCGTGTGCTGGATCCCAGGAGAGATGGGTATGACACTCACTGTAGATGTCCAATAGACCTGCATTTTTCAGCTGTTTATAAATATGGACTGTCTATAGGCTCAAGCTTTAAGTAAAGTTTTAGTAAGTGTTTAGTAAACAGGAGGCTGGATGAGTTGCAGTATTAAAGAGGTTGTAACACTTATTTTTTACATTAAAATAATAAACATGTTATACTTAGGAAGCCCATACATTAAAATTTTTTTTTTTGCTCAACCAGTGGGTTGAACAAAAAAAAAAAAGATCTGATTCCCCCATCCACACATTTGAGGTGGATGGGGGAATCGCTCCCACAGTGCTATTTTATTCTAGCTGTGGCGAGCCTTCCCCGCAATCAAAATACAATGATCAGTGCCACCGACTATACCGATTAGAGAAAAACAACAGGCTGAGTGCCCATACATGAATTGGAATCCGTCCGATTCCTGCTGAGCCAATCAATTTTCGATCCATGTATGGCTAGCTTTACATGCTCTGTGCAAATGTACTGCACAGAGAGGTCCCTTATTTCCTCTTCTGAGGTCCCCCACTGGCACGCTCCACTCCTCTTTTCTGAGCGCTCCCTCAGCATGCTGTGTGCTGAGGGGGCACCTGCGTGGGCACACTCCTGAGCTGGGCTGTGTGTTTTCAAAGACACACAGTGCAGCTCGGACACGCCCCCCACTCCCTCCATTTACTTCTCACTGGATTTGACAAACAGAAACAGGAGCCGATGGCTCCCACTGCTCTCAGAGACTTCTGTTAATGCAGGAAGAGAGGAGCAGCACAGCTGCACAGAGGACAGTGCTGGATCAAGAGAGGACTCAAGAGAAGTGAAGCTGGCCATAGATGGATCAAATCGTGCCCGGTGCAGCAGGGACCGATTCATTTATGGGCAGGCTGATTGTACCCAATCGATCCATCGATCAACCTGGGTACAACCAGCCTGTCAGATATTTTAGATGTGATTACTGTTGGCGGTTATAGCTGCTAACAGTAATCATTGTGTTCAGCCGGCCGGGAAGGCTCCCTGCCAGCTGAATACAATAGCACTGCAGGAGAGGTTTTCCCTATCAACACTGACTGTGGTATATTTATATAATTGTGCATTTAAACCTGACCTTTTTTATAGCACATTGGGGGTTATGTACGAAAGGATAATCCACTTTGCACTACAAGTGCAAACTACAAGTGCAAAGTGCACTTGAAATTGCACTGAAAATGCACTTGGAAGTGTAGTTGCTGTAAATCTGAAGGGTAGATCTGAAATGAAGGGAAGCTCTTCTGATTTTATCATCCAATCATGTGCAAGCTAAAAAGCTGTTTTTTATCTTCCTTGCATGTCCCCCTCGGATCTACAGCGACTGCACTTCCAAGTGCACTTTCAGTGCAATTTCAAGTGCACTTTGCACTTGTAGTTTGTAGTGCAAAGTGGATTTGCCTTTCGTAAATAACCCCCATAGTGTCTTTGGGTAATACACCCTATCCCTGCACCCGTAGACAATACGGGCACTTACCCTTGTATGTCTGACACACATTAACACCATACTTGTACCAAATCTGAGATTCAGTATTGAGGTCAAAAACAGCCAGGCAACTAGCATTTTTTAGAAACTGACCTTTTTGGATCCACATAGTTTGAAATTAGAGTAAAAAAGGCATTCTGTTGAGAATATTAATTACAACTCCTCTCGGTATTTTAGAAAGAGTGATATGGGAAAGTTTTGAAAGAAAATAATCTTTGTGCAAAGATGTATATTCATTAGGAACGCCCTTTTTCCTTCTGTGACGCAAATTAGATCTTTGCACAACTTAGCAAATATTTGTGACGTTATTAGGAAAAGGAAGTTAGGTTTTACTTTAGTGGGTTGTAGGTGGTAAGAGGATAAGAAGGCACCATCTAGTGGACTCAAAATAATTACAATCAAGGCAGTACAAATGTAACGTCCAAGTCCAAGTGTAAAGTATCATACAGCATATTAACCACTTCAGCCCTGGAAGGATTTACCCCCTTAATGACCAGGCCATTTTTTGCGATACGGCACTACGTAGCTTTAACTGACAATTGCGCGGTCGTGCGACGTTGTACCCAAACAAAATTTATGTCCTTTTTTCCCACAAATAGAGCTCTCTTTTGGTGGTATTCGATCACCTCTGCGGTTTTAATTTTTTGCACTATATACAAAAAAAGACCTACAATTTTGAAAAAAAAACAATATTTTTTACTTTTCCAAAAAAAAAAAAAAAATGGAAAAAAACTATTTTCTTCATTTAGGCTAATAGGTATTCTTCTACAATATTATGGTAAAAAAAATGATTCATAATAAGCGTATATTGATTGGTTTGTGCAAAAGTTATAGCGTCTATAAAATAGGAGATAGATTTATGTTATTTTCATTATTATTAATTTTTTTTACTAGTAATGACGGTGATCAGCGATTTTTAGTGGGACTGCGACATTGCGGTGGACAAGACACTTTTGACACTTTTTTGAGACCAGTGACATTTATACATCGATCAGTGCTATAAAAATGCACTAATTACTGTATAAATGTCACTGGCAGGGAAGGGGTTAACACTGGGGGCGATCAAGGGGTTAAATGTGTTCCCTGGGAAGTGTTTCTAACTGTGGGGGGAGGGGACTGACTGGAGGAGGAGAAAGATCGCTGTTCCTAATCACTAGGAACAGAGGATCACTCTGTACTCCCCTGAGTACAGAGTGATCAGTTTGTACTCATCTGAGTACAGAGGGATCTGTTTGTTTACATTGACAGATCCCCATTCTGGTTTTCTGTGGAACGATCACGGGTGGCCAGCGGACATTGCGGCCACCAGCCAAGCACATCAGCGCAGGCTCGCGCCTCCGGCGCCGTGCCCTCTGTATCTATTGCGCAAAGCGACATATACCTACGGCGATTCGTGCAACAGAGCCGACCTGCCACAATATAACTAAGGCAGTTGGTCGGGAAGTGGTTAAAACATTAGGTAAATGGTGACAACAATGGCTTAGAGAAATTATCAATTATACTTTTCAAGAAACTGCTTAAAGAAACAAGGCACCAGAGGAGGCTATTTTACTACCCATTGAAGCATTATAGAAAGTGTTATGGAGTATGAGGGTTCAAATGCCTCTTGGGGGGATCAGGACGAGGATTTTTCCCCCACTGGAGCAAATTGGATCATACTTTATTACGCTATTTCATTTTATTTTGCTTTTTTCTGGATCAGCTGTGGGTATAGGATTGTGGATATGGAGGTTTTCGATTTGTGTGTGCTTGTGTGCTTTGGTATTTTTTTTTTCTCTGCTGGTGTCTTTTTCAAACAGATTAACTATGCAACTATGTAATAAAGACTTCCTTTTTGGAAGTGTAGGGGCAGTGAAAAATGTTTTCCAAGTATCAAAGCTTATTAATAACAAACAGCCTGGTCTGTTAAATATGCCATTTATAAGTGAAAAAATATATATATATGTTGATCCTGTCAAAAATACAGTGCTCTCTCCTGAGAGCTGTGTACTTGTAAGCAGGTCTTGTCAACCGTGGTTCAGTTGGTGGTTCGGAGTTAGCGGCTGGCCCAGTTGGGGGTAAAGGATTAAGTTATGGTCACTCAGTTCCCGGGCTTTTTGGTCCAAGCCATCCCTCCTGTGGTATAAAAAGGGGGAAGGCTGAGGTCCATTCTGTTCCCGCTTTCAAATCATGGTCCTGGGACTGCTGTGCCTTGCAGTCCACTGAAAACACAGAAGGTTCTGGAGGACTTCCAAGCCATAGAGAATACCAGCATGGACTATCACCTCAAGGAGGTATGCCTGGGCAGCCACACGACGGTCGTTAGGGTTAGGCCAGCCATAGATGGTTCGAATCTCAGCAAGAATCGACTGAGATTCGAACCTTGTTTGGGCAGGCTGAATGTACCAAGTTGATAGATCGGTCAACTTGGGTACAACCAGCCTGCCGGATTCACTTGCAGTTTTTGCTATAGCCACTAGCAATATCACTGTCTGCACCTGGCAGGGATGGCTTCCCCCACCCGCCCCCGCCCCGCCCCAGTGATTGCAGGAAAGAAATTTGCACTGCCTATGGCCTGCCTTAGGAACTAGACATTGTTCATATTGGACTGTAATGTTGAAGTCTCTCCAGTAAAGTTACATTAACTGTTTCAAGCCTGATCTGAAGTTATTCAAAGGGGTGTATGTTGGTTCTGGCGTATCTAAAGAACCAGGGCCTGTAAAGAACAAATGGGTATGAATTAACACCATTACAAAAGGGTAAATTTGGCAAGACAAGGAAGAGAAATGCAGTTGCTAAGAGTAACCACGCACAAGTTCAAGACACAAAGCAACCAGTCATTAGGTGTGGTACCAGGTAAGGTGGCAGGTCCTCTAGTAGTGAGGTGGTTGTGGTCTGGTTCCCTCCCTAGCGGTCGGTTTCCAATAGCAACCAGACCTGAGCCTACGTTATGCAGATCTTTGGGCTGGTTACATATGTACGGAAAGTGAAGACGTTAATAATGAGCACGCGCTGTGTGCTCTGCGGGACCCCATTCTGTTACTGGGAGTAAGGTAACAGTGGTACGCTGGACTGGTGTAGCGGACGCAAGGTCAGCAGCATCCCTCCTAATGCAACATACATCAATTAGAGTGTGTAGTGATACGAGACGGTATTTTTCAAATGAACTCCATCCATGTTAGGCTGTTAGGCTGTCTGAGGGCCTATCCACAAGCAAGAGAGTAGCGTAGGGTTGGGACTGCCGCTTGCAGTCCAACCATAAGTGACCGTTCTGCTGGCCAGAGAACCTGTCATGGTCGTAGGTAGAGGGGAAGCTGTCGCCACTAAGGGGCCAGCCACCTTGATTCCAGGGACCACAATGAGTAGCTGAAGCAAGTACTGGAGCAGTATTCTCACCAACCAGGGACGGTGAAGAATTGGGAAACTTAAGCGGAGGCGACGCTTGCAGAGCAGCCTTGTGTGCCAAGCCAGGGACCGAGCAGGCCAGTGGGGTGGCGCTTGAGGAGTATCTGTGAGTGCCAAGCTAGGGACCCAGCAGGGAAGCGGGGGTGGCGCTTGAGGAAGATACTCAGTGAGAAGGTTGGAAGAGCTCAGGAGATCCAGTGGCAGTGGATCAGCAAGTCTAGTGAGAAGAGACTGGGAGCTCAGTGGAGTGAAGATCTACAAGAAGTGATTGTAGAAGAAGGAAGTGCAGAAGTTCATTACAACTTGTGTTAGAAACTGTTATAAGACTGTTGCCATAGGAAACAGCGCTCCACGCTCCTACACATGCCGATGTGGTGTCCTGCTGGATGCCTTTCCCTGCATTGCTGTCTACCTATAGAAGTGTCGGAGTCTGCTAATTACTATTGCAACTACTAAAGGGTGTCCTGGCCCTAAACCCTCTCTCCCACGGTTTTGTTCAAGAGAAAATTAATCTCTTTGCATTCAAGAAGGGTCTGGCGCTCCATGATTCTAATGCCGCGTACACACGGTCGGACTTTACGGCAGACTTTGCCCGGCGGAGTTTTCAACGTACTTTACGACGGACTTTCTGAATGAACGGACTTGCCTACCAACAATCCGCCAAAGTCTGTCGAATTCGTACGTGATGACGTACGACCGGACTAAAATAAGGATGTTCATAGCCAGTAGCCAATAGCTGCCCTAGCGTGGCTTTTTGTCCGTCGAACTAGCATACAGATGAGCGGACTTTTCCACCGGACTCGAGTTCGACGGATAGATTTAAAACATGTTTCAAATCTAAGTCCGTACAACTTTTGAGCAAACAAAGTCCACTGGAGCCCACACACGATCGAATTGTCCGAAGAAATCCCGTCCGCCGGGCAAAGTCTGCCGTAAAGTCCGCTCGTGTGTACGCGGCATTACTTGCATTACACCCACCATGCCTTATAACCCACTCTACACAGAAGGATGTCAGCTGTCCCTAACTCTGGAGGTTCTCATTAGACCAAAGGGGACCCGGGACCTTGCTACATAAGCATATTATAATACATCCACGTATGTGATTTTTTTCCAAATATCCATCAATTAACAAAGTTCCATATACAGTACCTGGGATTAAGGTATGTATGTCCAGCAAACATAGAATCAAGCATCACACTATCATGCAAGGCATCTAGCTGACATCCTTCTTCTCCTCATCCTCTGCAGCATTGCAATATAGTGTTTAATATATATATATATATATATATATATATATATATATATATATATATATATATATATATAAGTTTTTTTTATATATTTTGTAAATTAAAGGTATGAAATTTATTTATTTTTTTTTTTTTTTGCATTCTCTATTGGCTGGGGTACAGTACCTATAAAGTACCATTTAGCACTGTTTCCAAAATTCATTATATAAGGGATTTTACTACTTTGTGGGCTCAAATAAATTGATTTGTTAAGTGTCAATGAGTACAACCTGTAGTGTAATAGAAGGAAAATATTTGCTAAACAAGAAGTGAGTTTCGATAGGTATGGCAACAGATAGGTTAGAAAAGCACAAGAAGCGGTTCCAAATACAAGAGGGAACTAGTCCTTGCAAGTGGTTCAAAAGATATAAACTGAAATGGAAGAACAAATGTGGACTCAAGGGAAACTCCCAAAGCAAGACTTGATGATGAAGGTGCAGCATTTCTGAGATATAGTGATGTACAATATAAGTTAAAGTTGCCAAAAAATGTTCCACTGTAGGCGAGAGGCGGTCAGAAGTCAGGAATGTAGTCATTTTCCTAGATGAAAGATAAACTGTACCAATCAGGGTCTCCTGAATGATTGCAATGTGTTATGGCAGGGAACAAATCAATAAAGAATGTGGGTCCTGCTAATGGCTGTGAGTTAGTTGCTTCGGGCCCAACTTAAACAGGAAATCCATTTCCCCTCGATGGACTTGTTATGATGAATGATGAGTTTCAATAGGAAACCCCAGTTGGTGGCAAGACACATACAATTTCATTCCTGCTATATAACTTTTACAGAGTTGTAGACACAACGCCTGGGAATATCTGAAGACAAACATTAAATGAGAGGCTAGAGGTATTCCTAGAGGCATGTAAGACCTCCTCTTTTATTTTTATATCTTTATTAGGGATGAGCCCGATGTTCGAGTCGAACGTAAGTGAAACAATAAAAATGAAATATTCCTTTAAATATCGTGCCTGGGGGGTGTCCTTAGTCTGCCTGTAAAGTGGCGCATGTTTCCAGTGTTTAGAACAGTACCACAGCAAAATGACATTTCTAAAGGAAAAAATGCCATTTAAAACTGATCACAGCTGTAATGTATTGTCGGGTCCTGGCAATATACATAAAAATCATTTTAAAAAACGGCATTCCCCCCCCCAGTCTATTACCAGGCCCTTTGGGTCTGGTATGAATATTAAGGGGAACCTCGCACCAAATTTTTTTTTAAAAATGGCGTAGGGGTCCCCCCAAAATCCATACCAGACCCTTATCCGAGCATGCAACCTGGCAGGCTGCAGGAAAAAGGGGGTAAATGAGAGAGCGCCCCCCCTCCTAAACCTTACCAGGCAACATGCTCTCAATATTGGAAGAGTGCTTTGGGTCCCCCAAAACACCTTGTCCCCATGTTGACGTCATGTGACATCAGGGGGGGGGGGGCTGGGTCACCTGTTTACATCACCGGGTGGCGCCCCCCTTGCCTATATAACAGCTGTCACAGCCAAGAGACAGCAGTCTGCGGGACACCTTCCATCGAAGCAGAGCTTTATTTTTTTCTATTTTTTAGGTCCATCGGGTGCCATGATTGAAGATGGATGGACATCGCGGGACTGTCTCCTGTCGTTTTTAATTTTTTGACACTTTTTTTGGTAAATGGGTAGGGGCACAATGTACCCCTACCCATTCACATAGGGAAGGGGGCCGGGATCTGGGGGCCCCTTTGTTAAAGGGTGTTTTCTGATTCCGATAAGCCCCCCACCCGCAGACCCCCACAACCACGGGCAAGGGTTTTGGGGATGAGGCCCTTGTCCCCATCAATATGGGGACCAGGTGCTTTGGGGGGACCCCAAAGCACCCTCCCCATTTTGAGGGCAAGTGGCCTGGTTTGGTTCAGGAGGGGGGGTGCGCTCGCTTGTCCCCCCCCCTTGCCTGGCCTGCCATGGCTGCTTGCTTGGATAAGGGTCTGGTACAAGACCTGAAGGGCCTGGTATGGATTTTGGAGGGGACCCCTACGCCATTTTTTTTACATTTTGGTGTGGAGTTCCCCTTAATATCCATACTATACTTGAAGGGCCTGGTATGGATTGGGGGGGTACCGCACACTGTTTTATCCTTATTGCCAGGAGCCGACAATACATTACAGCTGCAAGCAATTTTAAATGACATATTTTCCTTTAGAGATTTGATTTTGAGGCGGTACTGTAATAAACATCATAAAGATGCACTACTTTACAGGCAGGCTAGGGGGACCTCCCAGGCACGATATTTAAAAAAATATTCAAATCACTGCTCCTGAAAAAATGATTGTTTTTAAAACTTTTTTTTGCATTGATACATGTCCCCTGGGGCAGTACCCGGGTCCCCATACACTTTTTATGGCAATAACTTGCATATAAGCCTTTAAAATGAGCACTTTTGATTTTTCATGTTCGTGTCCCATAGACTTTAACGGTGTTCACATGTTCAAACAAATTTTTTGTCTGTTCGCATGTTCTTGTGCGAACCGAATCGGGGGGTGTTCAACTCATCCCTACTTACCACCAATGTAAGGAGCATTCCTCCCCCAGACCACCAATGTAGGGGCATTCTTCCACCTGGCCGTCAATGTAAAGTACATTCCTTTCACTGACCACCAATGTAAAGGGCATTCCTCCCACTGACCACCAATGGAAGGGGCATTCTTCCCACTGACCACCAATGGAAGGGGCATTCTTCCCACTGACCACCAATGTAAGAAGCATTCTTCCCCCAACCACCAACGTAAGGGACAATCTTCCCCCTTACCACCAATGTAAGGAGCATTCTTCCCCCTGATCACCAACGTAAGGGACAATGTTCCCAATGACCACCAATGTAGGGGCATTCTTCCTCCTGACCACCAATGTAATTTTAGCAAGGATTCCCTGGTTTCTGAAAATTATAGTTCTTTTGGGGTAGTAAGGTTGAGAAAGGAAGCTGTAGAAGATCTGTACAAATATAAAATTGTTTATTACTTATTGTGCAATGGGGGAGATTTACTAAAACTGGAGCACTCAGAATCTGGTGCAGCTGTGCATGGTAGCCAATCAGCTTCTAACTTCAGATTGTTCAATTAAGCTTTGGCAATAAAACCTGAAAGCTGATTGGTTTCTGTGCAGAGCTGCACAAGATTTGGAGTGCTCCAGTTTTAGTAAATAACACCCAATGCCTTTTAGCCAGTTGGAAGTTCAATTGGAAGTTTCATGTTTGAACAGGGTTCTCCTTTACAGCATGAACTGTAAAAGACATTCATTTGTATGAACAGATATATGAGTATGAGTAACGTGTCTATTAAATTTCCCCCAGCTCATACTGTTCATAGTAGAGACTGTAGAGGAATCATTAGGAGGAAAGGGAAAGGTCAGCAAATCCCGGCCTCCTAAGTAACTGGATATTGATCTTACCCGCGCTCAGGCTAATTTTACACAATAGCTGTTACCAAATGTCTTATTTGCTGTGATAATTTATGAGAGAGCGTAGCAACAAATTGCTTGTGTCATGTGACCCTCTATAACAGATTACATGGAGGCGATTGGCCCCTCTGACTGTTTGACGTCTTTCTAAAGATCCCATTCCTTCCAACCTTTATTATATACTGAACATTACCATGGACTTACTAACTGACTTTTTCCTGACATTAAATTTAAGTAATTGTTATCAGCTACCTAGCTGAGGTCTGAATATTCATAAAGCCTACAAAATGAAACATCACATTGGGAGTACATTTAGGTTGAGCTTTGAAGAGCATTAGTGAAAATTGAATTATCTTCTGAGAAATATGTATTATATAAGTGCTGAGGTTGCCTACCCCTGCTTTAGGGAGCCTGTTTGTTCGGGGAGGGGCCCCTCCCATCAGGAAATCCGAAGAGGACTGTTGCTCTTTATGCTGTGTTTTTCTCCTTTAATGTTCTGTTAGCAGGCCATAACCTCCTCTTGACAGAACTATAGGTGAAAGTGTATTTGGAGTGACTTGTGTGCTTTGATTGTTGTTCTTTCTGTCAGTAGGGTCATAACCCCTTTTTGACAGAAAGTTTTGTAAAGTGTACAGGTAGCTGGTAGGACAGGATGTTATTGTGTTTGTTTTTCAGGACTCCTTCGGATGGGACAGCTGTCTATCTACCTCCGGCTGGAGCTGCGGATCCTGTGGACAGAGGGTTTCCCTTGAGGGGGAAATGCTCTAGACCTATGTATATTGTATGATTGTTTAGTTCTAGGGATGTTGTAGTTAAGTGTGTATTGCGGGTATTATACATGCTGTAAATACTGAAAAGAAACAATTTTATATTTTTCTATGTATATATATATATATATATATATATATATATATATATATATATATATATATTAGCACATATTCCCCGTCCAAGTTTGTTTCCTTTTCCCCCTCCAATTTATCTTATGTGATACCCTTGCTCCTGGGCCCCCGGAGCCATTTTTCCCAATGCTCCCAGCCAAAGGACTGACTGGATTTTGGTCGGAGGTGAGCGTAACACCCTCTGGTGCTAGAGATAGGATTTTTGTGAACAGGTAAATTTAGGCAGGCCTGGCTAGCAGTCAGGCCTGTTTGTTTTGTTTCATTCTGGGCTGGAAGTGGCTCAGGGTAGCAGCTGGTGACTCACAGGCAGCATTGCCAAAACCTCCCTCTTCTTTCCAGAAGATTCTGGAAAGATAGGAGGAGAGGAGAGGTGGAGCTGTCTGGGGTATTCTAAGGAGCTTGACCAATCCAAGTTGGACAGCACCAACAGGTAAAGATAGCACTCTATGCAAGCAGCCAGATGGGTCCCCAAAAAAGCTCACCTCCAGTTGTGTCTGTTTGCTCCATATTTCCACTATATGTCTGTAGCACCCTCTAGTTAGGTAGGTGCTAGAGTGAGGATTTTTCTAGCAGAGTAGGAAAATTTAAGCAGGCCTAGCTGGTGGCTAGGCTTGTTTGTTTTCATTCTGGGCTGGGTGTGGCTCAGGGCAGGGTTGGGTGACTCGCAGGTAGCATCACTGTCACCTCCCTCTTCTTTCTAGAAGGTGCTAGAAAGAAGGAGAGTAGAGGTGGAGCTGTCTGGGGTAATTTCAGGAGCCTTAACCAATCCCCAACTTGGATTGGCAGGGGGCAGGCCTCCTTAACCACTTAAGGACCGCCTCACGCCGATGTACGTCGGCAAGGCGGCACGGGCAGGCAAAATCACGTACATGTACGTGATTTGCCTCCCGCGGGTGGGGGGTCCGATCGGACCCCCCCCCGCCGCCCGAGGCGGTCCCGTTCTGTCCCCCGGCGATCAGAGACGAGGGGGAGGCCATCCGTTCGTGGCCCCCCCCTCGCGATCGCCGCCGGCCAATGGGAACACTTCTTTGCTGCTGTATGCTAAACAGCAGCAAAGGAAGTGATGTCATCTCCCCTCGGGTCGGTAGTTTCCGTTCCGGCCCGAGGAGAGACGACATGTGAGTGAGTGCACAACACTACACACACACAGTAGAACATGCCAGGCACACTAAACACCCCGATCCCCCCCCCGATCGCCCCCCGATCCCCCCCCAATCACCCCCCCCCCCCTGTCACAAACTGACACCAGCAGTTTTTTTTTTTTTTTTTTGTTTTTCTGATTACTGCTGTGTCAGTTTGTGACAGTTACTGTGTTAGCACAGTTACTGTTACCCCCCTGTAGGTCTAGGGTACCCCCCTAACCCCCCCTAATAAAGTTTTAACCCCTTGATCACCCCCCGTCACCAGTGTCGCTAAGCGATCATTTTTCTGATCGCTGTATTAGTGTCGCTGGTGACGCTAGTTAGTGAGGTAAATATTTAGGTTCGCCGTCAGCGTTTTATAGCGTCAGGGACCCCCATATACTATCTAATAAATGTTTTAACCCCTTGATTGCCCCCTAGTTAACCCTTTCACCACTGATCACCGTATAACCGTTACGGTTGACGCTGGTTAGTTCGTTTATTTTTTATAGTGTCAGGGCACCCGCCGTTTATTACCGAATAAAGGTTTAGCCCCCCGATCGCCCGGCGGTGATATGCGTCGCCCCAGGCAGCGTCAGATTAGCGCCAGTACCGCTAACACCCACGCACGCAGCATACACCTCCCTTAGTGGTATAGTATCTGATCGGATCAATATCTGATCCGATCAGATCTATACTAGCGTCCCCAGCAGTTTAGGGTTCCCAAAAACGCAGTGTTAGCGTGATCAGCCCAGATACCCGCTAGCACCTGCGTTTTGCCCCTCCGCCCGGCCCAGCCCAGCCCAGCCCACCCAAGTGCAGTATCGATCGATCACTGTCACTTACAAAACACTAAACGCATAACTGCAGCGTTCGCAGAGTCAGGCCTGATCCCTGCGATTGCTAACAGTTTTTTTGGTAGCATTTTGGTGAACTGGCAAGCACCAGCACCAGGCGTCAGGTTAGCGCCAGTACCGCTAACACCCACGCACGCACCGTACACCTCCCTTAGTGGTATAGTATCTGAACGGATCAATATCTGATCCGATCAGATCTATACTAGCGTCCCCAGCAGTTTAGGGTTCCCAAAAACGCAGTGTTAGCGGGATCAGCCCAGATACCTGCTAGCACCTGCGTTTTGCCCCTCCGCCCGGCCCAGCCCAGCCCACCCAAGTGCAGTATCGATCGATCACTGACACTTACAAAACACTAAACGCATAACTGCAGCGTTCGCAGAGTCAGGCCTGATCCCTGCGATCGCTAACAGTTTTTTTTGTAGCGTTTTGGTGAACTGGCAAGCACCAGCCCCAGGCAGCGTCAGGTTAGCGCCAGTACCGCTAACACCCACGCACGCACCGTACACCTCCCTTAGTGGTATAGTATCTGATCGCATCAATATTTGATCCGATCAGATCTATACTAGCGTCACCAGCAGTTTAGGGTTCCCAAAAACGCAGTGTTAGCGGGATCAGCCCAGATACCTGCTAGCACCTGCGTTTTGCCCCTCCGCCCGGCCCAGCCCACCCAAGTGCAGTATCGATCGATCACTGTCACTTACAAAAGACTAAAACGCATAACTGCAGCGTTCGCAGAGTCAGGCCTGATCCCTGCGATCGCTAACAGTTTTTTGGTAGCGTTTTGGTGAACTGGCAAGCGCCAGCGGCCTAGTACACCCCGGTCGTAGTCAAACCAGCACTGCAGTAACTCGTGGTGACGTGGCGAGTCCCATAAGTGCAGTTCAAGCTGGCGAGATGGCAAGCACAAGTAGTGTCCCGCTGCCACCAAAAAGACAAACACAGCCCCGTCGTGCCCATAATGCCCTTCCTGCTGCATTCGCCAATCCTAATTGGGAACCCACCGCTTCTGCAGCGCCCGTACTTCCCCCATTCACATCCCCAACCAAATGCAGTCGGCTGCATGAGAGGCATTTTTATGTCCTCCCAAGTACCCCTACCCAGCGAACCCCCCAAAAAAGATGTTGTGTCTGCAGCAAGCGCGGATATAGGTGTGACACCCGCTATAATTGTCCCTCCTGTCCTGACAATCCTGGTCTTTGCATTGGTGAATGTTTTGAACGCTACCATACACTAGTTGACTATTAGCGTAGGGTACAGCATTGCACAGACTAGGCACACTTTCACAGGGTCTCCCAAGATGCCATCGCATTTTGAGAGACCCGAACCTGGAACCGGTTACCGTTATAAAAGTTATTTACAAAAAAAGTGTAAAAAAAAAAAAAAATATGAAATAAAAAAAAATAGTTGTTGTTTTATTGTTCTCTCTCTCTCTATTCTCTCTCTCTATTGTTCTGCTCTTTTTTACTGTATTCTATTCTGCAATGTTTTATTGTTATTGTTATTGTTATTGTTATTATGTTTTATCATGTTTGTTTTTCAGGTGTGTAATTATTTACACTTTACTGTTTACTGTGCTTTATTGTTAACCATTGTTAACCATTTTTTTGTCTTCAGGTACGCCATTCACGACTTTGAGTGGTTATACCAGAATGATGCCTGCAGGTTTAGGTATCATCTTGGTATCATTCTTTTCAGCCAGCGGTCGGCTTTCATGTAAAAGCAATCCTAGCGGCTAATTAGCCTCTAGACTGCTTTTACAAGCCGTGGGAGGGAATGCCCCCCCCCCCCACCGTCTTCCGTGTTTTTCTCTGGCTCTCCTGTCTCAACAGGGAACCTGAGAATGCAGCCGGTGATTCAGCCAGCTGACCATAGAGCTGATCAGAGACCAGAGTGGCTCCAAACATCTCTATGGCCTAAGAAACCGGAAGCTACGAGTATTTCATGACTTAGATTTCGCCGGATGTAAATAGCGCCATTGGGAAATTGGGGAAGCATTTTATCACACCGATCTTGGTGTGGTCAGATGCTTTGAGGGCAGAGGAGAGATCTAGGGTCTAATAGACCACAATTTTTTCAAAAAAGAGTACCTGTCACTACCTATTGCTATCATAGGGGATATTTACATTCCCCGAGATAACAATAAAAATGATTAAAAAAAAAAATATGAAAGGAACAGTTTAAAAGTAAGATTAAAAAAGCAAAAAAATAATAAAGAAAAAAACAAAACAAAAAAAAAACACCCCTGTCGCCCCCTGCTCTCGCGCTAAGGCGAACGCAAGCGGCGGTCTGTCGTCAAACGTAAACAGCAATTGCACCATGCATGTGAGGTATCGCCGCGAAGGCCAGATCGAGTGCAGTAATTTTTCCAGTAGACCTCCTCTGTAAATCTAAAGTGGTAACCTGTAAAGGCTTTTGAAGGCTTTTAAACATGTATTTATTTTGTTGCCACCGCACGTTTGTGCGCAATTTTAAAGCATGTCATGTTTGGTATCCATGTACTCGGCCTAAGATCATCTTTTTTATTTCATCAAACATTTGGGCAATATAGCGTGTTTTAGTGCATTAAAATTTAAAAAAGTGTGTTTTTTCCCCAAAAAATGCGTTTGAAAAATCGCTGCGCAATTACTGTGTGAAAAAAAAAAATGAAACACCCACCATTTTAATCTGTAGGGCCTTTCCATAAAAAAAATATATAATGTTTGGGGGTTCAAAGTAATTTTTTTGCAAAAAAAAAAAACTTTTTCATGTAAACAATAAGTGTCAGAAAGGGCTTTGTCTTCAAGTGGTTAGAAGAGTGGGTGATGTGTGACATAAGCTTCTAAATGTTGTGCATAAAATGCCAGGACAGTTCAAAACCCCCCCAAATGACCCCATTTTGGAAAGTAGACACCCCAAGCTATTTGCTGAGAGGCATGTCGAGTCCATGGAATATTTTATATTGCGACACAAGTTGCGGGAAAGAGACAAATTTTTTTTTTTTTTTTTTTTTTTTGCACAATGTTGTCACTAAATGATATATTGCTCAAACATGCCATGGGAATATGTGAAATTACACCCCAAAATACATTCTGCTGCTTCTCCTGAGCACGGGGATACCACATGTGTGAGACTTTTTGGGAGCCTAGCCGCGTACGGGACCCCGAAAACCAAGCACCGCCTTCAGGCTTTCTAAGGGCGTGAATTTTTGATTTCACTCTTCACTGCCTATCACAGTTTCGGAGGCCATGGAATGCCCAGGTGGCACAAAACCCCCCCAAATGACCCCATTTTGGAAAGTAGACACCCCAAGCTATTTGCTGAGAGGTATAGTGAGTATTTTGCAGACCTCACTTTTTGTCACAAAGTTTTAAAAATTGAAAAAAGAAAAAAAAAATGTTTTTTCTTGTCTTTCTTCATTTTCAAAAACAAATGAGAGCTGCAAAATACTCACCATGCCTTTCAGCAAATAGCTTGGGGTGTCTACTTTCCAAAATGGGGTCATTTGGGGGGGGTTTGTGCCACCTGGGCATTCCATGGCCTCCGAAACTGTGATAGGCAGTAAAGAGTGAAATCAAAAATTTTCACCCTTAGAAATCCTGAAGGCAGTGATTGGTTTTCGGGGTCCCATACGCGGCTAGGCTCCCAAAAAGTCCCACACATGTGGTATCCCCATACTCAGGAGAAGCAGCTAAATGTATTTTGGGGTGCAATTCCACATATACCCATGGCCTGTGTGAGCAATATATCATTTAGTGACAACTTTATGAAAAAAAAAAAAAAAAAAAGTGTCACTTTCCTGCAACTTGTGTCAAAATATAAAATATTCCATGGACTCAATATGCCTCTCAGCAAATAGCTTGGGGTGTCTACTTTCCAAAATGGGGTCATTTTGGGGGGTTTTGTGCCACCTGGGCATTCCATGGCCTCCGAAACTGTGATAGGCAGTGAAGAGTGAAAGCAAAAATTTACACCCTTAGAAATCCTGAAGGCGGTGATTGGTTTTCGGGGCCCCGTACGTGGCTAGGCTCCCAAAAAGTGCCACACATGTGGTATCCCCATACTCAGGAGAAGCAGCTAAATGTATTTTGGGGTGCAATTCCACATAGGCCCATGGCCTGTGTGAGCAATATATCATTTAGTGACAACTTTTTGTAAATATTTTTTTTTTTTTTTGTCATTTTTCAATCACTTGGGACAAAAAAAATAAATATTCAATGGGTTCAACATGCCTCTCAGCAATTTCCTTGGGGTGTCTACTTTCCAAAATGGGGTCATTTGGGGGGGTTTTGTACTGCCCTGCCATTTTAGCACCTCAAGAAATGACATAGGCAGTCATAAACTAAAAGCTGTGTAAATTCCAGAAAATGTACCCTAGTTTGTAGACGCTATAACTTTTGCGCAAACCAATAAATATACGCTTATTGACATTTTTTTTACCAAAGACATGTGGCCGAATACATTTTGGCCTAAATGTATGACTAAAATTTAGTTTATTGGATTTTTTTTATAACAAAAAGTAGAAAATATCATTTTTTTTCAAAATTTTCGGTCTTTTTCCGTTTATAGCGCAAAAAATAAAAACCGCAGAGGTGATCAAATACCATCAAAAGAAAGCTCTATTTGTGGGAAGAAAAGGACGCAAATTTCGTTTGGGTACAGCATTGCATGACCGCGCAATTAGCAGTTAAAGCGACGCAGTGCCAAATTGGAAAAAGACCTCTGGTCCTTAGGCAGCATAATGGTCCGGGGCTCAAGTGGTTAAATACCCAGGGTTAGCCCAGCTGGGGAGGAGTTGTCGGGTGGAAGAGCTGGAGTGAGAGATTGTGGAGGCTGCCGGGCCTTTGAGGGAGCTCCCCTGTCTGGGGGGGGGGGGTTGACCTTGGGCCTGGGCTCAGGAGCAGTCGGGACCACCTTCAAGAATGCATGCAGAGGTCCTGGACTGGAGGCACAAGAGAGAGCAAAGAGAGGACAGTGGGAGAGAGCACTACTAAGAGACTCCAGGGAGGACAACTGGTTGCAGCCAGGAGGGCTGGTGAGTGAGGCACAGTCGGGAGGGCTGGGAGCTTGTAGTTTGAGATGGGTGCAGAACCAAAAGTGTGGACTGTGGTGAAAGAGGCAGTGGAGAGAGGCAGCCAGGTGGGCTGGCAGGGCCTGAAGATGGCTTACTGAGCTCAGTAGCCGCGTGTAGGACAGCTAGCACCAGAGACTTTCTATTTTGCTACACTATAGGGGCCCGCGGTCCCTGCCTGCAAAGGGCAATTGATGAAGGCCTGGCTGAGCCAGTGTCAGGCCTAACCACTTTGTGCTAGATGTGCCTGAAGATTAGAGAGGAAGCGAAGCAATGTGCTGGAGGAGAAAGACCTGGAGATTAGAGAAGTGATGTGCAGGAGTAGAAATGGAGTGTATATACTGGCCTGTATATATCTGTCCCAAGCAAGTGCTACCAATTTTACTGGGCATCAAATATTTCCCTTACCCCATCCAAGTTCAATCCCCTTAATAAACAAACAAAAAAAAAAAGCATGGGGGCTGTTCTATGTCTCTGAGTGTCTGTGAATGCCAGGTTGGGCAGGGTGACAGATAATCCAACATTTCAGCAGCCCCTATGGGGGTATCGCTACATATTCATACAGAATAGACTAGTGATTCAGGAAAATACTGCATTATGGCAACTAGATGCAGCCGATGATCATAGGAAATAAAAAGGTATTTACCATGATGGTCAGCTCCATATAATGGCCATAAGCCTAGGTTCACATTGCTGCGGGTTAGAAATCGTACGAGTTCAGCTGAACTTGCACAATTTCAACCCAGCAAATGCAGTTCAACTTCAGTGGTGATTTGACAGACATCTGTGCAGGAACTGCACAGATGTCTATACAAATTGCCCCCCGAAGTTGCCAAAAGTAGTACAGGAACTACTTTTGGGAATTTGTGCAGCGCCGCAAAGTCGGCGCTGCACAAATTCGGACGGTGGCATTGCCGGCAATAGCCGCCGACTTGACATGCGATTTGACATGTCAAATCACATACCAAATCATTCCAATGTGAACCTAGGCCAAAGGCCGTACACACAATCTGAAAATTGTATGAAAAATACAGCTTTCGAATCAATCATACAGTAATTGGATCGTTAGTACAGAGCTTTCGAGAGGCGATCACGACAGTTCATTCGATATTATCCGATCGGACATGCATGAAAATTATTCTCCTATAAGACCAGATTGTACAATTTCCGTTTAATCGGTACAGTTGTCGTCTGAAAATACAATACTAATACACTACAACACATGACATCACTTCCGATTTTTTACGAGTCGTACGAGAATTTTTGTAACTTTAGTAAACTCCTCATGTTCGATATGTGACTAGCATGCAAAATAAAAAAACCAGATCGTGTGTACGGGGCTTAACCTCCCTGACGGTTTTCCCAAGTGTGGCTCGGGGTTAAATTTTAGCACCATTAGCGGTAACCCCGAGCCACACTTGGGATTACATTGCAGGATCCTGGTGCGGTGTTACTTACTTTGTCCCCAGGATCCTGTGATGTCCCCCGCTGTGTCTGCAGGCTCTGTCTCCTCCGAAGCCTCTCTGTGCCAGGCTCCGTTCCCCGCGAGCGTCGCGACACACGGGGGCGGAGCCTGGCGGCAAATTAAAAAAAAACTAAAAATCATAACACATACAGTACTGTAATCTTACAGATTACAGTACTATATGAAATTATTTCACATCCCTTTTGTCCCCAGTGCTTTGTCCAATGCCCTGCATGCAGTTTTATATTATATATACTGTTCTTTCTGCCTGGAAACTTGAGATTGTCCATAGCAACCAAAAAGTGTCCCTTTACGTCAAAAGTGGGTTTAGACCAGCTAGAAAACAGTGATAGTAAATTAGAACACTTCTCCCCGGTGGGCCTAGTAATTTAGTAGCATGTGCTGATTGGTGGACTACTGCTCCCAGCTAGTCCGGTCTGCAAATCCTGCGCCCTCAGGCCGCAGCGATTTGACATTCTCCCCACAATCTCTCCTCTGGCCTCGCACCCAACTCCCCTGGCATGCCTCATCCAGAGCTCCACTGTGGTCCACTCAATGACCTTCTTCTGCCCTGAGTCCATGATGGAGAACTTTAACTGGACATACGTTCCGGCAGCTTCTCCAGTCCCTCTGTTCCAGAACACTTAATCCATGACCGCGTAAAGATGAAGCTCCCTCCCAGCTCACCTGTGCTCCTCTGCTAGGCCCCGCCCCCCCAGAGGGGGTGGGGCCCCTGCTGCTGCCTAGTACTCCATTCTCCACTTCTCCCAGCTGACAACTCCTCCCCCAGCGGGCTGTTACCTCAGCTTATATGGGAGGCCTGCCCCCTGCCAATTCCAGTTGGGGATTGGTCAAGGCTCCTCACATGAGCTGCCTGCCACTCCAATCCTAGGCCCTGCCCCTCTTCCAGATCATTCTTTCTGGAAGCAGGGGAGGCGCCTCAGAACTAAAGCACAGGTGGTCAAACCCACTGCTGCACTAACCACTCCCTGCCCCCCAGATCAAAACAAGAAAGCCTAGCCTGAAGCATAGGCCTGCCCAAATTTACCTGCACTGACAGTTTCCCTTACAAAATCCTCACTCTAGCATCTACCTATGGTAGAGGGTGCTACGTGTATAAACCAAATGAATGGAAATATATATAACTTTGAGCTGTAGCTAAATGTCTGTAGATTCTCCCAGATTAAGCGTTTCCTACACACCTTATGGACAGACAAACCTACACCCCCCCCCCCCCCCCCAAACCTGTGGTCTATGAACAATGGTGCTCCAACCTCATAGATCAGAGTGGTGGGATTTCGATTATATATGCCCCTTTGGTGGACAAGACAAGCTCACCCCTCTATGCTCAAGCTTGGGAGTTTGAACTGTAACTCCAACTGGATCCAGGAAAATGGTTTCTCTCTTTTCGAAGCTCATATAAAGGTATTTTAAATACTGGTCTAGTTGAAGCAAATGTTAAGATACTCACTAGATGGTACTATGTCCTATCCAGATTAGCAAGAATTTATTCAGACGCTTCTCCCTTGTGTTTCAGGGATTGTAATCAGGCGGGTACTATGTACCATATCTGGTGGACCTGTCCACACATCAGAAGCTTCTGGAACAAATTCTTCCATTTAGTGAGGAAAGTCACTGGTATGGCAATTCCCCAGGACCACTCCTAACATACTCAAACCCTGATATTTTTTAAGCTTTTGGTGGCTAAAATTTCCTTGGCAGGGGCCTGGAAGAAGCCCAGGGTATCAATGCTGATAACAAAACGCAAAATCTCTTGGATCATGACAAAAGAACAAATTGCAGCAAAACTTTTAGACAAGGTATCTACGTTTGAAGCAATTTGGGAGCCCTGGGCTTCATATATAAAAGTCCCCCTTCACCCTTCATAAAACCCTCTAAGCAGACTCTACTGGATGCCTTGCTCTTCCCCTCTCCTTTCTTCCATCGATGCTCTATCAATACTCTTTCTTCTCTTCTTTCTCTTTTCTCCTTCCTTCTGGTGTAATACCGAATGGCATAGTTAGGTTACTTTTCGAGTTCATAGTTCTGAATTAGTGAATACAGTGGGAGATTTTTCCTAGCTGGGAATCTCCACTCTACATCAACAATATTTCTGATTTAGTGCCACAGGAGTGCATAACATGAGACTTCTCAGCAAAAGTAGGTGGAGGGGGGCAGGTTCGCGGTTCTCTGTCCGCCTACGGGAGGGCTGTGCAGGCCACAGCGTAATCCCTTTGGGGGTGGCCTTTATGAGCTCTCTGGGGGTCGCCTGGGCCTACGTTATTGCGGCTGCTTCCCCTTCACTGCCCCCATTCTATATTCTTATCAGAAACACTGAGAATTTAACTCAATTCAATATGCAGACAGCTCATGTATAATTCCTGCCTTATGGATGGACATTTAATCACAGCTGTATTTTAAGCATTTATTGTTACATATCTAACCTATGTCTGTAAGTCTCTCTCGGAGGGGGTACTATCTATATTGTTATTTTGTCTATTTAAATTGAAAATTCCAATAAACATATTGAACAAGAAATTTAACATGGATTATGCTACTAAGTGTACTTAACGTTGCAAACAAATATTAACATAACTTGTTTCATCAGAGTGTCATGCATCACTGTCATAGTATAAATGGTTAAAGTACCCACAGTGTCATATAATTGAGAGCTGCGATCAGAAACCCTCTTACACTGTGGGGGAATAAGTGAAGTGATTGCCAAGCACTGTGCAAGCTCTTGTCGTCAAGTAGGGGGGTGGTATGCATCACTGAGAGGACGAGTGACGGCGCTTAATGAAATGTGCGCGTGGGACTAATTACTAAACAGATTGAGGCAGCTTTTTGTTCTTCAGCTGATGTGGAACTACAAGTCCCAGCATGCCTTACTAAATCTAAGTTATTTAGCAACACATTTGTTTTTAAATGTCTGCTGTACATCCTTGTTGAGTTTTTATTTTAAATGTATGTTTAATAGAAAGTTTTCAACAGTCATAGAAAAATATGGCTCAGCATTGTATACAGATATAGACAGGTCTTTTTTTCTCAAAGCATAGGTGTAGGAACTCACCTCTTCTCAGTCACTTCTTGTCTCCACCTTCTACCCACCTCCGAGCACCATTCATTGGTTCCACCCTCTACCCACTTTCGAGCACCATTCATTGATCCCACCCCCTACCCACCTCTGAGCACTATTCATTGGTTCCACCCCCTACCCACCTCTAAGCACCATTCATTGGTCCCACCCCCTACCCACCTCTGAGCACCATTCATTGGTCCCACCCCCTACCCACCTTTGAGCACCATTCATTGGTTCCACCCCCTACCTACTTCTGAGCATCATTCATGTTTCACCCCTACCCACCTCTGAGCACCATTCGTTGGTTCCATCCCCTACCCACCTCTGAGCACCAGTCATTGGTTCCACCCCCTACCCACCTCTGAGCCCCATTTATTGGTCCCACCACCTACCCACCTCTAAGCACCATTCATTGGTTCCACCCCCTACTCACCTCTGAGCACCATTCATTGGTTCCATCCCCTACCCACCTCTGAGCACCATTCATTGGTTCCACCCCCTACCCACCTCTGAGCACCATTCATTGGTTCCACCCCCTACCCACCTCTGAGCACCATTTATTGGTTCCACCCTCTACCCACCTCTGAGCACCATTCATTGGTTCCACCCCCTACCCACTTCTGAGCACCATTCATTGGTTCCACCCCCTACCCACCTCTGAGTACCATTCATTGGTTCCACCCCCTACCTACTTCTGAGCATCATTCATGTTTCACCCCTACCCACCTCTGAGCACCATTCGTTGGTTCCACCCCCTACCCACCTCTGAGCACCAGTCATTGGTTACACCCCCTACCCACCTCTGAGCCCCATTTATTGGTCCCACCCCCTACCCACCTCTAAGCACCATTCATTGGTTCCACCCCCTACTCACCTCTGAGCACCATTCATTGGTTCCATCCCCTACCCACTTCTAAGCACCATTCATTGGTTCCACCCCCTACCCACCTCTGAGCACCATTCATTGGTTCCACCCCCTACCCACCTCTGAGCACCATTTATTGGTTCCACCCTCTACCCACCTCTGAGCACCATTCATTGGTTCCACCCCCTACCCACTTCTGAGCACCATTCATTGGTTCCACCCCCTACCCACCTCTGAGTACCATTCATTGGTTCCACCCGCTACCCACCTTTGAGCACCATTCACTGGTTCCACCCCTACACACCTCTGCCACCATTCATTGGTTCCAGGTCCACCCCCTACCCACCTCTAAGCACCATTTATTGGTTCCACCCCCTACCCACCTCTGAGCACCATTCATTGGTTCCACCCCCTACCCACCTCTGAGCACCATTCATTGGTCCCACCCCCTACCCACCTCTGAGCACCATTCATTGGTTCCACCCCCTACCTACTTTCGAGCACCATTCATTGATCCCACCCCCTACCCACCTCTGAGCACCATTCGTTGGTTCCACCCCCTACCCACTTCTGAGCACCATTCATTGGTTCCACCCCCTACCCACCTCTGAGCACCATTCATTGGTTACTCCCCCTACCCACCTCGGAGCACTATTTATTGGTTCCACCCCCTACCTACTTTCGAGCACCATTCATTGATCCCACCCCCTACCCACCTCTGAGCATCATTTGTTGGTTTCACCCCCTACCCACCTCTGAGCACTATTCATTGGTCCCACCCCCTACCCACCTCTGAGCACCATTCATTGGTTCCACCCCCTGCCCTCCTCTGAGCACCATTCATTGGTTCCACCCCCTACCCACCTCTGAGCACCATTCATTGGTTCCACCCCCTACCCACCTCTGAGCACCATTCATTGGTTCCACCCCCTACCCACCTCTGAGCGCCATTCATTGGTTCCACCCCCTACCTACTTTTGAGCGCCATTCATTGGTTCCACCCCCTACCTACTTTCGAGCACCATTCATTGATCCCACCCCCTACCCACCTCTGAGCACCATTCATTGGTTCCACCCCCTACCCACCTCTGAGCACCATTCATTGGTTCCACCCCCTACCCACCTCTGAGCACCATTCATTGGTTACACCCCCTACCCACCTCTGAGCACCATTCGTTGGTTCCACCCCCTACCTACTTTCGAGTACCATTCATTGGTTACACCCCCTACCCACCTCGGAGCACTATTCATTGGTTCCACCCCCTACCTACTTTCGAGCACCATTCATTGATCCCACCCCCTACCCACCTCTGAGCATCATTTGTTGGTTCCACCCCCTACCCACCTCTGAGCACTATTCATTGGTCCCACCCCCTACCCACCTCTGAGCACCATTCATTGGTTCCACCCCCTGCCCTCCTCTGAGCACCATTCATTGGTTCCACCCCCTACCCACCTCTGAGCACCATTCATTGGTTCCACCCCCTACCCACCTCTGAGCACCATTCATTGGTTCCACCCCCTACCCACCTCTGAGCGCCATTCATTGGTTCCACCCCCTACCTACTTTCGAGCACCATTCATTGATCCCACCCCCTACCCACCTCTGAGCACCATTCATTGGTTCCACCCCCTACCCACCTCTGAGCACCATTCATTGGTTCCACCCCCTACCCACCTCTGAGCACCATTCATTGGTTCCACCCCCCTACCCACCTCTAAGCACCATTCATTGGTTCCACCCTCTACCCACCTCTGAGCACCATTCATTGGTTCCACCCCCCTACCCACCTCTGAGCCCCATTTATTGGTCCCACCCCCTACCCACCTCTGAGCACCATTCTTTGGTTCCACCCCCTGCCCACCTCTGAGCACTATTCATTGGTTCCACCCCCTACCCACCTCTGAGCACCATTCATTGGTTCCACCCCCTACCCACCTCTGAGCACCATTCATTGGTATCACCCCCTACCCACCTCTGAGCGCCATTCATTGGTTCCACCCCCTACCCACCTCTGAGCACCATTCATTGGTTCCACCCCCTACCTACTTCTGAGCATCATTCATGTTTCACCCCTACCCACCTCTGAGCACCATTCGTTGGTTCCACCCCCTACCCACCTCTGAGCACCATTCATAGGTTACACCCCCTACCCACCTCTGAGCCCCATTTATTGGTCCCACCCCCTACCCACCTCTGAGCACCATTCATTGGTTCCACCCCCTACCCACCTCTAAGCACCATTCATTGGTTCCACCCCCTACCCACCTCTGAGCACCATTCATTGGTTCCACTCCCTACCTACCTCTGAGCACCATTCATTGGTCCACCCCCTACCCACCTCTGAGCACCATTCATTGGTTCCACCCCCTACCTACTTCTGAGCATCATTCATGTTTCACCCTCTACCCACCTCTGAGCACCATTCGTTGGTTCCACCCCCTACCCACCTCTGAGCACCATTCATTGGTTACACCCCCTACCCACCTCTGAGCCCCATTTATTGGTCCCACCCCCTACCCACCTCTGAGCACCATTCATTGGTTCCACCCCCTACCCACCTCTGAGCGCCATTCATTGGTTACACCCCCTACACACCTCTGAGCACCATTCATTGGTTCCACCCCCTACCCACCTCTAAGCACCATTTATTGGTTCCACCCCCTACCCACCTCTGAGTGCAATTCATTGGTTCCACCCCCTACCCACCTCTGAACACCATTAATTGTTTCCACCCCCTACCCACCTGCCTAATTTGTATGGAATTTCTTAATAACAACAAGAAAAGCAGTAAAGTAGATCCTTCGCAGCCAGCAGTAATAGATCCGTCCCAGCAACAATACATTCCCCCAGCAACAATGGACCCAACAACAATGGCAGCAACAACAGATTTCCCAGCAGCCAGCCCAGCACCAATAGACTCTCCAGCAGCCAGCAACAATAGAAACCTCCCTCAATAGTAGATGCCTTCAAGCAAAAATTGACCCCGTAGCAACATAAGCCCAACCAGCAACAACAGATCACCCCAGCAACAATAGACCTACTCAGCAACAATAGACTGGCACCAGAAATAGATTCCCTACAACAACAACTGATCCCCAAGAGCCAGCAACATAAGTCCCCTCCCTCAACAGTAGATCTCCAGCAACAATTGAACCCCCCCTCCCCCCAGCAACAATGGATCCCCCACCAGCAACAATTATAGACCTCCCCAGCAATAATAGACTGCCATGCAAAAATAGACCTCCTTCAGGAACAATAGATCCCCCAGCAGCCAGCATCAATGGACCCTCCAGCACATCCCAGCACCCCTTGCCATTACATACTTTCAGAACTGAACTGTCCTTTCAGGCCCACATACAATCCCTGTCCAAATCAAGCCGCCTTGGCCTCCACAACATTTTCAGAATACGTCCCTTTTTAACTAATGACACCACCAAGCTTCTAATTCACTCCCTGGTTATCTCTTGCCTCGACTACTAGAACTCCCTCCTCATTGGATTACCTTTACATAGACTATCTCCTCTTAAGTCCATAATGAATGCCGCTGCAAGACTCATCCACCTTACCAACCATTCAGTGTCCTCCACCCCTCTCTGCCAATCCCTCCACTGGCTTCCACTCACCCAACGAATAAAATTAAAAGTACTAACAATAATTTACAAAGCCATCTATAGCTACGCCCCCAGCTACATCACTAACCTAGTCCCAAAATACCAGCCAAACTGCTCTCTTCGGTCCTCCCAAGACCTTCTGCTCTCTAGCTCCCTTGTCACTAGGGATGAGCCGAACACCCCCCGGTTCGGTTCGCAGCAGAACATGCGAACAGGCAAAAAATTTGTATGAACACGCAAACACCGTTAAAGTCTACGGGTCACGAACATGAAAAATCAAAAGTGCTAATTTTAAGGGTTAATATGCAAGTTATTGTCATAAAAAGTGTTTGGGGACCTGGGTCCTGCCCCAGGGGACATGTATCAATGCACAAAAGTTTCAAAAACAGCCGTTTATTTTCGGGAGCAGTGATTTTAATAATGCTTAAAGTGAAACAATAAAAGTGAAATATTCCTTTAAATTTCGTACCTGGGGGGTATCTATAGCATGCCTGTAAAGTGGCACATTTTTCCCGTGTTTAGAACAGTCCCTGCACAAAATAACATTTCTAAAGAAAAAAAGTAATTTAAAACTACTAGCGGCTGTAATGAATTGTCGGGTCCTGGCAATACAGATAAGAGTCATTGAAAAAAATGGCATGGGATCCCCCCAGTCCATTACCAGGCCCTTTGCGTCTGGTATTAATATTAAGGGGAACCCCGAACCAAAATTTAAAAAAAAAATTGCGTGGGGGGTCCCACCAAATTCCATACCAGGCCCTTCAGGTGGTGGATTCTAAGGGGAACCCTGCACCAAAATTTAAACCCTGCGCCGAGCACGCAACCTGGCAGGCCGCAGGAAAAGAGGGGGGGACGAGAGAGCGCCCCCCTCCTGAACTGTACTGCGCCACATTATCGGAATCTGGAAGCCCCCTTTAACAAGGGGACCCCCAGATACTGCCCCCCCCCGTTTGAAATGGTAGGGGTACATTGTACCCCTACCATTTCACAAAAAAGTGTCATAATGTTAAAAAAACCACAAGACACACCTTGGGACAAGTCCTTTATTAAAAAATAAAAAAATTAAAATGTCCCACAAAGTCCATTCATCTTCTTCTATCGCTCCGCCGACAGACCGAAAAAATAAATAAAAAGGATCCGCCTCCATGGGAGGCACCCGCGGTATGACGCGTCCTCGCAGGTGACAGTTCTTTTATAACTGAGAGTGGGGCCACACTGTGACGTACCCGGGTGACCCCGCCCCCTCTGACGCACGGGGACTTCCCAATGGCTTTCCTGTAGCGTCAGAGGGGGGCGGGGTCACCCGGGCACGTCACCGTGTGGCCCCACCCTCAGTTATAAAAGAACTGTCACCTGCGAGGACGCGTCATACGGCGGGTGCCTCCCATGGAGGCGAATCTTTTTTATTTATTTTTTTGGTCTGTCGGCGGAGCGAGAGAAGAAGATGAATGGACTTCGTGGGATTTTTTTTTTTTAATAAAGGACTTGTCCCAAGGTGTGTCTTGTGGTTTTTTAACAGTTTTGGCACTTTTTTTGTGAAATTGTAGGGGTACAATGTACCCCTACCATTTCAAACGGGGGGCCGGGATCTGGGGGTCCCCTTTTTAAAGGGGGCTTCCAGATTCTGATAAGCCCCTGTCTACAGACCCCCACAACCACCGGGCAAGATCAACATGGGGACAAGTTGCTTTGGCGGGCTACCTCAAGGCACCCTCCCCATGTTGAGGGCATGTGGCCTGGTACGGTTCAGGAGGGGGGGGCGCTCTCTCGTCCCTCCCCTCTTTTTCTGCGGTTTGCCAGGTTGCATACTCGGATAAGGGTCTGGTATGGATTTTTGGGGGGACCCCACGCCATTTATTTTTTAATTTGGTGCAGGATTCCCCTTATTTTCATACCAGACCTGAAGGGCCTGGTATGAAATTTGGGGGGACCCCCACGCAATTTTTTTTTAAATTTTGGTTTGGGGTTCCCCTTAACCACTTCCTGCCCGCCCTATTACAGAATGACGGCGGCAAAGTGGTTTGATATTCCTGATCGGACGTCATATGACGTGATCAGGAATATCTAGCCGCTGCGCGCCCCAGGGGGCGCGCATCGCGGCGATCGTTGTTGCGGGGTGTCAGTCTGACACCCTGCAGCACCGATCTAGGTAAAGAGTCTTCGACGGAGACTCTTTACCACGTGATCAGCCGTGTCCAATCACGGCTGATCACGATGTAAATAGGAAGAGCCGTTGATCGGCTTTTCCTCACTCGCGTCTGACAGACGCGAGTAGAGGAGAGCCGATTGGCTGCTCTCCTGACAGGGGGGGTCTGTGCTGATGGTTTATCAGCACAGCCCCCCCTCGGATCCTACCCAGGGCCACCAGGGATGCCGCCCAGGACCACCAGGGAAGCGATCCACACCGGACCACCAGGTATGCCCCTAGACCACCAGGGAAATGTCACTGTGTGCCCAGGCAGCTGCCAATCTGTGCCCAGGCAGCTGCCAGTCAGTGCCCACTGCAATGCCTACCACTGCCAGTGCCACCAGGGATGCCCATCAGTGCCTCATTTTAGTGCCGCGTATCAGTGCCCAGCAGTGCCACCTATCAGTGCCCATCAGTGTCCAGCAGTGCCGCCTATCAGTGCCGCCTATCAGTGCCACCCTATCAGTGCCTAGCAGTGCCCAGCAGTGCCACCTTTCATTGCCCAGTGTCGCCCATCAGTGCCCATCAATGCCAACCAGTGCCACCCATCAGTGCCCATCAGTGCCGCCTATCAATGCCCATCAGTGCTGCATATGAGTGCCACCCATCAGTGCCGCCTACCAGTGCCCATCAGTGCCGCATTTCAGTGCCCATCGTCAGTGCCCGTCAGTGCCCGCTCATTGGTGCCACCTCATCGGTGCCGCCGTATCAGTGCCTGTCAGTGCCGCCTTATCAGTGCCCATCAGTAAAAGAGAAAACTTACTTATTTACAATTTTTTTTAACAGAAACAAAAGCAAAACTTTTATTTTTTTCAAAAATTTCGGTCTTTTTTTATTTGTTTAGCAAAAAATAAAAACCACAGAGGTGATCAAATACCACCAAAAGAAAGCTCTATTTGTGGGAACAAAATGATAAAAATTTAGTTTGGGTACAGTGTAGCATGACCGCGCAATTGTCATTTAAACTGCGACAGCGCTGAAAGCTGAAAATTGGTCTGGGCAGGAAGGTGTCTAAGTGCCCTGTATTGAAGTGGTAAATAATAGTAATGGACTGGGGGGATCCCATGCGTTATTTTCAATGACTTTTATCTGTATTGCCGGGACCCGACAATTTATTATAGCCGCGAGTACTTTTAAATGACTTTTTTTCCTTTAAAAATGGTATTTTGTGCAGGGACTGTTCTAAACACAGGAAAAATGTGCCACTTTACAGGCATACTATAGACACCCCCCAGGTACGAAATTTAAAGGAATATTTCACTTTTATTGTTTCACTTTAAGCATTACTAAAATCACTGCTCCCGAAAAAAACAGCCGTTTTTAAAACTTTTTTTGCATTGATACATGTCCCCTGGGGCAGGACCCGGGTCCCCAAACACTTTTTATGACAATACCATGCATATAAGCCTTTAAAATTTTAGCACTTTTGATTTTTCACATAGACTTTTAAAGGGTTTTCCACGGCTTTTGAATTTGCTGCGAACACCCCAAATTGTTCGCTATTCGGCGAACACCCAATGTTCGAGTCGAACTTACGTTTGACTCGAACATCGGGCTCATTCCTACTTGTCACCTCCTCCCATGCTCGCCTCCAGAATTTCTCCAGAGCTTCTCCCATCCTTTGGAACTCCTTACCCCAATCTGTCCGACTGTCCCCTAATCCATCTTTAGACGATCCCTGAAAACCCTTCTCTTTAAAGAAGCCTATCCTGCTTCTAACTAAAACTGTTTTACTTCCTCCATCAGCTCATCCCGCCACAGCTATTACCTTTTGTATCAATTGACCCTTCCTTTCTAGATTGTAAGCTCTAACGAGCAGGGCGCCCTGATTCCTATTGTACCAAATTGTGATCTAACTGTAATGTCTGCCCTCGTGTTGTAAAGTGCTGTGCAAACTGTTGGCACTATATAAAACCTGTATAATAATAAAAATCAGTGAGAGGAATAGTGCTCTATCATTGACTTCAATGAGAATAATCGTTGGTGCCAGTGGAAGGAATTGTGCCCCTCCGCTGGTGTCAGTGGCAGGAATTGTGCCCCTCGGCTGGTGTCAGTGGCAGGAATTATGCCCCTCCGCTGGTGTCAGTGGCAGGAATTATGCCCCACCGTTGTTGTCAGTGGCAGGAATTGTGCCCCTCTGATGGTGTCAGTGGCAGGAATTATGCCCCTCCGCTGGTGTCAGTGGCATGAATTATGCCCCTCTGCTGATGTTAGTGGCAGGAATTATGCCCCACTGTTGATGTCAGTGGCAGGAGTAGTGCCTTAAGGAAGGTCACAACTTCCTATTCAGATGAGTCATTCAATCAAATGTACCTAAAAATTAAAAAATATTCCCTTGGTAACATGCCTTGGAGATAGATGTCTTCTGTAGACACCAGCAAACACAATCAGTGGGAGAACAATCAAACATTATCTTAACAATAAATAGGTAGATAGATAAGAGGAAGGGTTGAGGAGTGATAAATGAGTGGGAGAGAACCTGACAGTTAAAGCCATCCATAGACTGTACAAATCTCACCCCGTGGCTGCAGGAAAGAAAATCACTCCGTCTATGGCCGACTTTTGCCTGGGCCGGCTTCCGAACTGGAATCTCAGTATATATTCTAAAGAGAGCAATCCCATACTTGTACAAAGATCACAAGAGTGTTATATAATCTTAATGTAAGAGGTTCCATAAGTTAACCACTTCACCACCGGAAGATTTTATCCCCTTCATGAATAGGCCATTTTTTGCTATTCAGCACTGTGCTACTTTAACTGGCAATTGCTCCAGCTCCGTCATGCAACACTGTACACAAATGAAGTTTATATCATTTTTTTTTACATAAATAGAGATTACTATTGGTGGTATTTAATAACCACAAGGTCTTTTATGTTTTGCTATATAAACACAAAAATAGCTCTCTACTAGTAGTAGAAGAGGAGACATTGCTGGAAGAAGCAGCAGAGGAGTCCATATACCGAAGAGAACGCCATCTCCCCATAGACGCACCAGAACAACTACACAGATTGGATTGGAACAAGCACAGTCCTGAATGGATACATAAAGGCACTATTTTGGTGTCAACAAGGTGAGAGTTCTGGGAGCCCCTAGTGGGTATCCAACACCACGAAAGTCACGAGATCTACTATCAACGCACTTTGCACTTTTGATGTTACACTGCATAGAATATTTACGCATCCTATTCACTTGATTGATTTGCACTACAGTCACGTATATTCACTCATGGACTATTTGATTTTTATATGATTTATCACCTATGCATATTCATTGATTATTATTTATTGATTATTCATTTTATTCTGTTTTGCGCAAAATCACAGGCACAATTGTTGATTGTGGTATTTTTAGATTATAGTTAGTGAGTGGTGTTCACTTTTTTGACTTTGCAGCATTTCACATAGTATTCACTTTAGTAGCGCAGAAGTTCATCTTAGGATATATTTTTTACAAAAATAGCAACATTTTACAAAAAAAAATTCCTAGTTTCTGTTATAACATTTGGCAAACAAATAATATTTATTAATACGTTTAGGTCAAAATGTATTCTGCTACATTTCTTTGGTAAAAATAACCCAAACCAGTGTATATTATTTAGCCTGTGTGAAAGTTATAGAGTCCAAAATTTATCAATCCTGATGTACTGATGACCTCATCTCATTTCTTGAGGTTTTAAAATGCCAGGACAGTGCAAATTTTCCCCAAATGACCCATCTTTAGCAAGTAAACAGTCCAAGGTAATTAGTAAGAGGCATCTTGAGTTTTTTGACGTTGTAATTTTTTGTCAAAATTTTTTTGAACATGAAGAAATGAAATGTAGCCAAGTCCAAGGCCTCTTCAGACCTCCAGAGTTAGGGACAGCTGACATGCTTCTGTGTAGAATGGGTTAGGAGGCATGGTGGGTGCAATGTAAGGTAGATTGATGGGCGCCAGACACTTCTTGGATGCAAAAAGATTTATTGTCTCTTAAACAGAACTGTGGGCGAGAGGGTTAGGGCCAGGACACCCTTTAGTAGTTGCAATGTTAATTAGCAAACTCCAAGACTTCTGTAGGTAGGCAGTCCAGCCATGCAGGGAAAGGCATCCAGCAAGACACCACATCTGCATGTGTAGACACGCTGTCCCCTATGGCAACAATCTTGAACAGTTTTTAACTAAGGTTGTAATGAACTCTTTCACTTCCTCCACAATCTCTTTCTTAGATCTTCACTCAACTGAGCTCCCAGTCTATTACCTAGACCCGCTGATCCACTGACACTGAATCTCCTGAGCTCTTCCAATCTTCTCACTGAGTATCTTTCTCAAGCGTCACCCCACTGGCCTGCTTAGTCCCTGGCTTGGCATACAAGACTGCTCTGAAAGCGTCACCTCCGCTGGCTGGGTCCCTGGCTTGACACTTGCTGAAGTTTCCCAATTCTTCACTGTCCCCAGTTGGTGAGAATACTTCTCTGGTACTTGCTTCAGCTACTCACAGTGGTCCCTGGTAACAAAGTGGGTGGTCCCTTAGTTGCGACAGCTTCCCCTCTACCTCCGACCACGACAGGTTCTTCGGCCGGCAGAACCGTCAATTTGGTTGGACTGCAAGCCGTAGCCCCAACCCTGCGCTGCTCTCTCTTGCTTTTGGATAGGCCCTCAGACAGACTAGCAGCCAGATGTCCCTGGGATAGGCCTCAGACTTTGGCCTAGCAGCCCAAGGCAGTACAACACACGTCCACCCAGACAGCCGTCCAGGTGGCACAGTACCCTGATCACCTGACCTCACCCAAATAAATAGGCTCTCCCAGCAGGCCATGGGACCCAAGAAGATCCCTGCCCATTGGCTGATACACCCCATCTACTCCTAATCTGTCATTGCAATGCCCTTGTCTTATCTAATGCCGCCAGATACCCGGCCATCTAGTGACAGAAGAGAGAAGTGTAGCAATTCCAGAATTAGGGTGGAATCAATTGATCTCCTATCAATTGGCCAAGGCAACTATACTTGGCAGGTAAATTTACTAGCAACCCTGCCTAAACATCAGGATGCTACATCCTTAAAAAAAAAAAAAAAATATTCAAAATTTTTTTTTCCATACTGTCACCAGTGCAGTACGGTGTCATCATATGATTGGTGTGGCTGTGATCAGGGATACTGACTTTTTATTTAGGCCTCCTGAAGAAGTCACCACGATGAAATGCTGAGTCAGGTTGGGCTGGACAGGAAGAGACATTATCCTGCTGATACACACTGTGGTGAGTGATATCTCTGTGAGAATAGCATCACTCGTGCTGTGAATTGCTTTTTGGACCAGTGGAGTTACTGCTATGTGTGATTACATGTCTCCATAAGGGGGCCCTGTCATGCTTTATTGCTATCACAAGGTATGTTTACATTTCTTGTGACAGCAATAAAAAATTAAAGGGACAGTGTAAAAAAATATTTTTTAAAATAAAAAATATTAATAAAAAAAAAGTTTTAGGCCCCTTTCACACGAGCAGTTGGATTTCAGCTTTTAGCTGCAGATAGAGGAACATATTTACCGCAGCTAAACCCAGACAATGCATCCCTATGGCCCCATTCACACAATGCTTTTAGCAACGTTTTCATAACATACGGTTTTGTGCATTTAGGAAAAATAAAGTTGACAGCATCCAGGGGCGATGTACCGAAGCTATCTGTATATAAACGCAGTTAATTGCAGTACAAAGAAAAAATAAGTAAACAGTTGATATACAAATGGCGAGAATTTACTACCGCAGCTAAACGCAGCCGCATGTAAACGCAAGTAATCCCATATAAACGCAATGTGCAAATGTGAGTAAACTGTGCCAGGATTGTTGGAATTTCAAAATAACAAAACATGCTTTCACCATTGACAGAACAACCGTCCATGTAAAAGGGGTCTTAAAGCAGGTCGTGCACGCATATGTATAGTGTATTTTTTCCTAAGAAAATTGCATTTGAAAAAATTCTGCGCAAATACCATGTGACATAAAACATTGCAACAAGCACCATTTAATTCTCCAGGGCTTCTGCAAATATATATATATATATATATATATATATATATATATATATATATATATATATATATATATATATATAGTTGTTCTCATAAGTTTACATACCCTGGCAGAATTTATGTTTCTTGGCCATTTTTCAGTGAATATGAATGATAGCACAAAAACATTTCTTTACCTTATGGTTAGTGTTTGGCTGAAGCCATTTATTATCAATCAACTGTGTTTACTCTTTTTAAATCATAGTCACAACAGAAACTACCCAAATGACCCCGATCCAAAGTTTACATACCCTGGTGATTTTGGCCTGATAACATGCACACAAGTTGACACAAAGGGGTTTGAATGGCTAATAAAGGTAATCATCCTCACCTGTGATCTGTTTGCTTGTAATTAGTGTGTGTGTATAAAAGGTCAATGAGTTTCTGGACACCTGACAGACCCTTGCATCTTTCACCCAGTGCTGCACTGATGTTTCTGGATTCTGAGTCATGGGAAAAGCAAAAGAATTGTCAAAGGATCTGCGGGAAAAGGTAGTTGAACTGTAAAAAACAGGAAAGGGATATAAAAAGATATCCAAGGAATTGAGAATGCCAATCAGCAGTGTTCAAACTCTAATCAAGAAGTGGAAAATGAGGGGTTCTGTTGAAACCAAACCATGGTCAGGTAGACCAACTAAAATTTCAGCCACAAGTACCAGGAAAATTTTTCGGGATGCAAAGAAAAACCCACAAATAACTTCAGGTGAAATACAGGATGTGTGATCTACAAAGGGCACAGGCAATTTGGTCAGAATTGATGGAAAGATGAATGCAGTATGTTATCAAAAAATACCGGAGGAACATTTTCATTCATCAGCCAGGAAGCTGCGCTTGGGATGTACTTGGACATTCCAACATGGCAATGATCCAAAACACAAGGCCAAGTCAACCTGTCATTGGCTAAAGCAGTATAAATTGAAGTTTCTGGACTGGCCATCTTAGTCTCCTGACCTCAATTTCATTGAGCCACTCTGGTGGTTTTCCAGGAACTGGAGGCTTTTTGCCAAGAGGAATGGGCAGCTTTACCATCTAAGAAGATAAAGAGCCTCATCCACAAATACCACAAAAGACTTCAAGCTGTCATTGATGTTAAAGGGGGCAATACATGGCATTACGAACTTGGGTGTGTAAACTTTTGATGAGGGTCATTTGGGTAGTTTCTGTTGTGATTATGATTTAAAAAAGAGTAAACACAGTTGATTGATAATAAATGGCTTCAGCCAAACACTAACCATGAGTGAAAGGAAAGTTTTTGTGTTATCATTCATATTCTCTGAAAAATGGCCAAGAAACCATAAATGGGATAGAAGGAAGCAGGCATTTTACATTGTATAAATAATAAATTCAAAACCAAACAAGCAATTAATTTGAAATAAAATATTTTACTAGATAAATATTTTGGCTGTGGTTGTTTTTATTGGTTTAATACATTTTCTAAAATATTTACAAATAATTTTATTATCACATCACATAAAAGTATAGATAAATAAATAAACCCAGCCACTACGGCTCAGGCTTAATAATATTCTCTCTTCTGAGTAATCAAAACAAAATTACCCCAACCGACAGGAAGTATGATAAGCATACTGCCTGTCACCTAACCCCAGCCCGCGACTTTTTCAATGCAAGTCTGGAAATAATTGTTTAAATATCAAGCCCAATATCTGATAAATGAATACCGTTCTCACGGTATAAACCACAATGACCACCCTCCAACTATAAGTGTCTAAAACTAAACCCAAAAGGATGTTTCAAAACTTTATTAAAAGATCTATTTACTATTTAAGAACATAAGTAGAAAGAATCAATTCATCGAAGTCGAGGGAATAATTTCGGAAAATTCAAATCTTAAATGAGGAAAAGCCAAGCTAATGAGATTAATTGTTTGTTGAATCTCAAAAACTAAATCTAAAGTCTTCATCTGACCTATGTCATTACCCGCTTAATGAATAAGCAGAATATCAGGCTGTGGCCAAAAGTCAAGCAATCTATAAAACTCAGATTGTAAGTCATTCCATCGCATACCTCTCCAGCCACTCCAGTACACTTTAAAAGAAGAATCAAGACTTAAATTAGAAGAATAGGATCTTGCTGATGCTCTCTTCTGAGCCCAATACACAAAGGAGTGGCCGAGAATCCAAACAACATTCAACGACCTGTTAGAAAATTAAACCAAAGAGTTAGGACGGATATACAACTTGTAGGAATCAGATCTCCATCTACCCAATTTCTTAATAAAATGTGCATGAACACCAAGTTTGGCCACTTCAGTGGCTGCACCTATTCTAAAAGAATGAGAAGTTAAGCAAATATGATTCAAATGTAGATAATCCAAACAACCAAGAAAAACACGGTCAAACTGGTATCTAGTTAATGGAGAACCATCAACATGAACAAACAAATTATCATTAAATTCAGTTCTTACTAGCAAATATTGTATATATAATAAATTCAAAACCAAACAAGCAATTAATTTGAAATAAAATATTTTACTAGATAAATTTTTTGGCCGCGGTTGTTTTAATTGGTTTAATACATTTTCTAAAATATTTACAAATAATTTTATTATCACATCACATAAAAGTATAGATAAATAAATAAACCCAGCCACTACGGCTCAGGCTTAATAATATTCTCTCTTCTGAGTAATCAAAACAAAATTACCCCAACCGACAGGAAGTATGATAAGCATACTGCCTGTCACCTAACCCCAGCCCGCGACTTTTTCTATGCAAGTCTAGAAATAATAGTTTAAAATATCAAGCCCAATATCTGATAAATGAATACCGTTCTCACGGTATAAACCACAATGACCACCCTCCAACTATAAGTGCCTAAAACTAAACCCAAAAGGATGTTTCAAAACTTTATTAAAAGATCTATTTACTATTTAAGAACGTAAGTAGAAAGAATCAATTCATCGAAGTCGAGGGAATAATTTCGGAAAATACAAATCTTAAATGAGGAAAAGCCAAGCTAATGAGATTAATTGTTTGTTGAATCTCAAAAACTAAATCTAAAGTCTTCATCTGAACTATGTCATTACCCCCTTAATGAATAAGCCGAATATCAGGCTGTGGCCAAAAGTCAAACAATCTATAAAACTCAGACTGTAAGTCATTCCAAGAATAGGATCTTGCTGATGCTCTCTTCTGAGCCCAATACACAAAGGAGTGGCCGAGAATCCAAACAACATTCAACGACCTGTTAGAAAATTAAACCAAAGAGTTAGAATGGATATACAACTTGTAGGAATCAGATCTCCATCTACCCAATTTCTTAATAAAATGTGCATGAAAACCAAGTTTGGCCACTTCAGTGGCTGCACCTATTCTAAAAGAATGAGAAGTTGAGCAAATATGATTCAAATGTAGATAATCCAAACAACCGTGAAAAACACGGTCAAAATGGTATCTAGTTAATGGAGAACCATCAACATGAACAAACAAATTATTATTAAATTCAGTTCTTACTAGCAAATATTGTCTTAAAAACCATATAGGACAAATGTCACAGAAAGGACATCGATTTAAATAAATCCAATGTCCCTTGCCATACCCGTCTTAATATAAAGAAGAAAATTCCTCAATTGGTTATCCTCAATAATTACATTCTCAATTTTCATCGGAGAGGGCTTACTTTTTGCAGCAGAGACAACCTCCGATATGTGAAAAGCTCCAAAGAAAAGGAAAGAAAAAAAACGATTTAAAAAGAAGGTCTTCATAAACAGAAAAACAAACCTTCACGGAAACAGAAGACGCTCAATAGATCAATATCAATAGGAGAGCATTCGTCTCTGCGATGCGTAGATTTCTTATACCCTTTTAATGCTTGCTTGACAGAAAAGAAACTCAAACAATGTGGAAATAAATTTAGCTTTAGAAAAAATGAAACGCTAGCTAACGTTTTATTCAGACGATATCATGAATATTGTTTATCCATTAAAGAACTAAGAAATGATAGTATAACGTCTTTGAAAGAAAATTGTACAAAATTATTAGTTTGTAAAAAGGACATCCATAACTTCCAAGAGGATATATAACTCAACCAAGTAGATTTAGGCAATGAGTGTTGAATATGGTCAAAAATTATATTAGGTCCCATAAATAACAGGGGCATGAAACACCTTGAAGACCCGCTTCCGGCATCAGATGATAAAAACGATCCATCTGGAATCGAGAAAGCGAGTCTGACAGACTGTTTTCTCTACCAGGAATAAATTTAGCTTTAATCCAAACATTTAATGACAGACATTTAAAAAACAAATACCTTAACAATGTATTAACCTGTTGCGATTTGGAGGAAAGGCAATTAATAGCATAAACCACCCCTTTAGTGTTATCTGAAAAGAATCTCCCCATAATTCTATCGCCACAATGATTGGGAATAATTCTAGCAACACTACGTTCTTGCAAAAACCTTGCACAGTCCATTCTGAAGGCCAACGGGAAGCACACCTGTGCGTCATCCAAATAGTGGAAAAACCGACAGATCCAGCCGCATCAGTGAAAAGAGAAAAAGTCTCACTGGAAATAAAGTCAAATGGCTTTACCATTAAAATGTTGTAAAAATTGCAACCAGATCAACATATCGGCTTAAATTTCTCCAGACAAGCACACATGAGATGAAGGATTTTTTAACCCTAAAATAACAGAATAAAGACGTCTAGAAAACATTCTACCAATCAGAAGAATTCTAGTCGCAAATGCTAACATCCCAAGCAGAGACTGCATTTATTTTAAAGTAATTTTATTACGTCTAATAAATGTAATCAATAACTGAGAATTTTTTTCTAATTTATCTAAAGGAAGTCTAAATTCCATAATTAAAGAATTAATAGTCACACCCAAAAATTCTTAACAAGCAACAGGGCCAACAGTCTTTTCTGCAGCTAAAGGAATATTAAAATACTTACAAATACTAAAAAAGGAATCCAATAAATAATTGCATTCTTCCGAAACGTAATTACCCACAAATAAAAAATCGTCCAAATAATGTATTATTAAATCTGAACCACATTGTCAGGGGATGTTATACACAACATCCAATGCAGGTGATCAGATCGCTGGGCTGCACCAAGGAATCAGGGACAAACGAGTAAATAAAGAAAGTATGTTTATTATTAATGATAAAGATACATGTGAAAACAAGACAGCAAACCAAAAACAAGAAAATGGTGAAAACACAGCAAACCCCCAAACCCACCTAACTATCTATCTAACTAATATAATACACAAGCAAGGAAATCAACATGAAATAAAATATAAGGCATGGGCCAAAGCGACAAGGGAACAGAAACCAGGAATAATGAAGCAGACCAAGGAGCAGGGAACAGGAAACAGGGTTCAAGGTCAGGATACACAAACGGGGTTCAGGAACAAACAGGAACAGGCTGGAACAAGAGCAGGTACTGGCAGGGACAACTTCCGCTTCTTTTTGCTTTTAGCCACTGGGGATCTATAAGTGGGTACAGGGCTGTAGGTAGGGAATGCAGCTGGTAGAAGCGAAGAGTGAAAGGATGGCAAGACAGAGGGAGTAGGTTTTGAAGGGAGATTTAGTGGAGCTGATGGAGGCAGTTGAGAAGCAGCAGGGGAGTTAAAGGCAGGGTAGGTGCAACAGGAGGAAACAGGGTACTGGTATTTCATTGGTAGAGAAGTATATTTGGAGCTAACAGAAGCTGAATGCAACAGACTTGACCAGGCCTGTATTAATGATTGCACTGAATCAGGTTTGCACTTGGCTTGTCTGACCAGAGACTGCACTGATTCAATGCATTTTGCAAGCACCTGCCGAGGACAAGCTGAATAGTGTTCAAAAAAGAATGCTGAGTCATCCTCCAACAGCCAAACTAAAGATTCTACCTGAGCTGCACTAAAAGGGGGTGTATAGTCATCACCTCCCTCAGCGACATTAGACAGGGCCAACTCAGTACAGATCCAAATTAATGGTTGCACATCTTCAAACAAAAAACTGCCTTGCTCAATAAAAACATGAGCTAGGCGGATGCCTTCTAACAACTGTTCCCTAGTGTATGCAGCCAATGTCTGATAACAAAGGTCTCTGTCATCAGTTGCCAAGAGCGATAAATACAAAATACTTTCAAAATCCATATGTCAACAATAGCTGGGACTCAGGTCCCAATTCCCAGGTGCAACCGATCTGATTGTATGGCTTCAGTATTCTGTCAGGGGATGTTATACACAACATCCAATGCAGGTGATCAGATCGCTGGGCTGCACCAAGGAATCAGGGACAAACGAGTAAATAAAGAAAGTATGTTTATTATTAATGATAAAGATACACGTGAAAACAAGACAGCAAACCAAAAACAAGAAAATGGTGAAAACACAGCAAACCCCCAAACCCACCTAACTATCTATCTAACTAATATAATACACAAGCAAGGAAACCAACATGAAATAAAATATAAGGCATGGGCCAAAGCGACAAGGGAACAGAAACCAGGAATAATGAAGCAGACCAAGGAGCAGGGAACAGGAAACAGGGTTCAAGGTCAGGATACACAAACGGGGTTCAGGAACAAACAGGAACAGGCTGGAACAAGAGCAGGTACTGGCAGGGACAAGGGCTTAGCAGAGGAATACTGAAGCACTGGAGGTTAGTTCAGGGCGGGTTTATATAGTCCAGCAAAACCATGACAGGTGTGCTTGATGGCAAGTCTGCAGTCCAGGCAGGGAGACCCCCGCTGGTGGCGACTGGAATTACACCCTTTTGGTACTGAATGTAATAGTGCCACCAGCAGGAGAAACCGGAGATGACACCGTTCCTGACACACATAGTTTTAACTACCCATTCCAAAAAGGTCGAAAATGCCTCGAAATAATAACAAGCGAAAGAGCACCCCATGGGTAGGCATTTATCAACATAATATTCCCCTTAAAAATAAATACCCAATGAGCAAAAGGAATTAGGGTGTATCGGAAGAAGTCTAAAAGCAGATTTAACATCCGCTTTAGCCAATAAGCGCCCTTACCTAACAAACGAAGATGTGAAATTGCAGATTCAAAAGATACATAAGCAACTGAAGAAAAAGACGGATAAATTTGATCATTTAAAGAATCACCGTAAGGATATGACAAATGATGGATTAGCCGAAATGAATGGGGTTCTTTTTTAGGGATAATCCCCAAAGGAGAAATTCTCAAATTAGCAAAAGGAGTCTGCGAAAAAGGGCCCGCCATTCTCCCCTCATTAACTTCTTTTAACAATGGGTGGGCGCCTAGGTGGGCGGATCGATGAGCGGATCCTTCCTCTGCTCCTTCCTCTGCTCTGTTCTCTCCCTGGGCTTCAGCAGCGTGCAGCAGAGAGGACAGAAGAGATGAAGAGGTAAAGCTCTTTGGCGCCTCCCCCTCTGCGGTGCCTGGGTGCAGTTCAAAAAGACGTCCTGGATAGAGGTTGACCGATATGGGTTTTTCTCTGGCCGATGCCGATACCGATATTTAGAAATCGGGGCGGCCGATGGGCGATATATGGTGCCGATTTTTGTGGCCGATATTTTAGGCCGATTTAAAAAAAAAAAAACCTCATCCACTCCTCCCTGCTTGCTCCTGTCACTCTACCACACACTTGATGTCCTCAGTACAGATGGCACTGGTTGGCTGTGGCAGGTGGCACTGGTTGGCTTAGGCAGGTGGCACTGGCAGGTGGCACTGTCTGTCACTGGCACGTGGCATGTGGCACTGATTGGCAGGTGGCACTGATTAGCAGGTGGCACTGATTGGCACTGACAGATGGCACTGGCAGGTGGCACTGATTGGCAATGGCACTGGCAGGTGGCACTTATTGGCAGTGGCACTGGTTGGCACTGGAAGGTGGCACTGGTTTGGAACTGGCAGGTGGCACTATTGACCAAAAAAAAAACAAGATAAATGTAGCGCTAGAAAAGGTCCCAAAATAAAGTCTATGGATTAACAATTCAAAGGTCATAAGTTATGCGAGACCATCACTGGAGGGAAATATAAAAGTCCTCTGGAACAAATCTCCACAAGAGAATGAATCATCCGTAACAAGGGCCCACACACCACCAATAGAAGTGAAAAGGCTTACCGGACTCGGTGGACCCAACAAGGCATACGCCAGGTGGAGTCAATCAGGCTTAGGTGGTGCTGGGTTGAAGTAGGCCCGGACGGGCAAAGTTGGTGGAATGGCTACCACATAGCTGTGTTCTTCAAGCGTGATCGGGTCAGAAGATGTGAAATCCGGCACCCATAAATCGTATCCCTCAGATCCGCGTTGGAACCAGCAATATCAGCAACCTCTCAGAGGACTTGTGTGCCGGCCACTCAGCTCTGCAATGTTCTGCCGTTCTGTCTTGGAGACAGAACGGCAGAACATTGCAGAGCTGAGTGGCCGGCACACAAGTCCTAGCTATGAATATGAGCTATGAATAAGCATTCATTGTAGTGTGAAACGCGTCAGCTGCTTTTGTACGCTTCTGCTGTTATGTTTCTTCATGATTCAGCTTTTTAAATAAAGAATTCATCATTATACCGGTGTGTGGCTTCCAGCTTTCCTCGATTTGTCTGTACCCTGGACTGCATGTGAATAGCACAGAAATAAACAGTACAATTGTGAGTTATTCATGGTGTGAACTGGCCCTAAGTCTGGGTTCACACTAAATGTTGCTTTAAAATGTTGATTTCAAAGTCAGTGCGACTCCAGGTGCGCCTTGGCTGACATCGGTGCGACTTCATGCCCAGATGTCTATGCAAATCCCACCTGAAATCGCCAAAAGTAGCACAGGAACTTCTTTTTCAAATTGGTGCAGCACCGCAAATTCGGTGTCGCACCGGTTTGAACAGTTCCAATGCCGACGATAGGGTTCAACTTGTCATGCAGTTTGGCCTGTCAAATCCAGTGGCAGCTGGTGCTGCAGGATTTTTGCAGGATTTTTGGGGGTGCACCTTACGGCAGAGCTCCCCCGGACTGATCAACACCGCAATTCTGTCTTCACCTGGTCTTCTTTCTGGGTTTTGAATGGCTGGGAAGCCGGTGTGCTGCCGAGAAAGTTCCGCTCGGCAGATAAGGACCCCCCTCTACTGCGCATGCTGCGCAGTAGGATCCGGCGGAAATAGCCAAAGGTGAATAGGTGAAAATCAGCTGTACACGGCGCCTGTAAGAGGGCCGCTCGCCGCGCTTCGGGCACGGCCTCGCTTCGCTCTGCTCTTTTTTATTCCCCCTCTAGGTCCACTTGGATGGTGGGAAAGGAACCTGGACCTAGGGCGCAGGCGCCGTGTACAGCTGATTGAAGATTTTGAGTTTTGGCTATCTCCGGCTATCTGATAGTAGTTCGTACTGCGCAGGCGCTGCGCCTGCGCAGTACAGGGGGGGTCCTTATCCGCCGGGGGAACTTTCTCGGCAAGACACCGGAAGCCAATTCTGACTTGCTGGCAGCTCAGGGTGGGAGGGCTCGGGGCACAGTGCTCTGCGCCCCGAGGACAATATAAAACTGGCCAATTGGGGCCTCGGATGTGGTCACGTGCCTGTGAGGGGGTGATGGACCTGGTAGAAACCTATTAGTCAGGCGCCCTGCACAGTCACACAGGTGGTGCTGAGAGGCGGCGCCCCTTGTGAAATCACATGATAAGTTGCAGCAGGTGTGAACAGGGGCTAAATGGAACTTTCCAAAAATAGGCACAGGATTTTTTAAAAGGATCACAGCACCAGAAAAGTTTTGCAAACGCTTTATTGAATGGCCCTCAGTATTTCTTTGCTGCAATAAAAAGACTGCACGTTCACTCATTTTGAATTTTTATTTGAAGTTGAACATATTTTGACCCTTGTGGGCACTTATACAAAGAGGAAAATCGCGTCGTCATGGTGCTTGGTGGCTATTGCCATGTAGGGCAGCCGTGCTCCAGCGTCCGTCGGCCATCTTTGATGTGGGCAGACAATGATGGAGACACTAGCCGTCAGTTCAGGCACCTCTCGCCTTCACCTCCCTTCCCTCTGCTCGCTTTATTCCTGTATAGGTATGGGAACAGACACGAAGCTGTCACCTACAGGAGCCAGCCATGACCGTCCCCCTGCACACAGGTATCGCGAGAACTCAGCGCGGGCACCATTCCGCCTGACAGCGCCAGAGGGGGGCCTCGCAGCTTTTTTTTTTTTTTTTTTTTAGGTGTCCTCATAAAATGCCTGCTCGCGATGTTTTTTTTTTCTCAAGATGGCGTCGATGAGGGAGAGCGACACCGGCCTGTGGCTTCACAACAAGCTGGGCTCGGCGGACGAGCTCTGGGCTCCCCCCAGCATCGCCTCGCTGCTCACCGCCACCGTCATTGACAACGTGCGCCTGTGTTTCCACAACCTCTCCTCCGCCGTCAAGCTGAAGCTGCTGCTGGGGATGCTGCACCTCCCGCGCCGCACCGTGGACGAGGTGAGACTTCCGAACTACAAGGCCCAGCGGTGCCTGCCGGTCACGTGACCCTCCCCACCCCTGGGCCGCAGAGCTTACAGTCTAGGTCTGGTCAGAGGCGGATGTCCGTCCAGCAGAACGTTCCTCAGGTGGTGATGAGGGATTCAGACACTTCATTGGTACTTCCCTCCCCGCCTATACATTAGATCTGTCTGTGGATGATTGACACACGTTGGGATCAACTTCCCATCGAAATCAAAGGAGACGCAACAAAACGCTGTGCGTCCGTTCTGTCAGCGCGCGAGGAGACGCGTTTCCATGGATTCGGAGCAGATTTGCGCTCGCCTGTGTGGTAAAATGCAGCAGGCGCTGTGAGGAGCGGCGGGGAGCGGTGTGGCGTCTGTTTCAGCGCATTGCACTGTTGTTGTTTTTTTTCTTTAACTTTATTAAGTAGAACTAGTGGGAATGCGCCTTCCATGCGTGAAGCGGAGTGCCGCTGGTTTTTTTTTTTTTTTTGTAAGTTTATGCTGAGTGAAAGAGCCGGTTCACACTGAGGCGGCACGACTTGCAGCGCGACTGCCTCAGACGACCTGGACACGACAGGGGCGGCGACTTGCAAAACGACTTCTATATAGAAGTCTATGCAAGTCGCCCCCAAAGTAGTACAGGAACCTTTTTCTAAGTCGGAGCGACGATTAGAACGGTTCCATTGTACAGAACGGAAGGCGGCTAAGTCGCCTCAGTGTGAACCGGCTCTAAGGCTACTTTCACACTGGGGCGTTGGGGGTGTCGGCGGTAAAGTGCCGCTATTTTATCGTAATTTTAATCTTTTCGTCTGCTCGCGGTACGCTTTTAACCCCGCTAGCAACCGAATAAAGGGTTAACTCCCGCTGCGCTTTGCAGGCGCTTCCTGTTGATTTCAATGGGCAGGGGCGCTTTAGTAGCGGTGTGTACGCCTCTCTTAAAACGCTGCAAAGATGCTGCTTGCAGGACTTTTTTTTTAACGTCCCGCAAGCGCACCGCTCCAGTGTGAAAGCCAGAGGGTCTTCACGCTGGAGTGACCGGAGAGGCGCTGTTTTTAGCGCTATAGCGCCTCAGTGTGAAAGTGGCCTAAATAAACAGACACTCACCTGTCCCACGGTCCGGCAATACGGGCGCACAGAGCCTCGCTCCCCCCCCCACCTCCTTTCCGCGGCGCCGTCATTGCTAGTGTGGGCACCCAGCTGTGACGGCTCCCGGCTTCACGACCGGGCACGCACTGCGCATGCGCGAGTCGCTCTGTCAGTGGCCAGGCAATTTTCTGGGACCTGTGATGTGTCCCAGAAGATTTTAGAGAGGGAGGGGCCGTCTAGACTGCAAAACGGCAGAAGAAGGAAATGGGACAGGAAGTACCTGTCAAAACTTGTAAGGGGGTGAGGAGTTCTTAAAGCGGAATTTCCACTTTTGGGTGGCACTCCGCTTTAACTTCACTTTAATTGGCTGCTCTGCGTATGTTTGTCACGCTAAGGAAACTCGGGTACCAAATTATGCGCTGTGTGTGTTGGTTTTTTTGTTTTGTTTCGTTTGTTTTTTTTTTTGTTTTTTTTTTTTGTTTTTGTTTTTTAAACCTGTTTTACAGCACAACTGCAGCAAATTGGACCACGTTTTACAATGCAGTTATGAATGAAAGGCTCCCAAACATATTTTAGTGCGATTTGATTCCAGATTGCTAAATTTAAATGGGACTTAAAGGATAAGTTCACCTTTCTAACAAAGGGCAAAAAAAAAAAACCACACAATTACTGCAGATAAAATGTGCCCTGAAGGAACTTACACTCTGCGGTCCCTAACTCCCATTCATACATAGAGTAGGGCCAATTTAGACAGGAGCCAAGTAACCTACCAGCATGTCTTTGGAAAGTGAGGACAGAGACTGACGTAAATATACATATTAGAGCTGCATGATTAATCGTTAAGAATTGAAATCGCGATTCTACTCCCCCTCCCGATCTTAAAACAGCATTTCCCGATTCTAGGTAACAAGTGAAGAAAGTTCTCTGCTCACTTCTTCTGACAGCTGACAAAAAAAAAATTTAAATGCAGGCAGCCTGCCAAGTTTATCTCAACATCGGAGATAAAGATACATTGTAAACATTTTATTCTTAGATCAAAGGGATGAACTTCAGTCTGTAAGTGAGGGAATTTTAAGCACTTAAAGACTTATTGCCTGTACACAATCCGAAAATCGGACAGTTTGTTTTTTGCTTGCTAGTCCAAATATCTAAAATGGAGGTTACGAAAATCGTTGTACGACAATAAAAAAAATCGTGATGTCATGTGTTGTAGTGTATTTGTATTTTTGGACAACAACTGTACTGATTAAACAAAAATCATACGATCTGGTGTCGTACAAGAAATTTTCATGTTTGTTCGACCGGATAATATCGGATGAAGTGTCATGATTGTCTCTCGAAAGCTCTGTACTAACGATCCGATTATCATACGATCGCTTAGAAAGCTGTATTTTTTTAAATTTTTTTTTTTCTCAGATTTTCGGATCATGTGTAAAGACCATCAACCTTTCTGATATTTGTTGCTTTACATCTTTAACATCTGTGTGTGAAAAAGCTGCTCAGTGTGTGAAACTGTCAGTGGAGTGTGGGGGAAGGGAGGTAATCGGCTGATTTTTGCACAAAAAAGGCCAAATATCGGTCGACCTCTAGTCTTATAGACCCCATTATCTCTCCATAAAGAGGACCTGTCATGTACCATTCCTATTACAAGGGATGTCTACATTTCTTGTAATAGGAATAAAAGTGATCAAAAAATAAATTGGAGTGTAAAAATAAAAAAAATAAACAATACAATGCCCCCTATCCCCGTGTGCTCGCGCACAGAAGCAAACGCACACGTAAGTCCTGCCCACATATGTAAACGCCATTGAAACCACACATGTGAGGTATCGGCGCGTGCATTAGAGCGCGAGCAACAATTCTAGAACTAGACCTCCTCTATAACTCTAAACATGTAACCTGTAAACAAAAAAAAAAAAGCGTCGCCTTTTGGAGATTTATAAGTACCAAAGTTTGGCGCCATTCCATGAGTGTGCACAATTTTAAAGCGTGACATGTTGGGTATCGATTTACTTGGTGCAACATCATCTTTCACATTATACAAAAAAATCGGGCGAACTTTACTGTGGTGTTTGTTTCATGAAAAAAAAAAAAAAAAAAAAAAATTTTTTTTCTCCAAAAGAAACGTGTTTGAAAAATTGTTGCGCAAATACCGTGCGACATAAAAAGTTGCAATGACCGCCTATTTCTGTTTGGGGGTTCTGTGTAATTTTCTAGCAAAAAAAGATGATTTTGACATGATGGAGAGGAGTGCCAAAATAGGCTCGGTATGGAAGTGGTTAATGGGGGGGGAAAAAAAAAACAGTAACGTTAGCCCAATTTTTTTGTATAATGTGAAAGATGTTATGCCGCGAGAATCGTGATCTTTATTCTAAAGCAAAAAAATTGTGATTCTCATTTTAGCCAGAATTGTGCAGCTCTAATACATATACAGTGGATATAAAAAGTCTACACACCCCTGTTAAAAATGTCAGGTTTCTGTGATTTTAAAAAAATGAGACCAAGAGAAATAATTTCAGAACTTTTTCCACTTTTTTTTAATGTGACCTATAAACTGTTCAACTCAATTAAAACTGAAATCTTTTAAGGGGGAGTAAAAATAAAAAAAAATAAAATTAATGTGGTTGCGTAAGTGTGCACACCCCCTCTTATAACTGGGGATGTAGTTGTATTCAGAATTAAGCAATCCCATTCAAACTCCTGTTAAATAGGAGTCAGTACACAACGGCCATCATTTTTAAAGTGCCTCTGATTAACCCCAAATAAAGTTCAGCTGTTCTAGTAGGTCTTTCCTGACCTTTTCTTAGTCGCATCCTACAGTAAAAGCCATGGTCCGCAGAGAGCTTCCAAAGCATCAGAGTTATTTTAAGGTATCAGTCAGGAGAAGGGTACAACATAGTTTCCAAGGCATTAGATATACCAAGGAACGCAGTGGAGAAAATATGGCACTAAAGAGACATTACTAAGAACTGGACGTCCCTCCAAAATTACTGAAAAGACGATAAGAAAACTGGTCAGGGAGGCTGCTGAGAGGCCTACAGCAACATTAAAGGAGCTGCAGGAATATCTGGCAAGTACTGGCTGTGTGGTACATGTGACAACAATCTCCCGTATTCTTCATATGTCTGGGCTTTGGGGTAGATTGGCAAGACGGAAGCCTTTTCTTATGAAGAAAAACATCAAAGCCCGGTTAAATTTTTCAAAAACGCATCTGAAGTCTCCCAAATACATGTGGGAACAATGTGTTGTCTGATGAAACCAAGGTTGAACTTTTTGACCATAACTCCAAAAGAAATGTTTGTCACAAACACCGCACATCACCAAAAGAACGCCATACCCACTGTGAAACATGGTGGTGTCAGCATCATGCTTTGGGGCTCATTTTCTTAAGCTGGAACAGGGGCCTTAGTCAAGGTAGAGGGAATTATGAACAGTTCCAAATACCAGTCAATATTGGCACAAAACTTTCAGGCTTCTGCTAGAAAGCTGAACATGAAGAGGAACTTCATCTTTCAGCATGACAACGACCCAAAGCACACATCCAAATCAACAAAGGAATGGCTTCACAAGTAGATTAAAGTTTTGGAATGGCCCAGACCTGTATCACATTGAAAATCTGTGGGGTGATCTGACAGATTTGGAGTGTTTTTGCAAAGAAGAGCGGGGCAAATATTGCCAAGTCAAGATGTGCCATGCTGATAAACTCATACCCAAAAAGACTTCCTGCTGTAATAAAAAATCAAAACAAACATTGCATTTCAAGAAAGTATTCGTTTAAGGGTGTGCTCACTTGTGCAACCATATTTTAGTTTTTTCTTCTTACTTTCCCCCACCTAAAAGATTTCAGTTTGTTGTTCAATTAAATTGTACAGTTTGTAGGTCAGATTAAAGGTGGAAAAATTCTGAAATTATTTGTGTCCATTTTTTTACATCACAGAAACCTGACATTTTAACAGGGGCGTGTAGACTTTTTATATTCACTGTGTATATATAGCGGTCCCAGCCGCTGAAACTGTAAGGCCCCTTTCACACTGGGGCGGTTTGCAGGCGTTACTGTGCTAAAAATAGCGCCTGCAAACCACCCCAAAACCGCCTCCGCTGTTTGTTCAGTGTGAAAGCCCGAGGGCTTTCACACTGAAGCGGTGCGCTGGCAGGAGAAGAAAAAATCTCCTGCAAGCCGCATCTTTGGAGCGGTGAAGGAGCAGTGTATTCACAAATAAGCTGCGCCTGCCCGTTGAAATCAATGGGACAGCGCGGCTTTACCACGGTAATACCGCAGCTATAGCCGCGCTATGCTAGGGGTTTTAACCCTTTTTCGGCCGCCAGCGGGGGGTTAAAACCGCACCGCTAGCGGCCGAATACCGCGGTAAAACAGTGCTAAAAATAGCGCTGTTTTACCGCCGACGCCCCCTACCACCACAGTGTGAAAGGGGCCTTAGTGAAGTAAATTGGAGCAGCTTGGTCAAAACAAGCTGTTTAAAGGGATTGTAAACCCCTGTGTGGTGTTTTTATAATAAAACAAAAAAAACAAAAACATTCTTGCCTGCTCTGTGTAATGGTTTTGCACAGAGCAGCTCTGATCCTTTTCTGGGGTTGCCACACCAGCGCTCCAGGCCCCTCCACCTCATTGCATGCCCCACGGAAATTTGCTACCCCTGGGGGGCGTAGAAGGATTTACCCCCCTAATGACCAGGCCATTTTTTTGTGATACAGCACTGCATCGCTTTAACTGACAATTGCGTGGTCGTGTGATGTACACAAACAAAAAATGTATATCCCCCCTTTTTTTTTTTTTTTTCCCCCGGCCAATAGAACTGTCTTTTGGTGGTATTTAATCACCACCTGCAGTTTTTATTTTTTGCGCTATAAACAAAAAAGTGCCGACAATTTTGAAAGACAAATGGCGTGGCATAAAATATTGTAACAACCACAATTTTATTCTCTAGGGGTCTCCTGCTAAAAAAAAAAAAAAAATTATGTAATGTTTGGGGGTTCTAAGTAATTTTCTAGCAAAAAAATACTGCTTTTAACTTGTAAGCAACAACTGTCAGAAAAAGGTTTGGTCTTTTAAGTGGTTTAACTGCCCTCATTTACAGACGAGGTTAACCCCTTTGATCTAAAAGAACTGTGTGTTACAATATGTCTATCTCTGTTGTGAGAAACTTGGCAGTGTTTTTTTTTTTTTTTTTCTAAGATCAGGAGGTGGGTAGAATCGTGGGCTTGATTCTTTATTTAATCATGCAGCTCTACCGCTGCTATGTCCATTGACACTAGATTTGATTGACAGCCAGTGGCTCCTGCTGCTTTCAGTCTGTCCAATGAGGAGAGAGACCCTGGCTGGAGCTGCTGCACTCATTCACATCGCTGGATCGGGCTCGGGTAAGAAAAGGTGGGAGGGGGTCTGGGGGGGCTGCAGAGAATGCATTAAAGTGTAAAGCCTCCAAAGTTTTTCGACCACTTTAAGGTTAAACAAAATCTGGAGATCAACTTTACCATGAACCTGTCAGCACTGAAATATGGAGGCTACCATCTCTGACTTAACCCTGGAACCCTGGTTCACACTGCCACGACTTGAGATTTCAAAGTCACATGAAAAGTCAGGCCCTATTAGCAGCAATGGAACCGTCACCATTTTTCTCTTGGTGTCATAACTTATCAGAAGTGACACATGCTGATCGCAGAGGAACAAAGTAGGAGACAGAAATTACACTTAGTGCTGTGGATTGAGACAAGTACACACTATAGATGGATGTGCTTTGTTCATATTTCATATCTGAGGTTTACAATCCTTTAACCATTTGCCTACTGGGCACTTTACCCCCTTCCTGCCCAGGCCAATTTTCAGCTTTCAGTGCTGTCACAATTTGAATGACAGCTGTGCAGTCATGCAACACTGTACCTAAACAACATTTTTTATTTTTTTTCACACAAATAGATATTTCTTTGGTGGCATTTAATTACCGCTGAGTTTTGAATAAAGACTGACAATTTTGAAGGGGGGGTGAAGAGTTTGCATAGTCTGTCGGGGGGGATTTGATTTAAACTCGATATAAATCAGAATTTTTAAACAGTCTCTGTCATCTCTGTCCCACAGCGACCCCTCCTCTGACCCGCTGTTGACTCCCCGACAGTCCCATTCATTTTAATGGGACGGCTGGTGATGCAGCAGTGACACAACAAGGTGAGGGACGTGGCGTCAGCAGGTGGGTGGCTGCCCGCTAACAGGCGCTGCCATGATCTGAAATGACAGGTGCTCTTTAAATGTAAGGACTTATTCTTGCTGGTAGTTTGAAACTTTTAATATTTGCAAACAAAATGAAGGTTTCCTATTTAGAATAATAAGCTGTCAAGTTAGTAAAACAGCGATATCCGAACAGATTTTGGGTTAATCACACATAGTTGGAGAACCTTCAAGTTCTTTTAATTATTTAATCTTGCATGTTCTTGTATTTGCTTAAACATCAGTGTTTAGAAACTGAATTGCATAAACAAAATTTGTTTTTGAAAAAACAAACAAAAGAACTTAAACTGAATATATCAGCTGGGTCCACATAAAAAAATAAACGTCAGACATGGTCCTTTCATCACAGCACATCTTCTCATGATGTTTCATTTGGGCCATCAGGCCTTGCATCTCTTTGTTGCATTTGCTTGCATTTTGCACACATACCTGCTTTACCCATAGGTAGAGGAACTTCATAAAAATATTCCCAAACTGGGTCTCTTTAATGGCCTGCTGCTATTTTTGTTCCTCAATGGAGGAATAAAGTACTTCAAGATATGTGCAGAAAGATCACAAGGTTTATAAGCTGCTTAAAAGGTTTCACTGGGACGGGTGATCTGTCTGTCAAAGTTCCCTAGACAAGGGGGAGGGGCTGTATTTGACGGTACGCAGCGGGGAACACAGATATTGAAATGAAAGCTGTGATGTTCCCGGCGCTGTAATCAAACAGGTGGCGGCTCTCTCCCTTCACTGGCTGCAATGGGGACACTGGCTATGCTGCAATGGGGACACTGGCTATGCTGCAATGGGGACACTGGCTGGCTGCATCTGACGGGCACTAGTGAGGCTGCATTAATCTCTTGTATCATGTCCGCAGTCTCTGACCATGTCCCCAGTCTCTGACCATCTCCTGCACCATGTCCCCAGTCTCTGAACATCTCCTGCACCATGTCCCCAGTCTCTGAACATCTCCTGCACCATGTCAGCAGTCTCTGAACATCTCCTGCACCATGTCAGCAGTCTCTGAACATCTCCTGCACCATGTCAGCAGTCTCTGAACATCTCCTGCACCATGTCAGCCGTCTCTGACCATCTCCTGCACCATGTCAGCCGTCTCTGACCATCTCCTGCACCATGTCAGCCGTCTCTGACCATCTCCTGCACCATGTCAGCCGTCTCTGACCATCTCCTGCACCATGTCCCCAGTCGCTGACCATCTCCTGCACCATGTCCCCAGTCGCTGACCATCTCCTGTATAAAAATAGTTTTAAAAACAGTCCCTTTCGGTATCGGTTTTGGTTTTTCGGGTCATAGATTTATTTTCGGTAGCGGTTTCGGCACCAAAAAACCCATTCGGTGCATCCCTATATATTGCCGTACACTATTGCTAATCGGAAAAGCGCAACATTGATTTGTCAGTGACATTTCTTTTGGATATATGACTGTACAAGGTTGCTATTCAGAAACGCACAGCATTGAGTTTTTGCTAGTGACTTTTTTGTTGGTTATATGACTGTGCAGTGTTGCTAATCAGAAGTGCACAAGATTGAATTGTTGTTTGTGACATTTCTGATGGTTTTATGACTATACACTGTTGTTAATCAGAAGTGTGTTAGTGTCACTCTCTGCCGGTTATAACTGCACGTGGTCCAGCACCAGCAATACACAACTGTAGGTCGCATGTGTCTTTTCTGTTGTCATACTGGCTATGCGACTGCATTTTCTTGATCAGAAATGCACAGTGTGTTAGTATAATTTCTGTTGGTTATATGACCGTACTGCGTTTGGTATCAGGAATACACAACACCGAAGTGGTTCTTGTCCTTTTTGTCTTCTCTGTTTTTCATATTGGTTGCTCAGAAAAACACCACATTTGCATTTGTTAGTGTCATTTCTGTTGAATTTATGATTGTACCTTGTTAAGCATCAGAAGCACACGTTTGAAGTTTGTCCTTTTCTCTTTGCTTAGTTTTATATGATGGTATCTTAATCCGTATTAGCAATACACAACGTTTTACGTTTTGTTTGTGTCTTCTCTGTTCTACAGGTGACTGTATATCAGAAAATACAACAGTGAAGGCTGGGTGTGTCTTCCTGTTTTGTATTCCATATAAAGCTTGAGCTTGCTACCCTTCAGAAATACAAGATTTATGGTCTGTATATCTGTGAAATTATATATTTGTTACTTTTATTTCAGACCTTATGTTCCATGCACATGGAAGGAACAGGAGTTCTGACTACAAAAAAACCCCAGATGTCAAAATTCAGTCCTTTTACATTCAGGCATGCCAGAGGCATTCCTTAGGCTTGAACCCAGTAGGGTTATAGGACACTGGAAGAAGGTCATAGAATCACCCATCCATGATTTTTTTAGTAAGAACTAGGGAGTTATGTTCATAGGAGTTTTATGGCTTGAAGATGCAGCATCGGAACTTATCTGACCTGTTTACCCGACCCGATAGGTTTAGGGCTCGGCAGGTATCCTTCATGTCACCCCCTTGGACGAACTGGATGTAGCTAGCCAATATTAGTCTCTTACTCATGCTATAGACTTACCGTATATACTCGAGTATAAGTCGAGTTTTTCAGCACATTTTTTTTGTGCTGAAAGTGCCCCCCTCGACTTATACTCAAGTCAAGCACTTTTCTGCAGCAAATAATTTCATTTTCCGAACCGATTTTGGGGCCCCGTATCTCAGGGCCACCTTGTGCTAGGAACACCAAATTTGGTGTGCAAACCCAGTGGAACTGGTACCATAACATATCCAAAGCTGGGGTTCCTAGGACCAAGTGGCCCCAAGATACGGGGCCCCAAAGCCGGTTCGGAAAATGTCATTCTCTGCTGCAGAAAAGTGCTTGACATTTTCTGAACCGATTTTTGGGGCCCTGTATCTCAGGGACACTAGGTGCCAGAAACCCCAGCTTTGGATATTTTATGGTGCTAGTTCCACTGAGGTTGCACACCAAATTTGGGGTTCCTAGCACTATGTGGCCCCGAGATACGGGGCCCCAAATTCGGTCAACTGTGTCCATCTGCAGCAATGTCATTTCAGGACCATTTGGGTTCAGAGACCCCAAATTTTGGCTGCATCTAGGGGGCATCTAGGAACCCTTAACTACCGAGTTTGAAGTTCGAGAGACCTATGGCTGCAAATGGGCACAGTGAGGCATGCAAATGGGCATTGTTGACCTTCTTTTCCACTTACAGTAGCTGTGCATTTCTCACCCTATTATGAAATGGTTACTATCGGCTCTTACCAGGCTCCTTTCTGCCTAATTTTAATGCATCTAACTGCAGGATTATAAGGAGCCTGGGGATATAGATCACTTTCACATCTGACATGTCAGCATTCAGATGGGAAGAAAACCAGAAGTTGGGTATGCTTGGTTACATACCTGTCCAGTCCTCTGAGCCCAGGGAATAAGCTTCCCTTAATCTATTATCCTTAAGTGGGTTTTTCCTTTTTCACCATGACTATGGCAAATAAATAAAAAGGGGACCTGCAAGAATTCTCTGTCGGGGAGCGTTTTTTCTAAATCATTCTCCTGAACAGAATAATGGTTTAAAACCAGATGTTCTTTGTTGACCAAAGTAGTTCCTTGTTTCACAGAACAAGTCTCTGATTAGTCTTTTTTTAGTGGTCCTATGCAGCAGTTAGACTTTATAGACCACGAATGCTGTGTTTTTTGGGAACCCTAAACTATTGGGAACGCTAATCTAGTTCTGATCAGATCAAAGATTTCGATCTCTTCAGACACTATACTACTAAGGGAGGTGTATTGTGTGTGAGTGTTGGCACTACTGGCACTAATCTGACGATGCCTGTGGCAACACAAGACCCTAACTGATATCATCCGCCGGGTGATCACGGGGTTAAACCTTTTATTAGGTAAAGTACGGCGGGTGCCCTGACGCTATAAAAAAAAATAACTAACCAGTGTCACCCGTGACATTAATACGGTGATCACTGGTGATGGGGTGATCAAGGGGTTAAACCTTTATTAGGTCTAGGGACCCCCCCCCATCTGGGCCTACTACTAAGTACCCTGATGCTGATTAGTGTCACAAATGACACCAGTACAGTGATCAAAGAAAAATGTGAACACTGCACTGGGTAACTGGAGGGGCGACCGTGGGGTGAAATGTGCCTACGTGTACTGTGTCAGTGTAGTATGGTGCAACTCCACTTTTCGGATGTCCCCTCTCCTCTCTGGAACGGAAAAGAATTCCAGAGAGGAAGATGACGTCACTTCCCCTACCTGCGTTTAGTCAGGGGAAGCATTTCATTCGCCAGAACCGATCAGCAGGTCCAGGCCAAAAATCATTGGCCGGGGCCTGGAGACTGATCTGTTCTGAAACAAATCTGTTCGCCGCGGCCGCCTAGGGGGCGCGTGCGCGCCTGACGTGAGGTAACGTAGTTTCGCCCACCTGTGCCATTCTGCTACAGTAAAACTGTGCCGGCTGGTCAGGAACTGGTTAAGCGACGCAGTGCTGTACCGCGAAAAATATCCTGGTCATTAAGGGGGCCAATCCTTCCGGAGCTGAAGTGGTTAAATCAAAAAAAAATCCCCCCTCCCCACCCTGTAGTTTGTATGGCTGCAACTAACGATTATTTTCATAATCTATTTAGTTGGCCGATTTTATCGTTTCGATTAATCGGTTAATAACCTGTGTGGTGTATAGTTTCGTTAACATGTAAAGTTTAAAAAAAAGTCCATTTATTCTTAAATATTTCTATGCAGTGGTAAATATAAATAACCAACTACAGGGGGTCCCCTAGTTACAAACATCCGACTTACAAACGACTCCTACTTACAAACAGAGGGAGACAACAGGAAGTGAGGAAATCTACCCCTAGAAAGGGAAATCCACTCCTGTAAGAGCTATTATGGGGAAAAGGTGTCTCCACTGATGCTTTATCACCAAGACTTGTTTCCACAACAACCCAAAATTTTCAAAATCCAATTGTCATTGGGACAGAAAGTGAGGTGAAATCTTCTGAACAGGGGCACAGACAGCAAAACAAATGTTACAGGGGTGATAACCCTTCCCTATGCTATCCAAAAAGCTCAAAAAATATTTTTTTTTGGCTGGAGCTACACTTAAAAAATGTACCTGTTCCGACTTACAAACAGATTCAACTTAAGAACAAACCTACAGTCCCTAACTTGTTTGTAACCCGGGGACCCCCTGTATATGGTAAGGCTCGGTTCACACTAGAAGCGGCACGACTTGCATGTCGCCTCACCGAGGCGACCTGCACACGACTTCTGTATAGAAGTCTATGCAAATCGCCCCCAAAGTAGTACAGGAACCTTTTTTTCTAAGTCGGAGCGACTTGCGTCGCTCCGATTAGAACGGTTCCATTGTACAGAACGGGAGGCGACTTGTCAGGCGGCTAGGTCGCCTGACAAGTCGCCCCTGTGTGAACCGGCTCTTGGAGAGCAAAATCTCTAATCCACTCTGAGAATGACAGACAGAAGAGATCTATTGTATATACTATTAGAGGTTGAATCTGGTAAATATCATCAGACTCCAGTGTTTTTTTTTTTTTTTTCCTGGCTATACAAAAACAGTCTTCCTTTATTTTAAGAACGTTAGTTCGATTTTCGAATCGTTAGTGGGGTCAAATCCGCATTCGTTTTCAACCACAGTGTCGGGAAAATTTAGAAACGGAGAACTGCTTGGTCAAAGGAATTTTCAGACCGTGTATGTGGTTTTCGTTCAGAAATGACATTCATTTTAAAACAGAATGTTAAAAGCAAGTGAAAATTTCAAACATTCTTTCATTCAGCGAATGTACAAAGATTTTTCATCTGAATATTCTCGTCTGAAAATTGATCCGTGTGGCCAGCATAAGGCTCAGTACACACCTATGCAGTTTGCTTTTGATCTGTTTCTACACTGCTTTTTGCTGTGCGTTAAGTACAGTATAGAATGCCCCAATAGCAAGGTAAAGAAAATTTCTTCACCACTCGCTTCCTGCCGAGGACTACGTGTCCCATGAGGCATTGCTCCTCACACATTCACATGTTCTCAGGCACTTACATGTATGGACCGTGTACTGAGCTGTACGTGTGCTGCACTGTATGTCCTGATATGTAAACAAATAATGCATTCTGTATGCAGGCCAACTAATCAGCTGGCCGATTAATCGATTATAAAAATAGTTAAAAAAATAGTAATCGATTAATTTCATAATTTATTAGCTGTCGATTTATCGATTAGTTGTTTTCAGCCCTAGTAGTTTGTTATAAACTTTTGCAAACAGGGAATTTTTTCTCCTTCACTTATGTGCACTGATGAGGCTGGTAGGCGGTACTGTTGGGACTGCACTGATAATCAGTGTAGATGTCCCTTTTTAGAGAAGTCTATTGGCTCTCTTCTCCTCTCATGCTGTCAGCATGAGGAAAGGAGTGCCGATAACTGGCTTCTGTTGACCTCCATGATTGTCCAGCTGATCACGCGGTAGAGAGCCGCTGATTGGCTCTACCTCAATATGTGATCAGCATTGGCCGGACACTGCAATCGCAGAGCAGGCCCATGACAACGTCCCAAAATAGTTGGCTGCGCTGTAGCTGCCATTAGGCTATAGCGTGGTCGACAAGTGGTTAATGTACGATAGTGAGTTGAGTGCATATGTTTCCACCATGTAACTTCATGAGCAAAATGATTAAAATACGATAATTTTCATGAATAAAGTATCTCAGTGCTGCTAATCAATGCAAAACGATGCCTGGCCTTTCAACTTTGTTTTTGAATGTAGAAAATCAGAAAGGAAGTTATAACTATTCTAATTGTTCGGAGAAAAAAATTGCAGCGTGTATGGCCACAATTTAACGTGGACAGCGTCAAGATGGCAACTGGATACCCCATGTTAAGTTATCTTCTGTCACTTCATTTTTTCAACAAGCCGTACATTTATGAGGAAGCCGTTATGACACATTTGTATTGTCGGAGATTTATGAGATGGGATTCGTCATTAGCCCAGAAATTGTGATTATCAGACTAGCGAGGTGTAATTGGGAAGGGAAGGGAAGAAACACAGCTAGAGGGGTGACTACATGATCTTCTGTTTGTTGAAAGTGCACTTTGTTTTTGTGCCACCTTTCCTTTATTAGTCTTATTAGGTGCCAGAGCACTCAAGGACTTCACATTATACCGGTTGACTAGAACTAGTTTACATTGTAACCTGATAGTCTAGCAAATGACAAAATTGGAGCAAACATAATTAGGATTGCATGAACTGAACTGCCAGTGATTTTATCTGTCCTGTGTAGGAACAATAAAGTGTGCCAAAACTAAAACCGAATTTAGTTATGCACAGTTACTCTAAACATATTAAAGTGGTTCCAAAGGCGTAAAGTGGTTGTAAAGTCGGAAGGTTTTTTCTTTTTTTCTCAAAGGGGTTGTAAACCCTCGTTATTTAAATGAAATAGATAAACATATATCATACTTTCCTCCACTGTGCAGTTAGTTTTGCACAGTGTGGCCCCGATCATCCTCTTCTGGGGTCCCCCAATGGCGCTCGCGGCTGCTCCTTGCATCGGTAAACCCGCTAGAAGCGCTCTCCCTGGGAGCACGCCTGCAAGGTAACCCCCGAGTCCAGCATTTGCGTCCATAAATACAGAAAGCCGAACTCAGCCCCGGCGCCCGCGTCATTGGATTTGATTGAGAGCAGCGGGAGCCAATGGCTGCGCTGCTATCGATCTGTCTTGTGGGATGTAACGGTCTATAGAGTTCTGGACTGACCAAAAATGGTCCAAGGAAGGAAAACTGGGGACAGGGTCCCAGTTGGCCAAGGCTCACTGATGCACATGGGGAGCCAAGGCTGGTCCGTGTAGTCCAAGCCAATAGAAGAGCTACTGTAGCTAAGATTTATGAAAAAGCTAATGCTGGTTCTGACCATAAGCTTTTAGAACACACAGGGCATCGCAGTTTGTTGTGTTAGGGGCTGATTGGGCACCCTGACTGGTCTGCGGCTATTCTGATCATATCCACAGCCAAAAGTGCCTACAATGGACATGCAAGTATCAGAAGTGGACCACGGAGAAATGAAAGCAGATGGCCTGGTCTGATGAGTTCAAGAATTGGTTTGAGGAACACAATGAGTTCAAGGTGTTGACTTTGGCCTCCAAATTCTCCAGTTATCAATCCAGTCAAGCATCTGGGATGTGTTGGATTAACCAGTTTGATCCATGGAGTCCCCACCTTGCAACTTACAAAACTTAGTGGTTGTGTTAAGCCACTTTGTAAACTACACACAATCCCCTCTGTTATAATAGATATGTTGCAGTACATGTTCTTTGTAAAACCTATGCCCATTACTACCCGATTTCAGAGCGGTGCTCACGTGACCCCTCGCTGCTACCTCTCCTGAGCATCCCCGCTGATATCAGCTGGGGAGCAGCTAGGAGTCACGTGAGCGCCGCTCCGAAATCTGGTAGTATTGGGCTTTTTGTTTTACAAAGAACAGACACTGCAGCATAGGATTCTTTATAACAGAGGGGATTGTGTGTATTAGATACAGTTATTTCAGCAGCAGGAGTGGAGGGAGAGGCACTTGTAAGAGCTGACAGGCAGGCGGGGAGAGGACGGGGCAGAGAGAAGACAGGAGAAGAGGCCATGATGAATCGTGGTCAGTTTATACGGGGGAGATCATAGCCAGGCAGGATCAGCCAGGTATTTTAGATGATAAAGGGGGCAAAATTACGGTACAAGCACTGTGCTGTAAAGCATGCTTTAAAGTAACAGGATCCAAATATTTTGGGGGGGGGGTTACAAACACTTCCATGCCGCACAAATTCTTTTAGCAGACACCCTAGGGAATAAAATGGCGATCATTGCAACTTTTTATGTCGCACAATATTTGCGCGGTAATTTTTCAAATGCAATTTTTTTTGGGGGGGGGGGGACATTTTAATGAAAAATAAACAAAAGCCCCTTTTTTTTTTTTTTTTTTTTTTTTTAATACAGGTTACCTGTTTAGCATTACAGAGGAGGTTTATTACACGGTGATGCCTCACCCGACTTAAGTATGCGTTCGCTTCTGCGTGCGAGCTCGGGAACGAGGGCACTTTTAAGTTGTGTTTTTACATTCGCCCTTTTTTAACAAATTATATATATATTTTTTTTTATCACTTTTATTCCTATTACAAGGAATGTAAACATCCCTTGTATTAGGAATGGTGCGTGACGACAGGTTCTCTTTATGGAGTGATGTGGGGTTTTTTGGTGCCGATACCAAAAATGAAAAATACACTAGACCAAAAATGACTGTTTTTATATTTTAAATAAAACATATACATTTTTATATAACACATTGCTAATAGTATTAGAAAAGTTTCCATGCGGTGCACCTCTAGCAGATATGATACAGGAGATGGTCAGAGACTGCAGACGTGGTACAGGAGATGGTCAGAGACTGCAGACGTGGTACAGGAGATGGAGCCTCACCAGTGTCCATCAAATGCAGCCTGCCAGTGCCCAGCAGCCTACTAATGCCCATGATTTGCAGCCTGTGCCAAGCAGCCTACCAGTGCCCATCATGCAGCCTGCCTTAGTATGTCAGACAGGATCAGGACAGGGCAGTGTTAAGGCAAAGCTAAGAACAGTGCTCTATCTATGGAGGAAAGCTGTCAGCACACCGAGCGGGCTCACCTTTTCTAACAGCATGTCAAACAAGTTTTGCACTCTTAAGCCCCACGGCGCTGCACACTGATAATGCTCCTCCCGCTGATCATATCGACAAGCTGCTCCTTATCGCTGTGTGCTGACAACTTTCCTCCATAGAGCACTGTTTTGCTTTCTGCCTTTCAGCCGCCTCGTCGAGGAGAGGACTGGACGGGGGCGCTCCAGAACGACACCGCGGACTGGGCAGCACCAGACTCTATTTTCGGCGCGTTTTCTCTTTGGACAAAGTGCCGAAAATGCCATATTCAGCCAATATGTTTCGGCAGCTGAAATTTCGGTGCATCCCTATCTATAAGATCTCTCCTCCAGGCTGGAAAGCATCAGATAAAAAATTGATCTGATGCTTTTCTAGCTGAGATCTCGGCTTTGTTTACTTGTGTGGCCAGACGTGACGTCATAACGTCGCTCCCGGGCCTCTGAGAATCTTCTGTCCCTCGGAAATCTCTATGCCTCTCTTCTGGTGATGGACGATTTGTTTTCCGGGTCCCTGATCGCACGGGAGAGCCCGTCGAAGCACTGGAGGGGGCGGGGGGGACGTCCCATCGCCGCTTAGAACGATCAAGCGGCTGAACAGCTACTATGATCGTTTTTATTGTGCTCAGAATCGCTGGCTCTAAAAAAAAAAAAGATCTGGATGACGCCTGCAGCTGCAGGCATCATTCAGATATCTCAACTGAAAGCCAAGGACATCATATGAAGGCCTGCGGTATGGAAGTGGTTAAATATTTATTTGCTTTTTGCTTTACAGCAAGTCGGAACTGAGGAAGAAAATAATGTACGAAAATTCTCGTACGGCAAAGGTGTTTTTTTTTTTTTTTTTTTTTTTAATGGTTTCTGATCATGCGCAGTCTGTCTTTTTTCTGATTTTTCTCGTATGAAAACAGAACACATTAAACGAAAATAGTTTATTCTGTTCCCGTATGAGAGAAATTTTGCAGTTTTTTGTCCCTTCGGAAATTTTAGTTTGCAAAGTCTGAATCGGATGTCCAAAGTTGTGTACGCACTATACGAAAATCGAATGATTGTGCCATGTATGGAATTTTTCCTCTGATTTTCTCAGTGTGTCTGGGGCTTAAAGCGGTTGTATACCTGCTGACATTTTTTTTTTTTTTTTTTTACCCCTGTAAGGCAAAAGGCATAATGAGCTAGTATGCACCGCATACTAGCTCATTATGAAATCCTTATCTTAGAACGAGGCGTCGGTATCTTACCTGTTCCACGCCAAAGTAGCTGTCATGTTGCCTCGGCGTGTCTTCCAGGTATTGCGGCTCCAGCGCTGTGAGTGGCTGAAACCGCGATGATGTCACTCCCGCGCATGCAAATTCTTCCCCGGCAAGGTCCGGCAGCTGCCGGGCCTTCAGCCGAGAATCCCCTGTGCGCATGCGCCGCTGCAGTCAGCGGCTCATAGCAAGGGGAATATCTCCTAAACCGTACAGGTTTAGGAGATATTTTTTTTTTTTTACCTATAGGTAAGCCTTATTATAGACTTACCTGTAGGTAAAAGTTAAAAAATAGACTTTACAACCACTTTAAGTCTAGTTGTATGGCCGCAGCATATTATAGAGCCACCTGTGTTTTGTTGTGCATGAAAGCACACTGGTCGGTTACACACATGCAAATTGATTTGCAGAAATTTGAGGAAGCAGCTGAGTTTCTTGTTTACAGTATGTGTTTGTGTTTTTTGTTTTTTTCTGTTTTGCCTAGCCACGCTGTACTCTCATTAGGGCCGTATGCCTGGAATGCAGAATTCCTGTTTTCCGGGCATACGTCTCTGATTGCATACTTGCATTTTTTTAACAGAAAAAATCTTTATTAAGATATTCAGATTACATGTGAATAGCTGTAAACATTACACAAGAATAGGTCATTCCACCTAGCAGGTGGTAGCTAAATCATCTTGCATACATGGGACATTTCCGCTCTTATTTCCAATCTTGGAGTATACTCAGAGTCTGTCAAGGGCATGTAAGCATAACAATACCGTAATTACCCGTTCACTCACCCCCCCGTGATGGGGATTTATTGTGGTGCAAATCGGCAGACGCCGGGGGGGGGGGGGGACCCAGCCGGAAGAGAGAGGGGGGGAGGCAGGAGCCAGTGCGTTCCATCATGTCTTGAAGTTACACCGGGGCAGTTGCGCCCCATGTATGTCAGTTTGTATAGTGGTAGGGTGGCATTCACCTATGTTTTCCATGCAGAGCCGGGGTGGTTCAGTTGCCTTCCAGTTAATTAAAATTAGTTTTCCTGGCGTAGTATGCACAGTTAAAGATAAAGGTTTTGGTGTGTGGGTTAGTAGGTATATTATCAGTCACTCCTAGGAGAAGGATCAGGGGATCAAGTTTGATGGGTATTCCACTAATTGAACTAATGTCAGCAGACACTGCCTGCCAAAAAATCTGTATTGGGGGTGCATTCCCACACCATGTGTATGTAATGACCTATTCCCTCCTTGCATCGCGGGCATTCTTCAACATTGCGGTATATGACTGAAAGCCTTTTGGGGCGTATAGTACACCCTATGGAGATATTTTATCTGAATGAAATGGTCTTTGGCTGCTATCATTAGGGGGATGTATTGGTGGAGGCTCTCGGACCAGTCTTCCTCTGTCAGGTTAGGTATGTCTCTCTTCCAAGCTCTGTCAGCCCCGTTACTGCCTGCGCAAGTGAGTCTAAAGTATAAGGAGGATCGCGTTCTGCTGATATTGCGTGCCATGAGGAGGTTCAACTGAGTGCGGGGCTAGGGCAATCGGGTCCGGAAAATGTGCCCCGACAGCATGTCGAAGCTGCAGAAATCTGAAGTATATCCACGAAGGGAGTGAAAATGTATTCTTTAGTTCGCTAAAGGGAAGGAGACGGCCCCCAGGCATTATATCCCAGAGAGTTTTGATTTCGTGTCTGGCCCATATTTGCGGATCGGGCACTGTCCGTAGATGGGGCAGCTCTGGGTTACCCCACAGGGGAGTAGAGGGGGAATTGGTCTGGGGCCTCACCAGAGATCCCAAGACTCCTCTACACACCCTAACAGTGGTTCTCATAGGGGTGCTAATGTGTATGTTGGAACAAGGCACTCGATATACTAAGTTACTGAGTTCTGCACATGAACCTAACATTTTTTTCTTTCTTTTAAGTGTAAATGTGTGGTCTGCGGTCTCTTTGACCCCAGATATCACATTAAGGAGGCACTGCCATGCTTTTTTCTTCTATGGCAAGGGATGTTTACATTCCTTGCAATAGGAATAAAAGTTTTTCAAACCTTTTTTTTTTTTTTTTTTTTTTTTTAAGGGTCAGTATAAAAATAGTAAATTAAATAAGAATTTATTTTTTAAAGCACCCTGTCCCTCCATGTGCAGAAGCGAACACATGTAAGTCGCGCCCACGTATGTAAATGGTGTTCAAAACACACATATGAGGTATCGCAACGATCGTTAGAGTGAGAGCAATAATTCTAGCCCTAGACCTCGTCTAGCTCTCAACATGTAACTGTAGAAATTTTTAAACCTTTTTTTTTTTTTTTTTTTTTTATCCAAAAAAGTTTTTATTGAAAAAACAAGAACATAGTCCATTTATCTTCAGGTAAATTATACAAAATAAATGGGCACATTACAAGAATGGTTACAGATATAACAAAATACATTTGAATGTCTACTCTAGCATAGTCCCCACTACCAATCTACAAAATTACCATGTCTATTTCCACTATTATCCCCATCCTCTATCCATAGCAGGCAGGGCTATCAAGCACTATTCACAGCTAATGCGGGGTGCAGAACGCATTCAACCACTGCTCAGACGTAGTAACCTATCCATGACCAGGTCATTCGGGGCAAGCCCAGGAGTACCAAGCCATGGCTCCCAAAGTTTTTCAAATTTTCCCGAACATTCTCTGTGTTGGTATGATTTTTTTTTTCTATTCTCAATGTATTGCCTAGTGTGGTAACCCATTCCTTAACTGAAGGAGGCGTTTCAGACTTCCAGTGCACCATGATCAGCTTACGGGCCATAAAAAGGGCCCTGGTGAGGGCTTCTCTGACATGATGGTCCCACTCCAACTCATCCAGTACATTCAAAATGCAGTGTCTAGGGTCCAATGGAATCGAGACCCCAAACACTGCACTCAGCTTATCCACCACACCCTTCCAGTACACATGTAATCTGGGGCACCGCCATAGCATATGTATTAAATCTCCATGGTCTCTTTTATATCTAGTACATGTTGGTGTGGGAAGAAGTCCCATATTGTGTAACCTAATGAGGTGTAAAATACGTTCTCAGGAGTGTATATAGTTGCGTTAGTCTTTGCGTTACGTTCAGTGAACATTCTGAAACTGACTGAAGAGCCTCCTCCCACTGGTCCTCATCTAAGGGTCCTACATCCAACTCCCATTTTCTTTTCACTGTCGAGGGGTGTTTTGTAAGGTATTTGTGGAGAAGGGACTATAGCTCTGGGAAATTAACCCTTTAGAGGTCTCTGCTGCTTTAAGTAGAGCGATAAGAGGGGTCGAGTCAGTATGCCATTTAGAGGTTTTTGATTGGGTTGTAAATGCATGCTTAAGTTGCATATAATCTGGCAGTTTATAAAGATCCCTCAGAGGCAAAAGAACGTAATTTTCCTTCACTTATAATTTGCGATAAGTAAAAAATACCAAACCTCTTCCACCTCTCCGCATGTTGTAGATTAGCCAGCTCTGGATAGGATTCATTTCCCCAAATAGGGCTATACTCGCTAATGCCTATCGCCTCCTGCACATATTTAGTTTTATTCCATACCTTTTGTATAAGAGCATAGGTGGGGAAACTTTTATGGGGTTTACCGAAAGATGATGCTTCTAGGGCGGTTGGAACAGACTTACCCCCTATCGTGTGTAGCATTATATATTCTGAGGCACTAGGAGTTCTGCCTGTAAGGACTCCCTCCATAGCCATGGTACCTATCAAGTGTTGCATTTGTGATGCCAAGTAGTAAAGCCATGGGTTCGGTAATGCAAGACCTCCTTTTAAACGTTTTTAAGTGCCAAAGTTTTTCGCCATTCCACTAGCAGGCACAATTTTGAAGCATGACCTGTTCGATATCAATTTACTCGGTGTAACATTATCTTTCACATTATATATATATATATATATATAAACAGACCAGTAAAGATAGCCCAATTTTTTTTTTCTTAAAAAAAAAATGCATTTGTAAGACCGCTGCGCAAATACAGTGTGACATAAACTATTGCAGCGATCTCCATTTTATTCTCTAGGGTGTCTGTAAAAAAAAATAGTGTTTGGGGGTACTAAGTAATTTTCTAGCAAAAACTGATTTTAACTTGTAAACGACAAGTGTCAAAAATAGGCTTGATTCTTAAGTGGTTAAAGTAAAAGGTGGTTCAACAAAATACTGACACAAGGGGGTCTTCATTTCAGGCTGCAAAGCAACAAAATGTGATTTTTTTTTTTTTTTTTAAAGGATAAGTTCACCTCCAGTTTGTACAAAAAAATAATAAATGCACATCTTTTTGCAGGTAAAAATGTGAATTTAATTTGTTTTTGTTTTTTTTTAATATTAGGAGCCTCTAAAAAAAGCATTGCACCAATATGAGGTATTTGCTGTAAATGTGCCAGATGTATGTAAAAACTGGTTTTATAGTTTTGCGTTCTTATGCCCTGTACACACGACTGGTTTTGCCGTCGGAATAAACTTTGAAGGTTTTTCCGACAGAATTCCGCTCAAGCTGTCTTGCATACACACGGTCACACCAAATTCCGACCGTCCAGAACGTGGTGATGTACAACATGTACGACGGGACTAGAAAACAGAAGTTCGGTAGCCAATAGCTTCCGTCTCATACTTGCTTCAGAGCATGCGTCGTTTTTGGTGCGTCGGAACAGCATACAGACAAGCATTTTTTCCCGATAGTAATTTGTTCCATTGGAAAAATATAGAACATGTTCTCTATCAAAGTCCATCTGAATTTTCGATGGAAAAAGTCCGATGGGGCATACACACGGTCGGAATATACGATAAAAAAAAGCTCCCATCGCAACTCTTTCTGTCGGAAATTCCGCTCGTGTGTACACGGCATTAGAGCTCAGCTTTAAGAAGTGTTGAAAATATGTGAACATTTTGTTGCACATTTTTCTGTTGCTGTAAACCTGCTTCTGATATAAGCACACATTAAAGCCGTCATGACCTATTTTACAGCTAGACTGATTGCTTGTAATGGCCGTTCTACATCCAGATATACTTAGATTGAACAGCCGCAGCATATACAAATATTTACCCCTCCAGTATTTGCTGCAAGTAGAGGCATGTTCTGCTGTTTATCACATATTAATGGCCTATTTGTAAAGCTTGGCAAAGTCATCGCTTTTCATTTCACACCAATCTGCAACCGAATCATGCCTGAGTTTTCGCTCATTTATAGAATAGAAGGGAGGTTGTGAGCTTTTTCTGCAGTTTATAGAATGGAAGGTTGTGAGCTGAATTGCTGTATAAAAGGAGAAAGTAGTAAAAAGTAGACAGATACAGAAAAATTGTTTAAATTATAAATCACCTTGGTGAAAGTTCCCTCTCAATCTTCCCTCCATTGGTGATAACGGGTTATGCCACATTTCTAACTTTGCTGCAGAAAGGTGATCAGGTTCTCTTTATATTTTTTCATTATGTATTTAATTGGATTTGGATTACAGTACAAATTGGACCAAAACCAAAGGCCCAGGGGCTGTACACTTCTGACAGCTTGAATTTCTCAGATGGTGTTGTGTGGCTTCAGTTCCAGTTGATTTACCTTCCTACTTCTATAAGCTTTCCAGGTATAGGTCAATGGCTTCCTAGGACAGTTCACCTGCTGTATTCATTACAAAGGTGGGTTGTGTCCTACCTGCAGGATTTCACATTGTGTAGTGGGACAATTGCAACATGTAGCTTGGAAAAGAGCCAGGAACTCTTGAAGAGATCTCATTTATCATACTCTATTAAAGCTGATCTCCAGCTTTTAGTGTACTGTATAAAGCTGAGGCTAGATGCAGTTTATACAGCACACCCAGCCGCTGATATCTGTGAGGGAAATGTTTTGTTTGGAACAGATTGGTTCAAACTTCAGTAAAAGGTAGAGATCAGCTTTAAATGACCCCTCAGCATTCATCTAGAACAGGGGTCTCCAGACTTTTTAAACAAAGGGCCAGATTGCTGTCCTTCAAACTTTAGGGGGGCCAGACTGTAACCAATGAGAATAGAAAATGCCCCACGTCAGTGGAAGTAAACTATGCCAAAGGCTTGGTGGTCAGTGGGATCAAAAATAAAAAATAATTGCTTGGTACTTGTGGTTAGAGGAATAGTGCCCCATTGCTATTGTTGGTGCTGGCGGGAGGGATAGTGCTCCGTCGTTGCTATTAGCGGGAGGTCTAGTACCCCATTGTTGGTGCCAGTGGAACGAATAGTGCCCCATCATTGGTGTCAGTAGAAAGGATAGTGCCCCATCATTGGTGTCGGTAGAAAGGATAGCGCCCCAATGTTGGTATCGGTGGAAGGAATGGTGCTTTTGTATTTTTTTTTTTTGCGTGTTCATTAAAGGCTATAGTGTGAATGCACCCTTGGTTTATATTTGAGGACCACGCTATGCAGAAATATCACCTACTGTATAATTGTAAATATGTGCAGCCCCTTTTGTTCTATTGACTGCATCAATGAGGTGCGCTTGTGGGGTGGTTTGTTTGTGTGTGTGTGTGTGTGTGTGTGTGTTGTTGTTTTGTTTTTTGTTTTTCCTTTTTTCTTTTTAACTGTTTGACTAAGCCGATGCGAAGTACATCTATCCAGCAGAGCACATGGCTGCCGATAATGGATCATCTCTTTTGTTTGCCATCTTGCTGTGTCCTTCAGGGATTTGAGCTGATTACTTTATGTTGCACCAGTGCATGATGAAATGGCAAGAAAGTTTGGATATATATTATAAACAAGTCACATGACTCCGTAATAAATATAGCACTGTACATAGATGTTTGTCTTCAAAAACTTTCCATTATAATATCCTCTGGCGGTTATTTACCTTGTTGGTTTGACTTTTTTTTTTGTTTTGTGTTCATTGTATGATGTCAGGTTTTAGTGACAGGAGCTCAAACTTACGCTGGTCATTGAATTTCCGCTGGTTCTGCAGTGACCAGCTGAATTTTGATATGCGTATTTGGCTTCCCCCACTTGGGGACATGGCTAAAAAAAAATATTCTCAATTGATGCAGCCATTAACCTGCTTTGTGTGGATTGAGGAATCTTCATGCGTGCCCAGCTTAAAGCTGATCTCCATCTTTTGATATACTTTGCATAATTCATTTGGGCCAGCTTGGCCAAAAAAATCTATGGGGTTGATTTACTAAAACTGGTGCACACAGAATTTGGTGCAGCAGTGCATAGTAACCAATCAGCTTCTAGATTTTATTGGCAGCGCTAAATTGAACAAGCTAAAGTTAGAATTGGTTAGAAATGATTGGTTACTATGCACAGTTGCACCAAATTCTGTGTGCACCAGTTTTAGTAAATCTCTCCCTATGTCCCTCACTAGCATGTGAGGCTGCTGGATGTTTGGTATTAACTAGGGTTGCACCAATACCACTTTAAGACAGAGTACAAGTACCGATACTTTTTTAAAAATTATTACTTAAATATATCTTTCTTTATAAATATTCTCTCTCTCTCTCTCTCTCTCTCTCTCTCTCTCTCTCTCTCTCTCCTCTCTCTCTCTCTCTCTCTCTCTCTCTCTCTCTCTCTCTCTCTCTCTCTCTCTCTCTCTCTCTCTCTCTCTCTCTCTCTCTCTCTCTCTCTTCTCTCTCTCTCTCTCTCTCTCTCTCTCTCTCTCTCAAAAAAAAATCTTGCAAACTGGTAATTTTTCTACTGCACTAATAATCTGTGCCCTGATTGTCAGTGTACCCTTTTTTAGAGAAGCAGTTATTGGCTCTCGTCTCCTTTCCTCATGTAGTCAGCATGAGGAAAGGGTGCCGATAACCGGCTTCTGTTTACATCTGTGATTGGACACAGCTGATCACGTGGTAAAGAGCTTGCTGATTGGCTCTTTACCTCAATCTGTGATCAGCAGTGCTATGACATATGAAAGAGCATGTCGCCCGGTCATATGACTGCGTCCAAGAACTAGCCAGGCCGCGCTATAGCCGAATGACAGCTACAGCGCGGCCGGGCTAGTTCTTGGACGCAGTCATATGACCGGGTGACATGCTCTGTCATAGCACTGCTGATCGCAAGTGGTTAAGGTCAAGTAGACTCAAGTACTCAACCCTTTTTTCATATATATAAATATTTTTCATTTGAATTGCTTTCTCAGCTAGAGTTCTTTAAAGGGGGTCTTTTTTATTTATTTTTTCTCTTTTTACAGATGAAGATGGCATTGACAGAAATCATCCAGCTGGCCTCCCTGGACTCCGATCCCTGGATTCTTATGGTGGCAGACATCCTAAAATCCTTTCCAGACACAGGCTCACTAAACCTTGATCTTGAGGAGCAGAATCCTAATGTGCAGGATATTTTGGGAGAGCTCAGAGAGAAAGGTGATGTAGTTGGGTTATTTTCTGCTTTGGTTGACAGATCTGCTACTGTTTTTTTCTGAAAGGTAACACTGTCCTTCTGTTTATCCAGTGGGTGAATGTGAGGCCTCTGCCATGCTGCCCCTGGAGTGCCAGTACCTCAATAAGAATGCCCTCACCATGCTGGCTGGTCCACTGACTCCTCCCGTCAAACATTTCCAGCTGAAGCGAAAACCAAAAAGTGCCACGCTCAGAGCTGAGCTTTTACAGAAATGTAAGTTGGAGTTATGCTTTTTTTAGTTATTTTTAACATATAGATTGTTAGGTTTGGGGCTTTTTTTTCCCCAGCTGGCTACAAGCATTTGTGTGTATGATTGTTCAATTTCCTATATCCTAATGGGCTAACTGTAATCACTTGATTGTAGAGCAGGGTTTCTCAACCATGGTTCAGTAGAACCCCAGGGTTTCTTTAGAGGTTGCTAGGGGTTCCTTGAGCAATGTGCAATTTCCGCCTCTCAGGTAAGTTCCCACTGACACCATTGATCTTTTTAGCTGTTTGTAAGGGTGTACTACTTCCCAACAAGTGTAAGGATCAGATCTAGTAATTTTTAGCATGGGTTCCCTGAGACCAGAAAGTCATTTTAAGGGGTTCCTCTGTGTTGAAAAGTTTGAGAGGCTTTAATAGCAAATCTTTTTATGTAGAACAGCCTAAGTGCCGCCAAAAGTAAAACCAGAGAAATAATGACAAGGAATATAACTTAGTCAGTAGGATGTGCCCGTTGTACTAATTCCCCTTCCTTCCTTCCCCTCTATCCTTCTTTTTTTTTTTTTTTTTTTTGTATTTATTTTTTTTTGTAAAAATTCTCCTCCTTTCTGAACTCCCCCTTCTGCCACGTGGGAGTTAATACAACTAAGGGATTGTCGCAGGCTTTCATCAAGAGTCCATCTATGCCCACCCTTTCCTCCCCAGCTGCACCATCCGTAAAAGCCATACTACAGCATCTATAAATAAAACCGGATCTGTAAATGAAGGTGGCAGAGTTTTCAATCATCTACCCGTCTGCAATCATCTACCTGTCTGTATCCCGCTGCAGTACGTTTTCTAGGCATGAAACGGCTGGGTGGAAAAGGGTGGGCCAAGTTGAGCTCTCTGGATGAGAACCTGTGACAGCCCCTTGGTTATATTATCCCCTGCCGCTTCAGAAGATTGTGGGGCATGGGAGCAGGACGGAGGAAGATTGCTAAAAGAGGAGGAATTGGTACAATGGATACATTCTACTGACTAAGTTATGTTCCTTGTGCTGATTTTTCTGTTCTTGCTTTTGGTTGCACTGTTTTAATGAAAGGTCCAATAAAAAGAAAACCAATAAGGCTGGGTTCACATATGCTGTGGCTTACAGCATGGGGTCCGGTGCATCCCTGTTCACTGATTCAGGTGCGAATCGGGTCCAAACTTTTGCCTGAATTCGCACCTGAATCGGAACTAAAGACGTACAGGGCCCTTTTTTAAATGCGGATCGCGTTTGCCCCAGAGTTGTGTGAACCAGCTCCATTGAAAGCCAGTCACTCTCTCCTGTCATGCAAATTAAATGTGGGGAAAGCCACATCCAATTTGCATATGTGTAAACCCAGCTTAAAGGAGAAGTATAGCCAAAGCTATTTTGATTGTACTTCTCCTATAGATCACAGGAGTGCAGTTCTTTCTGCACTCATGTGACCTGTTTTCAGTTGACAGCAGGCTAAAGCCTGCTGTTGGCTGACGTCACTCACCTGGTCCAGGCTCGGGAAAGATCCTTGAAGGGGTTAATATGCCTTCATTCTAATAAAGACTGTTTAGGTGACCATTGTGTACATTATTAGATTCGCATGTGTGGCACCAGTTTTTCTCTTACTAGGCAGTGTTGCATTTTTTTTTTTTTTTTTTTTTTTATTCTGCTTTGCAAAGTTTGATAGTTGAGCAAAGAAGACGTGTCAAATGTTTTGCTTTTGCTTTTTCAGCTACAGAAACTGCACAGCAGCTTAAGAAGACTGCCGGAGTTCCATTTCATGCAAAAGGAAGAGGTCTAGTAAAAAAAATGGACACAACTAGTGAGTATGTTTGGTTCCTAAAGTACCTACAGAAGGTAGATGAATTATGAAAAGATCTGTCATCTTTTCTACAATAATTAACAGATAAACACGGTAATCTAGGAACATTTAAAGAGGAGATCCAGGTCCCCTCCAAAAAAAAAAAAAAAAAAAGGCCAGCACCTACAAATACTGTAGCTGCTGACTTTTAATATAAGGAAACGTACCTGTCTAGGGATCCAGCGATGTCCGAACTAGGGATTGATCGATATCGTGTTTTGGTTTTTTTTGGTGCCGATACAATGCCGATATTTTGGCCACATCTCAGGCCGATAGCTGGTAATCTGTACATTTAAAAAAAAAAAAAATTTTTTTTTACACTTTTTTTTTTTTCACTGTTATTGCTGTCACAAAGATTGTAATTGGGCAGTGACAGGTACTCTTTATGGAAGCATCTGGGGTCTACAAGACTCCAAACCCCTCCTCCTGCACTTGAAAGTATTCAAAACGTCAAGATCAGCATTTTTGGATACCTTTTATATTATTTAAAACTGGCGCCTTTAAGATGCCAGTAATCTGGGAAGTGATGTCATGACATCACTTCTGGGTTACTAGATCCAAGGATGGGCTTTGTTCGGGTCTTCGGCCAGCCGGCGAAAGAGCCAGCTGGCTGCTCGGGGGTCTTGGTGCGACGCGACAGCCGGGGGGGGGGGGGGGGGGGGAGAGACTTTGTCCCCTCCGGCTGCTTGTAATAACAGCTGAGAGTTTGCTGAGCCGCATCACCCCGGCAAAACCCTTCAAGCAATATCGAGTACGTTTGTGCCCGATACTTCAAAAAAAGTGAATATCGGCCGCTGATAATCGGCCTCACCGATAATCTGTCGGTCCCTAGTCTGAACCAGTTCTTTAAACTGCTTTTGGTGCAGGCATCGGCATCTTAAGTAAGGGAAACAAAGTGGGAGCAGGTACCTGCTCCCCCCCAAAAAAGTGAAAAATGTGGGAGGGTGCAAACAAGTAGGAACTTCCCCTTCTGAATGGAGCCTTACTTTAAGGTTCTTAATGATTTTCTATTAGGACACCCTTGGTATTTGGGAATACATCAGCCACTTTTTTTGCTCTTCTCAAGCAAGCCCCAAGTCATTGTCTGTGAATGGAGTTTTGATGAAGCAGTGACTGTGCTGAAGGTCAGATTTCTACAGATGCTGGTTTTGCGGTCTTTAACCACTTCAGCCCCTGATTTTTTTTTTTTTGATTTTTTTTTTCCCCCCTTCCTGACCAGAGCGCTTTTTACAAATTGGCACTGCATCGCTTTAACTGAGAATTGCGCGGTCATGCAATGCTGTACCCAAACAAACTTTTTTTTCCCCACAAATAGAGCTTTCTTTTGGTGGTATTTAAACACCCCTGCGTTTTTTATTTTTTGCACTATAAATAAAAAAAAGCGACAATTTAAAAAAAATATATATATATTTTTTTTACTTTTAGTTATAATATCCCCCAAAATGTTTTTAAAAAAACAAATGTCTTCATCCGTTTAGGCCAATAATATATTCTTCTACATATTGTTGGTAAAAAAAAATTGCAATAGGCGTATATTGATTGGTTTGTGCAAAATTTATAGCGTCTACAAACTATGGGAAAGATTTATGGCATTTTTAATATTTTATTTTTTTTACTAGTAATGGCAGTGATCTGCGGTACTGCGACATTGCAACAGTCAGATCGGACACTTTTTGGGACCAGTGACATTTATACAGCGATTCAGTGCTATAAAAATGCACTGATTACTATGTAAATGTCACTGGTAGGGAAAGGGTTAGCACTAGGGGGCGATCAAGGGGTTAAATGTGTTTCTGACTGTATGGGGATAGGCCTGACTGGGGGAGGAGACATATGGCTGTTCCTGCTTACTAGGAACAAACGATATGTCTCCTCTCCCCTGACAGAACAGGGATTTGTGTGTTTACACACACAAATCCCTGTGCTGGCTCTCGTGCACGCAATCGCACCCGCTGGCCATGCGCATAAGGGTCCTTCGCCGTACAGCGCCCCTCCGGTGGCCCTTTGAGGGAACAACGTACCCGTATGACGTTTTGCGCAGCGGTGTCATTCTGCCGATTGTATATCGGCGTGAGCTGGTCGGCAAGTGGTTTAAAAAGCATTCTGTAAACGTCTGCTTTTTACGAGCTGTGAATTTTTACAACTGTGCAATACGAATCAGTTTGTCTGCCATTGATGTATATCTATTCCATCATTTACCTTGCCCATTTTTCTTGGGAGATTATTCCCATAAATTGTACAATATACACAGCTTGGTTCCAGCCAATCTAATGCAACGTTTTGAAAGCGGTGCTGTTATTACATTTAACCTACACATATGTGCTGCGGTGTGCATCAGTTGTTGCACATTAATAGTTGGTGCTGTTCAGTTGCCAATGAAAACGTGGCATTGGTCATTTTTGTTTAAATTTAGGGAAGCTTAAGATGAAACCCCAGTCTAAACAATCCTTTGTCAGGTTTTTGTTGCAAAGTTTTCCCATTTAGGCGATAACTGTATCTCACTTCTGTGAATACTAAAGAAAATGAGGGGAAATCCCACCATTGACGGCTGTCAGTGAAAGTAGTTAAGTGGAAATCTCCTGTATGAGGACGCCTGTTTGATGACCCTCGTCAGAGGTGGGATTCTTTACTGAATATAAAGGCAGTGGCTCAAAAGACTTTTCAGAGGTCCTAACCCTTCCCTGTTCTTTCCAGAATAGAAAACTCAATGTGAAACAAATGTGCATTTCATTTCAGAGACGCATATATTCTCTAATGGAACACCTTATTTTGGCACAACCTCCCCAGGCATCAGCACATTTTACTCTTACACTTCTCTTTTTCTTTTTTTTTTTTCCTTTATGTGAATCTTTGTAATCCTACTAATTGTCCACATGTACTACTCCTTAAATAAAACTGCCATTTATAAACATTTTTTTACAGCTCCACTCAAAGGTATACCAAAGCAGGCACCCTTTAGAAGTCCTACAACCCCCAGTGTGTTCAGCCCAACTGCCAACAGAACCCCCATTGCACCTTCCAGGACGCCGCTTCGTAGAGAGAGAGGAGTAAAGGTGGGTGAATGTCCTGAATGAATTACTATTACCCTGTTATAAGGAAGAGGGGGAAACGTACGTGTGTGTGTGTGTGTGTGTGTGTGTATGTGTATGTGTATATATATATATATATATATATATATATATATATATATATATATATATATATATATAGAGACACACACATATATGTATATGTATGTATATATATATATATATATACACACCAAGTACTGAGTCATGTTTTGCTTGGGGGTCAAATACTTATTTTACTCACTGAACTACAACTCCATTTAAAACATTTTGTAAGTGGGCAAACTTACAAAATCTGCAGGGAATCAAATTATTTTTCACACTGTAGTCTGTACGGCTTCAGAACTGCTATTTACTGCAAGTACAAGTGACACATCAAAAGTTGAATGCACATGTTTGCTTACAGCTCTTGGATATATCTGAATTGGACATGGTGGGAGCAGGGCGAGAGGCCAAGAGGAGAAGAAAGACTGTTGGTGAGTACTAATTTTATTATCGCTGCTCAAAAGTCTCAGATGTTACCCATAGGGTTCGTTGTTTGGTCCTATGGTACCTTGTGATTCTAGAATGTTCATCTCCCATGTAATCTTATGCCTGTGGCTAAGCTTATGGTGGCAGTTAGAGGATCAGTCTTCTTTGAAACACTTTGTTGTGTATTTTTTTTTTTTTTTTTTTTTTTTATGGGGTTATGCGCTGTAGTGTACTTTTTTTATTTGCCATAAATTAATTTTTAGAGCCATTGCTATTTTGATGCAAATGGTCAGTGTCTATTTCAGGACAACCTACAGTTGTGGCTAAAAGTTTTGAGAATGACAGATATTCATTTTCAGTGTCTGCTGCCTCAGTTTTTATGATGGCAATTTGCATATACTCCAGAATGTTAAGAGTGATCAGATGATTGATTAATTGCAATGAAAATTAACTTCATTCCAAGAAAAACCTTTCCACTGCATTTCAGTCCTGCCACAAAAGGACCAGCTGATATGTCAGTGATTTCTCTTGTTAACATAGGTGTCAGTGTTGACGAGGAAAAGGCTGACAATCGCCCTGTAATGCTGATTGAGTTAGAATAACAGACTACAAGCTTTAAAAGGAGGGTGATGCTTGAAATCATTTGTTCTTCCTCTGTTAACCATGGATTACCTGCAAGGAAACCTGGGCAGTCATCATTGCTTTATGCCCTTTTCACATAAGCCTGTTCGGATTCGCCTGTTGGTTTTTTTCAGGCGTATCTGAGCGGGCCACCCATTGACTTCTATGGGCAGGCGGATGTCAGCAGAGATGTGTCCGCTGACACCTGCCTCTCATTCAACAAGAATTGCTCAAAACAGACGTATGGCGATACGTTCACCATCTGTCGATCGGATGAAAAACGAACAGGTGGATCCGTTTTCTTCCGATCTGCCATAGATGACAGCGAGGTTCTGACGGGTCTGTCCCTGCACAGTGAGCAGAGACAAACCTGTCATCCGCCGGCTCTGAAGGGATCAACAGAGCGATCTCCCACTGAGCTGGCGGAGTCCGCTGAGCGGATCCGTCCTGTGTGAATGGGGCCTTACACAAAGATGGATTCGCAGGAAAGGATATTGCTGCTACTAAGATTGCACCTAAATCAACTTTTTATCGGATCATCAAGAACTTCAAGGAGAGAGGTTCAGTTGTTGTGAAGAAGGCTTCAGGGTGCCGAAGAAAGTCCAGCAAGTGCCAGGACCGTCTCCTGCAGTTTATTCGGCTGCGGGATCCGGGCACCGCCAGTGCAGAGCTGTGTTCAGGAATGGCAGCAGGCAATTGTGGGTGCATTTGCATGCACAGTGAGGCGAATACTTTTTTGGAGGATGAACTGGTGTCAAGCGCAGCAAAGAAGCCACTTCTCTCCAGGGAAAACCTCAGGAAACGACTGATATTCTGCAAAAGGTACAGGGATTGGACTGCTGAGGACTGGGGTAAAGTCCTTTTTCTTTGATGAATCCCCTTTCTGATTGAGGCATCCGGGAAGAAAAGGTGAGTGCTACAATCAGTCCTGTCTCATGCCAACAGGAAAGCATCCTGAGACCATTCATGTGTGGGGTTGCTTCTCAGCCAAGGGAGTGGGCTCACTCACAATTTTGAACACAGCCATGAATTAAGAATGGTACCAAAACATCCTCTGAGAGCAACTTCTCCCAACCATCCAATAACCGTTTGGTGAGGAACAATGCCTTTTACCTTATGGTAAGGTGCTCCATCATGCTGGAAAAGTGATAACAAAGTGGCTTGGGGAACAAAACGTTGACATTTTGGGTCCATAGCCAGGAAACTCCCCAGACCTTAATCCCATTGAGAACTTGTGGTCAATCCTCAAGGGGCGGGTGAACCAAAAAAAAACACAAATTCTGACAAACTCCAAGCATTGATTATCCAAGAATGGGCTGCCATCAGTCAGGATGTGGCCTAGAAATTGACAGAATGCCAGGACGAATTGCAGAGGTCTTGAAAAAGATGGGTCAACACTGCAAATATTGACTTTGCATAAACTTCATGTAATTGTCAATAAAACCCTTTTGATACTTATGGAATACTTGTAATTATACTTCAGTATAACATACCATGGTAACACCTGACAAAAAAAATCTAAAAACACTCAAGCAGCAGACTTTGTGAAAATTTTACATTTGTACCATTCTCAACATTTTTGACCAAGGCTGTACATATTCTGGTACAACATCAGTTTTCGCTCTATTCCTCCTCTTCCTCATGTTTGGATTTTATTGCTGCTCATGTCCCTGTTGGAAAGATTTACCCTCTGTACCTGTTTTACCAAAGATTAAAAGTAGTGAAAGTCTCTACAAGGCAGAAGGCAGGATTTTTTCATTATTCCAGCAGTGTGATTGTTACTTGAGTCCTCCTGAATGCCAAATCCTTGCATGCATTGGTTCTTATGAGTTGTTAAATCCCTGACCTTTCTATTTTTTTTTTTTTTTTAACAGAAACCGATGTTACAGAAAAGCCTCAGAAAGAAGAGACTGTTGTGGAAAGCGCCACCCCGGATTATGCTGCTGGTCTGGTGTCTACACAAGTGCGTTGGTTTGTCTTGATGCAATACCATTGTGATAAGTGACAGAGGTTTGATGTGATTTGCAAGTTGTCTTTCACTTGTAATGATGCTGGCCTGCGGTTAGCTTTTACAATAAATTAAACGTTTTTGGGTAGAGGAGGATAAAATGTATACTAAACTGTATGTTCATTGCAGAAACTTGGCACGCTGAACAGCGAAAGTGCACTGCCCTCTACCAGTTACTTGCCAGCCACTCCCAGTGTGGTACCATCTTCCTCCTATATTCCAGCATCTGAGACCCCACAAGGTACACACATTTTATCATATTTTGAAGCCAACTCTGATATTAAGAGTAATTAAAATTATATTCTTTATGGAGGATATTGACTGAAATAAGCCTGGAAGTTTAATGAACTAAATAAAGCAAAACATTACGCAACATGGCATTTTAGAGTTTTCATAAACTTTATTGTAGATTCCAAATGGTTTTTATTCAGGATATATGAAGTGAAGGCTTTTCCTTTTTTGGATTGCCCTCATTTTTCAAAATGAGAACTGACTAAAAAAATTGTGCAGAGCTTTTCAATCAGTGTAACAGACTAGCTGTCTGCCCTCATTTATGACTCGTTATTTGCAAACTGGCTTTACTTTGGTAGTGGGTTTTTTTTTTTTTTTTTTTCTAACCGGTTCCTCCAGGAGGGTGTGTGGGGAGGTAGGCAGCACATGCAAAGCCCTCCTCAGCAAGGTTTGTGGGAGTGGGTACTGACAAAAAGAATACTCGCTTCACCCAACTCTATTACAGGCTTGGGGGAGGAAGAGAATTAGCGGTTTTTCACATATTTATATAAAAAAAAAAATACCGCTATGTACCTTATTTCAGAGCGCCCCTCGGCGCTCACGGGACTGGCTGCATCTCTCTTATCTCAATCTGACAGTTACAGCGTGATGTACCGAGAATCCCCCGCTGACGTCAGTCGGGAGGAGAGGTGGAGAAAGGAGGCCGGTCACGTGAACGGCGCTTTGAAATAAGCTAAAGAACTGGGCACTGGTACGAGTTGACAGGCAGGCAGGGAGGGGGGAGAGGAGGATGGTGCGGATGTTGGAGACACGTAAACTGACCACGGTGTCAGGGCTCAGCAGCCATGATAAACCGTGGTCAGTTTACAGGGGGGAGCCAGGCAGGATCAGTCCAAGTATTTTAGGTGATCGAAAGGGCCAAACTACACAGCACAAGCACTGTGCTGTTATGCATGCTTTAAAGAAACAGGATCCCTTTTGTTAAAAAAAAAAAAAGAAAAAAAGCTTTAACTTGGGCTTGGTTCTTACCTAAACTGGCCGAGGATCGCACAGCAATGCTGTCCGTCCCTGTTCTCTGTTTCAGGGACAAATCAGGGCAGAATCTTTGCCTGAATTCGTCCCTGAAATGGAGGCAAAGACGCACAGCGTTTCTGTGCAGTGCGCTCCGGAGCCGCCCCGGAGACATGTGAACCGGCTCCATAGAGAGCCGGTCATATTCTCCTGCTATGCAAATTGAATGTGTGGAAACCTGCATCCAATTCGCATAGGTGTGAACCCAGCCTAAAGGTTTAGGAGTTAGGTTTCACTATTGTATGTTAATGAGAATTGGACTCAGCCAGTCCCCCACCCTGCAGCATGCTGAGCTTGCAGTCAGGTATGACACATTTTTCCTCAAACATCCAAAAGGTAAGAAATCTAAAAAAAAAAAGAAAAGATATAGGTATGCTGCGTTAATAGGAACACACAATCGTATAGTGGGGTTTTTCTAAAATTTGGAAAAAAAAAAACATACATGCTGTGCAGTGGTTTTGCACATAGCAGCCCCTATCCTCTTCTCGGATCCCCCGCTGGTGCTTCTTGCTCCTCCCCCTTAACCATTGCCCCCCCAATAGCAAGCCGCTTGCTTATGGGGCACTGGTACGTGTTCGCTCCTGAGCCCTACTCTCTGCATCCATAAGACGCACAGAGCTGTAGCTCAGCCCCCCCACACTCCTCATTGTCTCCCTGGCTGTGATTGATGGCAGTGAGAGCCATTGGCTCCTGCTGCTTTCCCATCCAATGAGAAGCAGTCCTGGGACAGCCGAGGCTCTCATGCACATCACTGGACCATGAGGGGGCTCAGGTAAGTATTGGGGGTGGTGGGAGCAGCACACAGTTTTTTTTTTTTTTTTTTTTTTTTTTTACCTTCATGCATAGAATGCATGAAGGTAAAAAACTTCCCAGCCTTTACAACCACTTTAAGGCGAAATTGAAGTTTTTTAGATGCTGCTGAGTGTCGACAGGTTTTTGTTTGCCACAACTGCTTTTCTCCCATGCAGCCATTGGGAATGCAGTAGCAGCCTGAATAATCAAATGCCAACTGTTAATGAGAGATGAATGATCTCAGTAGGGCCTTAAACTGATCCCAAATGGAAACGAGCTGCATTTGTCCATCAACACAAATCCCCTTAATCCACTTGTGGACTTTCTAATTAGTAGAATGATTCCTGTGTGCTGCAGATTAAGGAATGGCTAACACATGGTTTAGAGCAGTGATGGCGAATGTTGGCACCCCAGATGTTTTGGAACTAAATTTCCCATGATGCTCATGCACTCTGCAGTGTAGTTGAGCATCATTGGAAATGTAGTTCCAAAACATCTGGGGTACCAAGGTTCGCCATCATTGGTTTAGAGTCTTATGCCCTGTACACACGGTCGGACATTGATCGGACATTCCGACAACAAAATCCATGGATTTTTTTCCGACGGATGTTGGCTCAAACTTGTCTTGCATACACACGGTCTTACAAAGTTGCCGGAAAATCCGATCGCTCTGAACGCAGTGACGTAAAACACGTACATCGGGACTATAAACGGGGCAGTGGCCAATAGCTTTCATCTCTTTATTTAATCTGAGCATGCGTGGCACTTTGTGCGTCGGATTTGTGTACACATGATCGGAATTTCCGACAACGGATTTTGTTGTCGGAAAATTTTATAGCCTGCTCTCAAACTTTGTGTGTCGGAAATTTCGATGGAAAATGTGTGCTGGAGCCCACACACGGTCGGAATTTCCGACAACAAGGTCCTATCACACATTTTCCTTCTGAAAATCCGACAGTGTGTACAGGGCATAAGAATGTTGGCTGAATTGAGGAAAAGGGGAGGTCTGTAATGATATAGTGAGATCGACAGTAGTTGACATTGTTTGGCCTGACAATCTCTGTGGTATCCGTAGACCAGTTTATTAAACCATTGGTACACCTTCCAACAAGTCTGTGGAAGGTTTGATAAGATGGTCAGATAGGGAATAGGAAGGAAGCACAGGCACGGTTTGGTTTTGAGGTTAAATTGATTTATCTTTCTATTTGCACAGCTGGTTCAGTTCGGGAAGCATTACAAACCACAAGACAAGCAGAGGAACCTGTACCTCCCAACAACACTCTTGCCACACAGTTCAAACAACGGACGCCGATGTATCACAGCAACCCCAATACTCCAGCCGCTACCCCAACTCCTGCAGCCACCCCTACCTCTCCACTGACACCTGCTGTAACACAGGTGGTAACACCTGCAGCACAGGCACCTCAGATCACTACCATACAGACACAGCCTCCGCCCAGGAAAAGCTTGTCTCTTACAGTAAGTCTTCTATCTTTATCTGAGAACATCTGTGCTGACAAAACTAATGCATGAGATGGTTCAGAGCTTTCCCTAGTGCTGTTGGCTGCAAAATCACTGAAGAAGGCATGTTCGTCTTTAGCATATAATAACAGCTGGACTATATTTTGAGCAGAGGTTTTCGCATCAGATGTTGTGTGACATAGTTTGGCATAAGAAATTATCTTAATATAACAGTAGTTTTAATGACTCCTACCTTCAGGTGATTGGCCGCTGGCAAAAATCTTGCTTGGGGTTGCCCCTAGAGTGCACAGATATAACCCCCCCCCCCCCATTCTTGAAGCTTCTATTAAGATCTGATCACTTCCTGCCTATTACTAAACCTTGTAGATTTTGGGTTAGTTGCTCTGTCTGTACCTTGGACATTTAACCTCTTAAGCCCCGGACCATTTTGCTAGCCAAAGACCAGAGCACTTTTTGCGATTCGGCAATGCGTCGCTTTAACTGACAATTGCACGGTCATGCGATGTGGCTCCCAAACAAAATTGACTTCCTTTTTTCCCCACAAATAGAGCTTTCTTTTGGTGGTATTTGATCACCTCTGCCGTTTTTTATTTTTTGCGCTAAAACAAAAAAGAGCAACAATTTTGAAAAAATAGCAATATTTTTAACTTTTTGCTATAATAAATATCCCCAAAAAATATATTTAAAAAAAAAATTTTCCTCAGTTTATTCTTCTACATATTTTTGTTAAAAAAAATCGCAATAAGCGTTTGGTTTGCACAAAAGATATAGCATCTACAAAATAGGGGATAGTTTTATGGCATTTTTAGTTTACTAGTAATGGCGATCAGCGATTTTATTTTTTTTTTTTTCTGTGACATTATGGCGGCATGACCGCAGGGCAGCAAATTTAAAGGGACAAACCTGTACGCCCATTTGCCTGTCCATTTTTTTTTTTTTTATATTAAACTGTGTGCAGGCGGGCTATTATCGCAGAAGATGTCTCTTCTGCAGTAAAGAGCACCTCCCTGCCTGCTCGCAGCCATGTGTGGCATGTAAACTGAGCTGTGCATGCGCAGCTCCACTTACAGCGCCATCCGTGTCCCTGTGTGCCAGGATTACTGACTCCTGTGCATGCGTAGGAGTTGCATCATTCTGAGCCGGCCAGTCAAGATGCCAGAAGACTGGCACTCGGGAAGGCTGGACTATTGGAAAGGTGGTAAGTTTTAGCGCTTATGTTGAGAAATGTTCGAGTCAAAATGGCAGGGATAGCCGCAATAAGTGAATAACTCGCCAATCCTCTGTAGAACTTCAGTGTGCTAAGAACTGCAGATTATGTTATAAAAGCCAGGAACTGGTGCCAGCATACAGGAAAATCCTGTCTTGCCTTATCCACAATGCTGGGCCTACTAGAAGACCAGGCTTCACCCGTCATACTGGCCATACCCCCAGGGGTACGTCAGGGTGTGGGAACAAGACCATGGTCCTAGACCTGAATGGCAGCCTGCAGTTAACTACACGTTACTTAACATGCCAATATGTGTGCCTAACGCAGAATCCAGTGCCTGAAGCAAACATTACAGGCTGGCCCCACGATTGCTTGATTCTCATTTGTTCATTTATGTATCTGGCTGGATTTTACTGCATGATCTGTTTTAATTTTAATTGTATGAAAATGTTACTGTGATTTTTAAATGCAACAAATTTTTGCTGCAACATGTTTATGTAATCTTCTTATTTATTTATCTATTTTTGACAGCGGGAACAAATGTTTGCAGCTCAAGAAATGTTCAAGACTGCAAACAAGCTTACAAGGCCAGAGAAGGCTCTAATACTGGGATTTATGGCGGGTTCAAGAGGTAGGTTACAGAGCCCTGATATACCAGCAGTCTTAGTGAATGGCAGATCATATTGCAGGAAACTGCTAATATTTGGTATCTCAGATGGCTATTTATCTATTAAGAGCACCTTGGTGACCTGTAAAGGTGATGTCATTGGACAGGGAGCTGTGCTTAGCCCTGAAGCACAAGATGACTTGTGTTTCAGTTGTGGTTTTTTTTTTTTCTAATTTATTTGTTTTAATATTGCAATTGTCTCTGTAAAAAACGGAACCATGTGCAAATAGATTTTTTGAAAATGAAAGTATATTTTAAAAACGGACTTTAGGTCAGAATTATAATCTTGCATTTGGATTGCCAAAAAGAAAACTGTAAAAGTATGACATGTATGTATTTAAATTGATGTATGTTTGTGCAGCTTTAATAAATAAAAACCAGGATCAGATTAGTGCTAAGAAGTGACTTTTGACAAAGTAATAATGGTGCCTGTTTTTAAAGAATAAAGTACACCTTTGGGAACATGTTACATGTTTCCAATATTTTTGATCGATTGGGGAAGGGTTTCAACCCCATGTCAGGTTTTTATTGCTATCTGTGTCCCCACTGATTTATCCTCGCCATTGGTCCTATTGACCATTGTTTTCTTTACATAAAGCAATGGGAACTGTTTTTCAGGAAGGGGAGGTCCTATCCTAAAGACAACTGCAAGAGGTGATAACCTCCTTGTTTTTTAGAGTTTTCTTTTAACATCCTGCTGTGTCTATAGGACAAGAAGCTAAACACAATCTCCGCATTAGGACACAAAAAAATAAACTGACGGGAGTCTTTTACCATTCCCAACTCTAATCTATCAAAAATATGAAGGGGGGAAACTGCAAGGCCTGCTTTTAACCTAGGAAAGGGTTGTAATCTGTAAAATTGTAGATTGTTTTTGAGGCCAGTTTAGATGAAGAAGAGTTGTGTATGCGTTTTTAGTTTCCAGGCTCTTGATTTATTTCTTTCTCATATAAATGTCTTGGTTTGTGCAGAAAATCCGTGCCCAGAGCAGGGTGATGTCATCCAGATCAAACTCAGCGAGTACACGGAAGTCATCCAGAAAGGAGATGGAACAGGCAGCACTACCATGATGGTGGATACGGTTTTTGAAATGAACTATTCTACTGGAAAGTGGACCAAGCTAAAAAAATACAAGCCCCTAACGAACGTCTCTTAGAGAAGACCGCAGGCTTGGAACTGTGGACCAAAAACTCAGACTTGTAGATGGGCGTCAGTACAACAATCAGACATCTCCCTGGATGGACGCATTGTCTGCCATGACTGGAATCCAGGATGGGATATATCAGTGGTGACCACACTTAATCTATTCCTCAAAAACTCAGCAGGGTCCGGACACAGAAACACGCTCCGTTTTGTATCACCGATTTTAAAACGAGCTATACAATCGGGAGCAGATTGTCCAGTTTCATTGTCTTCACCTTTTCTCATGAAAATCCTGTGGATCCACCTTCATTTTCTAGGTTTTGAGAAATGGCAGTGTACAATTTTCAGCATTACTTTTTTTTTTTATCTGCAGTATTTGCAATGTAAATTTTGTCTTCTAAAGTATTGAATATAGATCAGGGTCTTGGTTTAATCTTGGTTCAGTTTTCCTGTAACTTTAGATTTGAGCGAATCGGTTTTAAAGGTTCACACACAGATTAGAGAAATTAACTCTGCACAGTGTGGGGAATTTGTCAAAAATGGAACAGCTGTCCTTACCAACCAATCGGCTTCTTGCATTTTCAGAGCTTAACTGAACATGCTGAAGATGGAAGCTGGTTTCTGTGCACAGCTGCACCTGCTTCTGTCTGCTCTATTTTTGATAAATTCCCACCAGTGACTCTTGCTTCATTGGTCTGCTTCTGTATGTTCACACCAGTTTCCTCAACTGCAGCAGACTAAACTGTTAAAGCAGAACTAAAGACATCTATACTCTCTACCTTCTAGTGATTTTGTGGACCGCGATCCACTCGCTGGCATGAAAATCTTTATACAGACGTCTTTTCAATCTGCTCTTGGGTGCTGCCATCGCCATTCCTTGTAAGGAAAGTCGGCAATGAAGCCTTTCGGCTTCACAGCCGGTTTCCGACTGCGCATGCGCCAATCACGCTGCGCTTTCTGAATGGCCAGGGAGAGGGGGCAAATTTCCTGCGATGAGGTCGTCCGGAAGTGAAGACGGGTACCTGTTAAAAACGGGTAACTGCTCCCCCCTCTCCTCCGAAAGGTGCTTTTGAGTGGAACTCCGCTTTAATTCCCATGCATGCCCATCTCGGTGTACATGCTACAAAGGCGTATAAGCAGGGATGTAAGAAGCATCAGAGTAGGTAAGGGTTATAAATCTGGTGTTTTTATTACTGTGCCCATTTGGGAAAATTTTTTTCCCCACTTTCTATTCTGGTGACTGAGGGAAGTGTGGAAAAATCTCCCTAGTTGGGTACACAGAAACGGGTCTTAAAGTGTATCTAAACCAAAGAACACATATGTAATATATTGTAGCTCGCCAGTGCTTAGATGTGGCGACTGCATTTGTTTTTCTTTTCTTAGGATGTGTTTTTTTTTTTTTTTTTTTTTTTCCCCCTTTTTAATTTTACCAAGTGATCCTGTCAATTTGATTCCTGTCCTGGGGGGGCAACAATCACTAAACTGTATCTATAAAAGAACCTCTGTGTCACCCTGGGCTGCTTGCTTCTAATTTGGTCTTCAGAACACCTTCCTTTCTTATCTTTTACTTAGAGGGGGTTTATCTGTAGTCCAGGGCTTGCCAAGTCCTGATCGTCATTTTGACTGAAACCTGGTGACTGGGTCAGCAGGGGGGCCCAGCCAAGTGTAGTTACTGTATACTGAAATTCTCCTCAAAAGCGGGCACAAGTGAGGACAAGGTTGTATAGGATGAACCAAAGCTGGTCATACACTAGTAGATTTGCTAATGATCCTTTGTATGAACATTCATACAAAAAATCTTAAATACATTATGATGACTTGATGAATGTTGTTCAAAAGTACTTTAAAATTTTGTTTGATTTTGGCATGAATGTATTTTTCGGAAAGGAAACCACATTCACTGTTAGAAATGTGTGTGTTTTTGAGAAGTTTCATTCTGCATCTTTTTGACCACAAAAAATTTAACGAACGTTCGTGGAAACAAATGTTTTCTACCAATCATCTTCTTCTAGTGTTTGGCTAGCTTGAGAAATGCACAGAACAGCCCCTTCTATTAGCTACCACAGAAACTTTCAGTATCCTGTATAGGGCGCATAGTAGAGCTGCACGATTAATTGTTAAAAAATCGCGATCTCGCTTCAACCCAGCCCACAATCTATGCAGAATTTTAGGATTCATTCATGTAACAAAGTGTAGAGAGTTCTCTGCTCACTCAGCTGTCAAAAGAAAAAAATTGGGCAATGTGCCAAGTTTTTCACAACATTGTCTGAGCTGGTAGAGAACTATAAATAGTTATAAATATAAATAGGCAAAAATGAAAAACGCCTGTAAACGAAACTCGCCTAAACGTGAGTTACAGCGTTTAGAAGCGCTTGGCATGCCTCTAAACTCGTCTTGTCTGAACTCTTTTTTTTTTTGCTTTCCAAAAAAAGGCCTCTAAAATCAACTGTCTAAAAAACGTCATTAAAGGAACCTGTGTACATGTACACATAAGATAACATTGGATGAGGTCAGGGGCAGCTGAAAAAAAGCATCCAACTGCCTCTGAATGTCTGTTTACCAGCAGCAGTGTACATGAGGCCTTAAAGTCTAAACCTTTTTCTGACACTTGTTTCTTACAAAGTTAAAATTTTGTATTTATTTTTTTGCTAGAAAATTACTTGAAACCCCCAAACATAATATAAATAAATGATATAGAGAGAGCTATACACATACACACAGGCCCTAGAGAATAAAATAATGATTGTTGCAATATTTTATGTCGCGCGACCTTTCAGACTAAATTTTTTTGGGAAAAAAATACACTTTAATGAATACAAAAAAACTACAGTAAATATATATATATATATATATGTGTGTGAAAGCTGTTACGCCGTGAGAATCCTGGTCTTTATTCTAAGCAAAAAAATTGCAATTCTCATTTTAGCCAGAATCGTGCAGCTCTAGCGCATAGCAAGGGATATTTTGCCTTTTGCGAGTGTGGTGGGTGGAGAGAGGAGACTATAGAGAGAATGGTGGAGTCTATGGGACCTTGATTGGACTTGATAAGGATGAAGGCTTGGAGCAGCTAGGCCCAAAGGAGCTCATGCTTCCTGCTACTGCAATCAGAGCCTCAGTGACCTGGGGATCATACACATGGCATTCCTGCAGATGGTATTAGCTGTGCTGGCCATAAACATCTATGTACCATCAGTACATTTGTATAGTGTTCCTGTGCAGTTTTATACATCTGAGGGTTTTATTTATTTCCATATTGAAGGATTTGTAATGAAGTGTAGCTTATAACGCTACTTTTGTTTTTTGTTTTTTTTAAAGTCAATTTTTTAAAAAACTTTTGATAGATAAAACTGTAAATGGTTGCTCCCTGGTGATGGGGTTCCTAGGTGTTTTAATCTGGCTCCTGGTTCTGGGTGAGATTTATCCAGTCCTACCATAGTCCACAAAAGTGAACTGGGTGTGGCTGATAACTGCTTTGGATTTCAGTAAAGCACAGGAAGTTAGCTCACTTCTGGCAGGATAAACGGGCATCTTTGCATACTTCCTTCATTTCTAAAGAGACAAAACATGGGGAAATTGGGCATGGATTTATTCTCCCAGCCATTAACCTTTCCCAGTTCGGTCCAAAAGTAGAAACTCAAAAATTGGCTGTTAGACTGATCCGTATTGTCATTGATTAGGATTACTAGGGACACTGAAAATCTCCTTTGGTGTTGAGATCACAGCATGTAGTAGCAGATATTCTAATGCAACAGCTTCTGGATTTTGCTGGTATAGGAGTCTGCAATTAGATTTCACCTGCATTCTGCCACTTGCTACTGAATCTGGTGAACTGCTGAGGGTTAAAAAGAACCAATAAGGGAAATGCGCAGCCCTTGGTACTGTATTTATTCTGGTGCAGTCTTTAATGCTCCCTTCTGCTCCGATAGGGAAGATTTTGCACACAATTACAAATTGGGCAAATTCCAGGAGTGTTGGCTTCCTGCTTACATAAAAGTCCAAAATGCAGTCACCTCTACAGCCATGGGACCAGTACAAAGCCAACTTTATTGAAGTCTACCTCTTTTTGCAAACTTGTCTGAAACATTGCAGTTCTGAACAGAGGGCATAAAGTTGGTCAGACTTTGCCAATGTATACAGCACATTTTTGGGGAAATTTACTAAAATTAGAGCAGCAGTGCCATACAGCTTCTAACTTAAGCTTGTTCAGTTAAAGCAGTATCAAACCCAAAAGCAAGCATTTATTATATTGCAGCTTACCAATTTGTAGGTGTGACAGCTGCATTTGATTCATAGGCTTTCTTTCCTTTTATTTTCACCTGGTGATCTGGCCAGCAAGTCTGTTTTTCAACTGAACAAGCTGTCCTGCAAATGTATCAGTTACAGGGCTGAGACAAATCATTTGTTACTGACGGGGGTACTTACAATGATGAGCTTTCCATGTAAAATCTTCATCCTAAAAGATTAAAAAAAAGAAGTGTGTATATATATATATATATATATATATATATATATATATATATATATATATATATATATAATTATATAATTTTTTTTTTTTTTTTTTTTTTACACACACACTCTCTGAGCTGGCGTTTGGCTTCAATTCGTTTATCTAAGTTTCACTTCTCCCCCTTCTGATTAACAATGCTGCTGTGCCTCTGTGCTCCTTCATCCAGAGTGGGGGCACTCTAATATAGGAGGTGTGTTTACTGGCCTGATCACCAGGTGAAAACAGAGGAGAAAATACCTTTTAAAAAAAAATGTTTATGCAGCCAACACATCTGATTGGTAAGCTGCAATATATTATGTTTTGGGTTTACCACTTTACGCAAAGAAAGCTAGAGGCTGATTGGTTGCTCTGCACAATGACTCCAATCTTAATAAATTTGTATTGGACAATGGACACAGCCTTGCTGGTTCCCCTTCTTCTTTTTTTTTTTTTTTTTTTTTTTGGTTATAATAATTCAGTTTACTTCAATACATGTATAAATAGCTTCATGAAGTCCAACTTGTGCTACTAAATGGAGAGGTACCAGTCAAACTTTGGGTTTTTACTTTTCCGGGAAATTCCCTTTTTAAAAACCCCCAGAGTTCTCCTTGGTTTGGTCATACAGAAGCATATTGGAGTATTAAGGTTTGCTGGTAAAGTATCTCATCAACCTTGATTCGCTCAATCTATGGCAAGAGTGCAGGATTTTTGTATTTTTTTTTTTTGGAGCACTGTGTGAGTATCCCTGTGCTGGCCATTGGGTGCGGACACAGCTGCTGTTGCTTATTGTGCTGTAAAATATTGCAAGAATTCTCTTTTACTAGTGTGGTACAATCAGGACCTAGGTTGATGGTGATGTCTGAGGTGCTAGCAGGGGAGGAGGACCTTACACATTCGTTATTATGATGTTACCATCATTTTTTTGTCTGGACACAAGACAGTAATGCTTTTCAAACGGTGTGTGTGAATTACAGAAGAGAAGTAACTGTAGAAACTGGATTAAACAAAAAAAAAAAAATCTGGTTTCTTTGGGCAACTTTTCCTCCATTTTGTGTTGTAATTATTAGATCTCATTTAGAAGTTGTGTGTGTGTTTTTATAACTTGTGGGAAAGCTAATTAACATTCTTTAGCTTTCTTTTTCATTGAGGGACACAGCAAGTCTTCAGCTTAAAGCGGAGGTCCGCCGACAATTCAATTTTATTTATTTTTTTTAACAATTCATAAGTTAATGTTACACTCGCTTGTTCTATGAAATGTATCCCCCGATGTCCGGTTTCGTACATAAAACGTACTTATAAAAATTTAGTAATGGCAGGTTTCATCTTGCTTGTGGGCATGTGAAGCCCACAAGCATAAACTTCCTGGATATTGTGATGCTGAGCTACCAGCATTCACTGTTCGTTCCCGTGCATGCCCAGTTTGTACGGCGTGTTGCCATCACAACGGGCATCGTCGGAAGTTCCCGCTTCGTTGTGATGGCAACGAAGATAAACCGGTTTCCGAATCTCGCGAGAATTAGCGGCGGCCATCCGCACTGACTCCTGGGAATAAGGACACATAGCTCCCAGGAGACAGTATGCCGCAGGATACGACGACCATACCCGCGGGGGTCGGAGACAGGAAGCAACCGAGAAAACGCAGATAAACAGGTACCCCCTCTGGAAAAAATTCCATTTGACAATGTATGCAAGGCAAGAATGCGGTGGAGGTTAACTTTAAAATTTGTGTGGACCTCCGCTTTAAAGGTTTACTAAACCCACTACCGTAAAATCAGTCTGTATATGTAGCATAGCATGCTTGTTATACTCCCTGTGGAACTTAAGGGGTTAATCCTCCACATTGTGTAAAAAAAGGCTGTTTTGATCCTGTATGCACAGATCCTTCCCTCCTGCCCTGTCTATCTGGGGAAGGCCAGCAAACACACAGGCAGGGTAGCCAACCAGCACATGCTTAGTTGTGTCTTATGCTGGAGAGAACATTTCCTTCTCAGAGCTTGCCAGGTCACATAATGGTAACATCACACATGTGGGCGTGTATACAGACTATAGTGAAAATCTCCGTCTACCTGAACACGCAGCTCTGGACAAACTGCAGTTTATCATGTGACTGTGGTATACAGATCAGCCAAAAAGGTATATAGTGGCAGTATTTTAATGTAAAAAACGATTTTATAAGCTGTGGGCACTGTGGGGGGGGGAGATGAACTATTTTCATATTACTGGGTTTAGTAACGCTTTAAGGTTATACTGTTGCCAACAGGACAATTAGGACGCGAACTGTGCCAGTGTCCAATTTTTTCAGCTCTGTTGTGTAAAATGTTTGCTAGCATCCTGTTTTTTTCTACTTAGATTTGTTTGTTTTTTTTGTTTTCTTCTGTCAAATCTCTTCTGCATCTCTGCTAGAGGTTTGTCTCTGTAGCTCTCCAGTCCCCTTTGTCTAAGACTTTTATCAAAGTCTTTGACCCAACTGATCCAGTAATTGGCTGACTTTGTAGAGGCCACAAGCATGCTTTAGTGCTCTCTCCTGCAGATTCTACATCTAATTTGCCAGTGCTCTTAGTGGCTTTTGAGCCATCAGCCACAGAAACTAAGACTCTGAGCCGCTCAACTCCTTGACTTAATAGGCCTACCCCTAAGAAGTCCAAGACTAGTGCTATTACGCCCAAATTAAGGAAGTGTATTTCGGCTCTTTTTGATGCAGTGCACGCCACTCCACAACTAGAGCAGTGGTGCCCCATCCATGCGCCCGGCCCCTTTCAGGACACCGGGCGCATGGATTCCTATGGTGGGGTGGGAAGGGGTGTTACTTTTTGAAGCACCTGATTAGAGCCAGATTCTCTAATCAGGGTGTGGGCACAGGGAGGCTGCAATTTGTGGGGTTTTTTTTTGTTTGTTTTTTTTGTTGTTTTTTTTTTTAGTATTTTTCAGTTTGTTTGCGTCCCCCCAAAAATTTTGAGCACCAGTCGCCACTGAACTATAGAGGGTCAGTATGTTACTTTTACCGGGGCTGTTTAAGGCTGGGTTCACACTGATGCGGCCTGCTGCATCCCATGTCATTTGTACAGGATTCTCACCAGATTCCTGTACAAATTACATGCAAATTCGCACTGGATCTGCCCCATAAATTTGCAGGACTTTTTATTTTTTATTTTTTCCCCCTCCGCACTGCATTTGGATCATATGGGTGCTCGGACCCATGCTATCCGATGCCATAGTTCACACTGCGTTCTGCAAATCGATTTAGGGGTGTCATTAACTTTTATAGTGACACCCGCAGCGGTTTGCAGAGCACAGTTGTGAACTGCCTGCGATTCTTGGGCGGTGTGAGAACTGCACAGGAATCGCTGCAGTTCCTGCACTGCATCAGTGTGAACTGAGCCTTAAACTCGGGAAAATCTTTACCGCTTTACTTTTGCATCAGCCTTTTCACCTGGCTGATTCATACTACACTGGCCTTAGCTTAGTGACTTGGGAATCCAGTTAGCAGTTCTTCCAGTCTTTTAGCGGATCCTCACAATTGATGCCAGCATGTTACAGGGCATGGGGAGGAGTCCTGGGCACCCTGTCACTGCAGAGGAATGGTTTGTTGGGAGTCTTGTTTCCTGATCAACATCCTGGAACTTTGGGTGATTTGGCTGTTCCTACAAAGTTGGACCATCCTAATGGAGGGTCATCCAATCCAGATTCAGCTGGACAATGCACTGGTGGGGGGAGGTACATCATATCCTTCCCCAGGCAGAACTTTGTTCTAGCTTTGTCTACCATCCCAGGCATGAACAACTGGATAGGCAGGACATTTCCCTTTTTAAGAGATATGTAAACCCTTACCTTGTAAAACAACCCATTCCATTTAAGATTACATTTTAATGGCAAAACATATACTTTTTTTTTTTTTTTCCTTTTCATATATTGTTTTTTTTTCTCTAAGTGATCACTTCGCTTGACCTCTGTTCTCAGCTGCTTACGAGGTTTGGATAGCTAGGGGTGGAGCAACAGCTGTACACTTGTCTCCCCAGTGAATGGCTGTGCAGGGGGAGGGGGTGTCTTTCCCATTGGAGAACAGAAAGGCTGTACTCCCAGCACAGACAGAAAATGGTTACGCCTAGGCACTGGGGAAGAGGGGTATTCAGGGCTGGCCTACAATGGGTTTTTTTTTTTTTTTTTTGACAGTCTCCAATCCTGTCACCAACAGTTTAAGCCAAAGTTTAAATATTTCTTGTATATCCCAATGGACTTCAAGAAAAGGATTTTACAGCGAGCACAAAAATTCTGTTTGCATGGAAAGGTCAAATGCACACTCATCAATATTATGGAGACACTTAAAATGGACAATATAAAAAAAAAGACATGCTTTGTTAGTAGCACAAGTTTTTGTTTGGGCCTGCCCCCTTAAAGAAATTTATTGTCAAAAAACTATTATTTTTCCACTTTCTTTTACACACCTTGCTGTTCAGCATAAAAAAGGGGGATGGGGCGAACCATAATACTGTCTGGGGTGCGTGCAAAGGTCTGCTTTTATTTATATGGTTAAAAACTGTTTTCTAAAAGTAAACAAAACTTTTGTTGCTGTAAATGCTTAAAAATTGTTAGCTGAAATGTAGGCTTTGGATTGTTTTGTATGTAAAGTTTGTTTAAAACTCAGTGTCCACCAAAGAATACCCTGGTCCACATGGTGAGAAGGCTGCTGTCACAGGAAGAGGGGGTCAAAAAAAAAAAAAAAAAATCTAGGATGGAGAAGTAATAAAACAATGTAACTGGGGGGGACAACTGTAAACAAAAACTACTGTTGATGTTACTATCCTACAAAACATTTGTGATTTTGCATTTTCTACCTTAAATCGTCAGTGTATGCAGGAGTTGCTATTCTTGCATATGTTTAACTAGTTTGCTTTCCTTTCTTTCCCCCCACAAGTCTACTTTCTATAAGAGAAACGAGGACCATGTTTCCTGACACTTTGTAAACTAGGTGTTCTATGATGCCTCTTGCTAGCAGTGGTGCACAATTTTGTGAGCAGATTTCTTAAAGGAACAAAAACGTTGCTATTAGTTCCTGTGCAGTGTCGTTAAAGTATGTGAAAAGTCCCCGTACTACAAAAAAAAGAAAGTCACTTGGGTGTATTACCGGGGATACAGAAACCGCTAAATTGTATTTTTACTGGACAGGAATGTGCCAGTTTACCATGCATCCACCTTCATTTTATGTCTTCAGATATTTTGCAATTTTTACATACAGTATTTATTTGTGGATGGTATTGACCTCTTTTGCGAAAGCCAGTTGTACATAAATCTCCACTTTGCAAGAGTCAGTCTTGACCTCACCCCTTTATTTATCCAAGCTCTCCCTATTGGCTCTTTAATGTGAGGGGTGATCTTATTGATGGGTAGAAGGGTTGGGTGAGCTCAGTTCTTAGAGGGAAAGTTGCGATTTGCATATAATGTCAGATCTCTGGACCGGCTAATCTCACTCAAGATTACCTCTGCCTGTGTATTTTTCATTATATTCTCAGTTTGCATTGCCCAAATATTAAAAGAAAACCTTGTAAAAGTCACTAGAAATATTCAGGGATGTGATTTTTATCATGCTAGCAAGGGGCCATTGATTTAATTCAATGTCACATTGATCTTTTATATGCGGCTTCATTCATTTTTTTTTTTAAAAGGATCTGTTCTAAAGCAACAAATTATATAGAGGTCAATTCACTAACGTTTACCACATGTGATATATTGGCATAAATCATCGCATGCGGTAAATGAAGTCCAATTCACAAAAAAAATAACGATTATGCAGTATTTACCGCAAAATGAAAAATGTGCCGATAACTAGCATTTAAAAAGCTCTCAAGTCCAATTCACAAACAGACCAGAGAGTTAAAAAAATGCGATATTTACCACCAGTGTTTTTGTCAAAAAACAGTGTGGGGGTTGGGTTGCTAAGACGTGGGCTGGTTCCCTGCTGACAGCTGAATGTAAAAAAAACAAAAACATGCTGACAAAGATTATAAAAAAAAAACGCGTGGGGTCCTCCCCAAAATCCAGACCCTTATCAGAGCATGCAGGTCAGGATGGGGGAGGGAGTGGTGCATGCTGGGTTGATGACGTCACGAGGGGGGGGGTGCCATCAGGTGATGTTGCCAGGTAAGAACTGTCAAATGGTGCAGGAGGCATTCAGTGGTCAGCCGTCCCCACGAGCAGAGCTTTTTTTTTTTTCCTCCTGGGTTCGGCGGTGCAGCAGGCAGCGTGATTGACGATGGATTTACATCGGGGGACACTTTTTTTAATAAAGGAATTGTTAAAAACTGTGTTTATTACTTTTTGACAATTTTTTGGTGAATAGGTAGGGGTATTCCCTACTCCTTAATATAGGAGTGGCTGGGATCTGAGGGCCCCCATGTTAAAGGGGGTTTCCAGATTCTGATGAGCCCCCTGCCTGCAGACCCCAACAACCACCGGTCAGGGTTGTGGGGATTAGGTCCTGTCCCTTATCAACATGAGGACAAGGTTCTTTGGGGGGAGGTCAGCGCCCCCCCCCCCCTTTCCTGACCTGCCGGGCTGTGTGCTCGAATAATGGTCTGGTATAAATTTTGGGGGAACCCCACGCCGTTTTTTTTTTTTTTTTTTTTTTTTGGTGCAGGTTCTCTTAAAATTCATACCAGACGTGAAAGGCCTGGTATGGACTGGGAGGGGGGCCCCACGTCATAAATAAAATAAAAAAAATTCTATTGCTGGCAATTTAAATGTCATTTTATTTTTTTTTTCTATAGAAATGTAATTTTTGCTGTAGATTCGAGACCCGATCAAAGCGTGCAGCTGCAGGCATCACCCCTGTACAACCCCTTCAAGCCGAGGCTGCATGTTTTCGTACGGTCGTCGTGAAGGGGTTAAAGTTGTTCTCCAGTCAGATTTTGAGGTTTTGGACTGAGATCCTTTAGACCAAATTTGATCAAGCTTAGAGTGTTACTAAACCCACAACAGTAAAATGAATCTGTATATGCAGTAAAGCAGGCTTGTTCTACTCACTGTGGAACCTAAGCGGCATTGTGTAAAAAGGCTGTTTGATCCTGTCTCCTCTGATTTTCCCCTCTTACTGTCCCTTATCCATCTGCTGCTAGAAGAGACTTGGAGGCACTCTATACATGCTCCGTTTGGTGTATATTGCGCTTTTTTTTTTTTTGAGGGGGAGGTGCATGTGATCAGCACAGGGCCAATCAGCACTGTCCAGACAGAGGGTCAGGCATCATGCAGCCCCATAGGAGCATGAAAACTCCTACAAACTTTAACCAGTGATTGGCTGGACTTTGGTAGAAGTCACAAGACTGCTATATACTGCTGATAAGAAAAGGTATTTAGCAATTTATATTTACTAAAATAATTGCATTTCCATGTTCTGTGTACTGTGGGAGAACAGATATAGTGAATGCAGGGTCCAGGGTTTAGTAACACTCTAAAGCCTAATTCCAGGAATAGTATGACTTTTTAAATAGTTTGTTTGGACCAAGCATGTCCTAATCAAACTATTTCCTTTACTAGTTGATGCAGCTTTTAGAAATTTAAAATGTTCAATAGAATATGGCTCTACCGTGTTTCCCCGAAAATAAGACCTACCCCGATTTTTCGCGAAGGGCTGCAATATAAGTCCTACCTTGAAAATAAGCCCTAGTTTAAAGTGCTGGTAAAATACTAGAATCCACTCTATTACATTAGTATATAATGTAATCTGTGTATGTAATCTAATTGTGCCACATACCTTCTTATAGTGGCGCTCAGCTGATCTCCTGCTGCTTTCCTACTAGCTGTCAGGGGGCATTAGCTGATCTCACGCTGCTCTCCTCTTCTCCAAGCTGTCAGCGTGGGGTCTCGTTCCCCCCTCCCTCTGCAGCGCTCGGGCGGCTCACAGAAGTCCCCAGCGGCGCTATAAGAAGGTATGTGGCACAATTAGATTACAGAAACATACACAGTTTACATTATATAATACTGTAATAGAATGGATTCTAGTATTTTACAAGCACTTTTACATGGTTCCGCAGGAGATTCCTGACACGTAGAGAGGGAGAGAAGAAAGCACATGGCAAGATAAGAACTACCCCAAAAATAAGCACTACTGTGTCTTTTGCTGCCAAAATTAATATAAGACCCAGGCTTATTTTCGGGGAAACATGGTAACAGATGAAAATGAGGATTCCTGTGGACCTCTAATGCCCCGTACACACGGTCGGACTTTGTTCGGACATTCCGACAACAAAATCCTAGGATTTTTTCCGACTGATGTTAGCTCAAACTTGTCTTGCATACACACGGTCACACAAAGTTGTCGGAAAATCCGATCGTTCTGAAAGCGGTGGCGTAAAACACGTACGTCGGTACTATAAACTGGGCAGTGGCCAATAGCTTTCATCTCTTTATTTATTCTGAGCATACGTGTCACTTTGCCTGTCGGATTTGTGTACACACGATCGGAATTTCCGACGACGGATTTTGTTGTCGGAAAATTTTATATCCTGCTCTCAAACTTTGTGTGTCGGAAAATCTGATGGAAAATGTCCGATGGAGCCCACACACGGTCAGAATTTCCGACAACACGCTCCGATTGGACATTTTCCATCGGAAAATCCGACCGTGTGTACGGGGCATAAGACCAGCAGTAAATCCTGAAGAAGAAAAAATGGGCGTCCAAGGAGGCACGGAGAAACAGTTGCACCAATAAATATTTGACCCATCTATCTCCGCTCAGAGCTGACAATGCTGATAACTGCTCCCTCAATATATTGTAGCTAAGTCTAAAGCGGTTTGTAGGAGGTCTAGGGCAGTGATATGCAATTTGCAGACCTCCAATTGTTGCAAAACTACAAGGCCCATCATGCCTCTACCTCTGGGTGTCCTGCTTGTGGCTGTCAAAGTTTTGCTATGTGTCATGGGACTTGTAGTTCTGCAACAGCTGGAGGTCCACTAATTGCATATCCCTCATCTAGGATATCTGCCATTTTTGGAATTAATATAACAATATTCCTCTTTCGCCAAGGGAAAGAACCTCTTCCACACCAGATGAAAGGTACGATTTGTGAGAGGTTTTCATTGTTGAAGCATTGTCGGTCACTGAAGAAGCCAGACTGGAGGCTGAGGCTCTCCCTTTCAATAACCATGCAGCCAGGTTCAATCTGCGAGGATTGGGATGATACCAATGTTTCTGAAAAAGTCTTCCTGCACAGTAGGTGGTAAGGAGGTACTACCATCTTCTGCTTTAACAGAGTATACCAAGGCCTCCATAGCCAAAATATTACCATGACAATTGGTCTTCAGGACTCTCTGCTGATCTTTAGGAGAGGTTTCAAAATCAGTGGTGTTGGTGAAAACACATAAGCCAGCGTGAAATTCCTCTTGATTGAGAAGACATCCTGGACCACTGCTTGAAGATTGAAAAAAGCAAAAAAAAAAAAAAAAGAACAAAGGAACACAAGCATTCTCTGGGGTCGTGACCAAATTTGTTTCCAGTACTCCCCATTTCTTGAAAATGAGTTGAAGATATCCATCTGTTATGCCCCGTACACAGGGTCATTCCGACAACAAAATTATAGGAATTTTTCCGACGGATGTTGGCTCAAACTTGTTTTGCGTACACACGGTCGCACAAAGTTGTCGGAATTTCCGATCGCCAAGAACGCGGTGATGTCAACCACGTACAACGAGACTAGAAAAGCCCATTTCAGAACCAAGCGCTGCACCCTTTGGGCTCCTTTTGCTAATCTCGTGTTAGTAAAAGTTTGGTGAGAGACGATTCGCGCTTTTTCAGACTCGTGGCTTTCAAATCGTTTTCTGCGGTTCAGTTTGTGCTTGTGGGTTTGTATCTGCTCTTCAGTGCGTGCAAGCAAGCTACGCGTGACTTTCATTAGTCATTGTGTTCTTGTTCGTTGCTGTTTTTCAGGTCGCTCTTCACAGGCCTTGCTGTTCCTCAGTGCGTTCTGTTACTAAGTTCTGAGCAGCCGACCGTTTTCTAGCCATGTTGCGTATACGTACTCCTCGTAGAGTTCGTGCTGTGCAGGGGCTTGGTGTTGGGGTCCTGACCTTGACACAAGTCCAGTCCATGAACAGGGTGGGGAGGAGTTCATGGACCAAGAATTGGTTGCTTCAGTGTGACCAGTTCTCTCATATGCCTTCGCTCCGTGAGAATAATCCTCATGATTTCTGGAACTTTCTCCAGATGACGGACCCCGTATTTCACCGTTTGTTGGCTTTGCTGACCCCCTATATCAGCAGGCAGGATACCTGCATGAGGCAAGCCATCACTCCGGAGCAGAGGCTCGTCGCTACCCTGCGGTACTTGGCGACAGGGAGAAGTCTGCAGGACTTGAAGTTCTCAACAGGCATCTCCCCCCTGGCTCTGGGGGATCGTTATCCCAGAGACCTGTTCTGCCATCACCCAGGTCCTGCAGAAGGAGTATATTAAGGTAAGATTTGTATCCTTTAATATCACATTTTATTGTATTTAATGTTTGATAATATATTGTATTTCTTGACTCATTCCCTAATTACCATGATTGGAATATGCTGTGAATGTCCCCTTTGTCCTCATGCATGCTGGATTTTTATCTAATTATTTTTTTGTCCTTCATACATATTTGCCTTCACTTACCTCCCCAGCATGGTCTACAGGCCCTATATTCACCTCATGTAGTCACTTAACAATGTATTTTGTCAGCTCCATAGTAGTGCTTTACCCCAAACACCCCCTAAAATGTTTTTAAATGTGATTTGTGCTTTAAATTCAGGCAGAGTGCCAGAGGCTTTTTTGTTGGGGTGTCCCCAAATCATTTTTAACCCTCCCTCCCCCCAACTGCTAAGTCAGCTGATACCAATTCTCTCTCTATCAATCATCTGCTGACTTTGCCAAACCCATACACACTATACCCATCTCTTTTGTGGTCAGATGTATGGATGAACTCCCCAAAGCATGTAGTGCAAGGGCCTGCCTGTATACTTTCAAATGGTACTGTTTAAAGTTTTTGTATTCTATTATTATCTTGATAGGTAATAGCAGAATGTCCAAATGTGCTCAAATGTGTACAATGTGTATTTATATCTTTGTATTGTGACACTTCTTACCTGTCCAGTGGGCTTCCAATAGTGTAACTAAGGAGGGGCTGTTCAAAGTAATACCCATTATTTTGGCATCCATCTCTCAATGAAGTGGAGAGGGTTAGCTGTCCAAGAGTCCCCCTCCCTATAATGTTAGAAATGGCCCAGGAGAGGGGGAGGAGGGGGAATATGATAGGTGTACCTTATACTTTGGTGTTGTAAAATTCCCCTTAATAAATGTTATCTTGATGTTGGCCAAGAATGTTTGTGTTTAATCTGCTTTCCATGTTTTAATGTGCAAAAAGACTAATTTTTTTTGTTTCCTTTCACGCCACAGGAATGGCAGACTGTGGCCTCCCACTTTGCCCAGCGGTGGGACTTTCCTAACTGCGGAGGGGCAATTGATGGGGAAACGCGTCCACATCGTCCCACCACCCAACTCGGGGTCATACTATTATAATTATAAAGGGTTCAATAGGGGGCGTGGCCGAGACATGGAACAGAGCGGACGTGTGTGAGCTGAGCTCCGTCTGACCCGCTCCATACATCGCTCCTTGCAGCAGCACAAAGTGACCCAGACGCCGGCTCTGTGAGATGCCGACACGGAGGAAGCCATCCCCGCAGCCCCGGAGAACCCCACGGCTTCGTTCCAGCTCTCTTGAAGCCTTTTTTTGCGGGGGAAGACGGTCGGGAGCAGAATCCAAGATGGCGCCGGGTGAGTCTTCACAGGCCGCACACGCGGCATCCCCAGCCATGTCGCCGCGCCATCCACCGGCATCCCCTCTTCTCCCATCCTCTCCAGACTCCAGAGGAAGCCCGTTCAGTAGCCCGGGTAGGAGAGATGCAGGGAAGAGCCATGACCATACCCCGCTGCACGCTTTCCTGGCCTGATCTGCCGCCTCTCTCTCCCCCAGCTCTGGACTCTCCCAACACATAGCCCCAGGACTCAGAGGCCCGCACATAGCCCAAGATGACGGCGACCTCAGGTCCCATATCCTTGCCCTCCCTACCTGGGCAGACCTTGAAGGATTCATGGCCCGCATGGAGAAGGCCTTTAGAAAGGACATTGAGGATTTACAAGCTGACACTGCCCACATAGGAGGTAGGGTGGAGGCCCTAGAGGCGACAGTGGAGGACATTAACCCTTCCCTACAGGCTTTACAAGCACACAGTAAAATGCAAGATCAGCGGATTGACTCTTTGCTCGATCAACTTGATGATGTGGAGAATAGAAGTCGCAGGGTCAATATTCGTATTAGAGGTCTGCCAGAAGCCACGGGCCCTAGGGACATAATCCCCTCACTTCAGGGGTTGTTCACCCAGATTCTGGGGAGAGAAGCTCCCGACCATATAGAGATCGATCGTGCGCACAGGGCCCTTAGACCTCCCTCAGAAGACCCTGATAAACCACGGGACATTATCTGCAAACTGCATAAGTATACTGTGAAGGAGCGCATCATGTTTCATGTTAGAGGTATGCGCCATGTGGATTTTGATGGAGCACAAGTGTCCTTATTTCCGGACTTATCCAGACGCACACTGATGCAGTGCAGGGCCTTGAAGCCTCTGCTGGCAGTCCTGCAGGAAGCACACTTGGTATACCGCTGGGGATTCCCCTTCAGCCTTTCCGTCACAAAAGATGGCCAACAAATCACTTTGCGGAACAAGTCAGATCTTCCTCATTTCCTCTCACGCCTTGGTCTCCCCCCTGTGGACATACCTGATTGGCGCATTTCCTCTGAAGTTCCACTACCAGCCCGTCAGGAACCTTGGCAGCAAGCCCGCCGCAGACGACGCAACAAACCCCGGAATGGACAAGCTGCTGCAACGGAGCAAGACCCTCCTTCCTCCCCAGCTGTACGTTGAGGTGGAGGAACGACCTTGGAGGCTTCAACTTTCTACCCACAGGACTGGCGTTATGTCCGTGTTTTGGTTCTAAATTCTGCTAGTTCAATTTTTGCTGTTGCAGATAATTCTCACATGCATCTGACTTTCAGAGGTGCTCACATAGAGGAGCGGGTCCCCTCAGTTGGGGCTCCTGTTTAGTGACTCTCCACTTTCCCCCCATAGGTAAACTCATGAGAGTTACATTCCTTGTAAAAGGAAATGCACGACGCAGTGATCGCCTGCATTTTGTGGTGCCACTAGGCCGGCGGGCGATCTCGGCACCGTTGCACCTAGAGGTTACTAAATACCCACAGGGTATTACGTTTTTTGTTTTCTTGATGTTACTAATTTTTCTCCCAATGCTTTCCCCCCCTCCTTTTTTTTATTGTTTTTCTAACTAATGTTTTATGATGATGTCTATGGAAGGGTTGTCTATCTATTGCATGGGTTATACTCATTTGCTTTTCTTATTAGCACTTTAGATTTGCCGGGTCGTATGCCGTGGCTCTCTCCTCGCCCTCTGGGGGACCCTATGGATAACCAGCAATGGCTGATCTGAAAATCGTGTCCTACAACGTACGGGGCCTGAGTTCTCCATCCAAACGCAGTAAGTTGTGGCTTGAGACAAGGAGATCTGGTGCACATATTTTATTATTACAGGAAACTCATTTCAGAGCTGACTCAGTCCCTCGCCTCCCCACACACATATACAATCAATGGTTCCTCAGCAATTCACCCAAATCTAAATCAGGTGGGGTCGCGGTGGCGATCCATAAAAATTGCCCCTTCATCACCACTCACCACTGCGTAGATCCTGAAGGCAGATTTGTTTTTCTGAAAGGCACTATATACAATCAAAAATTTACAATTGTGGCGCTGTACGCTCCCAATTCTAGGCAGCTAGATTTTTTGGAGAGGGTCCTAGATTCCCTTTCCGAATTTCGCGAGGGGCGTCTCATTGTGGGAGGGGACTTCAATGTGTGCCCCGACCCGCGGTTAGATACCTCTTCAAGCCACTCTACACACTCATTTGCGTTTCCGTAAAACCTTACACGCTAGTCATCTGATCGACTGCTGGAGAGTGACACATCCTACTGTAAAAGATTTCAGCTACTATTCAGCTACACATAAAGTGTACACGCGGATAGACCTTCTATTGGTAGATCAACGCCTTTTGGAATCGCTCTCTGGCTCGTCAATCGGATGACGATTTCCGATCATGCACCCATTTCCATCTCCCTGGCACCTTTGTCTTCAGAGGCTCGCCAATGGACTTGGCGCCTGAACGAAAACCTATTAGATGATGCAGTAGCGCTAGCTCAGGTGACAGATGCTATCTCTCTGTATTTCAAAGAAAACGCGACGGGAGAAACTGGGGTAGCATATGTTTGGGGGGGACATAAAGCTGTGATAAGAGGTGAATTTATTGCCCAAGGAGCTAGGCTCAAAAGTGCTCGCTATGGGGAACTACAATCCTTGCTGACACAATTGCGTACAGCAGAACTCAAACACAAACGACAATTGACCCCTCTTTTATACGAGAAATTAACACCCCTCAGGGCACAGCTCTCAGACCTACTAGAAAAACGAACCCGTGACAGACTCTGATACGTCTCACATAAATTCTATGAGTTTGGTAATAAGTGTGGCAGACTACTGGCCAGGGCCCTGAAACGGCAACGCACATCCGGACATGTCCATAAAATTCAAACGCCCTCGGGATCCCAAACTGTTCTATCCTCTAAAATTGCAGATGCCTTTCGCGATTATTATGCCCAACTTTATCAACTCCCAGCCACACTTGCAGGACATACGCCCTCTCAGAAGGCAAGCTGTATTGCGCAATACTTGGAGGAGGCACTCACACCACAAATATCGCAACAAATCAGTGCTCAGCTTGATAGGCCTATAGCGGTAGAGGAAATAGAAGCAATCATTAAGGATCTTCCGCAAGGGAAAAGCCCTGGTCCTGATGGACTAACAAATGCGTACTATCGCAAATTTTCTCACCTCCTGGCTGCCCGAATGTGCACATATTTCAATGCTTTAGCTTCGGGCACCACCCTCCCGAGGGATGCGTTGATGGCACACATCACCGTCCTTCCAAAGGAGGGCAAAGATCCCTCCATCCCTAGCAGCTATAGGCTGATTTCATTGCTGAACACTGATATCAAGATTTTCGCGAAAGTGTTGGCTAATCGCCTCAAACCTATCCTCCCGTCTGTGATCCATACAGATCAAACGGGTTTTATAACAGGTAGGGAGGCTAGGGACAATTCCAATCGAGCCATACAATTGATACACTGGGCGAACCTGCGACGGCCCAGTGCACCCTGTCTTCTCTTATCCACGGACGCTGAGAAGGCCTTCGACAGGGTGGACTGGGCCTATCTGCAAGCGGTGCTCTCTCGATTGGGCTTGGGAAGCAATATGCTCCAATGGATAGGGTCATTATACAGTTCCCCCGAAGCGCGGGTTAAAGTAAATGGAACGCTTTCCGACCCCTTTCCTATTCGAAACGGTACACGGCAGGGGTGCCCTCTATCCCCCCTGATTTTTGCCCTCACTCTAGAACCACTACTCAACATAATCAGAGCAAATCCTAATATAAAGGGGCTCACGGTGGGATCGACAGAGCATAAATTATCGGCTTACGCAGATGACGTTCTTTTCTATGTTACAGACCCACTGATCTCCCTACCTAACATCATGTCTGAATTAAAAAGATTCTGTTCTTTATCAAATTTCAAAATTAATTATAGCAAATCCGAGATTCTCCACCTCAGTGTTCCTCATGCAATGCGCTCCCAACTACAGGCCTCCTTCTCCTTCACATGGTGCTGCTCTAACTTAAAATACCTGGGGATTCACCTCCCAGCTGATATAACACAACTTTACTCATGCAATTTTGCACCATTACTCGCAACAATCAAAACTGATTTAACTAGGTGGATTCGCACTTCCTTTTCGTGAATGGGGCGGGTCAGCATACTGAAAATGAATGTACTGCCACGAATTCTGTTTTTTCTCCCAGATGATACCTATTGCTTTGCCCAGATCTCTTTTCTCGACCTTCAACAGCCTATTTGTCAAATTTACTTGGCAGGGTCATGTACCCCGCTTAGCTCTCCGTACTCTACAACGCCCTAAAGATATGGGAGGATTGGGAGTGCCTTCTGTCCGCAAATATTATGAGGCAGTGGCCCTGCAGAGAGTCCTCGACTGGCACCACCACACCTCTACAAAGGCTTGGATTCCTCTTGAGAAGTTTCTGGCGGGGCGCAACTTGTCTCATGCCCCTTGGCTCCTGCGTGAGAACAGAGGTCTCTCGAGCTTTGTTTCCCCGATCACTATACATGTACTGAGATTGTGGGATACCATTAACTCAAAGGAGCAGCTGTCACAGCCAACATCCCCGCTTGCACCGCTAGGAGGCTTTCCCTGGTTCACTCCAGGGGAACACCTTTCCTACCTCCGCAATTGGACCAGTGATGGGGAGGTTCGCTGTGGACGGTTTGTTCATGAATAAGGTATGGTGTCCTTGGACTGGCTCCGATCCCAGTTTGGTAGCTTTCCTATGGATGGATGGCGATATAGGCAACTACAGCATTTTATTAAGAGTCTACCTCTACCTGTGCGACCCCCCCCTCATCACTAACCCCCTTTGAAAAACTGTGTAAATCTGAGGGCCCCGTTTCTCACTCTATCTCCTTGCTTTATGCGATGCTGCAGTCTGCAGAATCTCAGAACAAACCTACATACATTAGGGAATGGGAGAGAGACCTGGGACACACATTTACTGAGGTCCAATTGAATAACCTTTATCGGCTCACTCATAAAAGCTCAATAGATACCAAAACGCAGGAAAATTGTTTCAAACTATTAACCCGATGGTATAAGGTACCAACGAAATTGGCGAAAATATATCCGACATCTTCGGCTGCATGTTGGAGGGGCTGCGGGCTTAGGGGCACTTTCCTACAAATTTGGTGGGAGTGCCCGAGGCTCCGGCCCTTCTGGCTAGATGTTAGAGCCCAGATAAAGGTTATCCTAGATGTGGATTTACCGGACTCCCCCATGGAGTTCTTACTGCATGTGCCATCCACCCCACTAAGTCAGTACCGGAAGTCGATACTCCCACACCTCTTAAATGCTGCACGGCGTTTAATCCCTGTTCACTGGAAATCAAACCATATTCCGGGACGAACTGAGTGGATGGGCCTGATCGACTCGGTTATGGCAGCGGAGGAGTGGATGGCAAAATGTAAAGATAAGTTTGATAAATTTTACGCAATCTGGGCGACATGGACACATTATAAGTCTAAGGATGCAGCGACTCCCCTTCAGGTTTCCCCTGGGGCTGCTTCCTGTAAGTCAGACATTGCTGGAGTTGCTCCTTAAACAACTTTAGAGGATGAGAGCCACGGCGTACTTAATTAACCCCCAAGATCTACATAATGATAATGATATTGCACTTTTATTTCACACAGTTGTGCTAGCCATTAGACAGATGTGCCAGTGATTATTAGATATACCCATCATCCTCCCTCCCCAACTTTCTCCCTCTTTTTTACCCCCCTCTCCACCCCCCCTTTTTTTCCGGCCAGGGTCTAATTCTTGGACACTAATAGGATGTTGTTTACTTAAGACGGTTACTGTTGACCTGCTTAGATGTAGTGGTGGTCTCAACCATAGATTCCACCTCTATTACGATGGTGGACGCAGGATGAAGAAGTCATAAGTATCTCATGACACACTTACGTCAAGGATTTAGTAAAAGTTTGCACCAGATGTTCCTTTCACTCTTTAAAACACATCCTTTTAATATGTGTGGTTTTGTATACTTCTATGGTACTACACTACTGACTAATTGTTTTTTTTATTCTTTTTTTCTCGTACCCCCTGTACTATTATTTGTTATATTTGAAAATAATATATAATAAAGATTATATAAAAAAAATAAAGGGTTCAATAGTATTGTGATGTTGGCGGTGGTGTCGGCTAATTATGAGTTCCTGTATGTGGACGTGGGGAAGAATGGCCGGATGTCCACTGGTGGAGTCATCGCCCAGACGGAATTTTACAGGTGTCTCCAGAATGGCAGCTTGGACTTGCCACCTCCAGTAGACAATGTGGAAGGACTCCCATTCGTCTGCGTTGCGGATGAAGCCTTTGCGCTGGGGGACCACCTTATGCGGCCATTCCCTATGAGGACCCTCACCCCGGACCAGAGGGTTTTTAATTACCGGCTGGCCAGAGCCAGAAGAGTGGTGGAGAACACGTTTGGAATCATGGCCAGCCGGATCCGCCTATTTCTTACACCCATCCATATGGCGGAGTATAAGCTGAATCATATAATCCTGGCATGCTGTGTTCTACATAACTTTTTACGGCAACATTCTGCCAACTATGCTGGCTCAGTTGGGCCTGAGGCCAGAATTATAAATGAAATGACCCTGACGCCACTTGAAAGTGGCCGTCCTGGCTTGCCCTCCCTGAGTGCCCGTGATGTCTGGCTAAAATACCTTGAGTTCTTTGTGGGTAGGGGGGCCATCAATATACCGGACAATTTGTGAAACCTTGATCAAATAAAAAAAAAAAAAAGCAAATCTTTGGTGACATTTACTGCTTGTGTTTGTTTTAGCTGACCCTGACCGAAATGTGGTGAGTCCTGAAAATGGCGTGATTGAGTAACCTTACAAAGCACAGTTGGATGTTATTTACTAAAGGCAAAGACACTTTGCACTACAAGTGCACTTGAAAATGCACTGAAACTGCACTTGTATTGCAAAGTGGATTTGCCCTTCGGAAATAACACCCATTGTCACAGAAAGCAGCAATTAGATCACCACAAAAGTGTTGTAGCGTTGAGACCATAATCCACACATTCTTGATTAACAATCTTTTTAATACCTGCACAATCACATGTGCATTTAGAAAAGGTTTTTAAAACAAACCAACTGTTTGTTGTATAACAATTTTTGGGGTGGCCTTATCAAAAATAGAAATGTCCATTTAAGATAAAACAGGCATGTTTCAAAACAACAAATCTTGAACTTACAAAGTTCACATTTGGTAGAACTTGAAGGCAATATCAGACATGAGTATTTAGAAAATGTGTTTGATATTGCGTTTCAGATGGGGTGAAGTCACCCCAGGAAAAGCCAAATTTTGAAGATGCACACCAATTTACGAATGTCAACATGTGCTAGCTGCCATCACGGGGGATCAAGGGACGTGTTTTGGGGGAGCAACCCCTTCCTCTCAGCTACTTTATTATTGAGGAAGGGGTTGCACCCCTAAAACGCATCCATTGATCTCCCGTGATGGCAGATAGCACATATTGACACACTGTGTGCATCTTCAAAATTTGGCTTTTCGAAAAATCGCTAAAACATTTTTAACATTGTAGCACACAAAAAAACAAAGGGATTTGGAGGGGTTTTAAACTCGCCCCAAAACATCAATGATGTTCTTATTTTTTTTGAATAACATCATTGATGTTTTTTTTGAGGTTTTCCAATGCAACATTACACTCCATGATCTCCCCATCAGGATCTGGGCACTTTCTGAGGTGAAAGGATCTGGATCCACAACATCACGATCACCTAAAAAGAGAAACAAAAAAAAAACAGGTATTACAAATATGCCGGCATCGATCTCTTACCTGAGCCTGTGGTCACAGACACTCACCTGTTGTGGTGACTAGTTCCACCACGTCTTCTTCCTCCTGCTCTTCTTGTGTTTGGGGTTATTTCACCTTCTTCCAGAGGTGGGGGGTCTCTGGTCTCCTCGGATGAGGGGTGTCCTCCGAGTCTTTTCTCCCCTATGTAAAACAAAAATCGTATAATTAGCACACAGATATTTGATGGCAGAACTATAAATATGAAACATTGCTTGGAAGTGTGGTACAATTGTCTATTTTGGCAGAGTTCCAAGATGTAGAATTTTTAGTGTCCTTTTGTCAAGCTTCAATACTTTACCTGTTTGGTACAAGCTTCACAGATGGAGACACCTCTATAGTATACACTGTAGCACCTGTGTGGCCCCCCTAATAAAAATGGTGTTCTTGTGTCCCACACTTGTGCTCCAGCGTCCAGATGTGAAAACAGCTGCTGAGTGTCCTCTCCTTACACAGAATCTAGTTTGCATTTCATTCTAGTAACAAACCCATCTACACAACCAAATTCTTTTCATACAAGTAGGCCCTAAAAAATGTGGGCAAATGCATATGGCCAAAACAATGGTGTTTTATAGGCCGAAAGAAAAATGTTTGATACGAACGAATAATATGCCCACGAGCATGAAAGTTGCCATTTTAAACTGTACAACACTTAAGAAAAGCACATGGAGCAGCACGAATGTAATAAAGACAAAAAGAATAGGAACACAGAACAACTACTTACTTTTTTGCAGCACTCTCCGGATCTTTCTGTACTGTTAATGTTCTCGTAATTTCAGGTCCGACCACCGCTTCCTGAGCTGATATTTCGATCGACGTACCCCGAAATTCCGGTGCAGACTTTTGACAACTTTCGCCATGATCTTGGCCTTTCGGACATTGGGGTTGGGGTAAGGTACATACTTTCCATCATAGTCGGCCTTCTTCAGGATGTCGACCATCTCCAACATCTCCCCAAAGGACATATTTGATGCCTTGAATCGTCTCCTTCTGGATCGGGACCTTTCCTCCTCCTCCTCGTTGCTATAATTAGCACGCACCTGCTGTGTCTCCGCCATGTGCTCTTCCCCCACTGCACCGAACTAAAAGGGGCGGGGAATAGACTAGAAAGAACGTCAGGGGTGGGCAGAGTTATGCGCAGTGTGTATAAAGCGTAACACGCGTGCGTAGTACGTACGATCTGTGAGTGGAGGAAGGAGTATCGGAGGCCCTGATCGTCATAACGAAGGTAAGAGCCAAACTTGGGCCTATACTGTTTCTAGATTGAGGCCTATATTGTAACAATATTAGGAGAGTTTTGCCTGATATTAGGGTTTGTCTTGTGTTGTGTCTTGCAGTGAAAATGGATATCTTGAAAGATACCGACTTTATGGCAATCTTCATAGATCTGTTCAGGGAGCTGCCTTGTCTTTGGGAGATAAACCACCCACATTATAAGAACCAAACAAAGAGGAAGACAGCGCTTGATCAATTGCTGGAATTTGTGAAGCAGGTGATCCCCACGACAGACATCACCTATTTGAAGATCCTAATTTTTGGCCTGAGGAGCACTTGTCTAAGGGAGCACAAGAAGGTCCAGGATTCCCAGAGATCCGGAGCAGCAGATGACATCTATGTCCCCAGGATGTGGTACTATGACAGGCTGCATTTTCTGGCAGGTCAGACTGAACCCAGGTCATCACTCTCCAGTCTTCCTTCCACGCTTCCTTCCCCCCCAGCTGAGGCTTCTGACGCCCAACCTGGGCCTTCCAGGCAGCAACATGTGGAGGAGCCCAGCTTGAGCCAGGTATAGCATTTCTCTAAATATTTCTGCTTGTCCAATCAATGATGTTAACTAGATGTTAGTTTGGAGTACTAATTTGTGATTGATGATGCAAAAACTAAAACCATGTCCCTTTTTCATACACAGGGAAGTCTCAGCCAGGAGGTGGCCGGGCCGAGCAGGCTGCCTGATATGCAGGTCCCTCCCATCCACCTGCAAAGAGAAAGTGGCAGGAAGAGGAGTACCCTGGAGGAGGCTGCCATAGGCCTCTTTTGGAAGGCTACAGAGGCCCTGAGAGCCCCACAAACTGTGGAGGAGGACTTTGCTGGCATAATTGGATGGAGGAGGGCCAATAACTCATGTGTGAGTCCTTAATGTTGGAAGCTCTCAATAAGGGGTTGAGGGGATAAATAACATCTGCTACCCACATTTGTGACCTCACACATGGTCCTCCTCCTCCTACAGGTCCTACTACTCCTCCTCCTCCTCCAGGTCCTACTCCTCCTCCTGCCACATCTCCAGCAGCAGAGCCACAGCCAGGAAGGAAGCGTGGAAAGAAGACCAGAAAGTGATGACCCTGGGTTCAGTCTGGTCTGGCAAAAGATGCAGCTTCTTGTAGTACCACAGCCTGGGGGACACAGATGTCATCTGCTGCTTTCCGGATCTCTGGGATTTCTGGACCAGACTGCACTTCCTTACATATGGACTCCTCAGGCCACCAATTTTGATGTTAAAGAATTGATGTCTGCCCTGGGGGTCCAAGGCTTCGCTAATTTCTGCTGTTTCTCCAGCGTTGCCTCCCTCTTTGTTTGGTTCTAAGCCCTTAAAAAGGAATTTTTGTTTCAATTACACTTGCCTATGTGTTTTTTCCTTAAAAAAGGACAGTTTGTTTGTGAGGATTCAGGTACATTTCAAAAATACAATGTGAAATTAACAAGGGACACCAAACAATCTCCTTGAGATTAAATAATACATGATATCAATGGTGTTGTGGTAACTTGACACACAAAACACACACAAAAATATTCTGGAGTAAAACTAAAACTAAAATAAAACAAAGATCAGCCTTGAAAAAAATACAAACCTAAAAAAAAAAAAAATAAAACAACCCAAAAATAATTTTGGCAGATGTGACAAATCAAAATATATTGAGGGAATCCCGATAAATAATAAAGAAAGAAGTTTATGAGAAGTCTGTGTGAATATGAGCAGCAAAACGACTTCATTCTTCTCACATTATAAAGAAGAGAGTGCGCTGTATTAAACCATTTTTAACATTGCACCGTGACGAAAGTGTTGTATCCATTGCGAACACTAATTTTACCAGACCGAGCTGTTCTGTCTCTGAATTTCTTCTGAGCATGCGTGGCACTTTGTGGGTCGGAATTGACGCGATCGGATTTTGTTGTCGCAAAATTTTATAGCCTGCTCTCAAACTTTGTGTGTCGGAAAATCCGATGGAAAATGTCCGATGGAGCCCACACACGGTCGAAATTTCCGACAACACGCTCCGATCGGACATTTTCCATCGGAAAATCTGACCGTGTGTACGGGGCATTAGAGTTCAATCCATCTGGTTGAAGACATAGTCTGTTTCGAGTCCATCAGCTCTGGTCCAGCAATGGGCAATCTCATTGAAGAAGAAAGCCTGTTTTTGAAGGCACCTTATGCCACCGAGCCCAAAGAACATCTGGGATGACTGCTGTAACTTTTCATCATACAAGGGTACTATACATTCTGCATTTAGAGTAGGGGACTTACCAACTGAGAACAGAATCTCAATTGTCACCTTGTGAGGAGGTAGAAAAACTCTTGCTTTAGTTGTATTTAATAATAGGATGCCCAAATATTCTATTCTCTGCTGTGGAGACAATTTACTCTTCTTGCAGCTCACCAACAACCCAAAACTTGTCAGTTTGTAACACTAATGCCCTGTACACACGGTCGGATTTTCTGCCGGAAAATGTGTGATAGGACCTTGTTGTCGGAAATTCCGTGTGTGGTCTCCATCACACTTGCTATAAAATTTTCCGACAACAGAATCCGTTGTCGAAAATTCAGATCGTGTGTACACAAATCTGACGCACAAAGTGCCACGCATGCTCAAAATAAATTAAGAGATGAAAGCTATTAGCTACTGTCCCGTTTATAGTCCCGACGTACGTGTTTTACGTCACCGCGTTTAGAACGATCGGATTTTCCGACAACTTTGTGTGACTGTGTGTATGCAAGACAAGGTTGAGCCAACATCCGTCGGAAAAATCCATGGATTTTGTTGTCGGAATGTCCGATCGTGTGTACAGGGCATAAGACTTTCTGATTCAACAAGTCCTGATAGGAATTCTCTAAAACCAGAACATTGTCTAGATAATGATATACTCTTAAGTTGGCGCAGAAGGGCTATCGCTAACACAAAGACCTTTGAAAATGATCTCAGGGTTGTGGATAATCCAATAAGGAGCCAAGTAAACTGGTAATGTTGATTGAAGAGCATTTGCAAGATCCATCAAAATCATCCAATTATTTTTCTGCGCTACTGACATTTTTTGCAAGGACTCCATATAAAAGCTGTCCACATTGCTAAACTTGTTCAGATCCTTCAAGTCAAGGATTTGCCTCAAACCTCCTGAGTCCTTTTTTTTTTTTTTTTTTTTTTTTTTTTTTTAACTTGAAAAATCTGTGACTAAAACTCGGGTCTGTTCACATACCGACACTAAGATAATAGTATTTCAGAACCTCTTTCTTTCCCTGAGTCTTGAAAACTATGATTTTAACCAACTGATCCTGGGAAGGGGAACTCTATACAGTATATGTTTGTTATTGATACCACCCAAGCTTCTGCAGTCTCCTATGTCCAAAGCAAGAGAAACAGGGACAACCTGGCACCCACTAGGGGTGCTTGAGCTCTCCTACCTTTTAGTATGATTTTTCTGGGGACTTGGGAGGATTGTTCTGCTTTTTCATTAACATTCCAAAGGAAAGATTGTGGGTTCCTCTCCATTGAGAGTAAGCGAAATCCAATCCTTTAAACGCTCTAGAGTCTCAAAATCCTTTTAATGTCGCCTGTTTGCACAAAGATACTGCTACTGGCAGCTCTGCCTGCCCTGAGGAATAAGATCAAATTTTCTCCCAGAAACCCTGTTTTATGGCTTCTTTTGAGCTGTTTACCATATAAGCCACTGCATGGAACTGAGCACAAAGCTTGCTTAGAGGAAGAATCCACCACCCAGTGCCTGAGCCATAGCACCCGCTTTGCTGTTAAAAAAAGGCCCATAAGTCTATCAAGGATACAGCCGAAAAATCTAAAGCTAATTTCCCCTCGTGCGATGCTGTGACAATCGTTTTTTGATTTAACAGCATTTTCTATGTTTTCAATCCATGTCTTTAAGGTTTTAGAAACCGAGGTCAAGGCAAAACCTGGATGACAGAGTAGGCCTGAAGTCACATGGAACTTCATAGGATCTCCATCTATGCGGTGATCTATAGCATCTTTAAACACCACTGAATTCTCTGAATAACATGTCTGGCTAGTCTGTGAAGAGCAGCATCCACCACTGGGAGTGTCTCATAGAGCTGTGTCTACTAGTACAAGCAAATAAGCTTTGCAAAGCATTTCTGCCCTGTAGATCGCTTATCTGGTATCTCTCATTCTTCCTTATTCAAATCTTTTATCTCCACCATCAACAGAAAAGAGGCTCACTCTGTGTGTGGTAAGCGGTCTACCTTACGCTTTACGTCTGTATTGACTTCTACCCCAGCCACCTACATCAGGCTCCCTTACAGACATGCAACATTCGGCCTGTCTAACTAAAGCAGATTTCTCAGCCATTATGTCTTATCTATTACACAGGCTAATTCCACTACTGAAAACAGTAGGTGCCAAAAGCTATAAACATTCTTTTGCCTTTCCTTCCCCTGACTATATTCACAGGTTACAACCTAAACTGCCTGGTGCACTTACATTTGCAGACGGTAAGAAGGACTGAAATATCGTAGTTTGCTGAAGATTTTTCACTGCCAAAAGTTAAGGTAATTCTTCATTTTCTCACCACATGCTGGCTACCATAGACTCATCAAGTGAGGCAGTGCATACCAATCTCCGGCTAGACATGCCTAGTTCTGCACAGCATCCACATGTCCCAAAGCGCACAAAAAAAGGCAATACTTAGAACCCCTTTCTCTATTCTTGATCAAGCCGACTGGGCTTTATATAAGGATTGGCTCAACTCCAAGAGATTATTCACTTCTGGCAATTTTGCTGCCTTGCACCATTGAAAGAATAATTTAAAAAGAAATGGTCCTACTTTGGACCTGGCCATTTTTTGCACTAAATAATCAATCTACTGTTTCTATTGAGGGCATTCCCTCCTTTACCAACTTTTTTTACAGGGGTAATTTTCTGCTCACAAATGATAAAATCTGCATTTTTTGCTTGAAACTACTTTAACCCTTTTACTGCCACCACTGTATATGATGTGGCGATGGAAGTGTGGGGGGGGGGGTTATTACACACACAAGTACAAAAAAACACAATATATAACTACATTTTTGGTAAAATATAAAAGATGCGGTGGCATCGAGTAAATAGATACCAAACATGTTAAGTCGTAAAACTGCATGTGCCCATAAAATCGCAAAAAACTACAGTGCCCAAAATTTTCCATAGGAGACATTATAAACACCTTTAGAGGATATCGGTTTAGAATAAATCATAAATTATGGCCCTAGATTTATTGCTCTCACTCTGATGTTCACAGCCATACTACATGTGTGGCACTATTTATGTTTACATACACGTGCGCACCCTATGCTGCGCTTTTGTATTGGGGTGTGTACAGGGGGGCACGGGGGTGCATTTGATTTTTTTCTTTATAATTTTTATTTAGTTCATTATCTTTTTTTTTTTTAATACTTTTTTTTTTGTTTAACTTAAGTTTATTGCTATGGCAAAGGGATAACAAGCCCCCGATGTGATGGCATAAGCAGTTGACGGGTCATTTTAATGGAGACACCTGGGGTCTGTTAGACTCCCAATATCTACTCTGCCCTCCACTGCAGCTAATAAAGCACAGATTATCTGCCTGCCTCTCTCACCAAACATCTTTAGTTATATGACTATTCTACAGACTCTCCCCTGAGATCTCTCAGCATCTATAATTCACTGATATTTACCAGTTAGACATATTCCTGCTTCTAGGTTGGGTGCCCCTTTTTTCTTGGAGCATGCGGATCACTTCCCCCATACTCTGCAATCTATCATGTGAGGTAGGTCTTACCTAGTGTGATGATAGGGAACCCCATCCAAGAACTTGTTCTCATTCCTAATCCTGCAACTTTTGATTTGCCCTTGCTATGCTGCATGTCATGGTTCAGCCCTGTGCATCCTCTTCCTAATACTTTGGCTCTTGCACTTCTGTGCATTCTTTTTGCCAGAAAAATTATGTTCTTTGTTACTCGCTATGACCTTCTGTCCCTCTGAAGCCTTCTTCAGGTACTCTTGCCGATGGAGAGCCCTTTATATTCAAGGGGATTACTCGCTTACAATGTCCACTGTCAGAACTGAGCCTTCTACTCTTCCTTGGCCCTGGCAGCTGTAGGTCTGCCTTGGCTCCCCCTAATTTATTCTTGGAAAGCCTTCTCTTATGCTACATGGGGACAAACTATTTTGGAAGCCTGTTCTTGCTTCTCTGGTGTTCTTCTTATCACTTTTTGTGGCAGTGTCATATTTCCTCCCCATATCCTGCCTTGAAAGCATGCCAAACCATTTACAATTCACCTTATGGGTGGGTTTAAGTTTCTTCACAAGGCAGTCTCTTGTGAAATCCAAGAGCTACTATGTATGAAGGTGACAATGCTGGGATCAGAATGACTACCTCAAGGGCCTGCACCTCTTTAAGAAACCTGTTCTGAAATAAATATGCAGTCTGACATTGCTGACCATGTGAAAATGTTAGTTTCCTGGTTGTCTTTATTCCCTTGTTAGTTACTAACCCAACAAGCATGCAGTAATATCACTTGCCAAGTTGTGTCCTGAATCAGTGGTTGAGATTGTGATGAAGCCTCTGGATAAGCATGAAGCCAGGTGACTACTATTTTCAGAAGTAAGCAATGGCAGCCTCCATACCTTCTTATTATGGATAGTCTAAGGCCGCGTACACAAAAGTGAACTTTTCGACCGGACTGGTCTGACGGACTGAGTGCGGCGGACAATTCAACTGTGTGTGGGCTTCATCGGACCTGCAGCGGACTTTTTCGATCGAAAATCTGACGGACTTTAGATTTGGAACAAGTTTCAAATCTTTACGTCGGAACTCCACCAGACCCAGTTCCTATCGAAAAGTCCGCTCGTCTGTATGCTAGTCCGATAGACGAAAACCTATGCTAGGGTAGCTATTGGCTACTGGCTATCAACTTCCTTATTATCCAGTGGTACGCCATCACGTACGAATCTGTTGGACTTTGTTGTGATCGTGTGTAGGCAAGTCCGTTTGTTTGGAAAGTCCGTCGGATAGACCATGAGACCAGTCTGGCCGAAAAGTCCGCTCGTGTGTACGTGGCATAAGGAACACATTGTAGCATTCATTTTATTTCTGTTTTAACAACTTTAAACAGAAACCTTTGTTATAGATCTATATATATTTGGAGGTACATAGATAGACACACATCCATCTAGTTCAACCAATAAATAAAAAAATAGAAAACCCCTATATACAGAAGCCTATACCTACTGTGGATCAAGAGGAAGTAAAAAAAAAAAAAAAAAATAAAGCATGATCCAATGTGCTCCAGTGGGAAAAAAAACTCCTTTCAGTTCCCCCAGAAGGCAATCAAATATTCCCCAGATCAATAATCTTGGTTTTATTACCTATAAATATTAAGATTCAGTTATATTTTGTGCATTAAGGAATGCATCCAGCTATCCACTGAGCTGGCCAGAACTAGTTCTTGAGGGACTCTAGTCCACATTTTCACAGTTCTTACTGTGAGGAAGCCTTTCCGTATTTGGGGATTAAATCTTTTTTCCTCCAGGTGTAAAGAGTGCCTCCTTGTCCTATGTGATGACCTTAGAGTGAATAGCTCAACACCAAGCTCACTATATGGACCACTTATGTATTTATACATGTTGATCATACCCCCTCTTAATCTCTTCTCAGGAGAGAATAAATTCAGTAAATCTTTCCTTATAGCTGAGCTCCTCCATGCCGTTTATCAGTTTGGTTGCCCTTCTGAGCACTTTTTCTGTTGCTAGTATAACTTTGTCCTTTGTATTTTCCTTTTAGTACAGCTGTAATGGTCTGCCATCTACACATCTTCATCGCGTATAAAAAAAATTAGGATTTTCTAAGAATTCAAATGTGGTGGTGTTGCATGCGTTTTACTTTTTCTTTTAATAAAACAGAACAGTGGTGCATTGAAATACCAGGATATTCTTTGAGCCCATCTCCTAGCTACAAAGTTCGACATTTTAGCTTTATTGCAAGTGATGTTTTCCTGATCACGGCCGTAGGTGGAAGGGTGTCTCCTACAGGGGTGTTGGGTTGGAATGGAAGCTGCTACCAAATTAATGCCACAATTATTACAGATTGCCTTTCATGTCTGTTTCCTGTGAATGGTGCACTGCCAGCTTCTCTGTGCAATTAATAGTTGAGATAAGCAGCCAGGAAGACATTATGGAATAGAGAAAAAGCCTCATACTGGAGGCATATCTAATGCAGCTATTTATACTTCTGTTACGTAACCAAACTCCAGCAAGTGTTGTTCATCTGTCAGCCGAGTCTTGTAAAACGGCCCTAGAAACATGCAGCAATGAATTATAGATGAGCCATTACAGCTTGATGGAACAATGCACTGGTCTCTGTGGATGCTCCCCGACTTAAAGTGGACCTTCACTCACCTTTTCTTCTTTATATAAAAATGCTACTTTCCTCCTCAGTACACAATTTTTGTATAATCACTACCTTTAAAAAAAAAAATTAAAAAAGTTGGCATTTCTTCCTGTCTTAGCAAGGTGAAAATGACATCCTGAGATACTTACATCAATCATCCCAGGAGGCTTTGGGGTCATCTACAGCAGTGGTTCTCAACCTCAGTCCTCAAGTACCCCCAACGATCCACCTTTGCAGGTTTTCCTTTATGTTGCACAGGTGCTTTAAATCAGAATCAATGGCTTGGTATTTTGGACAGCTATTTTATCTAAGTCCCAAAACATGGCCTGTTGGGGGTACTTGAGGACAGGTTTGAGAACCACTGATCTACAGCACATTGCTTATGCAATGCAGTACATCATCAGGGGGCTGGCTGCAAAAACCCGGAAGAGACAGCCAGACCCTGATGATGTAGGAAGAGAAGATGGTGATGTGGGACCCAGCATGCAGAAGCGGAGCAGTGCATTACATCAGACAACACTGGATTTTCTGGGCATGAGTATGTTTTTAATGGACAACCCAGCGGACATCATAAGAAGGAAGGCTATCCACAAGGTTTAGGAGTGTGTCTATGGGAATGTTTGACCATTCATCCAGAAATGCATTTGTGAGGTCAGGTACTGATGTGGGACAGGAAGGCCTGGCTCGCAGACTCCGCTCCAATTCATTCCAAAGGTGTTCTATCCGGTTGAGGTTAGGACTCTGTGCAGGCCAGTCAAGTTCCTCCACCCCAAACTCGCTCATCCATGTCTTTATTGACTTTGCTTTGTGCACTGGTCCAAATCATTTGGTGGAGGGAGTATTATGGTGTGCGGTTGTTTTTCAGGGACTGGGCTTGGCCCCTTGGTTCCAGTGAAGAGAACTCTTAAACCATCAGCATACTAAGACATTATGGACAATTTCATGCTCACAAATGCACTTCTGGAAGAACTGTCAAACATTCCCATAGACACACTCCTAAACCTTGTGGACAGCCTTCCCAGAAGAGTTGAAGCTGTTATAGCTGCAAAGGGTGGGCCAACTCAGTATTAAACCCTACGGACTAAGACTGGGATGCCATTAAATTTCATGTGTGTATAAAGCCAGGCGCCCCAACACTTTTGACAATATAGTGTATTTTGTTCCCATTACTGCAAGGGTACTTACAAAGGTGCTCTTCTATTCACATGACCTTAGATTTCAAAAGAAAAAAAAAATGTGGCACCCATTCTGAATTTTCACAGGTACTACCCTGTTTCCCCGAAAATAAGACCTAGCGTGATTGTCGGTGATGGCTGCAATATAAGCCCTACCCCCCAAATAAGCCCTTGTTAAAGTCCTTGTAGGTCTTATTTTCAGGGTAGGGCTTATTTTCGGGGAAACAGGGTATGGCTTATATTGCAGCCATCACTGACAATCACGCTAGGTCTTATTTTCGGGGAAACAGGGTATCTAGGGATTGCTAGAAAGCTGTGATAAAAGAGTTTGGACAATAAAGAACATGAATAGACACATTTAAATGGAATAGAAAGAGGAATGCCATGAGTCATTATAAATTGAAAATTGCTGCTGCAACTGCTCAAGCACTCCTGGCAATGTACTAAGGTTTTCCAAACTCTTGTCAATGTCACTTATTGGATAGCTTGGTCTCTATATAAAGGTGGGGAAAAATAAGGGCATGTACAGTTAATCCTATCATTACATGCAGGGCTGTGCTGGGGGCAGATGCTGCCCAAGGAGGCCATTTGTGGCAATCATCTTGCGGGTTCCAGTCATCAGCCTGCATTTTTTGAATGGGCTGCAAAATGCAGGCATGGAGTAACCCTGTTTATCATAATACAGAGGTGATAATGATAATCACTCTCCATAAATACACTTGTCTGCTGCCGTTAATAGCCGCGATTCTGCCTGCATTTGTAAATCGCCGCAAAACGCATGACGCATATTTGGGTGCAATGCATTCTTAATAGCACCCCAAATGCAGTGCGTTTTTGCTATGATTGTCATGTAACAAAATGAGCAAAAAAACGTGCAAGAAAAAAACATGCCTGACTCAGTGCCAAAATTTGGTGCATAAGCTTCTTTGGTGCAACAAACTCGCATAGGAAAGCTCATTCAAGTTTGCCCTAACACGCGTGTGTAAATCGCACAAAAATATCACGAGTGGGAACACGCTTTCCTGCTACACAAAATGTGCCTGAAACCGCAGGAGAGAGAGACTGTTCTTCTTCAGTAGAACTACAAGAACCCAGCACACTATACTTCTATCACTGAACCACAATTCCCAGCATACAATTAAACCTCTTTAAATGCCCCCTAAACTCTATACCCTTTAGGAACCCAAAATTTCAAACACTTGTTCTGTATCAGAGACCCCAAAAGCACTTTCAGAAGGTGGAGCCAGCAATGATGGCTTGGATACTTTTCACATAACAGAATTTCTTAATTAAGTAACATAAGAATAACGCTAAAAGCCCACATCTGACTTCGCCCTTTGGCCCTAAACACATGGCATTTTTTCACCTTGTGAACACTATGCTGATTACAGCAATATTTACCATGCAAGAAGTTCACTCTAGACATGTGCATGACAAAATTAGTTTTGTTTCGTTTTGATTTGTTAATCTAGTCATTTTGTTTAGTTACATTCGGTTGATTTGTTCAATTTGTTTTCGGAATTCATATTCGGAATTTTCAAATTTTCTTCGAATTTACCGATTTTTTTTGATTCGAAACAATCAAATCAATAAATTTTCAAATCGGTTTGAAACGATAATGTTATATTGTTTTCAATTCGAATGCAGCAAAGTGAACAAACAAAAGAAAAATCTTCATCAAATGATTACAATGACTCTTTAAATCACCTTTGGCTTAAGAAAAACTGTATTATTTCGAAATTGTACTCTAATAACACACACAGTCTTTGATTTCAGCATAATGAATACAGAGAATTTGACTGGAGTTCAATGTAAGATTCGATTCGAATTGCAGTACGAATTTCAATAAGTTAGTCGAAGCGTTCAGGTAAAATTTGTTTATATTGTAATTCGGGTATTCCCAATATATCCGAATCTCCGAATAACAAAAAACTTGTCTGAATATTAATTCGGAATGAAACAAACCGCACATGTCTAGTTTACTCTAATGACAGCCATACCAGCTGCACATACTCCTCTTCTCTGTGCTCCCCCACTGTTTCATTCATCTGAAAAAAATACATGCTACTGCTGGGTACAGGGAGCATGTGACTCATTACCCCTCCTCTTACACCAGTCATGTCCAAAGTCCAGCCCGTGGGCCAATTGCGGCCCGTGTTCCGGTTTAATACAGCCCCACAGGTAATTTGTCAAAATCTATCTGTTGTGGCTACCAGTGAATCCCTGAGCACCGTTCATGACCCCTGGGATCTCAGGATAAACGCCGCGAGACTGCACGTCCACAGTCTGCGTTCTCGCGAACTCTCTCGGACGTCGCGGGATTTGGTGCTTTCCTTCTCCCTGTGCTGCATCCAATGCAACCAATGCTCTCCAAACACGAAATCAGCAGAAGGGGCTCAAAGGGTGGCGCTCAAGAGCTGAAATTCCTCGTAGTACGTCACTACGTTCGTGTTTGTGGCACGACAATTGTGTACCGTTAGTATGCAAGACAAGAATCTGGCACACGCAAAAAAATGACAAATTTGACAATTGAAAATGTGAAAATTGGCAACAAAAATCAGACACTTGATTGGCCAACAATCATACCATGTGTACAAGGCTTAAAGCAGAGGTCTAGCTGAAAAAAAAAAAAATTAAAAGTCAGCAGCTACAAACGCTGTAGCTGCTGACTTTTAATAAGCACACTTACCTGTCCAGGGTGCCTGCAATGTCGGCCGCCCGAGGCCAATCTGCCCATCGGATCGGGTCCCGGAGCCGCCGTTCGAACTAAGGGAAACAGGCAGTGGAGCCTTGCGGCTTCACTGCACGTTTCCTACTGCGCATGCGTGAGTTGCGCGGCGCTTTGGCGCTTTGTGAATGGCCGGCTGCGTTCTGGGACACACACAGTTCCCAGAACACAGCACGCCCCATTCCCCAGAAGACAACGCGAGGAGGAGAATAATGGAGAACCCCCGCGGAGTAGGAAGCGGCAGATTAGGACGATCTGCCTAGCAACAGCCATTTCTGGTAAGAAAAAATGTTTTTTTTTTTTCAATTTTTTTTTCAGATTTTTTTTTAGGGTGGATCCCCGCTTTAAGTGACTCTCACCTGCGCGACATTTTGCGCATCAAAACCACTGCCTTTCAACCAGACATAGTCTATATGCTGCCGTCCAGATCTCAGTTTCACCCTTCACAATAGTGCAGGCAAAAAAAAAATTCAATTGAGATGAATACATTGTAAAATCTCAGTTAATGTCAGTTGGACTAAATCAGTTATAAATATATTTGTACATTTAGCCCTCTGATACCTCCTGTATTGATTTGTATTGTAAGTGTACTGTCTGTCCTCATGTTGTAAAGCGCTGCGCAAACTGTTGGCGCTATATAAATCCTGTATAATAATATTTGGACACAACATGTATACTTGGTGTTATGTTCCTGTTCATATTTTTTGAACTTGAAAGTTGACAGACAACCTTTATTACCAATAATATGTAATGTACAGTGGAACCTCGGTTTGCGAGTAACGCGGTTAACGAGCGTTTCGCAATACGAGCACTGTATTTTTAAAAATCGTAACTTGGTTTGCGAGTGTTGTCTCGCAAAACGAGCACGATTTAGACCACAGTGGTGTGCAGTACCGCTTTTGGCCTGAGGTGGGGGGGGTGCGCCGGAGCCGAGCATAGCCGAACGTCGCTGATCGGCGCTGTTCGGATATGCACGGACAGCACTGCTGACCTTGGCAAATCTCAGGTAGGTAGTCTTTCCGAGGTTTGCCGAAGTCAGCTAAAGTGTGCTCGGGCCTTTTCACCCGTTTCCGAGGCTCTCCGGTGCCCCCCCCCCCCCCCTCGCTTTGAAGTCAATGCGGAACAAATTATTTTCGTTTCCATTGACTTCAATGGGAAAACTCGCTTTGACATGCGAGTACTTTGGATTAGGAGCATACTCCTGGAACGGATTATGCTCGTAATCCGAGGTTCCACTGTACTTTACAATGTTCCTGACATATATTTCAGCTTCCTGGATTTTTCTTTTCATCTTGCCTTCAGATATGAAAGGCAGAGTGATTTAACACCTGTTTAGATTTGTCATCCGTGTGACTAAATGAAAACTATGCCATTGGCAATAAACTTTGCATAAAATAGTTAATTTGCATTTAATTTTAATGGTTCAAAGAATGTCAGTCAAAATGGTCGGCCCTCACGCAGGTTTACTTCATCAAGTCTGGCTCTCTTTGAAAAAAGTTTGGACACCCCAGTCTTACACTGACTGGATGCTTAGATACACTCTGCAGTATCATGGGGATGGGAAGACAGTTCTCAATCTTGTTGCAACTTAGAGCCAACTGTCTTCTTCTCCACCAGTTGAATGGTGGAACAAAAGGGAAGGTATGTGCTGCTGGTAGAGCCAGCTTTAAAGTAAAACCTGTTGCTTTGCTTTGTAGGGATTGAAAGCTGAATTCCAGGAATTAGGTGTATGTCACCTCTAGAACTTATCTCTAATATGTGAAAGGTTTATTGCACTCTTTCCCACTGTGAGAGGAGAGGACAGCTGCTATGCCCACCCCTTCTCTCTGTTGCCCATTCACAGAAGCCTTTGTATTTTGTGAATGAGTTCAAATACAAAGGCTTCTGTGAATGGGCAGAAGGAGGGGATTAGTGGGCATAGCAGTTCCAGCGACTGCTCTTGAAGGAACTGAGACCACAGTGAGCAACGTTGGAGCTGCGGAAGGTATTTTCCTGGAGCACAATCAACCTGTCAGATGTGAATGATAGAGATAAATTTATGAAGTAGCAGGCACCTCCTTAGACTTAAAGAGGAACTGCAGTCTGCTCACATAATTTGTAATAAAAAAAAATTTGTCATTCTGAAGCCTCCCTTCAACCACTTTGCATATTATTTTATATATACTGTGATTCTGTACTTGCCAAATATGCTGCAGAAATCTCCCTCCACTGAGTCTGGCTGCAACCATTTTAACTGTGGGCAGCTGAAGCCGCTGCCTGTTCATTTCCTGGATTTACACAGACACACAGAGGCACACCTCCATCTCTGCAGCCCTGCAGCTTTTATTGGCCCTCTTATGACTCCCCCCCTCCCTTCCTGGCAATCTCTCTCTCTCTCTCTCTGTGAATTCTATGAATTCAGTTTTAATGCAGCTTAAACCTACCTTCCCTTTTCTTTGCCTCCAATATGTTCTCTGGGGGAAGGGAAATGACTTACCCTTTACCTTTTGGGTATGGCAAAATTAGTCTTCCCTTCCTTCCACACAATAGCCTGGTGCTTGGTGAATGGCCACTCAAGCATCCAGCACTGTTCCATGGAGGTAAGATATGTGCTCCTTCCAGTAAAAGAAAAAAAAAGGGGGGGGGTTCAGGATGTGCTGCTGGAAATGGTGGCATTGAAGTACACCTTTTGCTGTACCCTTGATGGACAAAGAACAGGTTCACTTTAAATTAAACCAGAAAAACCTGGACTGATAATGCTATTTGCTTTAGTATCCAGCTAATGCTATTTCTGCCTTCTGTCAATTTGCACAGATTTATTGAAGCAAACTAGGGGGCTCCTCACTGTTCTAGATATCGGAGGCCATCTTTTCTGGCCAAGTTGGGGTACAGCCTGCACACATGCATATCCTATTGTTACTCCAATAGAGATATACAGTATCTCACAAAAGTGAGTACACCCCTCACATTTTTGTAAATATTTTATTATATCTTTTCATGTGACAACACTGAAGAAATGTCACTTTGCTACAATGTAAAGTAGTGAGTGTACAGCTTGTATAACAGTGTAAATTTGCTGCCCCCTCAAAATAACTCAATACACAGCCATAAATGTCTATATCGCTGGCAACAAAAGTGAGTACACCCTTAAGTGAAAATGTCCAAATGTCACTCTCTCATACTGGTCACTGATATAGCACCTCATGGCAAAGAACTCACTGAGGATCTGAAAAAAAGAATTGTTACTCTACCTAAAGATGGTCTAGACTGCCAAGACCCTGAAACTGAGCTGAAGCACAGTGGCCAAGACCATACAGAGGTTTAACAGGACAGGTTCTACTCAGAACAGGCCTCGCTATGGTCGACCAAAGAAGTTGAGTGCACGTGCTCAGCATCAAATCCAGAGGTTGTCTTTGGGAAATAGATGTATGAGTGCTGCCAGCATTGCTGCAGAGGTTGAAGGGGTGGGGGGATCAGCCTGTCAGTGCTCAGACCATACGCCACACACTACATCAAATTGGTCTGCATGGCTGTTGTCCCAGAAGGAATCCTCTTCTAAAGATGATGCACAAGAAAGCCCGCAAACAGTTTGCTGAAGACAAGCAGACTAAGGCAATGGATAACTGAAACCATGTCTTGTGGTCTGATGAGACCAAGATAAACTTATTTGGTTCAGATGGTGTCAAGCGTGTGAGCCGGCAACCAGGTGAGGAATACAAAGACAAGTGTGTCTTGCCTACAGTCAAGCATGGTGGTGGGAGTGCCATGGTCTGGGGCTTCATGAGTGCTGCCGGCACTGGGGAGCTACAGTTCATTGAGGGAACCATGAATGCCAACATGTACTGTGACATACTGAAGCAGAGCATGAGCCCCTCCCTTCGGAGACTGGGCCGCAGGGCAGTATTCCAGCATGATAACGACCCCAAACACACCTCCAAGATGACCACTGCCTTGCTATAGAATCTGAGCTTAAAGCGGATCTTCACTCATTTTTTTAAACCTCAGCTCCGTGGCTTCTAAATATAGCACCGAGTGTTATATGGACCTTTTATTTATTTATTTTTTTTATCCTACCTTACGATAAGTGGCCCAGCCTGTGCTCGGTCCCTGCGGCTGTCATCTTGCCTACAGGCAAGATGACAATCAGCAAAAGGAAAATATATAACTTTTTTTTATCTGCGAAAACAGAGAGCAGTAAGCTCGAAAAACGGAACGAGTAAGTTAGATATTTTAATATATCAAACATTGTCATTTTGCAAAAAAAAAAAAAAAAATTTAATGACAGTGAAACACCGCTTTAAAGGTAATGGACTGGTCAAGCATGTCTCCAGATCTAAACCCTAGTGAGCATCTGTGGGGCATCCTCAAATGGAAGGTGGAGGAGCGCAAGGTCTCTAACATCCACCAGCTCCGTGATGTCGTCATGGAGGAGTGGAAGAGGACTCCAGTGGTAACCTGTGAAGCTCTGGTGAACTCCATGCCCAAGAGGGTTAAGGCAGTGCTGGAAAATAATGGTGGCCACACAAAATATTGACACTTTGGACCCAATTTGGACATTTTCACTTAGGGGTGTACTCACTTTTGTTGCCAGCGGTTTAGACATAAATGGCTGTGTTGAGTTATTTTGAGGGGACAAAAACTTTACACTGTTATACAAGCTGTACACTCACTACTTTACATTGTAGCAAAGTGTCATTTCTTCAGTGTTGTCTCATGAAAAGATATAATAAAATATTTTCAAAAATGTGAGGGGTGTACTCACTTTTGTGAGATACTGTATTTCATTCTACTGTATAATGTAACATGACCCCTGACAGGAAGGTAGGTTAAGGTAGGGACCCATTTTTGTAGTTAATAGAGTTGGTGTCCTGGAAATACCCTTTAAAGGGTACTTAATATCAGACACATGCTCTGTGAAAGGATATCCTCCATAGGGTGGTTTATTCCTGGTTAATTTAATTGAAACAATACTTATATTAGATTTTCTAATTGGAGTTATCTTTTGAGGATGAAGTCAATACTGCATGCTGTTTATGAAGCATGTCTTGAATAATGAGATCGCTTTCTGTGTCAGAGGTCGCATATGTTATCGTAATGAAGATCCCGACAAGCACATGGACATTCTGATGCTTGCCAACTGCGGAGAGACTACAAGTCCCAACAACTCCTTGCTATATATTTTTTCTTAAAGCGGTATTAAACCCAAAACCAAAAATGTAATATGTTGCAGCTTACCAATCATTAGATGTGGTGGCTGCATTTGTTTTCTTTTTTCAGGCTTATTACCCTCTGTTTTCACCTGGTGATCTGGCCAGTAACACACCTCTTGCATTAGAGTGCCTCCACTCTGGATGAAGGAGCACAGGAGGCAGATTTAGACAGCACCATTGTCAGTCTGGGGAGGGGGGTGTGTTAGAAGTACTGGCAGATTTAACCCCTTGGTGCCGACTCCAGCCTGCTATTCAAGGGGTTTGGATTGCCGGGAGGCGGGGAGGAGCTTATGGCCATGTGACCACAGTGAATGGCTGTCATGGTGGTCACATGATTGGAAAACTTTCCATGAGCCGCCAGTCACTGTGACGGGAGCATGCAGGGCGCGTACTCTTGGCGAAGCCGTAACGGCGCTATTGCATGCAAATATGCAGCTGCTTGGCGCCAAGGCCCGGCCGCCCAAAGGCCGGATATTTGCGTCCAAGTTAAATAAACTAACAAATTGAAGCTGAACTCCATGTAATACTTTATAATCAGTTACAGCAAACAGTTTTTTCCCTTTTGGGATAAAGGTTTTACATGGATAATTAAATTCTGATCATTTTAAGCACCCCAGTGTTAAATGGTTTGTCTCATCTCTGTAACGGCAAGAGAGCTTTTCTGTTGAAACATAACAGACTTACTAAAAGTGCCCCTGGAAGACGTGATGATGTCACAAAACGCGTAGGGCGGAGCCAGACGACGCGCTGACGTCACCCCCAAACAGTGTTGTATTCCAGCAGGATGGGTTTGTCCGTGCTCCTGTGGCCAAGGAACCGGACTTAAGGCTATTTTATCTACACACGTTTTGTAAGTGTTCACTTTGTGTTTTAAATTTCAAATAAATCTTGACGGTTTTACACTATGTGAGCTCCCTTTATGTATTCTATGGTGTATCCCTGCCATTGGTTTCGCTGGTGTGGCTGACGGTGAGATGACCCCTAGTGGATGCCGATAGAAGTTTCCATTTTCTGTCTTACAAGGTTGTCGGCTTGCTGTGATCCTCTGTAGTGGGGGGTCATGGCCATCTGGTAAGGAGTAACCCCTTCTATTCCTGATGGTGGACCCTCCTTTGCTGTCACGGATTAATTACAATTATCACTTGGACTCTTTTTTGTATTTTTTTGGGTGATTTGGAGTTCCTAATATATTATATTGAGTTTTCACTTGATGGGACATTTGGGTGGATCACAATCAACTGTTACCTATATTTATCTTCATTTACACCTATTATCAAGAAAAAAAATTTTCACTGAAGATTTTTATGTCATTTTGCACATGTATTAGCGCAATTCCTTATTTTTCTTATGTTTACTCCACAATTGATGTTTATTGTCGGGATTGCAGCTTTTCAATGATTAATTGTTCACTTGGTTTATAGCGCAGTTTTTCTTTACTTTTCCTATAACAGACTTACTGTCTCGAAGCCTAAAAAGGAAACTAATGCAGCCATCACATCTAAGAATTGGTAATCTGCAATATAGTACATGTTGCTTTTGGGTTTAATACTGCTTTTAAATAAAAATGAATACATGATTTGCTTTGTTATAGGTAACATTTAGAAATGACAACTGTGTTTAAGCGATACCCTGAAAATTGTACCTTTCATTTTGAAATCATCCTGAAAAATAGCAGTGCACTTCCTGGTATGTGTGCCTTCTGTGCTATCTGCAGTGTGAGATCTAAGCCACTGATGCCTCCAACTACTATTCTTATGAAATGTTTGAAAGATTTGTTAATGTTACTACTGTGCTGCTCACTTTTGTTCTAGCTGGAGGCTCTGCCTCTACCAAGATGGCCGCTTTTATACAATGACACAGTGCAGAACCAGGCATTGCAATTCACTAATGGTAAAGATAAGCTGCAGCGAGACCACGGGCAATAATAGTGACTAGACATTTCTCCTCTGCCTGCCTCTTTTTGGGCACAGTTTCCTCTCAAAAGAGGTCCAACAGGCAGTGTTAAAAAAAAAAAAGCAGCTCAGGCTTCAATATATTTTTAACCACATGCCGACGAGCGCACTACGATGTACGTCAGCACAATGGCACGGCTGGGCAAATGGGCGTACAGGTACGTCCCCTTTAAATCACGGCATTGTGGGTGTACTCCGTGACCGTGCCCGTGCGCCCCGCGGACTCTATGTCCGCCGGGCGCCCGCGATCGTGTCACAGAGCGGCAGAACGGGGAGATGCTATGTCAACAAGGCATTTCCCTGTTCTGCCTAGCAACACGACAGAAATCTACTGCTCCCTGTCATAATGAGCAGTGATCTCTGCCATTTTCTAGTGAGACAATCCCCCTACAATTTGAATCACTTCCTAGGACACACTTAACCCCTTGATTGCCCCCTAGTGTTTAACCCCTTCCCTGCCAGTGTCATTTACTCAGAAATCAGTGCATTTTTATAGCACTGATCGCTGTATAAATGACAATGGTCCCAAAATAGTGTCAAAAGTGTCTGTGTCCGCCATAATAATAAAAATGCCATAAATCTATCCATTATTTTGTAGAGGCTATAACTTTTGCGCAAACCAATCAATATACATTTATTGCGGGGTTTTTTTACCAAAAATATGCAGAAGAATACATATCGGCCTAAACTGAGAAAGAAATTCGTTTTTTTATATATATTATTTGGGGATATTTATTATAGCAAAAAGTAAAAAATATTGTTTTTTTTTCAAAATTGTCGCTCTTTTTTTGTTTATAGCGCAAAAAATAAAAACTGCAGAGGTGTTTAAATACCACCAAAAGAAAGCTCTATATGTGGGGAAAAAAAGATGTCAATTTTGTTTGGGTGCAACGTCGCACGACCGCACAATTGTCAGTTAAAGCGACACAGTGCCGTATCGCAAAAAGTGCTCTGGTCAGGAAGGGGGTAAATCCTTCCGGGACTAAAGTGGTTAATTTGGAGCTGTCTCCAACAGTACCTCTTCTCTACCACAAGATGCCCTCAGTCTTCCAAGTTGAATTGGGACCAGCATTATTTGATCTGGAAGACTGAGGACATACTGTGAGTGCAGCATGTCACTACTGTGTCCTTCATTCCTAGTGAACTCGATTAGAGAACAGCACTGGTGTAATCATGTCAGAGCTGTTATTTCTGCATTTGTGATGAATGCCCAGACTGGGGAGGAGGAAAAGAGAAACAAGATTCTGCAGCAGCACAGGAACAACCACAAAAAAATTTGCATGCATGGGGGACCAGAAGGATCATCCTCGTCTTTAGTCTTCCTGACCTCCTACCTACTACCTATCCTATTAAAAGAAAAAAATGGGAATTTGTTTTTTTTCAGAATCATTACTTACCTAGGTGGATGCAGCATCATCCCGATGCTGCATCTTTCCCCCACCGACTCTAATGCCCCGTACACATGGTCGGATTTTCCGATGGAAAATGTCCGATCGGAGCGTGTTGTCAGAAATTCCGACCGTGTGTGGCCTGTTCCGACGCACAAAGTGCCACTCATGCTCAGAAGAAATTCCGACACGGGACAGCTCGTTCTGGTAAACTTAGCGTTCGCAATGGATACAGCACTTTCGTCACGCTGCAATGTTAAAAATGGTTTAATACAGCGCACTCTCTTCTTCTTTATAATGTGACAAGAATTAAGTAGTTTTGCTGCTCATATTCACACACACTTCTCACAAAGTTTTATTTGTGTTTTTTTAGTGGGATTCCCTCAATATATTGTTATTAGTTGTCACATCTGACAGTTTTATATTTTTTATGGTTTTATTTTTTTCTTTTTAAGCCTTTTTTTTTCTTTAATGTTTGGATTTTTTCCAAGGCTGATCTTTGTTCAATGTTATTTTTATTTTTACTCCAGAATATTTTTGTGTGTGTTTTGTGTGGCAAGTTACCCCAACACCATTGATATCTTTTATTATTTAATCTCCAGGAGATTTTTTGTTGTTGGTGTCCCTTGTTCATTTCACATTTTATATTTGAAATGTACCTGAATCCTCACAAACAAACCATCATTTTTGAAGTAAAACACATAGGAGAGTATAATTCAAAACAAAAATCCTTTATTAAGGGCTCAGAACCAAACAAAGAGGAAGGCAACACTGGATCAACAGGAGAAATTAGTGAAGCCTGGGACCCCCACGGCAGACATCAATTCTTAAACCTCAAAATTGGTGGCCTGAGGAGTCCATATGTAAGGGAGGGCAGTCTGGTCCGGGATTCACAGAGATCCGGATAGCAGCAGATGACATCAGTGTCCCCAGGCTGTGGTACCACAAAAGGCTGCATCTTTTGGCCGACCAGACTGGATCCAGGGCAATCACTCTCTGGTCTTCCTTTCACACTTCCTTCCCGGCTGTGGCTGTGCAGTTGGAGATGTGGCAGGAGAAGGAGTAGGACCTGGAGGAGGAGGAGGACTGGGAGGACCTGGAGGAGGACTGGGAGGACCTGGAGGAGAGGGAGGAGGAGGAGTAGGACCTGCAGGAGGAGGAGGACTATCCCAAAGCTGTGTGTGAGGTGTAAGTTGGCCCCTCACACCTTTCTCCAGAGTCTCTGATATGAGGGCCTGACACATGGCTTTTTGGCCCTCCTCCATCCTCTGCATTTTATAGGCTATGAATGCCGCAAGGTTCTCCTGCATGGTGTGTGGTGCTCCCAGGACCTCTGTAGCCCTACAAAAAAATCTGATAGCCGCCTCCTCTAGGGCACTCCTCCTCCTGCCACTTTCTGTTTCCAGGGGGGGTGGAGGGACCTGCAGATCAGCCACCTCCTGGCTGAGACTTCCCTGTGTATGAAAAAGGGACATGGTTTTAGTTTTTGCATCATCAATCACAATCATAAATTAGTACTCCCAACTAACATCTAGGTAACATCATTGATTGGACAAGCAGAAATATTTAGAGGAATGCTATACCTGGCTCAATCTGGGCTCCTCCACATATGGCCTGGAAGGCCCAGGTTGGGCGTCAGAAGCCTCAGCCAGGGGGGAAGGAAGCGTGGAAGGAAGACTGGAGAGGGATGGCCTGGGTTCAGTCTGGCCTGCCAGAAAGTGCAGCCTGTCGTAGTACAACATCCTGGGGACATAGATGTCACCTGCTGCTCCGGATCTCTGTGAATCCAGGACTTTATTGCGCTCCCTCAGATATGTGCTCCTCAGGCAACCAATTAATATCTTTAAATAAGTGATGTCTGCCGTGGGGATCACCTGCTTCACAATTTCACACAATTGCTCCAGTGCTGCCTTCCTCTTTGCTTGGTTCTTGTAATGGGGGTGGGTAATCTCCCACAGACAGGGCAGCTCACTTAGCATATCAATGAATAGTGACATGAAGTCAGTATCTCTCATTAAGATATCCATGTTCACTGCAAGACACAACACAAGACAAAGCCTAATGTCACACCAAACTCTCCTAATCTTGTTACAATATAGGCCTCAATCTAGAAGCAGTATAGGCCCAAGTTTGTCTCTTACCTTCTTTCTTACGATCGGCGCGTCCAATGCTCCTTCCTCCGCTCACAGATCGTACGTAATACTCACGCGTGTTATGCTTTATACACACTGCGCATGTGTGTAACTCCGCCCGCCCCTGACGTTCTTTCTATTCTATTCCCCGCCCCTTTTCGTTCGGCGCAGTGGGGGAAGAGCAGGATGGCGGAGTTACAACAGGTGCGTGATAATTTGAACAACGAGGAGGGGGAGGAAAGCCCGGATCTAGGCATGTCCCGATCCAGAAGGAGACGTTTTAAGGCCACAAATATGTCGTTTGGGGAGATGTTGGAGATGGTTGACATCATGAAGAAGTCCGACTATGACGGAAAATATGGGCCTTACCCCCACCCCAACATCAGAAAGGCCAAAATCATTGGTAAAGTGGTCCGGAGTCTGGAGAGGAATTTCGGGGTACGAAGGTCTAAAGATCAGCTTAGGAAGCGTTGGTCGGACCTGAAGTTGAGAGAGCCAGAGCAGTACCGAAAGATCCGGAGAGTGCTGCAAAAAAGTAAGTAGTTGTGCTGTGTTCATATTCTTTCTGTCTTTATTCCGTTTGTTCTGCTCCATATGCTTTTAGTAATTGTAACGTTTAAAAGGGCAACTTTAATGTTCATGGGCCCATTATTCGTTCGTATCAAACATTTTTTCTTTCGGCCTCTAGAACACCATTGTTTAGGCCATATGCATTTTCACACATTTTTTTTGGGCCTACTTGGATGCAAAATATTTGTTTGTGTAGATGGGTTTGTTACTAGAATGAAATGCAAACTAGATTGCGTGTAAGGAGAGGACACTGAGCAGCTGTTTTAACATCTGGACACTGGAGCACTAGTGTGGGACACAAGAACACCATTTTTATTAGGGGGGGCACACTGATGCTCCAGTGTATACTATAGGGGGGGTCTACATCTGTGAAGCTTGTACCAAACAGGTAAAGTATTGCAGCTTGACAAAGGCCAATAAAAAATATACATCTTGGAACTCGGCTAAAATAGACAATTGTACCCCACTTCCAAGCAATGTTTCCTATTTCTAGTTCTGCCATCAAATATCTGTGTGCTAAGTATACCATTTTTGTTTTACATAGGGGAGAAAAGACTCGGAGGTCACTCCTCATCCCAGGAGACCAGAGACCCCCCCCCCTCTGAAAGAAGGGGAAATACCCCAAACACAAGAAGAAGAGCAGGAGGAAGAAGAAGATGTGGTGGAGATTGGCACCACAACAGGTGAGTGTCTGCGACCACAGACTCAGGTAAAAGAGATGGATGTTAGCAGATTTTTGAGACCTGTTTTTTTTGTTCTTTATCTCTTTTTAGGTGATCGGGATCCAGAACGCTTTACATCAGAAAGTGCCCAGATACTGATAGGGGAGATCATGGGATGTAATCTCCAATTGCAAAACATCCAGCAACAAATCACAGATGTTATTAAAAAAAATAATAACATCATTGATGTTTTGGGGCGAATTTAAACCCCACAAAATCACCTGTTTTATGTTAATAAAATTTTTTCAATGTTTCGAAAAGCCAAATTTGGAGGATGCACACAGTGTGCCAACATGTGCTATCTGCCATCACAGGAGATCAATGGACGCGTTTTGGGGGTGCAACCCCTTCCTCAATTATAAAGTAGCGTTGAGGAAGGGCTTGCTCCCCCAAAACACGTCCCTTGATCCCCCCTGATGGCAGATAGCACATGTTGACATTCGTAAATTTGTGTGCATCTTCCAAATTTGGCTTTTCCAGGGGGGATTTCCCCCCATCTGAACGCTATATCAAACCCAGTTCCTAAATACTGATGTCTGATATAGCCTTCAGGTTTTACCTAATGTGAACTTTGTAAGTTCAAGTTTTTTGGCTTTCTTGTTGGTTTTACACAGGCCTGTTTTATCTGAAATGGATATTTCGATTTTTGATAATGCCCCCCCCCCACAAAAATTGTTATACAACAAACATGTTGTTTTGTTTTAAAAAACCTTTGGTAAATGCACATGTGATTGTGCAGGTATAAAAAAGTGCCTTACTCAAGAATGTGTGGATTATTGTCTCAACGCTACAACACTTTTGGGGTGATGTAATTGCTGTTTTTATGCAAAAATGGGGGTTATTTCCTAAGGGCAAATACACTTTGCACTACAAGTGCAGGTTCAGTGCAGTTGCAAGTGCACTTGGAGTGAAATGTGTTTTTGCATTTAGGAAGTACCAGCCAACACTATTCTTTATAAGGTTACCCAATCACGACATTTTCTGCACTCAACACATTTCTGTCAGGGTCAGCTAAAACAAACACAAGCAGTAAATGTCCACCAAGAATTTCTTTGGGTTGTTTTTTATTTGAAAAAGGTGTCACATATTGTCTGGCATATTGATAGCCCCCCTACCCGCAAAGAACTCCAGGTATCGTAACCGGACATCACGGGCATTCAGGGAGGGCAAGCCAGGACGGCCGCTTTCAAGTGCCGTCATTGTTGATGTATTTGGGATTCTGGCCTCAGGCCCAACTGAGCCAGCATAGTTGGCTGAATGTTTTCGTAGAAAATTATGGAGAACACAGCAGGCAAGTATTATATGGTTCAGTTTATACTCCGCCATATGGATGGGTGTCATAAATAATCGGAACTGGCTGGCCAGGATTCCAAATGTGTTCTCCACCACTCTTCGGGCTCTGGCCAGCCGGTAATTAAAAACCCTCTGTTCCGGGGTGAGGGTCCTCATCGGGAATGGCCGCATCAGGTGGTCCCCCAGCGCAAATGCTTCATCAGCAACGAACACAAATGGGAGACCTTCAACATTGTCCTCTGGAGGTGGCAAGTCCAAGCTGCCATTCTGGAGACGCCTGTAGAACTCCGTCTGGGCGATCACTCCACCATCGGACATCCGGCCATTCTTCCCCATGTCCACATACAAGAAGTCGTAATTAGCCGACACCACCGCCAACATCACTATACTATTAAACCCCTTGTAATTATAATAGTACGACCCCGAGTTGGGTGGTGGGACGATGTGGACGTGTTTCCCATCAATTGCCCCTCCGCAGTTAGGAAAGTCCCACCGCTGGGCAAAGTGGGAGGCCACAGTCTGCCATTCCTGTGGCGTGGAAGGAAACTGTTGAGGAAAAAACAATAAACATTACTATTTTTTCACAGAAACCTGGCAAGCAGATTAGACACAAACATTATGGGTCAACCTCCAGATAGCATTTATTAAGGGGAATGTAACAACAACAAAGTATAAGGTACACCTATCATATCCCCCCCCCCCTCTCATGGGCCATTTCTAACATTATAGGGGGGGGGGAACTCTTGGACAGGTAACCCTCTTCACTTCATTACAGGGTATTACTTGGAACAGCCCCTCCTTAGTTACACTATTGGCAACCCACTGGACAGGTAAGAAGTGTCATAATACAAAGATATAAATACACACTGTACACATTTGAGCACATTTGGACATTCTGCTATTACCTATCAAGATCATAATAGGATACAAGAACTTTAAACAGTACCATTGGAAAGTATACAGGCAGGCCCTTGCACTACATGCTTTGGGGAATTCATCCATAAATCTGAGCACTATAGAGGTGGGTATATTGTGTATGGGTTTGAGACAGCAGATAGATGATTGAGGATAGAGAATTGGGATCAGCTGACTTAGCAGTTGGGGGGGGGAGGGTTACAAAAAATTTGGGGACACCACAAAAAAAAGCCTCTGGCCCTCTGCCTGAATTTAAATCCAAAATAACATTTCCAAACATTTTAGGGGGTGTTTGGGGTAAAGCACTACTATGGAGCTGATAAAATACATTGTTAAGTGACTACATAAGGTGAATATAGGGCAGGAGACACCATGCTGGGGAGGTTATTGAAGGGCAAATATGTATGAAGGACATAAAATAATAATTACATAAAAATCCAGCATGCATGAGAACAAAGGGGACATTCACAGCATATTACAATCATGGTAATTAGGGAATGAGGAAAGAAATACAATATATTATCAAACATTCAATACAATAAAATGTGATATAAAAGGATAAAAATCTTACCTTCATATACTCCTTCTGCAGGACCTGTATGATGGCAGAACAGGTCTCTGGGATAATGATACCCAGAGCCTGGGGGGAGATGCCTGTCGAGAACTTGAGGTCCTGCAGGCTTTTCCCTGTGGCCAAATACCGCAAGGTAGCGACCAACCTCTGCTCCGGAGTGATGGCTTGCCTCATGCAGGTATCCTGCCTGCTGATATAGGGGGTCAGCGAAGCCAACAAACGGTGAAACACGGGGTCCGTCATCCTGAGAAAATTCCTGAAATCATCAGGATTATTCTCACGGATCTCACGGAGCAAAGGCATATGACAGAACTGGTCACGCTGAAGCAACCAATTCTTGGTCCATGAACTCCTCCTCGCCCTGTTCATGGACTGGACTTGTGTCAAGGTCAGGACCCCAACACCAAGCCCCCGCACAGCACGAACTCTACGAGGAGTACGCATACGAAACATGGCTAGAAAACGGTCGGCTGCTCAGAACGAAGTAACAGAACGCACTGAAGAACAGCAAGGCCTGTGAAGAGCGACCTGAAAAACAGCAACAAGCGGACAAGATTGCACAGAAAACTCCAATACGAACTGACTGCACGCACTGAAGAGCAGATACAAACCCACAAGCACAAACTGAACGGCAGAAAACGATCTGAAAGCCACGAGTCTGAAAAAGCGCGAATCGTCTCTCACCAAACTTTTACTAACACGAGATTAGCAAAAGGAGCCCAAAGGGTGCTGCGCTTGGTTCTGAACCGGCCTTTTCTAGTCTCGTCGTACGTGCTTGACGTCACCGCGTTCTTGGCGATCGGAAATTCCGACAACTTTGTGCGACCGTGTGTAGGCAAAACAAGTTTGAGCCAACATCCGTCGGAAAAAATCCGAGGATTTTGTTGTCGGAATGTCCGATCAATGTCCGACCGTGTGTACGGGGCATAAGACTGAGAACACTCGGCTCTCAGTGCTCTGATTGTCAGTCACTGTCTCTCCTCTGCTCTGCCCCCCCTCGCTGAGAGGCCGAGCCGGTACAGGCATGTGGATGGATCCTGACCATATGGTCGCAAGCTTTCCTGAGCCTGGACCGGCTCTGTGAAGTCAGCCGACAGCGAGCTTCGGCCCTCTGTCTGCTGAAAATGAGTCACAGGAGTGCAGAACAGACTACACTCTTGTGATCCACAGGAGAAGTACAGCCAAACAAGCTTTAGCTGTAGTTCTCCTTTAACCCTGATCACAACCCTCTTCAGGGTTGGCCACTCAAGTACAGAATCCTCATAGACTTGTAGAGTCACCTCCCAACACTGGAGACACAGTATAACATGGATAACAAATTGATAACTTGCCATTTTTATCTTGCGCCTGCTGTCCTTTAAAAAATAAAGCGTGTGCATGTAAGCGGGTATAATTAGCTGTATTATAGTGGGAAACACTGCGTGGTATTGTAAATGAAAAAGTAACTTTAATTGCCAGATAAGCAGCAGTGGAAATGGATATTTACAAAAGTGGAGTAAATAGTTCTCTTGTTAGCATATAAGGCACAGATTCATAGTCCATTCACCAAAGATACAGAATGCAGCTCAGTAAACTGGCACTGTAGTTATTCCTCTCTTCGGGCACATCAGTGGTATACAAGGCACATTTTGATTACTTGCCATAGGCTGGTGTTCATAGGTAGGTTCCACACATGCAGCAGAGATGATTTAACAGGAAGACACACTGTCTTAGATGATCTTCTATCACAAGCACAGCAGCAGTGCTGATAGGCAGGACTCCTGAGGATCCCTGTTCTGCCCCTACAGGCTGGAACACTCTCCCTGAGTAAGGCCTAGCTTTCCCTTACAAGCAGTGCACCTTCCCCTCACTCATTCCACACACGTCTCCTCAAAATTGTGGCTGCGCATTCTTTTATATGGAAGCTGACAGCAGGAAACACAAACACATTCTGAATATAATATGACATTTCTGCATGAGGAAGTAAATACGATGCAATTGTAGTCCCACTTCTCCTCTCAGCCAGCAAGACTGTCCTGTCACAGTTAACTGTATGTGAGGAGGCTACCTACATTTTCCCCCGCTTAAAGAATGCAGTCCTCAAGGTTCACCTAGGTAAAAGCAATTAAATAGAGCAATAGCATAACAAGCAAACAGTCATAACAGTTCAAGTCACATAATCAGAATACTTGACAGGTTTCAGTACCCTGATAGTGCGCCTGGGTAAGTGAGGTTCTGGAACTTGCAACTGTCCATCTCCCTCTGGGGACACAGGGCACCGTTCCCCCTCTGCATCAGAACCAACAAGGAACACTTCATCCACAAAATGCTCAGCTTCAACAGGAGTGGAGGAAGCCTGATTATCTGTAGCTCTTTCAGCTGAGGATACCTCCCCTACTGGTTGCAGAGGGCTTAGGTACCACTCTGCTGAATCACTAATGATGATCTCTAGGCTGGTTTCCCATACCTCCCAACCGTCCCGGATTACCTGTGAAAGTGGGCACCTACATTCCGGACAATACAATGTCCCGAACGCGCGCCCTGGGCAGATCTGATGCTCCCTAAAAATGCAGCCGCTGTCCCTCACTGTCTGGTGTACTGCTGGCCGAGACCCACTTTATTACTAACCCCCAGGCACTGCCTGGCTCACTGCCCAAACAACTGGTTGCTGGACGCGGCCCGCCTGGCATCTAGCAACCAAAAACATAATGACGAGGAGGAGAGCGGGGCCCCAGCATTCAGAGCAAGCCGGAGGAGGATTTAACTTCTTCCTCCTGCGCGCCTAAGCTCCATAGTAATCCGTACCTAGGACCGCCGACTCTGCCCTGACTCCGCCCCCCAGCTCTGGGTCTCGCCTGAAGCAGGCTGTTCCTGCCACTGGAAGAGAGGTGGGAGAAATGCTCCATGCCTGAGGACGCTCATGGTCACTCTTCTCCCTCCCACACACTGTCCTCCTCCAGTCATGCTGTACAGTCCCCCCATACTGCCCTCCACTACCCCCCTCCCATCATACTGCCCTCCACTGCCACCCCTCCCATCATAATGCCCTCCACTACCCCCCCTCCCAACATACTGCCCTCCACTACCTCCCTCCTGTCATGTAGCCAAGGACTTAGGCAGAAGCAAGGTCAGGAGGAAGCCGGGATCAAGAACCAGTAGTCAGGAGTCCAACCGCAGGGTCAAGGAAAGCCAAGTTCAGCAATGGGTATCAAGCAGGATATCAGCAGGGTTCCAGGGTTCAGGGTATCAGGAAACAGTTGAAGACCAGTCAGCATCAATCAGGGATCAGGGCACATTTTAAATAGACCATCTGGCACCAATTAGGACTAGGGACACGCTCCCGCGTGTGCACGCAGTCTTTCGCGCACACACATGCGCATTGGTGCCTATGGGCATCTGCAGTCGCCCATGAGTGCACTCATGTGCACAAGTGCATGCTGGGCGTATTCTAACAGTTCTCTTACACCTCCCATCATGCTGCCCTCCACTGCCCCTCCTCCCGTCATACTGCCCTCCACTACCCCCCTGCTGTCACGTACCTGAAGGGAGACTGAGATGATGAGGTCAGCCTCTCTTGTATCTGCAACCCAGGTCCTGCTGAGAGTGGAACAGAGGGAGCTGAGGGACAGGAGGAACACGAGTGCCTGCAGGTGTAGACCTGGAAACTTGCAGCAGAGGATGCAACCTTGGGACAGCAGGAGAACCATCAGATTATGAAGGGCAGCCGTGCACCATGGGTCAGCTGAGGTTAAAAAGGAAACTCTGCTTGTACTGCGGAACTGGAATCTGGCGATGTAGATTTTCTGGCAGGCTTGCAGCAGGAAATTGCAGCAGGTCGCAGGACTGTAGTCGCAGACACTCGGGTGGCAGTGTTGAGCCAAGCAGGGAACAAGAGCGAGGTCACAAGGATAGGCAGAAGCAAGGTCAGGAGGAAGCCGGGATCAAGAACCAGTAGTCAGGAATGTAGCAGAGTCCAACAGCAGGGTCAAGGAAAGCCAAGTTCAGCAACAGGTATCAAGCAGGATATCAACAGGGTTCAGGGTATCGGGAAACAGTTGAAGACCAGTCAGCATCAATCAGGGGTCAGGGCACCCTTTAAATAGGCCGTCTGGCGCCAATTGGGACTAGGAACACACTCCCGCACGTGCACACATGCCCATTGGTGCCTATGGGCATCTGCAGTTGCCCGTAAACGCGCGCATGCGCACAAGTGTGCACCAGGCGTATTCTAGCAGTTCTCCTATCCTACTGCCCTCTACGGGCCCCCTCCCATCATATTGCCCTCCACTATCCCCCTCCCATCATACTGCCCTCCACTACCCCCTTCCCATCATACTGCTCTCACTGCCTCCCCTTCCATTATACTGCCCTCCACTGCCACCCCTCCCATTATACTGCCCTCCACTGCCCCCTCCCATCATACTGCCCTCCACTACCACCCCTCCCATCATACTACTCTCCACTACCCCCCCATCATACTGCCCTGCATTACCACCCCTCCCATCATACTGTCCTCCACTACCACGCCTCCCATCATACTGCCCTTCACTACCCCCCCACCAAACTGCCCTCCACTGCCCCCCTCCTATCATACTGCCCTCCACTGCCCCCTCCCACCATACTGCCCCCCCACTACCACCCCTCCCATCATGCTGCTCTCCACTACCACCCCTCCCATCATACTGCCCTCCACTACCCCCTCTCCATCATGCTGCTCTCCACTACCACCCCTCCCATCATACTGCCCTCCACTACCTCCTCTCCATAATACTGCCCTCCACTGCCACCCCTCCCATCATACTGCCCTCCACTACCACCCCTCCCATCATACTGCCCTCCACTGCCACTCCTACCATCATATTGCCCTCCACTGCCACTCCCTCCCATCATACTGCCCTCCACCCCATCATACTGCCCTCCACTGCCACCCCTCCCATAATACTGCCCTCCACTGCCACCTCCCATCAAAAATTGTAAAAAAAAAAAAAAAAAATACAATTGTAAAATAAAATATAATGGTTAAAAATAATAAAAAAATAAAACAAAAACAAAAATTAAAAACTACTGATCCCGTCCACTGCCCTACTGATTTTGTCCACTGCTCTACTGACCGTGTCCACTGCCCTACTGACCACGTCCACTGCCCTACTGACCACTTCCACTGCCCTACTGACCACGTCCACTGCCCTACTGACCACGTCCACTGCCCTACTGACCATGTCTACTGCTCTACTGACCATGTCCACTGCCCTACTGACCACGTCCACTGCCCTACTGATCACGTCTACTGATCATGTCCACTGCTTTACTGACCATGTTCATTGCCCTACTGACCACGTCCACTGCTCTACTGACCACATCCGCTGCTCTACTGACCACGTCCACTGCCCTACTGACCACGTCCACTGCCCTACTGACCACATCCACTGCCCTACTGACCACCTCCACTGCTCTACTGACCATGTCCACTGCTTTGCTGACTATGTCCACTGCCCTACTGACCACGTCCACTGCCCTACTGACAATATCCACTGTTCTACTGACCACATCCACTGCTCTACTGACCACATCCACTGCCCTACTGACCACGTCCACTGCTCTACTGACCACCGTCCACTGCTCTACTGACCACCGTTCACTGCCCTACTGACCACGTCCACTGCCCTACTGACCATGTCCACTGCCCTACTGACCACCTCCACTGCTCTACTGACCATGTTCACTGCTCTACTGACTATGTCCACTGCCCTACTGACCACGTCCACTGCCCTACTGACAGTATCCACTGCCCTACTGACCACGTCCACTGCCCTGACAATATCCACTGCCCTACTGACCATGTCCACTGCTCTACTGACCATGTCCACTGCCCTACTAACCACGTCCACTGTTGTACTGACTGACACCATTCACAGTCTACACTGACATCACTGGTGGAACTACCAGCAAAGGTTGCACTTGCGACTGGGCCCTGGCCTTCTGCCACCATGGCGAGGCCCAAGATGGCAGGACTGCACAACATGTGAAAGGGATCCACTCTGGAACCATGAAGGGTCGTGGGATCAGTGGGAAGGGCTCTGGGCTCGGAGGGAATAGCCCAGGCCGGAGGTGGGGGGCCCTTCATGGTTTCTTGCACCAGGGCCCTGAAGGTTCTAATTACGCCTCTGCTGCACCCGGTATATAGCTCATCCCAGAACTCTGCACCCTGTATATAGCTCATTTCAGAACCCTGCACCCTGTACATAGCTCATCTCAGAACCTTGCACCCTGTATATAGCTCATCTCAGAACTATGCACCCTGTACATAGCTCATCCCAGAACCCTGCACTCTGTACATAGCTCATCCCAGAACCCTGCACTCTGTACATAGCTCATCCCAGAACCCTGCACTCTGTACATAGCTCATCCCAGAACCCTGCACTCTGTACATAGCTCATCCCAGAACCCTGCACTCTGTACATAGCTCATCCCAGAACCCTGCACTCTGTACATAGCTCATCCCAGAACCCTGCACTCTGTACATAGCTCATCCCAGAACCCTGCACTCTGTACATAGCTCATTCCAGAACCCTGCACTCTGTACATAGCTCATCCCAGAACCCTGCACTCTGTACATAGCTCATCCCAGAACCCTGCACTCTGTACATAGCTCATCCCAGAACCCTGCACTCTGTACATAGCTCATCCCAGAACCCTGCACTCTGTACATAGCTCATCCCAGAACCCTGCACTATGTACATGGCTCATTCCAGAACCCTGCACTCTGTACTTGACTCATCCCAGAACCCTGCACTCTGTACACAGCTCATCCCAGAACCCTGCACCATGTGCATAGGTCATCCCAGAATCCTGCACTGTGTACTTATCTCATCCCAGAACCCTGCACTCTGTACATAGCTCATTCCAGAACCCTGCACTCTGTACATAGCTTATCCCAGAACCCTGCACTGTATACTTATCTCATCCCAGATCCCTGCACTCTGTACATAGCTCATCCCAGAACCCTGCACTGTGTACTTATCTCATCCCAGAACCCTGCACTCTGTATATAGCTCATCCTAGAACCCTGCACCATGTACATAACTCATCCCAGAACCCTGCACTCTGTACACAGCTCATCCCAGAACCCTGCACTTTGTACATAGCTCATTCCAGAACCCTGCACTCTGTACATAGCTAATCACAGAACCCTTCACTCTGTACATAGTTCATCCCAGAACCCTGCACCATGTACATAGGTCATCCCAGAACCCTGCACCATGTACATATATCATCCCGGAATCCTTCACCCTGTACATAGCTCATCCCAGAAACCTACTCTGTACATAGCTCATTCCAGAACCCTGCACTCTGTACGTGGCTCATTCCAGAACCCTGCACTCTGTATATAGCTTATCCCAGAACCCTGCACTGTGTACTTGACTCATCCCAGAATCCTGCACTGTGTACTTGACTCATCCCAGAACACTACACCCTGTACATAGCTCATCCCAGAACCCTGCACTCTGTACATAGCTCAATCCAGAACCCTGCACTCTGTACATAGCTAATCACAGAACCCTTCACTCTGTACATAGCTCATCCCAGAACCCTGCACCATGTACATAGGTCATCCCAGAACCCTGCACCATGTACATATATCATCCCAGAATCCTTCACCCTGTACATAGCTCATCCCAGAAACCTACTCTGTACATAGCTCATTCCAGAACCCTGCACTCTGTACGTGGCTCATCCCAGAACCCTGCACTCCGTATATAGCTCATCCTAGAACCCTGCACCATGTACATAACTCATCCCAGAACCCTGCACTCTGTACACAGCTTATCCCAGAACCCTGCACTTTGTACATAGCTCATTCCAGAACCCTGCACTCTGTACATAGCTAATCACAGAACCCTTCACTCTGTACATAGCTCATCCCAGAACCCTGCACCATGTACATAGGTCATCCCAGAACCCTGCACCATGTACATATATCATCCCAGAATCCTTCACCCTGTACATAGCTCATCCCAGAAACCCACTCTGTACATAGCTCATTCCAGAACCCTGCACTCTGTACGTGGCTCATTCCAGAACCCTGCACTCTGTATATAGCTTATCCCAGAACCCTGCACTGTGTACTTGACTCATCCCAGAATCCTGCACTGTGTACTTGACTCATCCCAGAACACTACACCCTGTACATAGCTCATCCCAGAACCCTGCACTCTGTACATAGCTCAATCCAGAACCCTGCACTCTGTACGAAAGTCATGCCAGAAGCCTGCACTCTGTACATACCTTATCCCAGAACTCTGCACTCTGTACTTGACTCATCCCAGGACCCTGCACTCTGTATGCAGCTCATCCCAGATCTCTGTACATAGCTCATCCCAAAACCCTGCACTCTGTACACAGCTCATCCCAGAACCCTGCACTCTGTATGCAGCTCATCCCAGAACCCTGCACTCTGTATGCAGCTCATCTCAGAACTCTTCACCCTGTACATAGCTCATCTCAGAACCCTACATTCTGTAAATAGCTCATCCCAGAACCCTGCACTCTGTATATAGCTCATCACAGAACCCTACATTCTGCACAAAGCTCATCCTAGAACCCTGCACTCTGTACACAGCTCATCCCAAACCCTGCACTCTGTACACAGCTCATCCCAGAACCCTGCACTCTGTACACAGCTCATTCCAGAACCCTGTACTCTGTACATAGCTCATTCCAGAACCCTGTACTCTGTACATAGCTGATTCCAGAACCCTGCACTCTGTACATAACTCATTCCAGAACCCTGTACTCTGTACATAGCTCATCCCAGAACCCTGCACTGTGTACTTGACTCATCCCAGAACCCTGCACTCTGTACGCAGCTCATCCCAGAACCCTGCACCATATACATAGCTCATCCCAGAACCCTGCACTCTGTACATAGCTCATTCCAGAACCCTGTCCTCTGTACATAGCTCTTTCCAGATCCCTGTCCTCTGTACATAGCTCATTCCAGAACCCTGCGCTGTGTACTTGACTCATCCCAGAACCCTGCACTCTGTACGCAGCTCATCCCAGATCTCTGCACTCTGTACATAGCTCATTCCAGAACCCTGTACTCTGTACATAGCTTATCCCAGAACCCTGCACTGTGTACTTGACTCATCCCAGAACCCTGCACTCTGTACGCAGCTCATCCCAGAACCCTGCACCATATACATAGGTCATCCCAGAATCCTGCACCCTATACATAGCTCATCCCAGAACCCTGCACTCTGTACATAGCTCATTCCAGAACCCTGCACTCTGTACATAGCTCATTCCAGAACCCTGTACTCTGTACATAGCTTATCCCAGAACCCTGCACTGTGTACTTGACTCATCCCAGAACCCTGCACCCTGTACATAGCTCATCCCATAACCCTGCACTCTGTACATAGCTCATTCCAGAACCCTGCACTCTCTACATAGCTCATTCCAGAACCCTGTACTCTGTACATAGCTTATCCCAGAACCCTGCACAGTGTACTTGACTCATCCCAGAACCCTGCACTCTGTACGCACCTCATCCCAGAACCCTGCACCCTGTACATAGCTCATCCTAGAACCGTGCACTCTGTACATAGCTCATTCCAGAACCCTGCACTCTGTACATAGCTCATTCCAGAACCCTGCACTCTGTACTTGACTCATCACAGAACCCTGTACTCTGTACGCAGCTCATCCCAGATCTCTGCACTCTGTACGCAGTTCATCCCAGATCTCTGTACTCTGTACATAGCTCATCCCAGAACCCTGCACTCTGTACACAGCTCATCTCAGAACCCTGCACCATGTTCACAGCTCATCCCAGAACCCTGCACACTGTATATAGCTAACCCCAGAACCCTGCACTCTGTACATAGCTCATTCCAGAACCCTGCACTCTGTACATAGCTCACCCCAGAACCCTGCAATCTGTACATAGTGCATCCCAGAACCCTGCACTCTGTACACAGCTCACTCCAGAACCCTGCAATCTGTACATAGCGCATCCCAGAACCCTGCACTCTGTACAAATCTCACCCCAGAACCCTGCACTCTGTACATAGCTTATCCCAGAACCCTGCACTCTGTATATAGCTCATCCTAGAACCCTGCACTCTGTACATAGCTCATCTCAGAACCTTGCACTGTGTATATAGCTTATTCCACAACCCTGCACTCTGTTCATAGCTCATACCCTGCACTCTGTTCATAGCTCATCCGCTGCACTCTGTACGTACTGCACTCCAAACCCTGCATGCTTTTATCCTTTATTTAAATGAATGTGCTGGGGTTTGTATGTATCCATGAGACTCTTGTTTGCGTAACAATAATAAAAGCATGTTTTATAGGTACAAGGAGGTACAAGGAGTTTTGTTAATGATGCCCCTTAAGCTCCTCCAACTGTCAGAAATTTGACCACTCCCACATTTGCAGCGGCGCGCTATGCAAGGTTACTTCCTTTCTCAAGTGTCCCTCATTCTGAAATTCAAAAGTTGGGAGGTATGGTGTCCCATCTGGCAGATGGAGGAAAATCAGGAACAGGTTCAGCCAACAGTAAATCTGCAGTAAACACATATGCGCAAAGTAGGTTATGGTGCAGTCTCTTGCAAGGCCCATTTGGCTTCTCTGACACAACATCATACACAGGCCGTCCAGGAAAAGGTTGCTTTTCAACTCAATATGGGCTTGATGCCTCTAATGTGTCTGCACACAAAGACCCTGTCTCCTGGTTTTAGTGGCAGCAAGTTGACAGTACTTTCGTCAGCCAGATCTCGATGCCTCCCCAGCACCATTTGTTTAGCTCGGGCTAGGCGATGCCAATGGTCTTGAACCCACTAATCGGGGGTCCTTGAAGTTATGGGCTCTGGAGTTTCCAATAATAAATCCACATGTAAACGGCCGCAATGGCTAAACATCAAAAAATGTGGAGTATAACCAGTTGCTCCATGCACTGTCTGATTATAAGCCCAAACAACATCACCAACATACTGTGGCCATCTTTCTCGATGCTCTTGCTCCAAGGTACGAATCAACCCCAATAGCGTGCGATTAAAGTGCTCACAGACACCATTCCCTTGGGGATGATAGGGGGTGGTATGAGATTATGAGATTTTGGAATGCCACTAAGGCAACACAGTTCAAAAAACACCTGATACTCAAAGTTTGGGCCCTGGTCAGACAAAATCCTCTTGGGGCACCCATAGGGTTGCACCACATGTTTCCAGAACAGTTAAGCTGTGGTAATGGCAGTCTGATCCTTGGTTGGCACGACAATGGCAAACTTAGAAAAGTGGTCCACGAACACCAAGGCATAGCAGAACCCAGATGTTTCAGCCACTGTCAGAAAGTCCACAATCAGTAATTCAAAGGGCTTTCCTGTGCTCACCACCAGAGGGGTGGTTTTCTCTGACACTCCTGACTAGGGATGAGCGGAACACCCCCCCGGTTCGGTTCGCAGCAGAACATGCGAACAGGCAAAAAATGTGTTTGAACATGCAAACACTGTTAAAGTCTATGGGACATGAACGTGAAAAATCAAAAGTGCTAATTTTAAGGCTTAATATGCAAGTTATTGTCATAAAAAGTGTTTGTGGACCTGCGTCCTGCCCCAGGGGACATGTATCAATGCAAAAAAGTTTTAAAAACGGCCATCTGAAGGGTCTGGTATTGATTTTGAGGGGGACCCCTATGCCATTTTTTAAAAAAAAATTGGCACAGGGTTCCCCTTAATATCCATATCAGACCTGAAGGGCCTAGAATGGAATTTGGGGGGACCCCCACGCAATTTTTTTCTTTAATTTTGATTTATGGTTCCCCTTAATATTCATACCAGACCCTAAGGGCCTGGTAATGGACTGGGGGGATTCCCTGCCGTTTTTTTTAATGACTTTTATCTGTATTGCCAAGACCTGACAATTTGTTATAGCCGCGAGTAGTTTTAAATTACTTTTTTTCCTTTAGAAAAGTAATTTTGTGCAGGGACTGTTCTAAACACGGGAAAAATGTGCCACTTTACAGACATACTATAAACACCCACCAGGTACAAAATTTAAAGGAATATTACACTTTTATTGTTTCACTTTAAGCATTATTAAAATCACTGCTCCCGAAAAAACGACCGTTTTTAAAACTTTTTTTTGCATTGATACATGTCCTCTTGGGCAGCTCCCAGATCATCAAACACTTTTTATGACAATACCATGCATATAAGCCTTTAAGATTAGCACTTTTGATTTCTCCCATAGACTTTTAAAGGGTGTTCTGCGGCTTTCGAATTTGCCGCGAACACCCCAAATTGTTCGCTATTCGGCGAACAGGCGAAAACCGATGTTCGAGTAGAACTTACGTTCAACTCGAACATCGGGCTCATCCCTACTCCTGACACACCTTCAGCACTGACTTAGTTCAGGACAAAAAACATACTTTCGAACAAGAGACTCTGTCCTTTCGGCACAAAAGTGACCTCCAGTGCTGTGAAAGACTTGACAGACCTCTAAGGCCTCCGACTGAGGGATGATCAGTTGACGGATAATCCGTGGTTCTCCTGGTATGCGTGTTTTTTTGGTACAAGAGTCCATTATGTCTTTCCAACTTATTCCACTGCTTAAGAAGCTGACACAAGGTTGACAAGAGCCTTCTTCGCTTCATGTAGTCTGGTTTTCTATTCCTGTCCTAATATTTCATGAGCTGACCAATGTTGGGGTCTTTCCACTGAAGTTTAATCCACTCTTGAAGAGTATGAATTTCTGGCCCTCTTTGTGGGATTTGGTCACTTTGCAGAGCTGAGGATGCTCGTTGCCCTTGCAGGTTGACCCTGGAGGGGACAACCTCATACTCTTCATGCTGTTGATCTCTATCCTCCTGAGGCTGGTCATGGGGAAACCTCGAGAGGGCATCAGCATTGTCATTGGAGCGCCCTGGCTTGTAGTGAATAGTATAGTTGAACTTGGCAAGCCGGGCCACCCAACGTTGCTCCAAGGCCCCAAGTTTAGCAGATTCTAGGTAGGCAAGAGGATTGTTGTCAGTATAGATGTCCACTTGTCGACCTACCAAATACTCAGCAAACTTTTCAGTCATAGCCCAGACTGCCGCTAACAGCTTAAGTTTAAAAGAGCTGTAGTTGGCTGGATTACGTTCTGTAGGTCGCAAGCTGCGACTAGCATATGCTATCACTCATTCAGTCCCATCTTGCTCCTGAGTAAGCACAGCCCCCAAGCCTTGGAGACTGCCATCGGTGTATACCCGGAAGGGTTTACGGTAGTCAGCATAAGCAGAGGCGTAACTGGAATCTTCAGGGCCCCGATGCAAGAAACCATTAAGGGCCCCCCTGACCCCCGGACAGGGCTCTTTTCTCCGAGCCCGATGGCGGAACACCAGGGTCCGGTCGCAAGTGGGTGGCTGCATGTAAAGGAATAGATTTCTCCCCCCCCCCCCGCTTCTCTTCCTCTCCCTCCCACATGCATTCAGCGAGAGATGGGTTCCTCTATGAGGAACCCATCGGTGTTTCTCAATCTTTTTCCAGTCAGGGCACCTTTGAAGTGGCTGCACTGCAACCACCCTGCAACTGTGTGCATTGCATGCAGTTGCAGCATAGTGATGATGCATTTAAGGGGTTAAAACAGGCGGTCGTGAGGCAACATATTGCCTCTTTACCGGCTGTCAAATGCCTCTGAAAAGCGATCTGAGCATGGATCACTTTTCAGAGGAACAACATTTTTTTTTGCTGGTACTATGAACAAGCAAAAAAAAAAAAATCGGTTCTAATGGGACACATATAGGGGGTCCGGATTAAAAGCGCATACATAAAATGTGCATATATACATGTAAACACACATACATACACACACACACACACACACACACACACACATACATAAATACACACACATATAAACCAGTGGCAGATGGTGCTCAAAATTTTTGGGGGGGCGCAAGCAAACTGAAAAATTCTTTAAAAAACGCATCAATTGCAGCCTCACTGTGCTCATCAAACGCAGCCACTGTGCACATCAATTGCCACCACTGTGCCCATCATATGCAGCCACTGTGCCCATCAGACGCAGCCACTGTGCCCATCAAACGCAGCCACTGTGCCCATTAAACGCAGCCACTGTGCCCATCAAACGCAGTCACTGTGCCTATCAAATGCAGCCACTGTGCCCATCAATTGCCACCACTGTGCCCATCAAACGCAGCCACTGTGCCCATCAAACGCAGCCACTGTGCCTATCAATTGCCACCACTGTGCCTATGAAACGCAGCCAATGTGCCCATCAAACGCAGCCACTGTGCCCTGAAACGCAGTCACTGTGCCATCAAATGCTGCCACTGTGACCCCCCTGCCCGCTCGCAGCCTGCCCGGCACTTACCCTGTCTCGGTGGGGCAGCGGGTGACGTCGACGAGCGGGGTCCTCCATGCGTCTCCTCCCATCCTCTCCTCCTGATAGGCATCCAATAGTGGCGCCTGTCGTTTCAGCCAATCAGGTGACGTGTAACAGACCCGAGCACCTGATTGGTGGAGAGGCGGTTCAGTGTTAGGAAAGCGAATATTTATTCGCTTTTTTTAACACACCTGGGTGGACTGTGAGTGCCAAGCATGGCACTCGCAGTTCACCTATTTTGAAGCCTATTAGTGCTTTAAAAACACCCCTGCCGATGTAATTCAGGCGCCCGGCGTCCAAAAAGGGGCCAGGCGTCTGAATAGGGGGGGCAATGGCGGCCATAGATAGATTCACACTATGCATGAATCTATCTATTTGTGATAGAGGGGTGCCTGGAGAGAGGGGGTGGCGCCCATGCGCCCCTATGGACGCACCGCTACTACATACATACACACACATGCACATATACATAGATGCACACACACTCACACACATACATGCAAACACACATGCACATACACACACACATACATACATACATACATACATACACATGCACATACACATAAACACACATACAGTAGATAAAAAACGGCAGAACTTTACCTTAGCTCTTCCTGTCGGGTACTGCACTGTAGGGGGAGACAAAGAGCACAGCACACACTGCTTTCACTTTGTAATCAATGTGAGCAGCTCCCTGCACAGTGCCGAATACAGTTCGGTTTAGGATCGGGGAGCTTGTCTCCACTCCCCTATCAAAGTAGTGTATACAGGGGGCCCTCAAGGGCCCCCTGCAGCAAGGGGCCCGGTCGCCATGGCAACCTCAGCGACCCCTATAATTCCGCCACTGAGCATAAGCCAGTATGGGCGCAGAAGTCAACTTTGCCCTGAAGGTCTCAAACGCTTCACTCTGTGCTGCCCCCCCAACTCTCATTAATACTTGGGGAAAAATTTCCTTTTTTATGGGCAGGTTGACCACACAGCAACTGGGTGAGTGGGGCTGCAACACTAGTAAAGTTCGGAATTAATCTGCAGTAATAACCCATAATCCCCAAGAAAGAGCAAAGCTCTGTCACCGTTTTTGGAGTGGTCCAAGCCTGCACAACCTGAATTTTATCTGGATCTGGGGACACCCTCTTTGCCTTGACCACATGCCCCAAATAGTGGATTATGGTCTTCATAAAATGAAATTTTTCTGGTTTGAGCTTAAGTCCATATTGAGCTAGCCGAGAGAGGACTTGGTCCAAATGCTTCAAATGATCCTCAATCATTTTGGAAAAGATGATGATGGTGAAAGATCATCCAAGTAAATCAGAATGGAGTCAAAGTTCAAGTCTCTCAAGCAACGTTCCATTGGCCTTTGGAAAGTGCTGGGGCATTAGTCAGGTCGAAAGGCATACGATTGAACTCGTAGTCCCAAAGGGGTAATAAAGGCTGTTTTTTCACGGTCGTCTTCCTTTACTGGGACCTGCCAGTATCTGCTGGCCAGGTCTAGAGTAGAAAAATACTGAGCCTGGCCTAAGGTTATTAGGGATTCTTCGACCTATGGCAGTGGGTAAGCATCTCAATGCGTACATGAGTTCAGTCTGCGATAATCCACACAAAAACGTAAATAATACACATCTGCAATAGCCAAGTCAGTGGGTATGAGCAGAGGGGCAGACCCCAGGTTAACAAGCACCAACTGCTGTCCCTGCTGGACAACAGATGAAGTCCTGGCTATTAACCATTCACCTTGGGTAAGTGGGTAAGCATCTCAATGCGTACATGAGATAACAGATGAAGTCCTGGCTATGAGATAACAGATGAAGTCCTGGCTATTAACCATTCACCTTGGGTAAGTGGGTAAGCATCTCAATGCGTACATGAGTTCAGTCTGCGATAATCCACACAAAAACGTAAATTTCCATCTTTCTTTCAGACAAGAACTTTGGGAGCAGCCCAAGGACTGCAACTCTCTCATATCACCCCCCCTCCCCCCCTTGTAGCATTGTAGAATTCCTCATAGTAAGTCTTTAAATTCCTGACAAAGGGCAGGGGGTATATTAGGACACCTTTCACGAATGGGAGCAGTGTGGATTGGATGATCCAAAGCAGTAGTACAGCCATAGTCTTCTGGGCCCCGAGAGAATGCAATCATATGTTTGTGAACCAACTGCTGTATTTTAGTTAATTGACCAGTCATCTTTTGAACTGGAAGTGCAAGTTGTGCTACTAAATGGAAAAGATAAGAGTCCTCGGAATGAGGCAGAGCAGATTGTAAAGGAGTACATGCAGCTTCCACTCCAGGGCAAGGATTATTGATGCAGTTTCTAGGTACTGTATACACATCTGCAATAGCCAAGTCAGTGGGTATGAGCAGAGGGGCAGACCCCAGGTTAACAAGCACCAACTGCTGTCCCTGCTGGACAACAGATGAAGTCCTGGCTATTAACCATTCACCTTTTATTTCTAGATTGCGTTGTGGTTCTACCATCACAGTGGCTCCTTCTATGTGCCTTCTAGCCACAACAGGAAGGGGGCACGCCAGCTCTTGACGGGGTTGTATAGTAACCCGCTGGCGTGCGGGAAGGCGGATGACCCCAACTTTCTCAGAATATTTGTGACATGATATCTGAACAGCCGGACAAGCATTAATCAGATTCTGTAGCTGGGTTTCTGGCAGTTTAAACCCCTGTGTAGAAGTCTTCTGAAGAAGGCGGGTTAAGTCCAGTTCCTTCAGGGCATTCATGCCCAACACCACTGGAATATCTGGGAAAGAATCACAAGTCATCACCACCCTGACCTGGGTGAGGGTCTGCCCATAGACCTTTAGGGACATCCAGGTGACACCTACTACTGGAGTAGGCAGGTTATTTGCAGCTTTCAGATTTAGCCAGGAAGGATCTTGATTTGGGGTGTTGCCAAAATGGTGCTGGTAGATGGTAGTGACCTCTGATCCAGTGTCCACTAAACAGCTGACCAGCTGGTCGTTGAAAGTCATAGCTACTACTGGGCATGTGGATATCATCATAGGATCTTGTTGGGGCTGTGAAGAAACGCTTCCCATGAGTTGCCCCTCTGCTACGGGAACCTGTAGTTTAACCACTTCAGTCCCAGGAGATTTGGCTGCTCAATGACCAGACCATTTTTTGCTCAATGATGCAGCCCAGATAGTCTGGCCTTCTTGGACCTTGAGCTTTGTCACACGGAAAATATGATCTATGCAAAAAATTACATAAAGCCTACAGCAGGCAATTCATATCTACACTACCAAAGCTGCCACCACCCCAGATGGATCTCTAATATCCCTATAAGTCAATTCAACCGCCTGAAACGAAATTGCTCCCATAACCCTGAATACATCAGACAAGGCAACCGGTTTAAAACCAAGTTCGAGGAAAAAGGATACCCCCCCCCCCCCCAGCCCTAGTACAAGAAGCATTTGCCAAATTCTTGGATGATGACTTTCCTGTCCCCCATACAGAACCACAAACCCAACCCATCACCCCATCCCAACCCAATACTACCAGGTTTATCACCCAATTTCACTCCCAATATAAAAAAATGGAAATAATCTTCAAAAAACATTGGGACATCCTACTTGAGGACCCCATGTTAAAATCATCCATCAACACTGCACCCAAGATCATATACTGCAAAGCCAGAAACATAAAAAGCTTTATCGCTCCAAGCAAGCTCAAAACTACACACAACAGACCAACCCCATCCCGGACATTCTTTACACTAAATGGCATGTACCAATGCAAAAAGCTAAAATGTCTCACCTGCAAATTTGTCCCCCATCGCCAAAAATCCTTTTCCACAAAAGGAAACACCTATCAACATCTATTCTTCAATTGTTCCTCAGAATTCGTAATCTATGGCATTCATTGCCCTTGCGACCTACTCTACATCGGTCGAACTATCCGAACACTCAGGAAAAGATTTGGAGAACACTGCAGATCAATAGAAGAATACCTTAACCCAACCATCCCTAGACACTGTAAAGAATACCATCAAGGCTCCACCAATGGAATACGGGTCTGGGTTATAGAACAAATACCCAGGACTCTCCCCCCAGCAGATCGCTTCAAACGGCTCTGTGAAAGGGAAACGTTTTGGATATACACCCTCGACACCCTTGCGCCTGGAGGCCTGAATGAGGATATAGAAATTAACCCAGTCCTCTAAACAATCCATCCTTAACCATGTCAAAATCCAACGCATCCCACATCACCCTCCTATAGCCCTAACATATACCTCACATACAATTACCTCAACCCCCGTCCCCCCTGTTCCCCCAACCATACGCTCCCCCATACCCCCATGCCTTCCCTCCCTTCCTCTCACCTTTTTCTTCCCTCCTTTCCCCTTCTCCACCCCCCAAAACTTCACGTACCCCAATTATCCCCCCATACAATCCACTGATACCCGCAATCCATCTCAGCATGCGCCTATACATTCTATGGTCCCACTGAACACATGCACATGTGCTTTTTATGCCTATACATACACATGAACCTCACGTCCTTTACCTATGATCCGTATGTGTGTGTGTGTGTGTGTGTGTGTGTGTGTGTGTGTGTGTGTGTGTGTATATAGGTATTTAGGTGGACACATATACAATTTTTAAATTTTTTTTTTTATTATTCCTATTATATATATTTTTTCTATATTTCTTTATTCCTTTTTTCACACTTTTTTTATATATATTCATCTATATCCTTTTTATTTTTATTGGTATTACTTTTTATTATTATTATATATATTTTTTACATTCATTCATCAAATACCCTTCCACTTTCATCCCCATGTTTTAATCATCCAAAAATCAGAATTGTTTTATCCCATTTCATCCTTACATATTTTTTCTATTTTTATCCAAATTCTCTTATATGTTAAAAAATAAAAACATTTTTTATCAGTTTTTATCATTTTCCAATTTTTTACTTTTCTATTTTTACACATTTTTTTCACCTTCTCCCTTTCTCCATTAATATACCCCATCCAGGTATATATATGTATATACATATATTCTTTTCCACCCCTCACCCCACCCCTCGTCTTCTTTTGTCTCATATTACGTGCTCCTTGATAGCAAACACCCAAGTATTTTGTCCCTCTGCGGCTCTCTCTCCTGCGCACACACTATCACCACCTCCGCTATCTCTCCTTGTCCCCTATACTCCTTTTCTTCCCTTTCCTTTACTCTGCAACCCGGCAACAATACTATTGGCTGATAGAGCCTGTGTAATACTTATCCAACCCCTCCCACGGCTCCCTAAAGCCCATTACGAGGCAGGCGGGACTACGACCTGATTGACCCGCCTTCCCTTCTTATACCACTCCCAATATGGATGACAGCTATGCCTGATGAAGGAGCACGCATGATCCGAACACGTGCACGCCCATAGCGTCACCGGGACCCGGGAAACACAAACAGAGGATCCATGCTGTAACTCTCCTGCCCCAGCCTGAGACACTGGTTACCACCGGCGCCGACAGACAGGACAAGAGGATAACACCCCAGCACTTTGGATCATCCCCTGTGGAGCCCTGCTGCCTACCACCCGGACTAACCCTACCTGATGTGCCTGTTTATATCCTACTCTGAGTGAGTGCATTTCTACCTGTAATAAATGTGTATATTTTAAATACTGCACTTAGGTTGGCGCTGCTTCTTTCTCTTTTTACATTTTTGCACTGTTTGCTATAATAATTATCCACAATTTTATTTTAAAAAAGCAAATTTTTTCCTCAGTTTAGGCCGATATGTGTTCTTCTACATATTTTTGGTAATAAAAATCGCAATAAGCGTATATTGATTGGTTTGCACAAAAGTTATAGCGTCTACAAAATAGGGGAAAGATTTATGGCATTTTTTTATTTATTTTTTTACTAGTAATGGCGGTGATCAAACACTTTTGCCACATTTTTGGAACCACTGACATTTATACAGCGATCAATGCTATAAAAATGCACTGATTACTGTGTAAATGTCACTGGCAGGAAAGGGGTTAACACTAGGGGGCGATCAAGGGGTTAACTGTGTTCCCTCGTGTGTGTTCTAACTGTAGGGGAATGAGACTGACTAGAGGAGATGACAGATCGTTGTTCCTAGCTAGTAGGAACACACGATCTGTCTCTCCTCTCCTCACAAAACAGGGATTTGTGTGCTTACACACACACGTCCCTGTTCTGGCTCTCATGCCCACGATTGCGCATGGCCGGCGGTCATCGCACCCCTGCAGTGCAGAGGGTGCGCACCTGCTATCCCCGCTTAAAGGGCCGACGAACAGCTACGATGGTTCGCGGGAACATGCCAACCTGCAGCAGTATAAGGACGGCGGCTGGTCAGCAAGCTGTTAAAGGATGCTGTTGGGCAATCTTTGCTCCCTTTCCCACACAGTTCCTGGAAATGTGGCCTAACCATCCGCACTGCCAGCACCTGCGACCTGTATCCCGGTAGCTCCAGAGTGGGCTGCGTGCATCTCTAGGTAGCGAGTAGCTGACATTTCCTGTTTGAGGGAGGTCACGGAATCAGCTAGGTCCTTTACAATTCTTTCTACTGAGGACAACACAGCAGCTGGGTTTGATGAGGGGCACAGAGCAGTCGCTTCCCTGAGCTCTAACAGCCATCTGACTCCATGAGTGGAGGTAACCTGGCGTCTGGCAATAGCCTGTTCATGTTCCAGCTCCTCCTGTTCTTGCTCAATGGCCTCTTGCAGAATAACGGCAAACTTTACTGTGTCATCAGCCCTCAATCTAGCAATCTATCCCTTAAGGCTCTCTTTAATGAAGAGGACCGTACCCCAAAGAGAAACTGGTCCCGGATGAGTTGATCTTGGTTAGATACTCCTGTTCCAGTGGGTGCCATTTGTTTCTCCAGCTGGCACCAGATTTCCTGCAGGGCAACAGCATATTGAAACATAGTCTCTTGTTCATTCTGGCTCCGGGTATATAATCTCCTCCAGACTTCAGCTATAGGTGTACTCTGAGCATACAAGTTCTCCAGACGAACCACAATAGCTGTTATGCTGTCTCTGTCCTTTTCTGGCAGAACCATCACAGCCTTCACCTTCTAGTGCATTAATATCCAAATCTGCAAAGTGCTCAGCGGGTATTTGGAACAAGCGGGCTGAGCTGTCCAATCTCTCCACCCAGTCTGCCAGGGAGATATTTGTGCCAGTAAATTTAGGGATCAGTGCCAGAGCTGCTCCATAAGGTGCCATGGTTAACCCTCTAGCCACTCCCGCCACCGTGGATGATGGTTCTGACATACTGCTGACTACGCCAAAATATAAGCAGAGGGAAACACACTGTGTGGTATTGTAAATAAAGTATCTTTAATTGCCAGATAAGCAGCAGTGGAAACTGATATTTACAAAAGTGGAGTAAATAGTTCTCTTGTTAGCATATAAGGCACAGATTCATAGTCCATTCACCAAAGATACAGAATGCAGCTCAATAAACTGGCACTGTAGTTATTCCTCTCTTCAGGCACATCAGTGGTATACAAGGCACATTTTGATTACTTGCCATAGACTGGTGTCCATAAGTAGGTTCCACAGATGCAGCAGAGATGATTTAACAGGAAGACACACTGTCTTAGATGATGTGATCTTCTATCACAAGCACAGCAACAGTGCTGATAGGCAGGATGCCTTAGGATCCCTGTTCTGTCCCTACAGACTGGAACATTCTCCCTGAGTAAGGCCTAGCTTTCCCTCACAAGCAGTGCATCTTCCCCTCACTCATTCCACACACTTGTCTCCTCAAAATGGTGGCTGGGCCCTCTTTTATATGGAAGCTAACAGAAACAGAGACAAAATCTCGAGAGAACTTGATACCAATCAGAACATGTGGCTTCTCCAAGATGGCTGCTGGAGACAAGTTCGCAGAAGTTACAGCCTCAACAGGATTTCACAAAACAGCAGGAAATACAAACACATGAAGATAATATGACATTTCTGCATGAGGAAGTAAGTATGATGCAATTGTAGTCCCACTTCTCCTCTCAGCCAGCAAGACTGTCCTGTCACAGTTAACTGTATGTGAGGAGGCTACCTACATGCATATTATAGGACGTTACCTGAATGAATTGGTTACTCCCTTCTAATTTCGACTGAGCCTTTATATTTTTTTTTATACACCATATACAGGAATTGTAGTAATGTTACCTTTAACAAATAACTAATTAACTAATAACGGATAACTTACCATTTTGAAGACAGTGTGGCTGATTTACAAAACATAGAAAACCATTGGATCAATTACCCATAGCTTCCTGAAACAATTTTTTTTGGTTGAACTTGATTGGATGCTGTGCACAGATGCTTCAGTTTTTGTAAATCAGTTCCCAAAGTCTAATGTAAGTCAGCTGAAAGCAGACAACCACACTGTGGGGTTAATTAGTGCAACAGAGAAATAGTATGTGTGCAATAATCTGCTGTAAAAAGCCTAAACTGATATCAACACAGCACAAATCCATTTCATGCAGAAACAATCATGCCTGTATAACCCAACGATTTTTTATGGTACTATTACACAGCCTAATTATTTATAAGAGCTCAAAATAAGTAAATGCTTAAATATAATTACATTATAAAAATATGCCTCAATTAAAACACATTCACTAACAGGAACCACAAGATTGGCCAATGTAGAGAAAGCATATGATGTTGTAATGGTGAAGACTAACATAATGCTCGGCTGTCAGGTTCTTAGTTATGATGGTCGCTATGAAGAAGAATAAAAGACATAAGGAAGTTTACATATAATCTGCTCCTTAGACACACTATAATCTTAAAGATCACAGAGGTTTAGTAATGTATCAGCTGTAATGCAAGCAGTCTTGCTTTTGCCTTCTCTTGCCATAGTCCAATGGGAGGTTTTCATACAGGTATTGATAGTCCACACAGCAGACAAACAACTTTACTGTGCCTTCTTTAAAAAAAAAATATACATAATCAGTATTTCCAATATGCAATAACATACGCAGCTTGTCCACATTTTGATTACTTGCCATAGGCTGGTGTCCATAAGTAGGTTCCACAGATGCAGCAGAGATGATTTAACAGGAAGACACACAGTCTTAGATGATCTTCTATCACAAGCACAGCAGCAGTGCTGATAGGCAGGACTCCTGAAGACCCCTCATGTACATATGTACATGGGACGTTGTCAACCTCTCCTGAAAGATTTAACTTGACAGCTAGAAACCAGCGTCTAAAAACGGCCATTTAACCGCGTCTACATGCCGCGTTTTGTCACGTTTAGCCACGTTTGCATCTAGAAGTGTTTGAAAAAAATGTTTACATTTTTTTTCAAAATAGTCAAAAATGAAAAACGCCTGTAAACGAAACGCGGCTAAACGCGAGTTGCCACATTTAGCCGTGTTTGGCATTTGAAATGCCTCTAAACACAGCTTCTGAACGCATTTTTTTGGGTTCCAAAAAAAGCCTCTAAACACAACTGCCTAGAAATGACTACAATTATTATTAAATATCGGGAGCAGTTGAAAAAATGCCCAACTGCTCCTAAACGTCTGTTTACCAGCATCAGTGTACATGAGGCCTAAGTATGATGCAATTGTAGTCCCACTTCTACTCTCAGCCAGCAAGACTGTCCTGTCACAGTTAACTGAGGAGGCTACCTACATGCACATTATATGACATTACCTGGTTACTCCATTCTAATTTCTGTTGAGCCTTTATATATATATATTTTTTATACACCATGTACAGGAATTGTAGTAATGTTACCTTTAACAAATGTGGATAACTTACCATTTTGAAGACAGTGTGGCTGATTTACAAAACATAGAAAACCATTGGATCAATTACCCATAACTTCCTGAATCCATTTTTTTTTGTTGAACTTGATTGGATGCTGTGCACAGATGCTTCAGTTTTTGCAAATCAGTTCCCAAAGTCAAATGTAAGTCAGCTGAAAGCAGTCCCACTGTGGTTTTAATTAGTGCTACAGAGAAATAGTATGTGTGCAATAATCTGCTGTAATAAGCCTAAACTGATATCAACACAGCACAAATCCATTTCATGCAGAAACAATCATGCCTGTATAGCCCAACGATTTTTTATGGTACTATTACACAGCCTAATTATTTATAAGAGATCATAATAAGTAAATGCTTAAATATAATTACAGTATAAAAATATGCCTCAATTAAAACACGTTCACTAACAGGAACCATAAGATTGGCCAATGTAGAGAAGGCATATGATGTCTAAATGGTGAGGACTAACATAATGCTTGGCTGTGAGGTTGATAGTTATGATGGTCGATATGAAGATGAATAGAAGACATAAGGAAGTTAACATATAATCTGCTTATTAGACACACTCTAATCCTAAAGATCACAGATGTTTAGTAATGTATCAGCTGTAATGCAAGCAGTCTTGCTTTTGCCTTCTCTTGCCATAGTCGAATGGGAGGTTTTCATACAGGTAGTCTTAGTCCACACAGCAGGTGGATTGAAATTGCCAGCAAACAACTGTGCCTTCTTTATAAAAAAAAATATATATATATATATAACCAGTATTTCCAATATGCAATAACATACGCAGCTTGTCCACAGCAATAAAAGGTAGTACAAAAAATAAATTCTAACCAGTTAGAAACCAGTTAGAAATGCTGCTGCCACACAGAATCTCTCTATAGAGCCAGGTGCCCATGCACCCCAAGTTTGAGTGAATTTGAGAAAGACCCTTGGGAGAGCAGTTGCCTTATAATTAAATACCACCACAGCCATTGCATTAATAACCATGATTAGACCAAGTTTGTTCTGTCTCTCCAATCTAAGCATTGAAAGTGTGATCTCCGTAACTTACAGTTAGTTGTGTTGAGATGTCGATAACCCCAATCTTATTTGGATAAACAGACAGTGACTCGATCCAGACGACACCTTGTTGATCTTGTGAAGTTTAATCCATAAACTGTGAGGATCTTACAACAATAAACATCGGATAGGTCAAAAGATCATAATGTGATCCAGTCGGCATTGGAGGGGATGACGTGAGACGGCATCTGACAGGGAGGGAGGAGCCTGGGCGTGTAGGCCGGCCGGCCGGCGAGCATCGACGCGTATGCAGCGGTCGGAATGAGAAGGGGAAGAGAGAAGCCAGGGCCGAGACCTCATCTTGTCAGAAGCATTCTAGCTCTCTGAGGCGCTGGAATCGCCTATCTGCACAGTGGAGCACGGGGCTGGCACTGTGCAGCCCGGGCGGCGAGACACACAATGCGGGTCTGGCGTCCGTCCCCCCCTTCCCCCCGGATCCTCGTCCACAGCGGCTCTGTCTTGGAGTGTGGAGGCTGAGCATGGAGGATACGAAGAATAGTTAACCACTGCGCTACAGAAGGAGAAACTCCCTAGCTCCACCGAAAGGTTCTACTTAACTGAAGGGGGATGAGGGGAGGATTGCTTGAACACTTTTAGCTGGATTTGCTGACTTGCTGAACTTTTGAATTACTTTTGAATTATTTATGAACTTTCGATTCACTGCAACCCTCTATCAGTAGCACTATACCTGGTTTCTCTGCAGGAGGAAGTTGGAGGGGTCTGTAGATAGTAAAGGAGGCAAGGGTAGGCCTTGAATAGGACCTTGGCGTAGAGGAATGCGGGTATTAGTATAAGGAAATAAAGAGTTTATTAAACTTGTATTTATAAAGGAAAAAAAAAAAAAATCAGGACCGGACACCTATACTGCAGGGGGGGTCTGCTGACCCATCATGAGTAAATCCTCGTCTAAAGCCGCTGGGGGGGGGACCCAAAACCCCAAGGGATAACACCTCGGGAAGTACAATTAAACAGTACTTGGCCCAGGGGCTTAGCCCAAATAACAGCAATTCAGCACCCCCAAAGCAAGGTAAAGCGGATAAGAAGAAGGGATCTGAGGAGAGGAAAGAAGGTACATCAAACCAGTCTAAAGAGGACTTAGCATTCGAAAGCGAACTAGAATCAACCAGACTAGAAGATGAAAGGACTGAGGCCTAACTTCCCACAAAAGGAGATATTCTGGCAATGTTCATGAGACTGGAAAATTCCATTAAAACTGAGATTAACATGCTGAGGTCTGACCTGGGACACTTGCTGGCTAGTATAGAGACGGCAGAAGACACATTGGACAAACAAGCCCTGGAGATCCGTGCGCTCAAAGATCAAGTTAAAAATATACAACATAACCAGGCCAAATTCCTTTATAGGTTAGAGGACCAAGAAAACAGAAACAGAAGACAGAACTTGAGAATACGCTCGGTACCGGAAAGAAGGGGTGAAGATCTGAGGAATGTTATTGGAGAAATATTTTCCCCAATTCTCAGTGTAGGCGTGGAGGACTTTCCGAACATCGAACGGGTACACCGGGTGGGGAGATCCGACGCTAACAGGCCCCATAGAACGAGGGACATTATAGCAAGATTTAGATTTTATGAGGATAAATCCAGGATTTGGGCAAACTTAAGAGGGAAAGCCCCTCTGCAGTATGAGGGCGCTGAAATCCAGGTTTTTTCAGACTTGGCTCCGGAGACATTGCCTAGAAGACGTATGCTAAAACCTCTTTTAGACCAGATGAGGACACAGAACATAAAGTACAGCTGGGGCTTTCCTGCCTGCCTCATCGGGTCAAAAGATGGGAGTTCAGCTAGGCTAAGATTTCCTGATGAACTTGGGGACTTCTGTAAAAAACTAGAAATACAAGAACCACAGCTGCCAGAATGGTGTAATGAAGGGGAGGAGGGGGGCGCTATGGGACTTGGTTAGAACTACAGTATGTCAGCAAAATGACAGGTGGGGTCGGGGGGGGTGACGGGATGGGAGAGCATAGAGAAGAAAGGTTAAATAGTCATAAGAGGGGCGCACGGTGGGTGGCCGGCCAACCTCCCCAAAAACCTACTCTGTGATGGATGGGGAGGAAGATGGGGCACACCAAGAATTCCACCTCTGGAGTTGGAGATCTTCTGAGGAACATGAGACAATGTGTTCTTCGAGGGTCTAAGGGCCCAATAGGGGCTGGGGGGGTGGGGGTGACAGGAGGGGGGATTGGGGGGTGGGGGGGAGAAGGGTGGATGGGAGGAACCAGGTGGGTGGGGAGGGGGGATTCCTCTGCTATACCGTCCATTAAAACAGCTATAATTAACTATAGATCAATAAAACAAGCCTTAGATAGGAACTTTGGATTAAAGAGATGACAACAACGTCAGGGGACTGAATATTCCCAGCAAGAAACACATGATAATGAAGGAGCTCAAACGGTACAGGGCAGAAGTGTTTTTTCTTCAAGAGACACATTTCCCACGAATCAAATGTCAAATTGTCATCTAGGGATTTTCCGTTATGGTTTTATGGGGATACAGTTACCAAAAGAGCGAGGGGTGTAGCAATTGGGTTCGCGAATGGAACCCGTTTCGCACTGGAAGATAGGTTAACGGATCCTGTGGGTAGATTCCTGTTTTTAAAAGGGAAATTAGGCGACGAGGAATATACACTGGCAAACATCTACGCTTCCAATACAAATCCGATGAAATACCTTAAAAGTATTTTGGCAAAGTTGAGGGATTTCAGGAAAGGACATACGATTATGATGGGAGATTTGAACTTCTGTATGACACCCGGCCTGGACAGTATTGAAAGAGGTTAAACAAAAACTGTATGCCAGCCAATTGGTTGACATTTGGAGGATTCAACACCCTAAAACACAAGATTTTACATTTTACTCCCCCGTGCACGGGTCCTACTCTAGGATAGATTAGATTTTTGTAGAACATAGGGACATAGATAAGGTGATGGAGTCTAAGATTGAAATGTCTACACTATCGGATCATGCCCCGGTGAGGAAGAAAATGTCAGAATCAGGGAAACTAGGCCAGCGGATCGGATGGCGCTTGAATGAAGAGTTGATTCGAGATGAGGAAGGCTCAGCATTGGTAGCAAGGGAACTTGAAATTTATTTATCATTAAACGACACAGGAGAAGTAACGGGGTCAGCCTTGTGGGAGGCCCATAAGGCCTACATCAGGGGGATCCTCATCGAGTTAGGATCACGTAAAAAAAAGAAGAGAACTGAGAAAATATGTATACTTATAAATGAACTAGGCAAAGCTGAACAAGAACATAAAAAATTTCCGTCCTGTCATCAAGACTTATATCAAAAGGGAATAAATAAAAGAGCTGAGCTAAAGGCTTTATTAGACCATGAAACTAAGATGGTCCTGAATAGGACTGCAAGGGAAAGATATAAGTGGGGAAATAAACCCAGTAAACACCTGGCAAAAATATTACAAAAGAAAAAAGCCATCAATTATATAGAGAAAATCCAAACTCAAGATGGCAACATGGTCTATTCGCCCAAAGGAATTGCAGATATATTTAGAATTTATTACCAAGAATTATACTCAGTACAGCAGCAGGAAGTCCGACCTGGTGAAAAGAACAGAAAAATAACCAATTTTCTTAGGAATGCAGGACTCCCGAAAATAGCCAAAGAGGCCGGGGAAGCACTGGAGGCCCCGATCTCTGAGGAAGAAATAGGGAAGGCCCTGTCAGAATCGGCACCGGGGGAAAAGTCCAGGGCTGGATGGATTCACAATATCTTATTATAAAAAATTCAAAACCATCCTGGTCCCAAAGCTTTGCCAATATATGAACGGCCTGGGGGTAGAGCATAATATCAGTAAGGATGCATTATCAGCGGCTATCACCGTCATCTTCAAAGAAGGAAAGGAGGGGACGTTGTGTTCTAGCTACAGGCCAATCTCATTACTTAACGCTGACATAAAATTTTTCGCCAAAGTCTTGGCTGGGAGGCTGAAGGGATTAATGAACATACTAGTAAACCCGGATCAGGTCGGTTTTACCCCAAAAAGGGAAGGGAGGGATAATGGGGTAAAAACTATACTTTTACTCCAAATGATAAAAGAGAGGTGCCCCCCAGGACTGCTACTGTCGATTGACGCCGAAAAGGCTTTCGACAGGGTGGACTGGGGGTTCATGATCCAGACTCTGAAGACTATGGGCATCGGCCCAAGAATGATTGGCTGGATTAAATCATTGTACCACCACCCAACTGCTTCAGTAAAAATCTAGTGTCTCTCCCTTTTGAGATGAAAAATGGGACGAGGCAGGGGTGCCCCCTGTCCCCAATGCTATTCGTCCTCTCCTTGGAACCACTTCTGGCCACGATACGTAATGACTCTAGCATATCTGGTTTTAAGCTGGGAAAGGAAGAACATAAACTCTCCACTTTTGCAGATGACATACTGTTTTATGTCACGAACAATGCGCAATTTAACAAATACCCTGAAACAATATGGGAAAATCTCCAATTTTAAAATAAATCTTGCAAAATCTGAGATATTAAATATCAACTTAAGCCAGACAGAAGAAAGAATATTAAAAAACGAGTTTAAATTTACTTGGACAAAAGAATTAAAATATCTGGGAATTAAATTAGCAAATACACGGGAGAAGATCTACAAAATAAACTATATTCCCCTATTAGATGAAGTCAGGTCTGACTGTAAAAAATTCCTTGGAACGTCACTACCCTGGCTGGGACGGATTAATATGGTGATCCTCCCTAAGGTCATGTACAGATTTCAGATGGTGCCAATAGCCCTCCCTCAACAATACTTGAGAAAATTTAAAATGTTGCTATTGAATTTAATTTGGAAACATAAAAAAATGAGAGTCTCCTTCCAAACATTGAAACAGGGGAAAAGGAAGGGAGGTTTAGCGGTCCCTGACATCTCAATCTATTACAAAGTTGTTGTATTGTCCAGAGTGGTAGAATGGGTCAAGGAAAAAAATGATAAAAAATGGGTTAGTATGGAGAAAACACTAAGTAAAGCACAATTGGGTAGTATTACTTGGAACCCCCCACAATACAGAAGATTAGACGAAAACACTGAAACACTGACACATAATGTCTTTAAAATTTGGGATGGGATATATAAACGGCTTAATGGCAAATACAATTCACCTTTAATTACACTGTTAGATAATGAATACTTCCCACCAGGAATGAATAGTATAGGAGGAGTTTGGTTAAAAAAGGGTGTTACACAATTAAGGGATATAATAAAAAAAGGAAAAATTATTCCTACACAGGATTTGATGCACAACAGTCTTGCACGGGGGATGGTTGAATGGCGGTCCCTCCAGCTGAATCATTTCATTAAAAACTTACCTCAATCTATTAGATCCGGAGAAGACCTCTCCATTTTTGAACGGCTGTTCGTGGAAAAGGATCCGAGAAATACTATATCAAAAATGTACAAAGTATTACAGAGGGCAGACGAAGCGGAGATACCGCCTTTCATCAGAAAATAGGATAGGGAATTGGGGACAATGCGAGATAAGAAGTTTATTGGAAAAATCTTGAACCTTGCCCATGCCTCCGCAATGGACAGCAGAACAGCAGAGATAAACTATAAGTGCCTAGTAAGATGGTACGCTACCCCAGATAAAATAAGCAAATTTCAGTGCAATACATCAGCAGATTGTTGGAGAGGCTGTAAAGAGGTTGGGTCCATGACACATCTGTGGTGGGACTGCCCTAAAATTAGGGGGAAAAAAAAGAAAAAAAAAAGATTCTGCAACTCATCAAGGAGATTACAAAAAAAGAAGTAGTGGAAGACCCTTGGGTGGTGTTGTTCCATGGTGGGGTGGGTGACATAAAGCAGTATAAAAGGTCCCTGACCCCTCATCTTTTAAACGCCGCTAAGAGACTTATACCTAAGAACTGTCAAAAGACGGAAACCCCAATAATCTGGGAGTGGATAGATATGGTCGAGGAAACATATATAATGGAATGCTGGGGAAGTAATATGGATGAGGAGAGCAACAGAGCCACGTCAAAATGGGAGGGATGGACAGCTTTTAAAAAGACATGGAGTTACGCCCAGGAATTGAGATTGTAAGACCTTTGGCAAGGACTCGACCGGCATAGGTTTTAATTTAGCGACCGGTCGGATAGCAAAGGTGGGAAGGGTTTATTGGGGTAGGGTCAAAGGGGGTACATTGGGTATTGTGTTTAGTTTGTTTAGGTTGAATAAATTGTTGGTAAATTTTGTTACTTCTAAAACTGCTACGATGATGTGACAATGACAGGGACGGAAAAGATGAACTGCAAGGCTGATTCAAGTCCCTTAATGCTGTCTGCTGAAGTGGCAAAAAAAATAAAATAATGTGATCCAGTCCACATGTGTGCAGAAAAGCATTACTGGGAGAAGGGTGGGTCTAACTATACAGAATAAGCTGAGATACAGGAAAGGGAGGGACCAAAGACAGAATAATACATATAACATTTAAAGGCATATCACAAGCATGTAAAACATGACACTCCCCATCGAAATGTATGATTTCTATTATTAACAAACTTTAGTCCAAGTCCAAATATAAGTACTGAAGTTCCTTCCAAGAACACCTGCAAAACAAGAGGGAAACAATGCAAACATTAACATATACTTGCAGATGTTGGTCTCGAAGGTCCAGGCAATAACAAGGAAATATCCATCTTCAGAGGGGAAGGCAGCAACATGCATCAATCCTTCGTACCTCCCTTTGAATCAGGTTGATGACTTGTCTTCTTTTTTGGGCAAAAGAAGTACTATTTCCTTCATAGGCCTGAAGTAAAAGTGTACAGAACCTTCTTTCATTACCTTAACTTCTACTTTCCATACTTTACCATCAATGCTTACCATAGTCTTTGTAATAAGACCCATAGGCCAATGGTTGCGATGAGAATCTCTAGAACTTGAGATGAGTTTATCATTCAAGAGTACTGGTGGAGATGATGATGGCCATAATGTGTCCATAAATGCAGGAGTAGGTACTGCACGACTGCTGCGATCAGCCGGGTTGAGGTTAGTGGGAACATAGTGCCATTGTTCAGGCTTGGAGAACTTCCTAATGATTCCACTCTGTTATTTGGTAGTCTCTTTCTTGTGATACAAAATGATAGAGGTGCTACCCAACTGTTGGAATCATCTTGGTAGAACTCTTCACTCATGGTTTTCAAGAATCCTTTGTCTTCCATGGTAGCTGCCAACTCCTGGTCTTTAGTAGTTACTTCAAACACTGCGTTGCCAATGTTGTCATCCCAGACATTAAGGACTTTCTTATCATCTTGTATGATGTGCCGTTGTGCACCTCTTTCAAACAGTCTATCTTTCACATTATATTGATGTGGTTGTTGTGCAGAACAAATAGTCCATCCGTTTGACAGGACTTGTGTTTTAAAGAAAGAGACTGAGTAAGACCTTTTGCCTTTGTTTCGACAGACATAGCCTAGATCCAGACACTGAGCATATGGTGCATCATATGGACCATTGATTTGTTGATGAACCTTGTGCACTCTTAAGATGTCTTGGCCAAGTAACAGCAGAATATCAGCACTTTCGTCGAGGGCTGGTATTTGGTCGGCTATGTCCTTCAAGTGAGAATGGTGAAAGGCAGCTTCAGGAGTAGGGATCTCTTCTTTGTTGGTTGGGATTTGGTTGCACAGTGATAGTGGGCAAGAATATTTCCACATTGTCATTCAAAGGAGCAACTACAAGACCGTTGGCTCTCCTATCTAAGACTTCTGTAGTGCCGGCACAAGTGCTCAGGGTATAAGGTAGAGCTTCTCCTGTTATGTTCAACAGTTCAAAAAACTGTGTTCTTGCAAGAGATCTGTTACTCTGCTTGTCCAGAAGAGTATACAGTCTTATGGCCTTTTCAGGTTGACCTTTGGGGTATACACAAACCAAGCAAATCTTTGCACAGGATTTGTCCCAGAGTCCTACTCCACGGACTTCTGTACATGTAGAGAACACTGGGGTGGAAGATGCTGTTTGATTTGTGCGCTCCCCGCCTTGCTTTCACTTTCTTTTTTTTCTGCTTTCTGGCATGCAGCTTCAGCTTTCTGGTGTGCAGCTTCGGTTTCCATCACCATTTCCATCGCTGCTTTCTTTTGGACGAAAGTTGCCTGAATTTTAGAAGCTTCAGCGTCTGCACAGGCCTTTATGAGTTGTTGACTGAGTGCAGAAGATCTTGATTGTAGGGATTTGGAAGATCTTGTGGAGCGTCTAGTAGATGTAAGAGCAATAAGATCTGGATTCATGAAGCCTTGTTATTCTCACTCCTGCCTTTTTCTTTGTTTGCACCACTAAATTGTCTCTTTCAAGATTGAGCACCTCAAATCCCTTTAATTCTTCCAATGACCCTTGAGTGTTGTACCGCTTTAAGAGGTCAGTATATTTAACACACAGTCTTTGATAACTCTCATAAGCAACATTATATTGCTTGATAGCGTCCTCTAGTTGTAATGGCTCATGAGATTGTTGGGAGAGAGCAGACATGCATCTAACAGTATTAGATCATAAGTCATTGATATTAAACAGCAGTTCTTTGTCAGCTTTAAGATTCTCTTGCACTTTCCAGGTTGATTTTGTTAAGCGTTTTTCCCTTTGGTTTGATTCAGGGTTTAATTCTTCATCTAGAAGCAGTAGAGATGTGAAGGCCTGGAAAAAAAACGGAAAAATTCGGGAAAAAAAACGTTTTTTTCCCCTTTTTTTCCTGAAGGCTATTTTGTTTTTTCCCAAAAACTGGAAAAATTGAGAAAAGAAAAAAAAATTGTGGAATATTTTATTTTAACATGATGAATAAAATATTTTAAGACAGGGTGTTCAAGAGTGAGGACAAGCAAGTCCTAGGTAACAAACTGAAACCTCCAATGCAAGAACAGTATGCCTTTCTTCCTTTAGGAGGTGCTGTGCTGCTATTGTAAAAAAAGGTTTCAGTTTTGCTTTTGCATGTTAGTGGGTGTGTTTGGTTTGTTCTGTCCTCTTCACTAGGCCTCAAAATCATTGGAAGAAAATGCATAGCAACAAAACCTGAAAGTATATACTTAATTAAAAAAAGGTAAGAGTTTACATTTATCTGATTCTGAATCCAGAAAACGGAATTATTTAGCTACATTAGTTTATCTTTCTAAACTTTTGTGTAAATAATAATTTAATTACCAGTAATCTGGTTCTTCCCCCACACACAACCATAGATTAGTGTCTTCTTGCAAAAAAAATTTTCTTGTTTTTATTTCCTACTCCCCCCCCCCTCAGAAAAATGGTGAGACCAACATCTAGCATATGGAGGCATTTTCACATTACAAGTTCTTCTGAAAAGAAAAATGTGATTTGCAAATATTGTCAGATGAAATATGCATTTCCAAATGCTACCAGGATGACAAAACACATTCTTGTATGTAACAAGTGTCCTGTAGATATTAAAAAATCCTTCATGGATCGAAGTGAAGAGGACAACAATGATGACAATGCACATAGTTTTTCTCAACGTTCTCGTAACAGAATGACTTTCAATCTTAAAAAGACAAAAAAGTGCTAATGTAGCATTTTTTTCAATTTTTCCAAAAATTTCCGTTTTTGCCCCCCAAAAAACAGGAAAAAAAAGTGTTTTTTTCCGAGCTTCAAAATTTACGGAAATTTTACATCTCTAGGAAGGAGTACTAAACCTGGCTGTGCATCCCCAGATTTCATATTGTCTTGCTGAAACATTTTGTTAACAAGGAGGGGGTTTATAGTACAGTTTTCAGCAGCAGAGAAATTTATCAATTTGCTGTGTCTGAGATCAGGTTTCTTAGGCTGCAGTTTAAGAAAGGTTTACTCTGACTTTCTTATAAGATTACACAGACAAAAAGCCATGTGCTGATTAGGGATGAACTTCGAGTTCAAGTCGAACTCATGTTCAACTCGAACATCGGCTGTTTGCCGAACAGCGAACAATTTGGGGTGTTCGCGGCAAATTCGAATGCCGCGGAACACCCTTTAAAAGTCTATGGGAGAAATCAAAAGTGCTAATTTTAAAGGCTTATATTCATGGTATTGTCATAAAAAGTGTTTGGGGACCTGGGTCCTGCCCCAGGGGACATGGATCAATGCAAAAAAAAGTTTTAAAAACGGCAGTTTTTTCGGGAGCAGTGATTTTAATAATGCTTAAAGTGAAACAATATATGTAATATGTAATATCCCTTTAAATTTCGTACCTGGGGGGTATCTATAGTATGCCTGTAAAGGGGCGCATGTTTCCCGTGTTTAGAACAGTCTGACAGCAAAATTACTTTTCAAAGGAAAAAAAGTCATTTAAACTACCCGGTCCAACAATACACATAAAAGTTCATTGATAAAAACGGCATGGGAATTCCCCAAAATTAAAAAAAAAAAAAATGACGTGGGGGGTCCCCCTAAATTCCATACCAGGCTGGTATGGATATTAAGGGGAACCCCAGCCAAAATTTAAAAAAAAAAATGGTGTGGGTTCCTCCTCAAAATCTATACCAGACTGGTATGGATTTTAAGGGGAACCCCGTGCCAAAATTGAAAAAAAACGGCATGGGTTCCCCCCAAAAATCCATACCAGACCCTTATCCGAGCACGCAACCTGGCAGGCCGCAGGAAAAGAGGGGGGACGAGAGCGTGCCCCCCCTCCTGAACCGTACCAGGCCACATGCCCCCAACATTGGAAGGGTGCTTTGGGGTAGCTCCCCAAAACACCTTGTCCCCATGTTGATGAGGACAAGGGCCTCATCCCCACAACCCTGGCCTGTGGTTGTGGGGGTCTGCGAGCGGGGGGCTTATCGGAATCTGGAAGCCCCCTTTAACAAGGGAACTCCCAGATCCCAGACCTCCCCCTTATGTGAAATGGTAAGGGGGTACTTTTACCCCTACCATTTTACTAAAAAAAGTGTCAAAAATGTTAAAAATGACAAGAGACAGTTTTTGACAATTCTTTTATTTAAATGCTTCTTCTTTCTCCTATCTTCTTTCTTCCTTCGGTTTCTTCCTCCACCTTCTTCTTCTTCTGGTTCTTCCTCGTCCGGCATCTTCCTCTGCCGCATCGGCGTCTTCTTCCCTTCTTCTCCGGGCCGCTCCACATCCATGAAGGCATGGAGGGAGGCTCCCGCTGTGTGATGCTTCTCCTCTTCTGACGGTTCTTAAATAATGGGGGGCGGGACCACCCGGTGACCCCGCCCCCTTCTATCGCACGGGGACTTGACGGGACTTCCCTTTGGCATTCCCCATGATGCCACAGGGAAGTCCAGTCAAGTCCCTGTGCGTCAGAGGGGGGCGGGGTCACCGGGTGGCCCCCCCCGTTATTTAAGAACTGTCAGAAGAGAAGCATCACACAGCGGGAGCCTCCTTCCATGCCATCATGGATGTGGAGTGGCCCGGAGAAGAAGGGAAGAAGACGCCGATGCCGCGGAGGAAGATGCTGAGGGCATGTGGCCTGGTACGGTTCAGGAGAGGGGGGGCGCTCTCTCGTACCCCCCTCTTTTCCTGCGGCCTGCCAAGTTGCGTGCTCGGATAAGGGTCTGGTATGGATTTTTAGGGGACCCCACGCCATTTTAAAAAAAATTTTGGTGCGGGGTTCCCCTTAAAATCCATACCAGACCTGAAGGGTCTGGTATAGATTTTGAGGGGGACCCCACGCCATTTTTTTTTGGCCGGGGTTCCCCTTAATATCCCTACCAGACCTGAAGGGCCTGGTATGGAATTTAGGGGGACCCCCACGTCATTTTTTTTTTAAATTTTGGTTCGGGGTTCCCCTGTGGGGAATTCCCATGCCGTTTTTATCAATGAACTTTTATGTGTATTGTCGGACCGGCAATTCATTAATAGCCACGAGTAGTTTTAAATGACTTTTTTTCCTTTGAAATGTCATTTTGCTGTCAGACTGTTCTAAACACGGGAAACATGCGCCCCTTTACAGGCATACTATAGACACCCCCCAGGTACGAAATTTAAAGGGATATTACACTTTTATTGTTTCACATTAAGCATTATTAAAATCACTGCTCCCAAAAAAACTTGCATATAAGCCTTTAAAATTAGCACTTTTGATTATTCATGTTCGTGTCCCATAGACTTTAACGGTGTTCGCATGTTCGAACAAATTTTGTGCCTGTTCGCAAGTTCTGGTGTGAACCGAACAGGGGGGTGTTCGGCTCATCCCTAGTGCTGATGCATACAGAGGCAGTGTAAAAGCTGTTTGTATGAACATTCACAGCAGTAATATTGTCCTGTTGCTGATGAGTGCTATGCTGAGACTTGCTTGCAGATACACATACAGGCTTGTGTTGTGTATTAATGGCTGCACTGACTGATAGCTGCTATTTCCAGTGTACATATAACATCTCACAGTGGTTCCAGTGCTAGCAAGGAACAGATCTTTTGATTGATCTTTCTAAGGATGTATTGATTGATCTTTCTAACGATCTTTTGACTGATCTTTCTAACGATCTTTTGACTGTTCTGTCTCTCCAATCTAAGCTTTGAAAGTGTGATCTCCGTAACTTACAGCTAGTTACGTTGAGATGTCTATAACCCCAATCTTATTTGGATAAACAGACAGTGACTCGATCCAGACGTCACCTTGTTGATCTTGTGAAGTGTAATCCATAAACTGTGAGGATCTTACAACAATGAACATCGGATAGGTCAAAAGATCATAATGTGATCCAGTCCACATGTGTGCAGAAATGCATTACTGGGAGAAGGGTGGGGTTAACTATACAGAATAAACTGTGATACAGGAAAGGGAGGGACCAGGGACAGAATAATACATATAACATTTAAAGGCATATCACAAGCATGTGAAATATGACACTCCCCATCGAAATCTATGATTTCTATTAAATAGAAAACTGCACACTTTCCACGCCAAAATGGCTTTCCATGAAGATTTCATAGCATGAAAAGTGCTTCTAGCTGATAAACACACTGCGGTGGTCAGAGTGAATGCCTCCCCATGCCAAGACTTGTTCTTGTAAAGTAAATTTGCTGCCTGCATCCTCCTCAGTGAGTAACATTCACTGTTATTCACCTGAAATTTGGATTTCCCATCTCTGTAACATTTGCTATAATTATAATACAGCCTGTGTTATATCCACCAGCCAAAGGTTATGTTGAACATTTATTGTATTCAAATGAGCAAGTATTGTTTTTTTTTTTTGTTTTTTTGTTTTTTAGTGATTACTATGAAGCCTTAACCTGCTGCACCATCTATGTTCATGTTTACTGCACATTTAAAGGATTATAATATGCTCATTACATAGATAGATAGATAGATAGATAGCTGTGACGCCATTAATAGGCAACTGAACTATGATTATGAAATAGATATTATGATTGTGAATGTACACTCACAGCCTACAGACATGATGACTAATATGTATGTCCGGTTTAGGGAACCCATAAGTCACTTGTGGTCTAGTAATGCTTTTTTATTGTTTATATGTGAATGGAGATAACAGAGGGATTGGTAATGATAGTACAAACTTCAGAGCATTCCACACATATATTGCTTGTGTGCCCCTGGACATCACTAGGTCTAGGCACTCATTTTCTGGTCACCGTCATGAACAAGCACAAAGGCACACTGAGGATAAAATCTGCTCTCCGGCACCCTAATTGTAGTTCTGCAGTCATTAATATAAATAGTAAATTAAACATTTCTTTCATCTATCCATTGTGTAATGAATTTGGTTTTCTTTGGGTCCAGTTTTTTTTTTTTAATGGAGAATCATTGTTGTGGTCTTGTCTCTAATCTTGGTCCATGCTACAAAGACAGTGTGGTTGCCAACATTCAACCTGAGAATAAAATTCATCTCTCTAGGCTTTGCCCTCAGAATAAGCCAAACCTCATATCCTAAGTAAATACAGCATATCTGATCTCATACAGTCTCTCTGTTGGGAACCACAAGTGGATGAGAAGGACACGTCTACTTTGCAAGCTTACCTGGTCCTTCTTAAGGCCCAAACACACGATAGGCAAATCGGAAGTAAAATTTCGTCTGACGAATGATCTGCCAATTATCGAATCATTAGTATGGTGCTTTTGACAGCCCCATTCCGGTTTTTCGTCCGACAAAAGCTGGATGTGCAGACTATAACCTTTTTGTTGTACGTGAACTCAACATCCGATTTTCATTAAATTAATTTGGTTTTTGTCCGAAAAAAACGTAAGAGCAAGATTACGCATACTCAGAAACGAAAGAATACATACAAAACTATTCAACACATTACAACACTTCTGAAGTTGTATTCTGTCGTACGAGAATTTTCGTATGGTGAGTAACCTCTTCACTTTCGACATGAGGCTAGCATGCAACAAAAAATGGACGAACGGTCGTCCGAAAATCTGATCGTGTGTACGAGGCTTTAGTGCATCTTCACTAGCAACTAATATATGGACCTAATATTTCATGAAAAATGTACCTGCTCTTGATACAGACACCTACATCAGTCAGAATCATCAAATAGAATAATAGAAAATGGTGTCCTGGGGTATTTCCTCTCAGATCTAGACCAGGGCATCACTGAGCTCCTGAACAGTCTGAACTGCAACCTGGTGGCGTCGGAGGGACCAAAACATAATGTCCCAGAGGTGTTCCATTGTATTTAGGTCAGGCGATCATGGGGGGCCATTCAATGGTATCAATTCCTTCATCCTCCAGGAACTGGCTGCATACTCTCGCCACATGAGGCCCAGCATTGTTGTGCACCAGGAGGAACCCAGGACCCACTGCACCAGCTTGGGGTCTGACAATGAGTCCAAGGATTTCATCCCGATACCTAATGGCAGTCAGGGTGCCATTGTCTAGCCTGTAGAGGTCTGTACATCCCTCCATGGATATGCCTCCCCAGACCATCACTGACCCACCACCAAATCGGTCATGCTGAACGATGTTACAGGCAGCATAATGTTCTCCACAGCTTCTCCAGGCCCTTTTACATCTGTCACATGTGCTCAGGGTGAACCTGCTCTCATCTATGAAAAGCACAGGGCGCTAGTGGCAGACCTGCCAATTCTGGTGTCCAATGGCAAATGTCAATCTTGCTCCACGATGCCAGGCAATGAGCACAGGGCCACTAGAGGACATTGGGCCCTCAGGCCACCCTTATAAAGTCTGTTTATGATTGTTTGGTCAGAGACATTCACACCAGTGGCCTGCTGGAGGTCAATTTATAGGGCTCTGGCAGTACTCCTTGCACAAAGGAGCAGATACCGGTCCTGGTGATGGGTTAAGGACTTTCTACGGCCCTGTCCAACTCTCCTAGAGTAACTGCCTGTCTCCGGGAATCTCTTCCATGCTCTTGAGACTGTGCTGGGAGACACAGCAAACCTTCTGGCAATGGCATGTATTGCTGTGCCATCCTGGAGGAGTTGGACTGCCTGTGCAAACTCTATAGGGTCCAGGTATCGCCTCATGCTATCAGTAGTGACACTGACCCTAGCCAAATGCAAAACTAGTGAAAAACAGTCAGAAAAGATGAGTAGGTAAAAAAATTGTCAGTGGCCACCACCTGTAAAATCATTCCTGTTTTGGAGGTTGCCTCATTGTTGCTCATCTAGTGCACCTGTTGTTAATTTCATTAACATCAAAGCAGCTGAAACTGATTAACAAGCCCCTCTGCTACTTAACTGACCAGATCAATATCCCAGGAGTTTAATCGACTTGATGTTGTACTCTGATTAAAAAGTGTTTCTTTAATTTTTTTGAGCAGTGTATTTTAGCAGAGGCCCTAGAGAATAAAATGTCAGTCGTTGCAATTTGTTTATGTCACACGGGATTTGCGCAGCGGTTTTTCAAATGCATTTTTTTGGGAGAAAATAAACTTTAATGAATTTTAATGCTCAAAAATACAATATATAACCTATTTTTGTTGGTAAAAGATAAAAGATGATGTTACATCAAATAGATACCTAACATGTCACGATTTAAAATTGTGCACGCTTGTGTAATGGCGACAAATTACAATACTTAAAAATCTCCATAGGTGACGCATTAAAAAATTTTCACAGGATACCAGTTTAGAGTTACAAAGGAGGTCTAGAGCTAAAATTATTGCTCTTGCTATAACATTCGCAGCGATACTTCACATGTGTGGTGCGAACACCATTTACAGTCAGGTCCATAAATATTGGGACATCGACACAATTCTAATCTTTTTGGCTTTATGCACCACCACAATAGATTTGAAATTAAACGAACAAGATGTGCTTTAACTGCAGAATTTCAGTTTAATTTGAGGATATTTACATCCAAATCAGGTGAACGGTGTAGGAATTGCAACAGTTTGTAATAGTTTGTTTCCCCTCTGCTTGCGAGCATGGGGGCACTTTTATATATATATATATATATATATATTCAAACTTTGGGTGGGTTACTGCCTTTTCTTTGTCCTTGCTGTTAGACTGGAATGGTGTCAAGGTGGACTCCCTGTTCTCCACCGATATCCATTAACATAAACGAAGGGACACGTTCTCCAATGCAAATATACTTACTGAATCTTCAAATCATCAAAGTCGTCATGTACATCAATTGCAGCTACTGTATACAGTTGAGGAAGAGCAGGGATGCTCGCAACTGTATATAGTAGCTGCAATTGATGTACATGAAGATTCAGTAAATATATTTGCCTTGGAGAACGTGTCCCTTCGTTTATGTTATATATATATATATATATATATATATATATATATATATATATATATATATATATATTATTTTAAAAAATGTATTTTTACGCATATTTTTTTTTTTAATCACGTTTTTGCTATCACAAGAAATGTAAACATCCCTTGAGATAGCAATAAAGCATGACAGGACCTCTTTATGAAGACATCCCCCCCCTCCCCCCCAAAAAATGGCCTTCAGGCTTTAAGGGGGCCAGACTGTGGCCATTGGGAGTAGAAAAAGTTCCAGCATCAGTGGGGAAAAATAATGTTCCATCACTTGTTTCAGTGGGAGGAATTGTTCCCCATTATTGGTGTCAGTGCGAGGACCTGTACCCCATCATTGGTGTTATTAGGCTCCATTGTTGGCTCCATTGGGAGGAATTGTGCCCCATCATTGGTAGCATTGGGAGGAATTGTATCCCTTCATGGGCATTAGTTGGGGAAAATTAAGCCCCATTGTTGGTATCAGTGGATGAAATAGTGCCCCAAGGGCCAGATAAAAGCATGCAAAGGGCCAAATCTGGCCCTGGGCTGCAGTTTGGAGACCATTGTCCTAGACCAGGGATATGCAATTAGTGGACCTCCAGCTGTTGCAAAACTACAAGTCCAATCATGCCTCTGCCTCTGGGCGTCATGCTTGTGGCTGTCAGAGTCTTGCTATGCCTCATGGGACTTGTAGTTCTGTAACAGCTGGAGGTCCGCATGCGCACTGTGAGCATTCGGCCGGTCCGGATGACGTCACGTCGGCGTCGCCGATTGGATGACGACGGACGGGACGTGCACACAAATAGAACGGCGTCCTATCACAGTGTGCATCCGGCTCCAGCCATAGGACGACATCGCACGTCGCAGGTCTCCCTCCTACCACATTCAGGTACCCTTTTCTGTTCTAGCACTGGCTATCAGGAATATGCCACTACTAGATGCCTGTATTATAATTCAGTTACTAGCTTACCCTTCCCCCTTTTGCTTGTTCATATTCTAAGACAAAGTATTGGTAGACCACCTTTGATGATACTGTGCCGTTTGGCACCCGTTTTCTATGACTGCCTGAGCCCTACTGCGGAACCCAGGTGCACATAGAATATAGAATAACATCTCTAAAAACCAACACTGGTGAGTGTTCTATACCATGGCGGGGGCCATGTCACCAGAAACCTATATATACACATCCTTATTTTCTTATTTTAAATCAATTGTTTTCCTTTTAGGATTAGGCCTATGCAACAAGCTAGTACCAGTTTACATCCATCCCGACGTGCATAGGTATAATAAATTGCCGGTTATCCGGTTCTTCTGGGCTTGCGGACTATTACCTCTTTCATGATTTTTTATATATATTCTACAATGTAAGTATTTCCTTTAGATAGATAATATTCCTCCGTTTTCTTTCTCCCTATATCTTTCTTCTTTTCCTTCCTCCCCTTTTTTTCCCGCCCCCTCTCTTCCCTCCCCCCTTCCCTCCTTTTCTTTCCTTCTCTTCCCCCCCCCCCTTTCCTTTTCCCTTCCCTCCCTCCCTCCCTCCCTTTTCTCTTTCTTGACTTACCTTTTTATCTCCTATTTCTTCTTTCCTCTTCTTGTTTCCTTTCCTTTCTTTCTACGGTTCCTTCTCTTTTCTCTTTTCCCTTTCCCCCCCCCCCCTCCCTTTCCTCCCCCCCCCCCCCGACTGTTCCCGTTATCCCTCCCTTTTTCTCTTCTTTTTCTCTTCCTTTCAGTTTTTCTCCTCTTTTTCCTTCTTTTTTCTGCTCTCTTGTCTTTCTTTTTTCCCTCCCCCTCCTTTCCCTTTCCCTTCTTTTTCCCCCTTGTTCCAGGTATTGGGAATACAAAATCCTTATTTACTTCATGAACCTCTTTTATTGCGACACACCTTTGAAGTATCATATTAGATTATGTTGTGTACGCCCCCATAGCAGCCTTTCATCACCTCTGTGGCTTGCGCACTCATCACCGCTCTATTTTGAACCAGTATACATCCTTTTTAAATACAATGTATGTGGCGTCATTATAGATGTCTGTTCTTGATGGATATATATATATTAATTATATATTGCTATGTTATGTACTTTGATAGCCACAACATATGCTGTGTCGCTCTTGAAGAAGCGTGATGACACGCGAAACATGTCGATCATCAAAGATTTACGTGACATGAATTGACTACGGATTTGCTATCGAGCCATTTCTTCGGACTGATCTTTATGTGGAGTGCTTACCCAGACGTCCGAATAACTGTATACTTTATATGGTGTTGTATAGCGAGCACTTTAATCTATACACATGTTGTGGTTTTTAAGCAATGTCCTTTTTGCTATGTATTTTTCTAAGTAAATAAAATGTTATTTTATATAACCAGTTTGTTGTAGTTGTGCCTAATAAGTCCAAAAGTCCCTCTTGTTTGTTTCTTGAAAATTTGATAGGACGTGTATCCACGGTGCCACTCCGTGTTATGATACACTTCTATTTTTGCATTTTTACCTATTTTGTTACATTACAGCCTTTGGTTCAATTTTTTTAATCTGATGTGATGAATCAGAACACAATAGTCTAAGTTGGTGAAGTAAACTTTTAAAAATATATACATAAAACTATTTTTCAGAAATAAAAAACTGATAATTGGCATGTGCATATATATTCACCCCCTTTGTTATGAAGCCCATAAAAAACTCTGGTGCAACCAATTACCTTCAGAAGTCACATAATTAGTTAAATGATTTCCACCTGTGTGCAATCTACGTGTCACATGATCTGTCATTACATATACACACTTTTTTGAAAGGCCCCAGAGGCTGCAACACCTAAGCAAGAGGCACCACTAACCAAATACTGCCACAAAGACCAAGGAACTCTCCATACAAGTAAGGGACAATGTTGTTGAGAAGAACAAGTCAGGGTTAGGTTATAAAAAAATATCCAAATCTTTGATGATCTCTAGGAGCACCATCAAATCTATCATAACCAAATGGAAAGAACATGGCACAACAGCAAACCTACCAAGAAACGGCCACACACCAAAACTCACGGACCGGGCAAGGAGGGCATTAATCAGAGAGGCAGCACAGAGACCCAAGGTAACCCTGGAGGAGCTGCAGAGTTCCTCAGCAGAGACTGGAGTATCTGTACATAGGACGACAATAAGCCGTACGCTCCATAGAGTTGGGCTTTATGGCAGAGTGGCCAGAAGAAAGCCATTACTTTCAGAAAAAACAAAATGACACGTTTTGAGTTTGCAAAAAGGCATGTGGGAGACTCCCAAAATGTATGGAGGAAGGTGCTCTGGTCTGATGAGTCTAAAATTGAACTTTTTGGCCATCAAAGAAAACACTATGTCTGGCGAAAACCCAACACATCACATCACCCAAAGAACACCATCCCCACAGTGAAACATGGTGGTGGCAGCATCATGCTGTGGGGATGTTTTTCAGCAGTCGGGACTGGGAAACTGGTCAAAGTTGAGGGAAAGATGGATGTGCTAAATACAGGGATATTCTTGAGCAAAACCTGTACCACTCTGTGTGTGATTTGAGGCTAGGACGGAGGTTCAAACTCCAGCAGGACAATGATCCCAAACACACTGCTAAAGCAACACTTGAGTGGTTTAAGGGGAAACATGTAAATGTGTTGGAATGGCCTAGTCAAAGCCCAGACTTCAATCCAATAGAAAATCTGTGGTCAGACTTAAAGATTGCTGTTCACAAGAGCAAACCATCCAACTTAAAGGAGCTGCAGCAGTTTTGCAAGGAGGAATGGGCAAAAATCTCAGTGGTAAGATGTGGCAAGCTCATAGAGACTTGTCCAAAGCGACTTGGAGCTGTGATAGCCGATAAGGTGGCTCTACAAAGTTTTGACTTTAGGGGGGTGTATAGTTATGCACATTTACTTTTTCTGTTATTTTGTCCCATTTTTTGTTTGCTTCACAATAAAAAAAAAATCTTCAAAGTTGTGGGGATGTTCTGTAAATTAAATGATGCAAATCCTCAAACAATCCATATTAATTCCAGGTTGTGAAGCAACAAAACACGAAAAATGCTAAGGGGGTGAATACTTTTGCAAGGACTGTATACCCTATAGCTATGTGAACCTCAAGACTGAAGCAGGCATATAAATAAGAGGCATCAACCTCCAGATTGGATCCTGGCTCCCGGCAAGATAAGCAAGCCTAGGAAACAGTATAACCATAGCGGAGAGCGATGGGAAGGGGAGGGGATTTTGGACAACCCCTCCTGCTGATTCTAAAAGCGATCCAGTGACTAATCGGGCGCACAGATAACTTTTAGCAGAAAGGGAATCACTGACTGAAAATTTTAATACTGGGGTTATGGCTGACAGCTGCAGCTGCACTTCAAAACTGACGTCTATATACGTATCACTTATACACAATGAAATGTCAGAGTTACATTTAAAAGTGCAGCCAAAAATCAGAACCATAATCTGCGCTCAGGATGATCGTCTAGAACAGCCTTTCTCAATCTTTTTGCCCTAGAGCAGGCATGTCCAAAATCCAGCCCGCGGCGGCCAATTTCATGTGACAACACTGAAGAAATGACACTTTGCTACAATGTAAAGTAGTGAGTGTACAGCTTGTATAACAGTGTAAATTTGCTGTCCCCTCAAAATAACTCAACACACAGCCATTAATGTCTAAACCGCTGGCAACAAAAGTGACTACACCCCTAAGTGAAAATGTCCAAATTGGGCCCAATTAGTCATTTTTCCTCCTCGGTGTCATGTGACTCGTTAGTGTTACAAGGTCTCAGGTATGAATGGGGAGCAGGTGTGTTAAATTTGGGGTTATCACTCTCACTCTCTCATACTGGTCAAAGGAAGTTCAACATTGCACCTCATGGCAAAGAACTCTTTGAAGATCTGAAAAATTTTTTTTTCTGCTCTACATAAAGATGGCCTAGGCTATAAAAAGATTGCTAAGACCCTGAAACTAAGCTGCAGCATGGTGGCCAAGACCATACAGAGGTTTAACAGGATAGGTTCCACTCAGAACAGGCCTAGCCATGATCGACCAAAGAAGTTGAGTGCATGTGTTCAGTGTCATATCCAGAGGTTGTCGTTGGGAAATAGACATATAAGTGCTGCCAGCATTGCTGCAGAGGCTGAAAGGGTGGGAGGTCACCTATCCAAGTCTTTGTCTTTGGATACTCCGAAAATGAGATCTCCTTGCCATATTCCTCAATGTTCATGTCCATTTTGGAGTTCTGGGTGTTTCGGCTTCTCCTGTTATGTCCTTTATAATATAAAACATACAAATCTAACAGGGAAAGAGGGAACCCCTAATAATGCCCACAGTAGGTCTGGGAACCCAGGTACTGCAGAGATATATGAAATATTTAGAAAGATTTACTCTGCAATGTCTACCAAACATTGAACTATCAAGTTTTGGAAGGGCTGGCCCTTTAAGGCAGATTGACACTTAAGTGTCCCACTGCACACAATATGACATGCATTTACATGCATTGCGTTAAGGTGGACAATGGACAAACCCTTTTTTATTTTACAATGTAACCCCAATGCGCAATATGCAATGGCCACTATTGTACACTGAGTTTAGAGGCCATTTACAATGAATCATTCTGGAGTCCAAACAAATATCACCTTGTGATGCAGCAACACCCTAGTGCGAATGGGTGGAAATAGTATTTATTCACACTAATACTAGATGTTTATTATTTACTCCTGATTAACTGGTAGCAACCGCTGCTGACTCCTATGAGGAAGTGGATTTAACTTCTGTAAAACATGCCAGGACCTCAACTATACTGTAGTTATATAAATCTTCTCAATATTACAACACTTTCTGTAGTATAGGATGAGTTGCTTTTAAATAAATAAATAAATATATATATATATATATAGATATATATATATATATATATATATATATATATATATCTATATATATATATATATAGATATATATATATATATATATATTTGCTAGGGATTTTATCTATTTTTATTTGGGTACCACTGAATATTCTTGATTTTATAGCTTGTTAGCATTGTTTTTGTAATCAGCTGGACTACAAATTGCTATATTGTCATTTCACTTGTATGTGCTTTTAAAGTGTATGTATGGTCAGAATGTAAAATCGTTATATTGATTTCCACATTGTACTTCAATTTTTTCTAGCTCCTATTAATTTGAATAATCTTGAAGTTTGTGAACGTACTTTGTGAACATCCCCACACAAATTTGCATTGCCTCTTTTCCCTTGATTTTTTGTCCTAGAACACCCCTCTCCTGAAGAAGCATTAATCGAAACCTGTTGAGATACAGAACACTTCTTCAACCTTAAATGTGATTACTAGACCAACGACTATCTCTGTATGTTATATGTACATGTATGTGTACAGGTGTTAGGACACAGCAAAGAGAGACATGCCATGGGGTAACGATATGACACAGTACAGATAAACAGTTTATGGAGTAGCAATGGGCACAGCACAAGCAAACAGTTCATGGAGCATCAATGGGCACAGCATGAATAAACAGTTCACAGGTAGCTATATGGCATAACAAGGGCAGATGATTCTTAGGGTGGCAATGGGTACAGCAAGTGCTAGCAGTCCATGGAGTAAAAATATGGCACAACAAAGGGAAACAGGCCACAGGGCAACAATACGGCACAGTGAGGAAAAATGCCACATCAAGGGGAGGTGATCCTCTGGGCAGTAGAATCACACAGCAGGGGTTAACAGTCCAGGGAGTGGAAATATGGCACAGGAAAAGGAGAACAGTCCACCCGACAACAATGGTGGTTGTGGTACAGCAAAGGGGAGACAGGAGGGTTCAGGGACTCACACTAAGAACACCTAATGGTCCTGGGCTACTGGTAAATTTTTTGGATATGTATTATAGCAGAAAGTTGTCACTCTTTTTTCATTTATAGCGCAAAAAAATAAAAACCGCAGAGGTGATCAAATGCCACCAAAAGAAAGCTCTATTTGTGGGGAAAAAAGGACGTCAATTTTGTTTGGGTTCAACGTCGCACGATGTCAATTAAAATGGCCTGGTCAGGAAGGGGACAAATCCTTCCGAGGCTGAAGTGATTAAAAAATGAAAAACGCAAATTGCAGCAAAAATAGGGACATGCTTTTCTGCAGCTTCTGCATTGAAGTCAATTGAACCAAAAAGCTAACAAAAATCTCAGTTTTGCGTTTAAAAAAGTCCCTGAACCTTTCCAAAAACACAGCGGCTGAAAAAAGCAGTTCAGGTGCGGCTCCCCTCCCCCCATTGGTCCTCTGTGCATGGCGTTGGCGGCATAAACCCCCCCTCCCTTTCAGGTGAGCTGTTCATATTGACCGGTCTCCTGTTGGGGTTACTGCACGCCAGCTATGCTGGTTTGCTGGTGGTGTTTTGATGCAACATTTGGGTAAGTCTTTCTTGTTACTTTTGGTCTAGACTCCTTTTTTCCCTCTTTTCCTTCCCCTTCTTTTGGTGGTGCAGCTTTTCATCTCATTTTTTGCTTCTCTTTTCACTTGGCACTTTTGCAAGTTGTGTACACTTTTTGACACTTATGTAACTGTCCACCATTTCCAAACACAGATACTTTAATAACCTTTGGCACCTCTATACAGTTGTTATTATTTCTCATGAAACTACACTGGGTTCTCCATCTAGGTATATTATCATTGTTCACAACATATATTGTCAGACTTATACACATATTTATATTTTGTTCCCAGATACTGCTGTTTCATGAAACATACACCATCTTTTGTTATATCGAGACTCCAATCATACCATACACGCTTTCACATTGCCCAATGTTGCATCCCTGCATTATGCCACCTCAGCTCCCGTGGCGGGGTTGTGTCCTTGGCCGACCCGACCCGCTCCCCCGCACTGCATTTACGGTCTAGATGGGTGAGTGTGGTTGGTCTATTATTTTTATACAAAAAATTAATTTTGATAAAAACATTTTTTTTAGAGTATGATTTATTACATCTTCACTTATACTTTGTAGGTATGTCTATCGCATCCACTCCTGACGAGTGGGATAACCCACGAAACGCGTCGAGCTATATTTGATGCCACTACACCTTATACGGACTGATACTTACTCGTTTACAACTCTTTTACTCTATTTTGTTAGCTATATTCATTTGGTGGATGCACATATACCATGTGGATGCATTTGCCAACATTGGGCTTATTGCCATTTGATTTTTATGTCTACTACCTTGATTATATGTCGTTTTGCTTGTACTCTCCCATACATCATGTTTAGGCCGTGTGCATGCTCCATGTACATATATGAGATAAACTATGTGTTTTAAAAATATTTAATAAAATTTCTATAATGTATAAATACCTCCACTATCCAATTGCTTCATTCAAAGTCCCAACTCCCTTTTAGCTCTTATCTGTGTGGGTTCATGCACAGATGTCTATTGAAATTGCCCCCAAAGTTGCCAAAAGTGGTGCAGGAACTACTTTTGGAAATCGGTGCAGCGCTGCAAAGTCAGCCTCGCACCGATTGGGATGCTCCTATTGCCGGCTTTAGGCTCTGATTTGACATGCGATTTAACCTGTCAAATCGCATTTCAAATCGTGCTGATGTGAACAGGGGCTAAGGCTCGGTTCACACCTATGCAGTTTGCTTTTGATCCATTTCTGTAGTGCTTTTTGCTGTGCAATTTGCAGTTTTGCACATATGATTTTACCATGATTTTGCAGCGAATTGCGTTTTGCATTTTTTATGCCTTTTTTTGGCCAATTTGTTGTTGGGCAGGCAGAATAAAAAATGTAAAATGCAAAGTCCCTGACCCTTTCCAAAAATGCAGCACACATAGATGTGAGCGTGTCTCATAGGAAACCATGTTAACCACTTGCCTACTGGGCACTTTTACTCCCTTCCTGCCCAGGCCAATTATCAGCTTTCAGTGCTGTCACACTTTGAATGACAATTGTGCGGTCATGCAACACTGTACCCACTTTTTATCATTGTTTTTTTCACACAAATTAAGCTTTCTTTTGGTGGTATTTAATCACCACTGGGTTCTGCTTTTTTATTTTTTGCTAAAGAAACAAAAAAAGACACAAAAAAAAATAATAATAATAATTTTGTATAGTTTGTTATAAAATTTTGCAAACAGGTAATTTTTCTTCTTCGCTGATGTGCACTGATGAGGCTGCACTGATGGGCACTGATAGCCTGCACTGGTAGGCTCTTATGAGGTGGCAATGATGAGGCGGCACTGATGGGCACTAATGGGCACTGATGAGGCAGCACTGATAGGCACTGGTAGGCAGCAATGGTAGGCAGCACTGATAGCTAAAACTGATGATGAGGCACTGATAGGCAGCACTGAAGAGCACTGATAGGTGGCACTGATAGGCGATACTGATGGGCACCGATAGGTGGCATTGATGGGCACTGATAGGCACTGGTAGGCAGCACTGATAGGTGACACTGATGATGAGGCACTGATAGGCACTGATTGGCAGCACTGATGGGCACTGATAGATGGCACTAGGTGGCACTAGAAAGTAGTGTATGATACTGCACCACGGAATATACAAAGCAGGAGACAAAAGTATAATAAATAAAAAGTTGGTAAACAAAAAAGGGAGAAGAATTGCTGCCTCTACATAAGGCTCCATTCACACTAACGTGTTTTTTGAAGCATTTTGCATTTTGCAGAAATGCATGGGAATTTTTTAACATGTGATAAAGACAGTGCTGCGCTAGCCCTCAAAACAAGTGAAAAAATATGTGAAGAATATGAATTTAGGTTAAATAGCAGCTAACACACGAACAAACCAAGTCAAATACTAATATACAAATAAAGTGCAGCGCTAAAGTCCCCAGTATGGACTAGGAACATGAATGAAACATGTGTATATCTGTGCAAAATTAAAAAACTAAAATAATTGTTGTTAAATTAACACAGTGGAAAATATACAGAAAAATATAAACTAAAATTGTCCAAAGTGAAAATGTGGTATAGTAAGGGACCAGAGTCCATAAACATGGGATAAGTGGTAGTCTTCTCAAAGAGGAAGGCACTGGGACACTGGACGGTCAGTTGATACTCAGATGTAAGGCAACCACAGGTAACACGCCACAAACATCATCAAAAAAGAGATTGGGTACTCTTACCGGATCCTGTAGGACATATCTGCCGTATAGCAGTATGTCTGTTTAGGCATAAGGAGGTGACCTCCCGTAATATCCACCCGGATGGTATCCTGTGTGTCACGATCACCGATGAGAGGTGGTTGTTTTGGGTGGAACTTGGTCCGCTGTCACGCACACTCTCCAGTTCCGAAACGGAAGGGTCAGGAGAAGCTCCTCTATGCTGTTTAGATGGCGTCGCATGATGTTGGGGGCCTATGCGACGCCATCTAAACAGCATAGAGGAGCTTCTCCTGACCCTTCCGTTTCGGAACTGGAGAGTGTGCGTGACAGTGGACCAACTTCCACCCAAAACAACCACCTCTCATCGGTGATCGTGACCCACGGGCAAGGCGGCTCTCTAATTAGGCAAAGTAGGCGGTTGCCTAAGGCCTCGCCCTCCCAGGGGCCTCACCGCTGCCTACTTTGCCTAAAGAACCGCCTCTGGCAATCCTCATACTACATCAGTCCCAGGTACAGTCAGTGGAGCTTCGTGCCGCCTCGTTCAGAGTACAGTCAGTCCATCTTTTGCACAGATATACACATGTTTCATTCATGTTCCTAGTCCATACTGGGGACTTTAGCGCTGCACTTTATTTGTATATTAATTTTTTAACATGGGTTCCTATGGAACATGTTCACATCAATGCATTTTTGTACCTCTGCGTTTTTGGAAAGGGTCAGGGACTTTTTTTTATGCAAAATGCAGTGTTTTGCATGTAATAGAATTCAATGGACCAGCATCAAAAACGCAAGTACAGCGTTTTTACAGCGTTTTTGCTGCGTTTTTGACGCGTTTTGGGCGTTTTTTTTGTTTTTTGTTTTTAGACTGTATACAGTCTAAAAAAAAAAAACTGTAAAAAAAAAAAAAACATGCAAAACGCAAAACGTGGCAAAAACGCAGCAAAAACGCTGTAAAAACGCTGCTCAAAAACGCGGCAAGCACCACAAAAAACACTGCAGAAACGCTCAAAAGCAACATGCATAGATGTGAATCGAGCCTTATACTGCCACCTAGATAGAGTAAAGGTATGTTAATTGGGAAAGGTGTAGGTGTGGCACTATTCCTCTTATGGATGCTTAATGATGATACTTAAAATATAATAAATAGAATCAAATGTTAAAAAAAGACTTCAAAGTGTATTGAGAAAGAGGTGCTAAAAAATTAGCACTTACTACAAAGTACAGTTCAAATATGCCCTTAAAGGTGAATAGAAAAAAATATATATAATTGAGGTAATGGGTGCTTATGTGTTGCACTCTCTTCCCTAGCAGAGCTTGCAATGAAAAAGATGTTCTCAAAGTGTTATATTTACTGCGAACCCAGTTTGGAAAAAAAGAAAAAAGATGAAAAAAGAGGCGTTTGTTTCAAGTGATAGGTGCTTGTGTGTTACACCCTCCTCAAAGTGCGGGGTGTCAGGAAAGTGAATAAAACTAATCCTAGTGTTAAGGACACATCCACAATTGATTCTTTTTATTATATTTTAAGTATCAACATTAAGCATCTATAAGAGTAATAGCGCCACACCTACACCTTTCCCAATTAACTAGGTGGCACTAATTAGCAGCACTGGTAGGCACCAAGGCAGGGACCGATGTCCCTGTAACAGAAGCCCATATTCTTTTCTCCTCATGCTGATCGCGAGGAGAAAAAAATCTGATAACTGGCTTCTGTTTACTTTCGTGATCCGCTGTCATTGGCTGACAGCTATTCATGTGGTAAAGGGCCCGCTGTGATTGGTCCTTTACCCTGTTCTGTAATCATCCGGGTCTGAAGGACACTGCGATTACAGAGCAGCGTGATCACAGCACTGGAACCCTGTGTTTTGTCACATTCCGCTACCCATCACATTTTGCTACCCGCTGGAGTGCGCATGCGCAACGCCGCCATATGCGTTCCAACACCGTTGTAAGACCACTTTGCCACAGGGCCCCTCGTGGGCTCGCTTCGCTCGCCACGCTTCGCTCGCCACGCTTCGGGCACAGCCTCGCTTCGCTCGGCATAATTATAGTCTGACTCTATGTCCACTTGGATGGTGGGGCTTGAACCTGGACTCAGGGGTGTAGCCACAAAATTCTGTGCAAGCGCAGATCGCCACAGTGTTGAAACACATATGGCGGCGTCGCACATGCGGGTAGCCAAATGTGATAGGTCGCCATATGTGACTAAACATCTGCGCTGTAGCCGTCATTCTGCTATAGCGTGGGCAGAAAGTGGTTAAAAACTGTCGTGTGTTTCTGCAAAAAGCACCAAGAAAACTCATAAGTGTAAACCGAGCCTTACAGGGGTTATAACCCTCCCTTACCCTATCCAAAATGAAGAAAAAAGTTTTTCCTTTAGTCCTACTTAAAAGTGGAACTTTACTTAAAGTAGTTCTGGTCATCCTCCTCATACAGTGGATATAAAAAGTCTACACACCCCTATTAAAATGTCAGGTTGCTGTGATGTAAAAAAATAAGATAAATCATTTCAGATTTTTTTCCCACTTTTATTGTGACCTATAAACTGTACAACTCAGTTGAACAACAAACTGAAATCTTTTAGGTGGAGGGAAGTAAAAAAAAAATACTAAAATAATATGGTTGCATAGGTGGGCACACCCTTAAACTAATACTTTGTTGACTTTGTTGAAGCACCTTTTGATTTCATTACAGCACTCTGTCTTTTTGGGTATGAGTCTATCAGCATGGCACATCTTGACTTGGCAATATTTGCCCACTCTTCTTTGCAAAAACACTCCAAACCTGTCAGATTCCGAGGGCATCTCCTGTGCACAACCCTCTTCAGATCACCCCACAGATTTTCAATGGGATTCAGGTCTGGGCTCTGGCTGGGCCCTTCCAAAACTTTAATCGTCTTCTGGTGAAGCCATTCGTTTGTTGATTTGGATGTATGCTTTAGGTCGTTGTCATGCTGAAAGATAAAGTTCCTCTTCATGTTCAGCTTTCTAGCAGAAGCCTAATGCCGTGTACACACAAGCAGACTTTCAACGGACTGAACTCCAAAGGAATTTTTGACGGACTTTTGACGAAGTTCCGACGCAACGGACTTGCCTACACACAATCACACCAAAGTCCGACGGATTTGAACGTGATGCCGTACGACCGGACTAGGATAAGGAAGTTCATAGCCAGTAGCTAATAGCTGCCCTAGCGTCGGTTTTTGTCCGTCGGACTAGCATACAGACGAATGGATTTTCCAACCGGACTCAAATCCATCGGAAAGATTTGAAACATGTTCTAAATCTAAAGTCCGTCTGATTTTTCAACAGCAAAGGTCCGATGAAGCCCACACATGATCGAATTGTCCGGCAGATTCGTCCTGTCGGACCTTTGCTGTCGAAAAGTCCGGTCCTGTGTACACGGCATTAAGGTTTTGTGCCAATATTGACTGGTATTTGGAACTGTTCATAATTCCCTCTACCTTGTCTAAGGCCCCTAAGCTCAAGAAAAACAGCCCCAAAGCATGATGCTGCCACCACCATGCTTCACGGTGGGTATGGTGTTCTTCTTGTGATGTGCAGTGTTGTTTTTGCACCAAACATACAGTGCCTTGAAAACGTATTCATACCCCTTGAAATTTTTCATATTTTGTCATGTTACAACCAAAAGCGTAAATGTATTTTATTGGGATTTTATGTGCTAGACCAACACAAAGTGGCACATAATTGTGAAGAGGAAGGAAAATGATAAATGTTTTTCAAAAATGTTTACAATTAAATATGTGAAAAGTATGGCATGCATTTGTATTCAGCCCCCCTGAGTCAATTCTTTGTAGAACCACCTTTGCTGCAATTACAGCTGCAAGTCTTTTTGGATATGTCTCTACCAGCTTTGCACATCTAGAGAGTGACATTTTTGCTCATTCTTCTTTGCAAAATAGCTCAAGCTCTGTCAGATTGGATGGAGAGCGTCTGTAAACAGCAGTTTTCAAATCTTGCCCCAGATTGTCAATTGGATTTAGGTCTGGAATTTGACTGGGCCATTCTAACACATGAATATGCTTTGATCTAAACCATTCCATTGTAGCTCTGGCTTTATGTTTAGCGTTGTTGTCCTGCTGGAAGGTGAACCTCCGCCCCGGTCTCAAGTCTTTTGCAGACTCTAACAGGTTTTCTTCTAAGATTGCCCTGTATTTGGCTCCGTCCATCTTCCCATCAACTCTGGCCAGCTTCCCTGTCCCTGCTGAAGAAAAGCATCCCCACAACATGATGCTGCCACCACCATGTTTCACGGTGGGGATGGTGTGTAAAGGGTGATGTGCAGTGTTAGTTTTCCGCCACACATAGTGTAGCAGAATCCCTAACCTCTTCCAGCCTAATGAAAACCTTTGAGGCCAAAGACCTCTGACATCCTTCAATATGTTGTGGGTTGTGAGGCATAGTGGGTGCAAAAGTCATTGGGCACCAGACACTTCTTGGATGCAAAAGAGGTTTTATTTCTTTTAACAGTCTTTTTATATTTTGCAAGGGAAAGAGGGTTAGGGCCAGGACACCCTTAAGTAGTTGCAATTTCAATAGGCAGACTCCAAGGCTTCAATAGGAGGACAGCCGTACAGGGAAAGGCCCCAGCAAGGTGCCACTTTTGCACATGCAGGTTTGCTGTTCCCTATGGCTACAGTACTTAACAGTTCCTAATTCAAACGTAATGGTTCTCTCAGCTTTACTACAACTTCTACTTGTAGTTCTTCAGCTCTTTGAGCTCCTGATCTCTCACCGGACCCTCTGATTCACTAACTCTGAACCTCATGAGCTCCTCAAGGCTTTTGTGGTGGTATCTCCCTCAAGCGCACCCATGCTTCATTGCTGGGTCCCTAGCTTGGCACTTTGGATACCTTTCAAGCTTCACCCCCGCCGACCAGCTCGGTCCCTGGCTTGACACACAAGGCTGCTCTGCAAGTGTCACCTCCACTGGTTGGGTCCCTGACTTGATCACCACCTGAAGTTTCCTGATTCCCCACCGCGCCTGTTCGGTGAGAATACTGCTACGGTACTTGCTTCAGTTACTTACTGTGGTCCCTGGTAAAGGTGGTTGGTCCCTTAGTGGCGACAGCTTCCCTTCTACCTCTGACCACGACAGGTTCTCCAGCTAGCAGAACCATCACTTTTGGTTGGACCGCAAGCCGCAGTCCCAACACTGCGCTGCCCTCTTACTTCTGATCTGGCCCTCACACAGCCTGGCATCCTGATGCCCCTGGGATAGGCCCAATCTCCAGCCCAGCAGCCCAGGGCAGAAGACACACGTCCACCCAGGCGGCAGTCCGGTTGGCATAGAACACAGATCACCTGACTCCACCTGAATATATAAGCTCTCCCAGCAGGCCAAGGCATTCAAGAAAACCCCTGCCCATTGGCTGAGATATCCCATATACCCATAACCTGACCTTGAGTTGTCCTTTTCATATCTAGTACCACCAAGTGCCCGGCCACCTAGTGGTAGAGGAGAAAAGTACAACAAGGCCAAACTTAGGGAGAAATCAATGGATTTCTAACAATTTAACTATAGTAGCTACCCCTGACAAGGAATTTGATGAGGAGCTTGCTGACTAAACCCCAGGGCGCTACAATAGCAATTTGCTTTTAGGCCAAAAAAGTTCAATTTTGGTCTCATCTGACCAAAGCACCTTCTTCCACATGTTTGCTGTGTACCCCACATAGCTTCTCGCAAACTACAAACTGGACTTTTTATGGCTTTCTTTCAACAATGGCTTTCTTCTCGCCACTCTTCCATAAAGGCCAGATTCGTGGAGTGCACGGCTAATAGTTGTCCTGTGGACAGATTCCCCCACCTGTATTGTTGATCTCCTCCAGAGTTACAATGGGCCTCTTGGCTGCTTCTCTGATTAATGCTCTACTTGTCAGTTTAGGTGGACGGCCATGTCTTGGTATGTTTGCAGTTGTGCCATACTCTTTCCATTTTCGGATGATGGATTGAACAGTGCTCCGTGAGATGTTTAAAGCTTGGGATATTTTTTTATAACCTAACTCTGCTTTAAACTTCTCCACAACTGTATCCCTGACCTGTCTGGTGTGTTCCTTGGCCTTCATGATGCTGTTTGTTCACTAAGGTTCTCTAACAACCTCTAACAAATCTCTGAGGGCTTCACAGAACAGCTGCATTTATACTGAGATAAAATAACACACAGGTGGACTCTTTACTAATTAGGTGACTTCTGAAGACAATTGGTTCTACTAGATTTTAGTTAGGGGTACCAGAGTAAAGGGGGCTGAATACAAATGCACTCCACAATTTTCAGATATTTATTTGTAAAAAAATGTTGAAAACCATTTATCATTTTCCTTCCACTTCACAATTATATGCCACTTTGTGTTGGTCTATCACATAAAATTCCAATAAAATACATTTACGTTATTTGTTGAGACCAAGATAAACTTATTTGGTTCAGATGGTTTCAAGCATGTGCATCAGCAACCAGGTGAGGAGTACAAAGACAAGTGTGTCTTGCCTACAGTCAAGCATGGTGGTGGGAGTGTCATGTTCTGGGCCTGCATGAGTGCTGCCGGCACTGGAGAGTTACAGTTCATTGGGGGAACCATGAATGCCGACATGTACTGTGACATACGGAAGCAGAGCATGCTCCCCTCCCTTCAGAGACTGGGTGGCAGGGCAGTATTCCAACATGATAACGACCCCAAACACACCTCCAAAATGACCACTGACTTGCTAAAGAAGCTGAGGGTAAAGGTGATGGACTAGCCAAGCATGTCTCCAGACCTAAATCCTATTAAGCGTTTGTGGGGCATCCTCAAACAGAAGATGGAGGAGTGCTTGGTCTCTAACATCCACCAGCTCCGTCATGGATGAGTGAAAAAGGACTCCAGTGGCAACCTGTGAAGCTCTGGTGAACTCCATGCCCAAGAGGGTTAAGGCAGTGCTGGAAAATAATGGTGGCCACACACAATATTGACACTTTGGGCCCAATTTGGACATTTTCACTTAGAGGGTGTACTTACTTTTGTTGCCAGCGGTTTAGACAATAATGGCTGTGTGTTGAGTTATTTTGAGGGGACAGCAAACTTACACTGTTATACAAGCTGTACACTCACTACTTTACAGCTGTGCTCATAAGTTTATATACCCTGGCAGAATTTATGATTTCTTGGCCATTTTTCAGAGAATATGAATGATAACACAAAAACATTTTTCACTCATGGTTAGTGTTTGGCTGAAGCCATTTATTATCAATCAACTGGGTTTACTCTTTTTAAATCATAATCACAACAGAAACTACCCAAATGACCCTGATCAAAAGTTTACATACCCCAGTTCGTAATACCCTGTATTGCCCCCTTTAACATCAATGACAGCTTGAAGTCTTTTGTGGTCTGTGTGGATGAGGCTCTTTATCTCCTCAGATGGTAAAGCTGCCCATTCCTCTTGGCAAAAAGCCTCCAGTTCTTGGGCTGTCTTGCATGAAATGCACGTTTGAGATCTCTCCAGAGTAGCACAATGATATTGAGGTCAGGAGACTAAGATGGCCACTCTACAACCTTCACTTTATTCTGCTGTAGCCAATGACAGGTCAACTTGGCCTTGTGCTTTGGATCATTGTGATATTGAAATGTCTCAGTACATCCCATGCCATGCGCTCCCTATTGAGCATCTGTGGGGCATCCTCAAATGGAAGGTGGAGGAGCGAAAGGTCTCTAACATCCACCAGCTCTGTGATGGTGTCATGGAGGAGTGGAAGAGGACTCCAGTGGCAACCTGTGAAGCTCTGGTGAACTCCATGCCCAAGAGGGTTAAAAATAATGGTGGCCACACAAAATATTGACACATTGGGCCCAATTTGGACATTTTCACTTAGGGGTGTACTCACTTTTGTTGCCAGCGGTTTAGACATTAATAGCTGTGTGTTGAGTTATTTTGAGGGGACAGCAAATTTACACTGTTATACAAGTTGTACACTCACTACTTTACATTGTAGCAAAGTGTCATTTCTTCAGTGTTGTCGCATGAAAAGATATAAGAAAATATGTGAGGGGTGTACTCACTTTTGTGAGATACTGTGTATATATATATATATATATATATATATATATATATGTATATATATTTTGTCAGCACAGAGATATCTTTCAGAAATGAATACGTTCAAGCCGATTTCTGAAGAATTTGTAAGCAGTTTCCTATTTCAGATCTGATGAGGTTGTTTTTTTTTTTTGTACCATGAGAGTTCTTTATAACCATCCAAACAACCCCCAACAAAACCCTGGACACTAGACTCTTGCAGAATGCAGACATTAAAGCACTGGAACAATAGGTTTGGGGAGGGCCCTGTGTCTGAAGTTCCCAATCTGCGTGGATTGCTTGGAGCTGAGTCAGACACATGATCGCAGTCAGCTGACAAGCCAGTCTCAGGACAAGCCAGGCTGCAAACACAGGAGGAGGAAGTTTGAAAGTTTGGATTGTATTCCAAGTCCCATGAAGAAGTCTACTGTCCGGGGACATGCCACTGTCACCATGAATAGACTCTGGGGGGTCATTGGTGGGCTCTTTGGCTTTGGTGAGTGATGAGTAGACACCATACACACAATCGGAGGTTCTTTCATTCACTTTTATCCTCATTTCAATGGATTAGTGCAGCTCTGATTAAACAATCATATGATGTAAAAACATTATTGAAATTATTAGGCGCATTATCTGTCAAAGGTCAGAAACTGCGCAAACCGGCGCCTTGTACATTTATGTCTGCTGCCATGGTGGGCAGAAAGAGACACTAAAATGACACTAGGTAATTTTTCTTTTTTTTTTTTTTATTTGACTGCTTGGCCTGAAATGAAGGGCACTAATAGGAAATGTTTCTACACAGGATTTATGCAGAATTCAATTTGGATTTAATTAGGAAGATGTGTGAATCCTGGGTGAGACTGGAAAAACTTTTGTACATATACCGCTTATTGTGCTCTTTAAAACGTTACACCGTGCCACAGCACCTGTATTTTATACTTTCTCTTTAATCACATAAAGCTATTAATAATTGACTGTCATTTAAAAACTCTTTCATGCATAGTTTGGGTGATGAATATTTTTTGTAGCATTTTACTGCCATTGCTTTGCTTAAGATATTAAAATAAAAAAACAAAACAAACAAACAAAAAATTGTAGTAATTGATGGGCCATGCCATGACTGCATTTTTTTTCACTGAACACAAGTCCTGTTTATTAATAATAATAGGTTGTTCTTTTAAAGAAAGGGAAAAATAATAATAATCACATTTTTATCCTAGTAGGGTTTGAAATAAATCTGGGGTAAAAAACAGTGGTCGAGATTAGCCGTTAGACAGTGTGCTGTATAATCTTCATTTTTAACATCTATATATACCTGCAATACGTTTTTATATTTTTCTTTATCTTCTTGATCAAAATGGTGTATTGCTATCTGCAAATTTCTTGGTTGATTGGTACCTCTCTGGTGATATAATAATGTTGTTATCTTATACATAAATAAAGAATTAAAAAAAAAAAAATGGTGGAAAAAAAATGCAGTCATAGCTTATATATAATTTTGTAATTAAAAAAAAATCTTATATTTAATAATTTTTTTTCTGAACACAAGTTAAAAAAAATGTATATATTATTTTATGGGCCCAGATTGTTATAATGATAATTGATGGACTATGTTATGACTTATTTTTTTCACTGAACACAATTAGAAATTATATTTATTATAAAATGATTTTATAATTTTTATTATTAACTGCTGTTTTCACTAAACACAATGTAAAAAAAAATATTAATTTTATTGGGCCAGGGTTTGCATGTTTTACTAAACACAAGTTCAAAATAATATTTATTTTAAAATAATATTTTTGTTGAACTTGTGTTTAGTGAAAAATGCAGTCATAGCATTAGCCCTACATTTATAATAATCTACTATTATTATTATTATTATTATTATTATTATTATTATTATTATATGATAATTGATGGGCTAAAGCTATGACTGCATTTTTTCACTTAACACAAGTTATAAAATATTATTATTACTTCTGTTACATGAAAAATGCAGCTATAACTTTAGTCCAAATATGATGATAATAATATTTAAAAAAGACTTTACAGTCACTTTAAAAAGGGTTTATTAGCCAAGTTGGGAAATGTTGCATCCAAAGTGTAGTGCTGCAAGCATACACAGAACTTCTTTTTTTTTTTTTTTTTTTTTTTTTTTTTTTTTGTTAAAGCCCAACTCTGGCTGAAATGTTTTGGTAGTTGCTGGAATGTAGAAAGAAAAGTCCACTCCAATGACCTCAAACTTCTTTTTATTTCCATCCATTTGAAGCCAGAATGGGCAATGGAATCGGGTGCTTCAGCTTTTTATAAAGCAGTTGCGAGGCTTCCAGGTTTGGGATCATTTGCCCTATTGGTTGGCCAGGCTGGGATGATGTGTGCGCACAGGAATTCATTCATCCCAGCAAATGCTGGATTTGTGCACTGAGCTTCTCATGTGGAGCTCTGTGTACATCACCAGGAAGATTGCAAACACACAGATGGAAATCTTTTATTGCAGAAGAGACATAGTGGGGTTGATTTACTGATACTGGAGTGTGAAAAATCTGGTTCAACTCTACATAGAAACCAATCAGCTTTCAGGTTTTTTGTCAAAGCTTAGTTGAACAAGGAAAAATTAGAATCTGGCTACCGCGCACAGCTGCACCAGATTTGTAGTCTCAGGTTATAGTAAATCAACCCCAGTATGTCTCATCTGCAATAAAAATCCTGCCTGCCTGCCATTTATTTAGGGCTTATTTACACTTGTTTCGGCTTTAAAACGCATTCAATTGCCTGCCGCTTCAACATGATATTTGCTGTGTTTTTGATTTTGCTTTTTTTTGGTTTTTGCTTTTTTTGAAGCTTGGCAAATGTCCTCAGAACCCCGGCTCAGTAGTACCCCCAAATCATTAGTACCACAGATCCCCAGATTATTAGTACCCCCCCCCCCCTCTGCCAAACAGACCCTGCCAAAATATATACACATGAACTGGAAGTGACTACTGATGGTGTCTTATTCTGTTTTGCTTGTTGGTTTCCCAGTGCATCCTGGGATATCCCATACCTCCAAAACAAGCAAAGCTATCTCTGAATAAAAGCCTCTCAAATACTGCAGGTGCTGTTAGCGAGCATTCAGCTGAACTCGCACAATTTCATTCCTGCATATCAGTCCCGACTTCGGGGGCGATTTCAGAGACATCTGTGTGAGTTTCTGCACAGATGTCAATGGAAATCACATTCCAAAATCGCCAAAAGTAGTACAGAAACTTTTGTGAATCAGTGGCCACTTTTGTGAATCAGTGTGGACGCTGACATTGCCAGCAGTTTCCGCCCATTCGACATATAAAATCGCATGCCAAATTGCATCAATGTGAACCAGGGCTTAGTTATGAATGACCACAGTGAGTGATCAGTACGGATCACTCATTGTGTTTATTCAGAAAAGTAAGGGGCCAGTAAATTACATATTTACCGACATCCCCCCCCCCCTTTTTCGGCTCTCCATTCTGAAACATCCCCTGCAGCAGCCATCAGGAGAGGGAGCACTGCAGGGGGAGGGGGACCAGGGGAGAATGCAGGGGGCCCAGGCAGGAGAGGAGAGGGGGAAAGTTGGCAGCACTGCGGGAAGGGGGGGGGTGGGGGAGTCTGACCAGGGGAGCATGCAGGTGGCCCAGGCAGTAGAGAAGGAAGAAAGAGAGAGAGGAGGAGAAGCAGGCTTTCGGCAGCTGCAGGAGGAAAATGAAGGGGATGGGCTCCAGTATATAACACCCCGCCTCCCCTCCTGTACAGGTGTAAAACCAAATGTGAAATAGAGGCTGCACGGCCTCATGGAGCATGGGCGGGGTTTCTATGGTGACCTCTGAACTACGTCAGTGCACATGGGGTAAAAAAGGTGTGCCTATGGCACCTACAGAAGGAGATTCGAGAGTACCTAAATTCTACATTTCTACAATGAGACACCTCAAGTACAAAAACATATTATATTTCAGTTTACCAGATCTTGGTTGTGGTGGCTGTATAATTTTTTATGTTATTTTTTTAAGCTAAGAACACTTTCTGTTAATAGAAAAAATGCCTATTGGTTGTTTTAGAAATGCTGTGTCCTTGTCACTTTTTGTGAGCTGAATTCAAAGCGCAAACCATGAGATCTTCTTTTTGGGGCCACTGCTTTACCATACAGGAAGTGTTTATTCTGGCTGGTGGTGCCTTCCATTTTTTTAAAGGGCAGAACATGGTTTACTTTTCTTTGTAACTTTATTGAAATGTCGCAAGCCAGGGGCAAAGAAGTACGTGTGTTGTTTGCACAATGATGCTGGTTGGGTGGTGTGAATTGATTTGTTGCCTTTTATTTCTTGCAGCATGTTTGGTTGGTAGTCAGCTGACCACAACCAGCATTGTGACGACCACCGCTGATTTCAACTGCAGCTCTGTCAATACTACTGAATGCACGGTGTGTCCTGCTGGTACCTACCCTGATAATGGTAAGTGCACATATCACTCGGGTTGTTTTTAACTGCGTTGTCTCTAAGTGTCAGTTATGTTTGGCAAAGCTTGACAAACCAATTTTGGGTTTCCAGCAGATTTCTTTACTGCAGCAACCACTTTTTGAGAGTACACATGACACAGTTGGGTAAATGGAATCTGGCTTACACTACATAATTGTGTTCATATAAGTCTGCCAGGCACACTTGGCCTCAGCCACTCACAGATTTACTTCTACTGTAGGAGCATAATGGACTGGGTCAGCCTCTGACTTCTTGAATATTTGAAATACTTCAGCATCAATATCTCCCCGCTGCATCCCTTAGGCACCATTCACATGGGCGTTTTGGTACACTGCAATTCCCAGCAGCAGGAATCTACATGTGTGCAAACAGGCACAGATAACTGCAGCCCATGACAGCCTGTCATTGTAGTGTACGGGCTCAGCAGCTGCTGCTATCCACTCACAGCTGTCAGTCCCAGCAGGAGGAATCGTAGATTTCCCCTAATTGTCTTTCAGGACAGCCACCTGAGAGACCTTGGCTCCTCCCCTCTGTAGGAAATACTGCGCCAGCCATCTTTAAATTTCCTTCTCCCCTGCTGGCTCCTCTGTTATTTGTGCTTCCTCCATACACCACCTGGAATCGAGCCAGGGAGGCTCGGGCAGAAAGTCCTGAAAGGGGCAGAGGCTCTTTGGACAGGCCAGGTAAACTTACCTGGTGAAGATTGCCACCCCCATATCCCTGAGGTCAGGTGTAGGTCAGGGGGGCTCCGTTTTCACTACCGAGTGCGGTAGATGAGAGGTGCAGGCCCAGTCAGCGGTTCCAGAACCGCAGCAGCAACATGGCAAGCACAGCAGTGGAGAAACCATGCCAGTCTCTGGGACCACACAGAAGCCGGGTGGCGTCATGTCCGGCGGAAGGGGCGGGCACCTCTGTTTGACCCGTGGCTTCCAGTTCCGGCCACGGGATGCTGAAAAGAAGCCAGACATGGGCTGAAGAGGGGCTGCAATTGCTGTGGAGACAGCAAAAGCTCCAGTGGTGGGACCAAGATGTCGGAAGCAGAAGGAAGGGACCAGACTGCTCCAGCTGAGGCCAGCTCCAGCCACGCTAAGGTAAGGGGAACCTAGGGTGGAACTCCCTTTGCCAGACCCCCCCCCCTCAAGGAACTAAGGGGGGCGAGAGTCCTTCAGGTGCCAGAGGGAAGTTCATGGGCCCCTGGAGAGGCAAGCCCACACAAAAAGTCTGCGCACCTGCAGTTTACTGCAGGAGGGGTTAAAGTAAATTTTTCACCTGAGATAGCCCTCTTGGGAATACACGAGGACGAACACAGGTCACATCATAGTAAAATACTAATATCACTCCTCTTCTATTATGCTAAAAAGGAGATTCTTGTAGGCTGGACCTCGACTAGCCCTCCGACCCTTTCCTCCTGGGAAAAGAGAGTAAACACTGCTTTGCCCCTCTACAGGCTGACATACATTAGTCGGGGATGCCCCTGGAAGTTCGACAAGGTCTGGCAGCCATGGATTGGTGGATGACAGTGCCCTTGTTTCTTTCAGTGGATATCGGGTCACTGGGTTTTGGGTGGGAGGGGTTGGATGACCCTGTGGTCATGCTGCTTCAGGGATGTAACTAACCTACTCACGCTTCCTTTTCTGGTTTAGTAGTCGCCTCTCATGACTCCTTTATCTATTGATGTAACGACAAGCCTTACAGGCATACCAAGCATGATAAACAATCCATTTCCAAATGTGTGTACATAGCTGCATTGGATATAATATGTTAACACGCATGTGAGTAAGAGTCTACCTATAGTCGGTTATATGATCCGTTTTTCCATGTACCTGCCTAAACATGTCCTGTTTTATGTACCTTCCTTTTTTCTGTACTGCATTTTATATTTTTCAATAAAGCACTCCTGATTGTTAAAAAAAAAAAAGTTTTAATGCCTGTGGGGTTTTTTTGTGTCTTTCAGAACAAAACAGACAAACCCAGACCCCCTCATAGCTTTAGTAGAAGGAGGTGCCCCTCCTGTAGAACTACACTTAGGGACTCCTGGTAAACACTATGTAGAGAATGTATTAACAAACTAGTGCAGGAACATGCCACTGAGCAGGGCAGTGAGCTAGCGGCATCAGTAAAGGAACTTTCTAATATGTTTGAATCCTTTAAAACCTTCTTTGAGGGGTTTCAGATCCCGCAGCCTCAGACTGCTCCTCTATCAACACAGCAGGTAGCGTTACCAAGAAATGCAAGTATTACCATCCACTAGTGCAGGCCCTCCATTAGTCTCCAGGGAAGGGGCTAAGGAGGAGCCAGACAGCGCAGCCTCCAGCTCCCAAGAATCAGAGGGAGAAGCTCTGGAAGGGGATTCCAGAAAACCATCCCGGTACAAACTGACAAACTGTCACTGGAAGAGGTGGAAAATCTCTTGGGGGGGGGGGGGGGGGGGGCCTGGGAGAACAGCAAAAGAAAAATGTTCCAGTCCATGAGGTTTTAGTAGAGGAAATAAAGAAAGAATCACAGGACCCGGAAAGGAAACCCTTCTTTTCAAAAGCATTAAAAAGGTTTCCATTTGTGGATGATCTGGCGTCAGTTTGGAATAAGACCGCAAAGCTAGACGCAGCTTTCTCCCAAATCTTGAGGCACACAGACTTGGCCTTCGAGGACATGGGGGTCCTGTCCGACTCAATGGACAAGAGGATGGATTCCCTCTTAAAGAAGTCTTTAAGTCTTCCCACAGTGGGAAGCCTAAAACCAGCTATGGCAGCAACTGTAGTGGCTCGAAACGTGGAGTTTTGGCTAACTCAGATACAGGCCCACATTGAGGAGGGAACTGCAAAAGAGCAGATTCTATCCTCCTTTTTTTCTCATGCTCCTTCGAGGCATCGCTTATATCGCAGATGCATCAGCGGAATCGGTACGGATGGCAGCTAGATCCTCCGCCTTATAAAACTCCGTAAGAAGAGCCCTGTGGCTAAAGACATGGCAGGGGGACTGCGCGTCTGAAGCCAAACTTTGCAGGATGCCATTTACAAGGGACTTGCTTTTTGAACCAGGGCTGGAGAAAGTACTGGATCGCACGACGGACAAAAAAAAAGCATTTCCGCTGAAGCGTAAACCAGCTTGGGGACAGCCACAGCAAAATAAAAAAAGGCAAAGAGGGGGCACAAGTTCCCGCTTTAGAGCACCCAAGGCCAAAAACCAAATAGACCTTGGGGACAGAGAGGAAAGGGCATAGGAGGGGAAATTTTTCGTCCTCCTGAGCATTTATTTTAATTTCAGGGGCCAAGAAAGGGCACAAGGCTTCAAAGCGCACTATAGCCAGATGGCTAAGAGAAGCTATTGGCCAGGCCTATACATTGGGAGGTATGCATATCCCAGAGGGTATCAGGGCACACGCTACGAGATCAGTGGCAGTGTAGCAGGCAGAGAGAGCTGGAGCAACGCCGGAACAGATTTGTAAAGCGGCAACATGGTCCAGCTTCGCAAGTTACTTACTGGTAATGTTCTTTCCCAGAGTCTTTCAGGACAACACAGGTACCCACCCAAATGTATAAAATACTTGAGATTTCCTTATAGGAAATGTGATATGGTTTAACTATGTGTATCATATTTTCATGTGTCTCCCCAGTGGACTGGAGGTGCTCTTTTAAAAAACTGAGGAGCCAGCAGGGGAGGAGGAAATTTTAAAGATGGCTGGCGCAATGTTTCCTACAGAGGGGAGGAGCTAAGGTCTCTCAGGTGGCTGTCCTGAAAGACTCTGGGAAAGAACGTTACCAGTAAGTAACTTCGTTTTCCTGCCATTGGGATTCGCAGCATGGCAAATCGCCTGTGAGAATAGTGCCATATAACAAAAATCAAGTCTAGTGGAAGAAGTGAGACCCCTTAACAGTGTGGGGGTGTGGGAGCAATGTGAACAGAAGACATTCTGGGGCCCACAGTACAGTGAATCCCCCCCCCCCCTGCTGTTTGGCGCTCTTGTTTGCACATTTTGTGGTCCTGGGCTCATTTTAACATCAGGTACACTACCTGGAGAGTGTACACCGATTAGCCATAACATTATAACCACCCACTATAACCCATTAAGGCATGAACTCTACTAGACCTCAAGGTTTTCTGTGGCATCTGGCAGTAGCAGATCCTTTTAAGTCCTGTACATTGTAAGGTGGGTCCTCCCATGGATTGGACTTGTTTGTCTAACACATCCCACAGATGCTCGATTGGATTGAGATATGGAGAATTAGGGGGTCAAGTCAACACCTCAAACCCCTTTGTTGTGTTCTTCAAACCATTTTTGATTTAATCAGACAAGACTACCTTTTTTCTCCCTTTTTTTTGCCCACTGTAGGGGTTTTGGGCTGTGGACGCGGGTTAGAATGAGCACCCTGACTGGTCTGTGGCTATGAAGCCCCAACTGCAATGCAATTTGTGTTCTGACACCTTTCTATTGGAACCAGCATTAACTTTTTCAGAAATTTGAGTTACAGTAGCTCTCTTATTGTGTCAGACTACATGGGCCAGGCTTTGTTTCCCACGTGCATTAACGAGCGTTGGTCACCCATGACCCCGTTGTTGGTTCAATGGTTTTCCTTCTTTTGACAGCTTTTGGTAGGTCCTGACCATCGCACCCCAAAAACATCCCACAAGGGTTGTAGTTTTGGAGTTGCTCTGACCCAGCCGTTTAGCCATGACAATTTGGCCCTTGTCGAAGTCTCTCAAATCCTTATGCTTGCCCATTTTTTCTGCTGTCAAAACACAACTTTAGTGACAACATGCTCACTTGCTGCCTAATATATCCCACCCACTTTCAAATGCCACTTTAACGAGATAATCCATGTTATTCACGTTAACTCTCAGTGGTCATAATGTTATGGCTGATCGGTGTATGTTGTTTGCACTGGTTTCCTCCCACCAAAAGCAAACTGGCCTGTGTGTAGCCATCCACCTCTGAGGGTGACAAAAGCACGTTCAGAAGCAGAGATTGATGTGAATTGTTTTTTATCCTCAGATGTGATATACAGAAATGTAATTAAAAAATCTTTGATTTGCTGTTTCACTGTTTTCTTCAGCTAAAGTAATATATATATGTAGCGCTGGTATATTTTCAATCTACTGCTTATAGGTAAATTTGGTGGGTTATCTGTTCATACATAGTCAGATTTGCCTCTGTTCCAGCTTGGCTGAGTTGCATGTAGTTTCACGCTGTGCCTGTGGGTGTCGTTGTCACCATGGGTCGGTGTTGGAAAGGCAACACGTTGAAGCGCATGAGTGCTCCTCTGTCCCGGAGATAACTCGGTGGAGGAGGTCCTCCAAGTTGCATTCTGGGAGAGGGTATTTATGGGACAGACGCCATGTTTTAGGGTTCGTCTTTCGTTCCACCTGCTGGCCCTCCTGGCCGACAGGTATGTGCTAGGAGTACTACCTAGTGGTCCTCCGACCAGGAGGCCCAAGTCGTTGCAGCTTGTGGGTGGGCCCAGAAGTCTATCTGGGGCCTACCACAGCGGCAGAGGAATGGTCCTGGGCTGTCTGTCCTACAGGAAGAAGCTGGACAACTGGGGAGATCCCAGGGGAGGAGCCGTCACGGAAGGATCATGCAGAGTGCTGGTCTGGAGAGGGGCCTGGTGACTCAGTTGGAGGACGCATCCTAAAGTAATCTTACCACATAGTACTGCCGGGTCGGCTTAAAGGTTCTAGTTCTGTGTTTGCTGTTCATCATAAACCATTACATCCTGTGGCAGAGGATCGTACGGGTTTTGATCCAATCAAGTCTGGCAGAGACTTTTGTTCGTGCTGCGTACTGGCTGCTAGGTTAGTGAGAGAAACATATCCAGGTGTATGCAGGTGTATGTCTATGCATACTAGCTCATTATGTCTTTGTCTTGCAGGGTGTTTATTTTATTTTTTTCCAGAGGGTTTACTTCCTCTTTAATGTGTTAATTTGTTGAAGCCCTTGGAAAAGCCTGGTACTTCTGGGTATGGGGGAGCATGTGACCTTCGCCACTTCCTCCCAGAATGCGGTAATCTACCCTGAGTGGCCAATCAATAGGCCTCAACGTTGTCACCTGGCGGTCCTTAACCCTTTGTAAGCTCTGACACCAAGCTTGCACAAAAAGATTTGACCTGGAGCTCTGACAAGTAAACTGGGTGGTGGAGGAGTGCCGTGATGGTGAGATTCGGTGAGCTTTGTTTTGAGATGTTAACGCTTTGACCTGATTGGGGACAATTCTTTTAACCACTTGCCTACTGGGCACTTAAACCCCCTTCATGCCCAGGCCAATTTTCAGCTTTCAGCGCTGTCACTCTTTAAATGACAATTGCGCGGTCATGCAACACTTTACCCATGTGAAATTTTTATATGTTTTTTTTTTTTTTTTACCCCCTCAAATAGAGCTTTTTTTGGTGGTATTTTATCACTACTGTGGTTTTTTTATTGTTTGCTAAAAAAACGGATTTTGAAAACAGGTAATTTTTTCTCCTTCATTGATGTGCGCTGATGAGGCAGCACTGATAGGCTGCACAGATAGGAACTGATGGGTGGCACTGATAGGCAGCACTTATATGCACCTGAAGGCATAGCAGCAGTGCCTCTCCCTTTTCAGTACCGATGTCCCTCTGTCAGAAGCCGGTGATCGCTTTTTTTTTTTTTTTTTTTCCCATGCTGGCAGCGTGAGGGGGGAAAAAAAAGCAGGTTATCAATCTTCTGTTTACGTCACATGATCAGCTGTCATTGGCTGACAGTTGATCACATGGTCAAGAGCTGGGATTGGCCCCTTACTCCGATCTGTGATGAGCCGAGTCTGATCAGAGTGTGCCGCAAGCGCCTTGCAGGCAGCTCATGCATGGGAAAAAATCTTTTGACTCCTTCCCGGCAATTATGGCCCACGCTGTAGCCATCATTTGGCTATAGCACGGGGGGGGGGGGGGGTTAAACAATGTGTCACAGATTATCGAAGGCCTCTCTGAAGCTTTCCAGTGCATTGCAATCAGCAGTTAGTATCACTGCGCAGTAACCTTAGCCGAGGGCAGCCATGGACTTTCTCGAGTAGGAGTTAGTGTGGTAGAGGCAGCTTGTCATAATTTAGTTATTTAATCCTCTTCTGTCATATGAGCTTAAATTGGGTGAGTGAGTCAGCTGCATAGCTATTTCTGTTCAGATGACAGAATGGAACCATTCACAGTAATTCATTTAGAGACAAACAGGAATTGTAGATTGTCCCATTTACTGGTATATTTGATAGCTATGCATTCTATTAAAAATACGCAATCTCTTATGCAGGTGAAAAATACAAGGTTAAAAAGTTGTGCAGTGATCATGCAGTTTCATCGTGTCATTTTATTGCCCTGTATACACCACCTATAGTAGAGTAAATCTTCATATTCCGTAGTCAGCAGTTTCTGTTTGTGTTCAAGCTTGAGGTATTTGGCATGACGCTGCAAAGGTTAATGTATGACCTCTGTAGTGTGAGAACTGACACTTCCTGTTAAGAAACTACCCGACAATCCCTGGGCTTCTGCAGGTGTGAGCTAATTAGTAATTACAGTGAGGGGGAAAAAAGTATTTGATCCCCTGCTGATATTGTACGTTTGCCCACTGACAAAAAAATTATCAGTCTATAATTTTAATGGCACGTTTGTTTTAACAGTGAGAGACAGAATAACAACCAAAAAAATCCAGAAAAACGCATTTTAAAAAAGTTTTATAAATTGATTTGCATTTTAATGAGTGAAATAAGCATTTGCTCCCCTACCAATCAGCAAGATTTCTGGCTCTCAGGTGTCTTCTATACAGGCAACGAGCTGAGATTAGGAGCACTCTTAAAGGGAGTGGGATTTTATTTTTTTTTTTATTTTTTTTACCAAAAATATATAGAAGAATACGTATCGGCCTAAACTGAGGGAAAAAAATGGTTTTTTTAAATTATTTTTTGGGGATATTTATTATAGCAAAAAGTAAAAAATATTGCTTTTATTTTTTTTCAAAATTGTCGCTATTTTTTTTGTTTATAGCGCAAAAAATAAAAAACGCAGAGATGATCAAATACCACCAAAAGAAAGCTCTATTTGTGGGAAAAAAAGGATGTCAATTTTGTTTGGGAGCCACGTCGCACAACCGCGCAATTGTCAGTTAAAGCGACACAGTGCCGAATCGCAAAAAGTGCTCTGGTCAGGATGGGGATAAATTCTTCCGGGGCTGAAGTGGTTAACAAAGTAATAGGTTTTCGACTGTCAGCTGTAAAATTAACTTTACGGTAACCTTTTTAAAGCCTTACGAACTGAGAAAAAAGTCAAGCAGCCAGGCAAATTGTTCAATTTCAAAAAGAAAGACACTCCAGATAATTTATTGATGTGCGACCATGAATAATGTTTGCTCATCAGTAAATTCAGAAATCCTAACACTGTTTTTTCCGAAACGTCCAAAGGCGTTAAATTTATCGAAGATACATAAGACCCCCATGTCTGCCATGCGTAGGAATAATTATTCCAAGTTGTAGGAGCCACCGAACATTGAATATGTGCCCATGTTAAATCAAATCCCATAACTTCAGAGGGAATGGCTGACAAAACTGATCCACGCTGGGTAACCACTGGAAAAAACGCTGCATCTGTCAACGAGAAAGGGAACCTGCTATTAGATTTAATTTACCAGGAATATATGTCGCTTTAATCCAAATGTAATATTGAAGACACTGAAAAACGAAGTATCTCAACAAACGAATAACCAGTGGTGACTTGGAGGACAGACAATTGATTGCAAATAGAACACCTCTATTAACTGTATTAATCAATATCCGTCTACTGGCGAATTGCTGACCTCATATTTCTTTTTTTTTTTTTTCTTTTTTTTTTTTTTTTTTTGTCACTTCAGTCGACCATATTGAGAGGTGCGAATCAGCTTTACAGCTCATATATCTTCCATCTCCTCTCTTTTGTCTCATCATTGTGACGTATTTGTGACCTATTTCTGTGTTCTACACCACATTTTTTTGAATTTTACCCATTGTTCCCACTCCTCAGAACCCGTAGTACCTTTTCCCTCTATTGCGCGGGCCCTACTCTCCAGATTGTATGTCTCTTCAACAGCATCTATCCATTCCCAAATCTCAGGGCTCTCCTTCCTCTGCCAATTCTTCGGGATTATTCGCTTCGCAGCATTCAGAAGATGAGGTACTAATGACTGTTTATATTTTTTAATGTCTCCACCTCACCCATGGAACAAAACCTCCCAAGGATCATCTGCTATGTCTTTTCCGGTTATTTCCTTAATTAACCCGCGTATCTCACCCCAGAAAGTTTTTATTTTAGGGCATGTCCACCATAGGTGCGACATTGTTCCTATCTCCTGGCATCCACGCCAACAGTACGCCGTTCTATTTTGATATTTGCATACTATCTCTGGGGTGAGATAGCTTCTGCTTATGCATTTATAATTCATCTCTGCCGTACGTGCGTCCAGTGCCGAGTTACAAATCATATCCAAAATTCTCTTAATTGTATTGTCATCTTTCTTTGTGCCTAATTCCCTCTCCCATTTATCTATGAATGGAGGCATCTCCAGCTGGTCAATCTTCATCAAAACTTTATACATTTTAGAGACTATATTTCTTTGATCTTCGGTGTCGCATAACCTCTCGAGTTCCATAAGTTTATCCCCTGCCCTAATCGGGCCTGGTAACCCACTCACAAAATGACACAGCTGGAGATATCGCCACCCATCTAACCCTCGTGTCTCCTTTCCAGCTCTAATCTCGTGCAATGTCATAATTTTACCCCCCCCTAATAATGTGTCTTAGTTGTGTCTTACCCCAAAGTGCATCCTTTCCTCCTATACTTTCTAATCCCGGTGGGAAAAAATTATTATCTACTAGTGAAATTAGTGGTGAGTTGTAGTTTCCAATCACTTTCTTATATACCCTGTCCCAAATTTTAAATACGTTATGTGTTATAACATGTGTGTCTTTATCAAAAATTCTAGATCGTGGAGGATTCCAGATCATACTTCCAAGTGGTGCTTTGCATAGGAATTCCTCTATTCTAACCCAGTGTTTTTTCATTTTCTTGTTTTGCCCATTCGGCCATTATAGACAGCACTACGGCATTGTAATAATGCTGAATGTCCGGAACTGCCAAGCCTCCGTGTGTTTTCTTTTGTTTTAGTACCCTGAAAGAAACCCTCAGTTTTTTATTTTTCCATATAAAGCTCATTATAATTTTTTTAAAATTTCTAAAATAATATAGGGGAAGTGGTACCATCTGGAATAGATATGTGATCTTGGGGAGTAGGAACATCTTAATGACGTTTATACGTCCTATCCATGAGAGGGCTTTACGGGCATAGTTTTTACAGTCAGTTCTTATGGTGTCGAGTAAAGGTAAATAAGTTAATATAAATGTTTTCTTGTTTGATCTAGCCAGCTTTACTCCTAAGTACTTTAGTTCTTCGGTCCATCTGAAGCTATGTTCTTTTTTCAATGTATCTATTTCTGATTTATTTAAATTTATGTTTAATATTTCTGATTTTGCAAAATTTATTTGGAAATTAGACAGCTCTCCATATTCCTTTAGGGCGATCATTAACTTAGGCAAGGTGGTTATAGGGTCAGAGACATAAAATAATACGTCGTCAGCAAAAGCTGCAACCTTGTGTTCCTCTTTGCCGAACCTAAAACCTCTTATTTCTGGATCTGCCCGTATTGTTGCTAAAAGAGGTTCCATAGAGAGAACAAAAAGCAACGGGGACAGGGGGCACCCCTGTCTCGTTCCATTTGCCATCTCGAAAGGCTGGGACATTACTCCGTTCACTCCTACCTCAGCCGTGGGATATTGATACAGGGTTTTGATCCGCTGGATCATTTTGGGTCCAAGACCCATATTCTCCAATGTCAGGAACATGAACCCCCAGTCTACCCTGTCAAGCCTTCTCGGCATCGATCGACAGCAGTAGTCCTGGGGGTCCGCCCTCCCCTGTTTTTTGGAGCATGAGCAGTGTCCTGACCCCGTTGTCCTTCCCCTCTCTTTTAGGAATGAAACCCACCTGATCTGGGCTAATCAGAGCATTCATTGATCCCTTTAGCCTCTCCGCAAGTATCTTTGCGTAGAGTTTCGTGTCAGTGTTAAGGAGAGAGATAGGGCGGTAACTTGAGCATAGTGTTTTTTCTTTTCCTTCTTTGAGTAAGATCGTGATGGAAGCCTTTAAGGCCTCTTTGCTCATCTCGTAATCCTTACCTAACCCATTAAAATACTGGCACAGCCTGGGGATCAAGACTTCTTTGAATGATCTATAGTAGATTAATGTGAATCCATCCGGACCTGGACTTTTCCCCAAAGCCATTCCTGCTAGTGCTTTACTCACTTCTTCTTCTGAAATTGGTGTTTCCATGCACTCCCCTTCTTCTTCTGTGATTTTGGGCAGCATTGCTTTTCTTAAATACTTATTATTTCTCTCTCTACTATTTTTGAGCTGGGTACCCTGTTTTGGAATTGAATAAAGCTCCTGGTAGTATTTTTTTTTTTTTTTTTTTTTCAAAAAAGTTTATTACATTTTTCAAGAACACAGGGTATAGTCAACATACATTTTGCATTCCTTTACAATTGTATGAAAAAGGTAGAGACAAATTCGAGGCCGGTAGGCCTAACAGTGCAATAACAGGTACAAGTGTCTCATCATTAGAGTTGCAATCAGGTACAGGTATAGTATGCATATAGTCGGTAGAAGCATATGAACTTTAAGATTAGGAAGTCCGTAACGAATAGATGTATGTATGGGTATTAAGGAGGATGTACACCGCAGTGTTAGGCCCAAGAACCATCCACCCCTATAAGGGAACTTTCTGTGGATGGGAGGGCGACTGAATGTAGGCAATTCGGAGTCTCACATCCAACGGTGTGATAGGTTAGCGTAGCTAGGTTTGTGAGGGAGCATCTTTATAGGGGTGCTTTAGCAGCAGAAAGGAGTTGGGGGGGGGGGGGTGAGGGTGGGAGAGGAATCCAGTGACCGAGTCGAGACGTGACTATGCTCTGTGACCGGAGGGTTCAGAGAAAGAGCGGGTGCAATCCCACAGTGGTTGCTGAGAGTGGGTGTAGTGGCCCATATGGGGAGGGGGGGCATCGAGTTGTGTGCTGTGTGTGTGTGTAGCCAGGAGGATCCGGGAGAGGGCAAGTATAAGATTTGTGTGGTCTAGTTTCAAGTTCTCACGGTGTGGGCAATGAGGAGGCAGGAGGCGAATTTTGAGTCGTGGATTGTTTGTAGTGGAGCCAGCACGCCCACGTGATGTTGAATTTGGACGGATTGTCCTGGGCCTGACTGATGAGTTTTTCCATGTCTGCGATTCTGTCTACTCGACGGATCCAGTCGTTTACTGTTGGGGGAGAGGTAGTTCTCCACAGGGGTGGGATGCAGAGGTTGGCAGCATTAATAAGGTGTATTGTGAGCGATTTTTTTTATAGGGACCGGGGGGAAGTGGGGTGTGGTGTAAGAGGTATAGCGCGGGAGAGAAGGCTGGTGTGTAGGTAGTTATTTGGGAAATTAGTTGGTGAATCTCTGACCAGAAAGGTTGGATGATGGGACATTCCCACCATATGTGTAGAAGTGTGCCGCGTGCTGCGTTGCATCCCCAGCAGGTTGGGGGTACGTTTGGGTGGAAATGATGTACTTTGTCGGGAGTCCTATACCATTTTGAGAAGAGTTTGTATCTATTCTCCTGTGTTGAGACGTTTATTGAGCCTTTATGTAGGAGAGTGAAGATGCGTTCCCATTCAGTGGGAGTGAGATCTAAAGTAAGGTCTGACTCCCACTGTCGCACTAGTCTATCTTCCTTGACTTTGCAGCCCGAGTGTAAGAGAGAGTAGATGAAGGAAATCGGATGACCCTGAGGTTCCGTGCTGGTGCATAGGATTTCAACGGGTGAATCATCTTCGTGCCAGTGCGTGTTACTGTTAGAGGAGGAGAAGAAGTGTCTTAGTTGGAGATATTTATAAAAGGGAATGTTGTAGTCTGGGATTGCGGTCGAGAGTTTGTGATATGGGAGGAGTAAGCCATTATGGAAGAATCTTTGTGCTCTGGCAAGTGAAGTTCGTGCATTTAGAGTTGGGTCTTTGGGTGTGAGACCGGGCGGGAATTCTGGATTGTTTTCTAGGGGCGTCATGGGACCAATGGAAGGGGTGATAGCAAGTGTTTTACTAGCTGTTTTGACAATGGAAAGAGTGGCTCCGATGAGTGGGTGTGTCGTATATTCTTTGGGTATGGAAGCAAGATTGATCCATGGTGAATTCATTATCGGTAGATTAGCAAAGGAGTCTTCTAAAGTTGTCCAGTCTTTGGTAGGACGGTGTACATGCCAGTCTACCACCCTAGTGAGGTGGCAGGCCCAATGATATTTTTGGATGTTTGGAAGGCCTAGGCCTCCCAAAGGTTTAGGTAATGTCAACCTATCCCAGCTGAGACGTGGGGTTTTGGCGGCCCAAATGAAGAGTCTGCACATATGTTTGTATGACTTAAAGAAAGCGGGTGGTAATTTAATGGGAATTGCCTGAAGAAGGTAGAGGAATCTGGGTAGGACGTTCATTTTGATAATGGCGACTCTGCCCATCCAAGAAAAGGATCCCAGATGCCACTTCTGTAGATCCCCTTGTATGGACATAAGCGTCGGCGGAAAATTACTGGCATAAAGCTCATTTAAGTTTGCAGGGATCTTGATTCCTAAATAGGATATGGTATGTCTTTCCCAGCCGAAAGGGAAGTTAAGTTTGCATTGGGACACTGTGGCATGTGGCAGTGTAATATTGAGGGCTTTAGATTTTTCAAAATTAATTTTCAGATTGGATATAGATTGGAAGTGTGAGAAGTCTGCCAGCAAGTTAGGGATGGTGGTGATGGGGTCAGTAAGGAATAGTAAAATATCGTCAGCGTATGCGGCTATTTTGTATTGCTTACGATTGATTTCTACGCCTTTAATGGAGGGGTTGTCTCTGATTTTGCGGAGCATGGGTTCTAAGGTCAAGATGAAAATTAGTGGGGATAGGGGGCAGCCCTGCCGGGTTCCATTGGACACAGAGAAGGCGTCCGACAGGTTACCATTAATTCTGATTCTTGCCGTAGGAGATGAGTATAGGGCCAGGATCATCTGTAGCATGCGTGGTGGTAGGCCTATCGCCTGTAGCGAGGCTTCCATATAATCCCAGGCCACCCTGTCAAACGCCTTCTCTGCGTCAAGGGAAAGAAAAAACCCCGGGGCTGCGGTTTTGGAGAGCCAGTGGTGAACGTTCAATGCCTTGGTGGTGTTGTCCCGAGCTTCCCTGCCTGGGACAAAGCCCACCTGGTCTAGCGAGACAAGGTTCGGGATGAGAGGAAGAAGGCGATTCGCTAGGGTTTTGGCGTATAGTTTTAGGTCTACGTTTAATAATGAAATTGGGTGATAGTTTGAAACTAGCGTGGGGTCTTTGCCAGGTTTGGGGATAAGAGTGATGTGTGCTTCCAAAATGTCATTGTGGGCTGCTGAATCGGGTGTAAGATTGTTGAAGGCTTTGGTGAGGTGGGGGATCAGGATAGCGGGGAATGTTTTATAATAACAAACCGATAGGCCGTCGGGGCCAGGGCTCTTGCCTGTTTTCATTTGTTTTAGTGCGAGAAGGATCTCTTCAGTGGAGAGAGGTCGGTCTAAGCTTTGAGAGTCGTCTAAAGAGAGGGGGGTTGGGCTGTATTGGGCTAAAAATTCTGTGATGGCTGTCTTATGGCTGGCATTGTTGTCGAGAGTGTGTGTCTTTGGAAGGTTATACAGTTTGGAGAAGTAATGTACGAATTGGTCCGATATCTCCTCGTTAGTAACTGCTACATCACCCGATGGTCGGTGTATTTTGTGGATCGCCTGGGCTGCCCTCTTGGATTGGAGGGCTCTCGCCAGAAGTTTGCCTGCTTTATTGTTGAATTCGTAGTAAAGCTTTTGCGTCAGTGCGAATTTGCGTTTTAGAGTACTGTTGAGTGTTTCTAGGAGTTCCTCCCTTGCTGTTGTGAGGTCCGCAAAAGAGGATGTCGCTAGAGACGCCTTGTGTGCCTGTTCCAACGTGTGGATGCGTGTAGTCAGTTCTTTAATGCGCTCTTTTTTGCATTTGTTCCGTCGTGCTGCTATGGAGAGTAGTTCACCCCTCACGACGCATTTATGTGCGGCCCATATTACTGATGGTGCAACAGTGTCTGAGGAGTTTTCATTGAAAAAGTTAGAGAGGCAATCAGTTATTCGTTGAGTGTTTATGGGGTCCGTCAATAAAAAAAGTTTAGACCTTTTTTCAGGAGTGTTTAGACCCCTAGTGTTTAGTGAGCAAAATTTGATAGAGTTCATTGGAAGTTGTGTGTCCGCATTCTGCGGGTTGGTGGTGTTAGTGTCCGCCATAAGGTAGTCAGGGTGTGAGAGCCAGGGGGTATGGAGTATTAAGTGCCTCCGGCAGGTGTGGGTATTGGGGATAGGGCACGTCAGTCACTGGTGGGAACCGATGAGGTGTGGATAGGGGTGTCCACAGACCTCAGAAAAGGCGGTTATCGGTAGGGTACAGTACGTGGTCGGTATACGTGTCCCTTATCAAGGTACAACGCTCCGGCCCGTTTCTGTGTGGGGGTTGGTCTAACACGAGGCAGTGAAGAGGGTGCAAATGAAGATGATAAGTGAAACTAAAAAGGAAAGTAGTAGATTCTATCGTCCGCCGCCACAGGACGGTAGCAATATTGATGAAGGTGGGTGTTAAATATGCGATGTGAGGTAGTTCTGTCTGGAACATGGTTGCAGGGACTATGTATGGTAGAGTATGTTCGGGCAGTTTAGTAGTATCTTAAGAGACCATCCTTCCGCCCCAGCCAGAGTGTGTGTTTGGAACTTACCACGCTAGTCCCCTCTTAATATCCAAGGGGGCTATATGTGGTGGTTATCTGTGCCTGGGCGGAAAGCTGGTGTCACAACCAGAGAAAAAATAGTACGATAGCATTAATACGGAGGTGTAGGAGGGTAACCAAGATATGAGGCTCTGTCTAACGAAGGGGGCGTCTATGTGGATCTAACATCAGAACAGCCAATGTAAGGAGACAACATTAATAAGCAATTCAAGAAGTAAGCAGGTCAAGGCTAATGAAATCTACATTATGAGAAAACTTTAAAGCCATTGTGAGTTGTAGATGGAGAAGGACCTGAAGGGTAGATAGTGTCACTTTCAGGCTATGAGAGCTACTCATAGCAGGTACCTGTTCCGGCGATCCGTGTAACAAGTCCTGTTGAAGCGTAGGTTGGCCGTCGTGTCGAGCGAGCCCCGGGCTTGAACTGCAGTCAAGAAGTAAATTGCGGTGGTGGCAGCTCCGTTGTGGATGGTAGGTCCGGTTTCGCTGGCTGTTCGCAATGAGTTCTAGCTGTAAGAATCACTAACTTGCGATGTGAAGGGCGGAAGTGGAGCCCGCTGTTGGTACGGTCCTCGTCGTCCTCAAGGTTGATGTGCTGCGTCGTGTAGAGTGTGGCGTTGGGACAGGAAGTGCGGAGCAGCTCCCTGCCCTTCGTCATCCCTGCGGGGGGCGTGAATATCTGCCGACAGGGATTCTGGTAATTGTAGTAGAGGACCGGAGGTTTGTTGCCGGGCAGATTGCGAGGTTTAGTGGCATGTTCGGGTCAGGTGGTAGAGCCTAGAACAGTGAAAGTGAGCTGTGGTGACGTAGTCTGTCACGCTGTGAAGGTAGAGGGAGTGCGATCAGCCATCTTGGCTATCGCTGGAGGGTTATGAGGAGAGTCCTTATCGTGGTGATCGTTCATTCGTGCTGATGTCTCAGAGTAAAAAGTAGAATTTCAAAAGGAAAATAAAAGTAAAAAATCAATCATTTTATGGCGTCTGTAGAGAAGTTGGTGCTGAGCCAGGGGGGCCTAAACAGTGAGCCTTTCAACGGGGCCCAAACGGGGCCAACTGAGATAACTAATTGGTGCACAGCATGCCCAGATCAGCGGTCCCTGCGGGCTCTTCTGGAACGGGGGGACTCTGGAGAAACTGGATCCCTGTATCCGCGGGGATCGGTCTGATATCTCCGTGCAGAAGGGGAGCGTCTCCTGCGAAATCTGGAGGTCTGGGTCTCCATGGGTACTTCCCGCGCTGTGCCGTTGCTGGAAATCAGAGGGCGGAATGTCGCATACCAGTTAGGAACTGGTGTCTGTGGAATGCCAAGCATGTCACAAAAGTGAGGCAGGTCTTCGGGCACCTTTTAGGAGGGCAGTGCGGCCCTGTGAGGAGGCTGAAAGGCAAAATGGAAACTTCCATTTATAAGGGATGTTCCTCTCCCTTAGGGCATCTAGCAGGGGTTTGAGGTCTCTCCTGTGCTGCAGTGTAATGCCAGATAAATCCTGGTATATTTGAATGGGTGTACTGTCGTGGAGGATTTGTTGTTTCCCCCTGGCTTGTCGAATTATTTCCTCTTTTAATTTAAAATCTACCAGACAGCATATGATGTCACGCGGGGGGTCATTTTTTCTCTGCCTCTGGGGCGCAGGGCTCGATGAATTCTTTCCATGAGGATGGGGGTCTGAGGGGGCCTGTGGAGGAGGTTGTTAAAAAGAACCGTGACAGCCGGGGTGATTTGGTCGCCCTCTATTGATTCTGGCATCCCGCGGATCCGGAGGTTATGTCGCCTTCCTCGATTGTCGAGGTCTTCGATGTGCCTCTGCATGTCCCTCATTTGCAGTGTGTGGGCGTCAATGGAAGAGGCAGTAGAGCGGAGGGCTGTGTCATGGCGATCTGTCACCGTCTCCACCTTGTTCACCCTGTCAGTGAGGTCGCGTAGGTCGAGCCTCAGCTCTGAGATGGCTGCGGCTAGGGTTTCTTTAATTTCATCCGCAATGGAGCGGAGATCTTGCAAGTATATAGGCGTTTGGCGGCCAGTCTCTAGGCAGATTCCTCCTCCATGAGGGAGAGTATGAGGGGAGGTTGACTGAGGTGGATCGAGCAGTGGTGGCGGCTGTGCCTGGGAGCGGGAAGGTCCCTGCTGAGAGGACGCCATATTGCCCCTGCTATTCCGGAACATCTCCGGGATGTTATGGCCTTGGGATCCTGAGTGAGCCCTGGGCGAGCGAGAACGGGAGGCGGACGAGGTCCGTGAAGCTGTCCCCATGGTCTGGTGAGGTTTTCAGTTGAAATATCTTCGGTAGTCAACGGCTTTTTCCTGTGGCGGCAGGAGCTCGGGAATCAAGCGACCTTCTTCATGCCAGGTCAGGCCACGCCCCGGGTACTAACATTTATGCTGGTAGTATTTTTTAAATACCTCTGCTACTTTCCTGGAAGAGTACTCTATGTGGCCATCTTTGGTCTGGATTTTTTCTATAAAGTTCCTGGTTTTCCATTTTTGTACTGTTTTTGCCAGATGTTTACTCGGTTTGTTGGCCCATCTATACCTGTCTCCTAGGGTCTTCCTATGTATTGCCTGAGCCTCTTGGTCCATTAAATTTTTCAACTCTGTCCTTTTAATTATTATATGTTTGTACGTAGCTTGTGATGGTTGTCCTGATTGTGTCTTATGCTTCAATTCTAAGCTGGCCAGCTCTTCTATTAATTTTTGGCGTTCCTTACTTTTCTCTTTTTTCCGCCTTGACCCTAGCTCTATTAGTACTCCTCTTATATAGGCTTTATGGGCCTGCCATAGAGTACATCCAGATATTTCTCCTGTGTCGTTTTCCACGAAATAATTCTTCAATTCCTTATTGATTCTATTGAACCCATCCTCCCACCTTATCAGTTCTTCATTTAAGCGCCATTGCCCCAACTGTCTATTTTCTTCGCTTATTTTTATTTCCATGGTCATGGGTGCATGGTCTGAGTAAGTTATGTTTCCTATCCAGGAATCCACCACTTTCTCAATTGCGCTGTGGTCAATCAGACCGTAGTCGATCCGGGAGTATGTCCCGTGCACAGGGGAGTGAAACGTAAAATCACGTTTCTTAGGGTGGTGTATTCTCCATATGTCAACCAATTGCAGGCTGACTAATTTTTGCCTGAGCTTTCTTAATTGCCCACTGGTCTTCCCCTGTGCTCGGGCCGTACTATCCAAACCCGGATCTATACAGAAATTAAAGTCGCCCATTACTATCAAGTGCCCTGTCAACTTCTCCAAGATTTTTACCACATAATCCACTGGATTTTTGTTTGGCGCATATATATTGGCTAGTGTATATTCTTTCTCGTTTAGTCTACCTCTTAGGAATAAGTATCTGCCTTCTGAATCTACTGATCTTTCTTCTAGCGTGAACCTGACTCTTTTTGAAAAACCGATGGCAACGCCTCGTGTTCTACTTGAAATAGTATCTCCTTGGTACCAGATCGGATACTCCCCCGAGAATAGTCTTAATCTTGATTGGTGTGAAATATGTGTTTCCTGGAGGAATACCACCTCTGGACCAAGCAGTCTGAGCTCGTTAAATATACTTCGTCTTTTGTGGGCTGCGTTTAAACCTTTAACGTTGTATGTAATGCATTTTATTGTGGTGGATGTCATTTTTCTGTGTCCCTACCGTCACACTCTATCTTTGGACCCTGAAGAGTTTTTACACGCCTATCTGTCTTATACCCTGGAGAGGTGTCCCTAAATTCCATTGATAAACTTAAAGTGCCTGACCCCATATTTCTAATGAAACAATAATTGGGAAGAGCTGCAATAAATCTATATTTTTGCAAAAAACGTTTTTCAACCATCGGTTAGGCCACAGTTCAGAACACAAGTGTGTATTCCATATTGTGCCAAAACCCACAGAACCTGTTGAATCTATAAATAGACAAAAATCGGTGTCCAGTACAAATTCCTGTTGCCATATCGTTTTTCCTTTGAAATACTCCAAAAATTCCAACCAAACTAATAAATCTTCCTTCATATCAGCTGTTGCCCTAACATGTGAATTTGGATTTTTTAACCCCGAAATCGCAGAATACCAACGTCTAGAAAAAACTCTCCCTATAGGCAAAATTCTAGCTGCAAAAGCTAAGGACCCTAATAACGACTAAATTTCTTTCAATGTAGCCTTCCGTTTTCCTAATAAAGACAACATGAGCTGTTGCACTTTATACATTTTTTCTTCCGGTAATCGAAATTCCATAAGTGAGGAAACTATGGTTATTCCCAAAAATTCTATATTAGTGTTTGGAGATATAGTCTTTTCCAAATCATCGCATTCCGCCAATCGTGCTGGACCCATAAATAAAAAGTCATCCAAATAATGTATGAGATTACTGGAACCTGTTGTATATGAAACAAACCATTCCAGGAATGTAGAGAAAGTTTCAAAATATACACAAGATAATGAGCAACCCATTGGGAGGCACTTATCAAAAAAGAAATCGAAATAAATACCCAACGAATTAAAGCTAAACAAATTAATCGGTAACAATCGAAAAGCTGATTGAATGTCTGCTTTTGCAAGAAGCGCATTTGGACCCAACCTTTGCAATATCAAAAGCGCTTTGTCGAAAGATGTGTAAGAAACTGAAGCTGGTTCCTGCATCAATCTGATCATTTAAAGAATCTGTGTGTGGGAAACCTAAATGATGAATCATCCTATACCTATTATGCAGCGTACACACGATCTGACATTCCGACAACAAAATCCTGGATTTATTTCCGACGGATGTTGTCTCAAACTTGTGTTGCATACACATGGTGGCACAAATGTCGGAAATTCTGATCGCCAAGAACGCGCTGAGGTACAACACATACGACGGCACTAGAAAAGGGAAGTTCAATACCAAGTGCGCCACCCTTTTGGGCTCCTTCTGCTAATCTCGTGTTAGAAGTTTTGGTGAGAGACGATTCGCGCTTTTCAGATCGTTACTGCTCATCAGTTTGTGCTTGTGGGTTCGTATCTGGTTTTCAGTGCTTGTAGTCAGTTCGCATCTCGTTTTCAGTGCGTACTATTTATAGTACGTATTTGATTTTGCAGTGCGTTCTTGTCCACACGTTTCTGATTTTCAGCTTGCTCTTCTCAGGCGTTTCTGATTTTCAGTGTGTTCTGTTAGTTCGTTCTGACCAGCCGACTGTTTTGAAGCCATGTTGCGGGTACGTACTCATCGTAGAGTTCGTGCTGTGTGGGGGCTTGGTGTTGGAGTTCTTACTTTGACCCAAGCCCAGTCCATGAACAGGACGAGGAGGAGTTCATGGACAAAGAATTGGTTGCTCCAGCGTGACCAATTCTCGCATATGCCTTTGGTTGCGGGAGATCCAGATGATTTCAGGAATTCTCTCCGGGTGACGGACCCCTTTTTTCACCATTTGTTGGCTTTGCTGTCCCCTTATATTACGAAGCATGCATGCGGCAAGCCATCACTCCTGAACAGAGGCTAGTCGCCACGTTGCGGTACTTGGCGACGGGGAGAAGTCTGCAGGACATCCAAGTTCTCGACAGGCATCTCCCCCCAAGCTCTGGAGATCATTATTCCAGAGACCTGTTCTGCCATCATTCAGGTCCTGCAGAAGGACTATATTAGGGTAAGTTTTTTTTTTTCTCCTTTAACATCACAATCTATGTATTTAATGTTTGCTAATGTATTGTATTTCTTTCATCATTCCCTAATTACCATGATTGTAATATGCTGTGAATGTCCTTTTTGTCCTCATGCATGCTGGAAGTTTTTAATGCTTTTTTTTTTTTTTTTTTGTCCTTCATGCATATTTGCCTTCACTAACCTCCCCAGCATGCTATCCTGGGCCCATACACACCTAGCCTAGTCACTTAACAATGTATTTTGTCAGCTCCGTAGTAGTGCTTTACCCTAAACACCCCCTAAAATGTGTACAAATGTTATTTTTGTCCTTTAAAAATTCAGGGAGCGTGCAAGAGGCTTTTTTTGGGGGGTCCCAAACTCATTTGAAACCCCCCCCCCCCCCAACCAAGTCAACCGATACCAATACTCTATCTGCTGACTTTGCCAAACCCATACACACTATACCTACCTCTTTTGTGTTCATATTTATGGATGAATTCACCAAAGCATGTAGTGAAAGGGCCTGAATGAATACTTTCAAATGGTACTGTTTAAAGTTTTGTTCTCCTATTATCTTGATAGGCAATTGCAGAATGTAAAAATGTTCTTCAATTTGTACAGTATGAATTGATATTTTTGTATTATGACACTTACCTGTCCAGTGGACTGCCAATAGTGTAAGTAAGGAGGGGCTGGCCAAAGTAAAACACATTACAGTGGAACCTCGGATTACGAGCATAGTCCGTTCCAGGAGTATGCTTGTAATCCCATGTACTCGCATATCAAAGCGAGTTTTCCCATTGAAGTCAAAGGAAATGGAAATAATTAATACCGCATTGACTTCAATGGTATGCAATACCGCATGCGAGAGCCTTGGAAACGGCCAAAAAGACCCGGGGGGACACTTCGGCGGACCTCGGCAAACTTTGAAAAGACTCCGTTCACGAGCCTTTCTAAGGTTTGCCGAGGTCAGTCGAACTGTCCTCGGGCCTTTCCGTGCATTTCCGAACGGCGACTTTCGGCTCTGCTCGGCTCCCCCAACCTCAGGCCAAAAGCGGTACTGCACACCGCTTTTGGCCTGAATCCTGCTCATTTTGCAAGACAACACTCGCAAACCGAGTTAGGAATTTTAAAAATACAGTGCTCAGTTTGCGAAACGCTCGTTAACGGCGTTACTCGCAAACTGAGGTTCCACTGTATTTATGCATTTAGTTCTCAACAAAGTGGAGAGGGTTACCTGTCCAAAACATCTCCCCCCACCCTAAAATTTTACAATGGGCCATCAGAGGGGGTGAGGAATCTGATAAGTGGACCTTATATTTTTGTCTTTAAATACTCCTTAAAATAAATGTTTTATACTTATGTTGGCCAAGAATGTTTGTGTCTAATCTGCTTGCAATGTTATGTGTAAAAGTACTAATTTTGATTAATTTTTTTATTGTTTCGCTAGACAGTTTCCTTCAACGCCACAGGAATTGCAGACTGTGGCTTCCCAATTTGCCCAGCAGTGGGACTTTCCCAACTGCGGAGGGGCAATTGATGGGAAACACATCCACATCATCCCACCCCCCAACTCGGGGTCATACTATTACAACTATAAGGGGTTTAATAGTATAGTGATGTTGGTGGTGGTGTCAGCGACATATGAGTTTCTCTATGTGGACGTGGAGAAGAATGTCCGGATGTCGGATGGTGGAGTCATCGCCCAAACCGAGTTCTACGGATAGCTCCAGAGTGGTGGCTTGGGCTTGCCACCTCCGGAAGACAACGTGGCTGGTCTACCGTTCGTCTTTGCCGCTAATGAAGCATTTGGGCTGGGTAATCACCTGATGCGGCCGTTCCCGATGAGGACCCTCACCCCGGACCAGAGGGTTTTTAACTACCGGCCAGAGTCAGAAGAGTGGTAGAGAATACTTTCAGCATAATGGCAAGCCGGTTCCGCCCATTCCTGACGCCAATCAACATGGCGGAATATAAACTAAACCATATAATAACTTGCATGCTGCATTATGCACAACATTCTCAGGAGAAATGCTACGGACCATGTGGCCTCAGTTGGGCCTGAGGCTGGATTTCCAGAACAAACAACAACCCTGACGGCGCTTAAAGCTGGCCGTCCTGACTTGCCCCCCCAAAGCGCCCGCGAGGTCCGTCAAAAATATCTGGAATACTTTCCGGGTAAGGGGGTCTTGCCAGCAAATGTTTGATAAACATTTTTAAAATACATTTTTATTTTAAACTGAAATAATATTTCATTTGATTTACTGCTTGTGTTTCTTTTAGCTGTCTCCCAGGTTCTCCAATGGGCTTTTCTTTTTGGGCATTTTCTTCAATAGTGCAAACATAATTTATTTGATACATGAGGTGACAATCTCTTCTTCAGCTAACGATTATGTTGTGGGTCTGCTACACACACACATTGTTTTTGTTGTTAATGTATGTAATGCATTAATGATTAAAAAAAAAAACATCCTTTCAGCATCATGAATTGTTTTGAGTCCTGAAACTGGCCTGATTGGGGCAAATTTTAGAGCACTGTGGGGTTATTTACTAAAGGAAAATCCACTTTGTACTACAAGTGCACTGAAACTGTACTTGTAGTGCCAAGTGGATTTACCTTTAGTAAATAACCCCCCATTGTCACTGTAAACACCAACTTACTCCAAAAACTGGTATTGAGTATTGAAAGAAGAAGCCACACATTGTTGAGTAGAAAACATTTTACTCAAAGCACATTCACATGTGCGTTAGAAAAGGGTTTTTGAACAAACCAACATATTTGTTGTATGTAAACATTTTTATGTTTGAGAGTAGAAATGTTTGGGTTAAACAGGCATGTTTAAAACCATAAAACATGCACAACTCAGGAACTTACAAAGTTCAACTTTGACAAAATGAAGGCAATATCACACATTAGTATGTCTAAACTGTTCTGATCTTGCCTTCATCAGATGGGGTGATGTCATCCCTGTGAAAGCCACATTTTGAAGATGCGCACAAATTGGGAGTCAAAATGGGGATTTTTCTCCTGATCCCATGCCTAATGTCAACATGTACTATCTCCCACCATGGGGGATCAATGGACGTGTTTTGGGGGTGCAACCCCCCTTCCTCTCATCTACTTTAGTTGCGAGGAAGGGGTTGCACCCACAACGCGTACATTAATATCCCGTGATGGCAGATAGCACATGTTGACAGACTGTATGCATCTTCAAAATTTTGCTTTCAAATTACTTTAATTTTTTTTTTAAATAACAAATATAACAAACTCGAATATTTTTGGGGTGTTTTAGATTCTGCCTAAAACATCAATGATGTTTTTGAGTCTTTTTCAACATCATTAATGTCTTCCTTGATCTTCTGTAATTCACTATTGCACACCATTATCTCCTTCTTCAGAGCCTAACAGTCCTGTTGGGCTCTGAAGAAGGTGCTACCTTCGAAACGCGTCAGCCAGCAGCGGTTTGCGTGTCCTCTTCATAGGATCTGGAGACTGCCACCAGTGGACAGATTGTCACAAGTATAAGATCATCTTTAGCGTGGTTTTCATCTACCTTTTGTGAGTAGTAGTTTTTACATGTTTTTTTAACCACTTGAGCCCCGGACCATTATGCTGCCTAAGGACCAGAGGTCTTTTTCCAATTTGGCACTGCGTCGCTTTAACTGCTAATTGCGCGGTCATGCAATGCTGTACCCAAACGAAATTTGCGTCCTTTTCTTCCCACAAATAGAGCTTTCTTTTGATGGTATTTGATCACCTCTGCGGTTTTTATTTTTTGCGCTATAAACGGAAAAAGACCGAAAATTTTGAAAAAAAATGATATTTTCTACTTTTTGTTATAAAAAAAATCCAATAAACTAAATTTTAGTCATACATTTAGGCCAAAATGTATTCGGCCACATGTCTTTGGTAAAAAAAATGTCAATAAGCGTATATTTATTGGTTTGCGCAAAAGTTATAGCGTCTACAAACTAGGGTACATTTTCTGGAATTTACACAGCTTTTAGTTTATGACTGCCTATGTCATTTCTTGAGGTGCTAAAATGGCAGGGCAGTACAAAACCCCCCCAAATGACCCCATTTTGGAAAGTAGACACCCCAAGGAAATTGCTGGGAGGCATGTTGAACCCATTGAATATTTATTTTTTTTGTCCCAAGTGATTGAAAAATGACAAAAAAAAAAAAAAAAAAAAATATTTACAAAAAGTCGTCACTAAATGATATATTGCTCACACAGGCCATGGGCCTATGTGGAATTGCACCCCAAAATACATTTAGCTGCTTCTCCTGAGTATGGGGATACCACATGTGTGGGACTTTTTGGGAGCCTAGCCGCGTACGGGGCCCCGAAAACCAATCACCGCCTTCAGGATTTCTAAGGGTGTAAATTTTTGCTTTCACTCTTCACTGCCTATCACAGTTTCGGAGGCCATGGAATGCCCAGGTGGCACAAAACCCCCCAAAATGACCCCATTTTGGAAAGTAGACACCCCAAGCTATTTGCTGAGAGGCATATTGAGTCCATGGAATATTTTATATTTTGACACAAGTTGCGGGAAAGTGACACTTTTTTTTTTTTTTTTTTTTTTTTTTCATAAAGTTGTCACTAAATGATATATTGCTCACACAGGCCATGGGCATATGTGGAATTGCACCCCAAAATACATTTAGCTGCTTCTCCTGAGTATGGGGATACCACATGTGTGGGACTTTTTGGGAGCCTAGCCGCGTACTGGACCCCAAAAACCAATCACTGCCTTCAGGATTTCTAAGGGTGAAAATTTTTGATTTCACTCTTTACTGCCTATCACAGTTTCGGAGGCCATGGAATGCCCAGGTGGCACAAAACCCCCCCAAATGACCCCATTTTGGAAAGTAGACACCCCAAGCTATTTGCTGAGAGGCATGGTGAGTATTTTGCAGCTCTCATTTGTTTTTGAAAATGAAGAAAGACAAGAAAAAACATTTTTTTTTTTCTTTTTTCAATTTTCAAAACTTTGTGACAAAAAGTGAGGTCTGCAAAATACTCACTATACCTCTCAGCAAATAGCTTGGGGTGTCTACTTTCCAAAATGGGGTCATTTGGGGGGGTTTTGTGCCACCTGGGCATTCCATGGCCTCCGAAACTGTGATAGGCAGTGAAGAGTGAAATCAAAAATTCACGCCCTTAGAAAGCCTGAAGGCGGTGCTTGGTTTTCGGGGTCCCGTACGCGGCTAGGCTCCCAAAAAGTCTCACACATGTGGTATCCCCGTACTCAGGAGAAGCAGCAGAATGTATTTTGGGGTGTAATTTCATATATTTCCATGGCATGTTTGAGCAATATATCATTTAGTGACAACTTTGTGCAAAAAAAAAAAAAAAAAAAAAAATTTGTCTCTTTCCCGCAACTTGTGTTGCAATATAAAATATTCCATGGACTCGACATGCCTCTCAGCAAATAGCTTGGGGTGTCTACTTTCCAAAATGGGGTCATTTGGGGGGGTTTTGAACTGTCCTGGCATTTTATGCACAACATTTAGAAGCTTATGTCACACATCACCCACTCTTCTAACCACTTGAAGACAAAGCCCTTTCTGACACTTATTGTTTACATGAAAAAGTTTTTTTTTTTTTGCAAAAAAATTACTTTGAACCCCCAAACATTATATATTTTTTTAAAGCAAATGCCCTACAGATTAAAATGGTGGGTGTTTCATTTTTTTTTTTCACACAGTAATTGCGCAGCGATTTTTCAAACGCATTTTTTGGGGAAAAAACACACTTTTTTTAATTTTAATGCACTAAAACACGCTATATTGCCCAAATGTTTGATGAAATAAAAAAGATGATCTCAGGCCGAGTACATGGATACCAAACATGACATGCTTTAAAATTGCGCACAAACGTGCAGTGGCAACAAAATAAATACATGTTTAAAAGCCTTCAAAAGCCTTTACAGGTTACCACTTTAGATTTACAGAGGAGGTCTACTGGAAAAATTACTGCACTCGATCTGGCCTTCGCGGTGATACCTCACATGCATGGTGCAATTGCTGTTTACGTTTGACGACAGACCGCCGCTTGCGTTCGCCTTAGCGCGAGAGCAGGGGGCGACAGGGGTGTTTTTTTTTTTTTTTTTTTTTTTTTCTTTATTATTTTTTTGCTTTTTTAATCTTACTTTTAAACTGTTCCTTTCATATTTTTTTTTTTAATCATTTTTATTGTTATCTCGGGGAATGTAAATATCCCCTATGATAGCAATAGGTAGTGACAGGTACTCTTTTTTGAAAAAATTGTGGTCTATTAGACCCTAGATCTCTCCTCTGCCCTCAAAGCAAATGACCACACCAAGATCGGTGTGATAAAATGCTTCCCCAATTTCCCAATGGCGCTATTTACATCCGGCGAAATCTAAGTCATGAAATACTCGTAGCTTCCGGTTTCTTAGGCCATAGAGATGTTTGGAGCCACTCTGGTCTCTGATCAGCTCTATGGTCAGCTGGCTGAATCACCGGCTGCATTCTCAGGTTCCCTGTTGAGACAGGAGAGCCAGAGAAAAACACGGAAGACGGTGGGGGGGGGGGGCATTCCCTCCCACGGCTTGTAAAAGCAGTCTAGAGGCTAATTAGCCGCTAGGATTGCTTTTACATGAAAGCCGACCGCTGGCTGAAAAGAATGATACCAAGATGATACCTAAACCTGCAGGCATCATTCTGGTATAACCACTCAAAGTCGTGAATGGCGTACCTGAAGACAAAAAAATGGTTAACAATGGTTAACAATAAAGCACAGTAAAGTGTAAATAATTACACACCTGAAAAACAAACATGATAAAACATAATAACAATAACAATAACAATCAATAACAATAACAATAACAATAACAATCAATAACAATAACAATAACAATAACAATAACAATCAATAACAATAACAATAACAATAAAACATTGCAGAATAGAATACAGTAAAAAAGAGCAGAACAATAGAGAGAGAGAATAGAGAGAGAGAGAACAATAAAACAACAACTATTTTTTTTTATTTCATATTTTTTTTTTTTTTTTACACTTTTTTTTGTAACTAACTTTTATAACGGTAACCGGTTCCAGGTTCGGGTCTCTCAAAATGCGATGGCATCTTGGGAGACCCTGTGAAAGTGTGCCTAGTCTGTGCAATGCTGTACCCTACGCTAATACTCAACTAGTGAATGGTAGCGTTCAAAACATTCACCAATGCAAAGACCAGGATTGTCAGGACAGGAGGGACAATAATAGCGGGTGTCACGCCTATATCCGCGCTTGCTGCAGACACGACATCTTTTTTGGGGGGTTCGCTGGGTAGGGGTACTCGGGAGGACATAAAAATGCCTCTCATGCAGCCGACTGCATTTGGTTGGGGATGTGAATGGGGGAAGTACGGGCGCTGCAGAAGCGGTGGGTTCCCAATTAGGATTGGCGAATGCAGCAGGAAGGGCACTATGGGCACGACGGGCCTGTGTTTGTCTTTTTGGTGGCAGCGGGACACTACTTGTGCTTGCCACCTCACCAGCTTGAACTGCACTTATGGGACTCGCCACGTCACCACGTGTTACTGTAGTGCTGGTTTGACTACGACCGGGGTGTACTAGGCCGCTGGCGCTTGCCAGTTCACCAAAACGCTACCAAAAAACTGTTAGCGATCGCAGGGATCAGGCCTGACTCTGCGAACGCTGCAGTTATGCGTTTAGTGTTTTGTAAGTGACAGTGATCGATCGATACCGCACTTGGGTGGGCTGGGCTGGGCCGGGCGGAGGGGCAAAACGCAGGTGCTAGCAGGTATCTGGGCTGATCCCGCTAACACTGCGTTTTTGGGAACCCTAAACTGCTGGTGACGCTAGTATAGATCTAATCGGATCAGATATTGATGCGATCAGATACTATACCACTAAGGGAGGTGTACAGTGCGTGCGTGGGTGTTAGCGGTACTGGCGCTAATCTGACGCTGCCTGGGGCTGGTGCTTGCCAGTTCACCAAAACGCTACAAAAAAAACTGTTAGCGATCGCAGGGATCAGGCCTGACTCTGCGAACGCTGCAGTTATGCGTTTAGTGTTTTGTAAGTGACAGTGATCGATCGATACTGCACTTGGGTGGGCTGGGCTGGGCCGGGCGGAGGGGCAAAACGCAGGTGCTAGCAGGTATCTGGGCTGATTCCGCTAACACTGCGTTTTTGGGAACCCTAAACTGCTGGGGACGCTAGTATAGATCTGATCGGATCAGATATTGATCCGTTCAGATACTATACCACTAAGGGAGGTGTACGGTGCGTGCGTGGGTGTTAGCCGTACTGGCGCTACCCTGACGCTGCCTGGGGCTGGTGCTTGCCAGTTCACCAAAATGCTACCAAAAAAACTGTTAGCGATCGCAGGGATCAGGCCTGACTCTGCGAACGCTGCAGTTATGCGTTTAGTGCCTTGTAAGTGACAGTGATCGATCGATACTGCACTTGGGTGGGCTGGGCGGAGGCACAAAACGCAGGTGCTAGCAGGTATCTGGGCTGATCCCGCTAACACTGCGTTTTTGGGAACCCTAAACTGCTGGGGACGCTAGTATAGATCTGATCGGATCAGATATTGATCCGTTCAGATACTATACCACTAAGGGAGGCGCATGCTGCGTGTGTGGGTGTTAGCGGTACTGGCGCTAATTTGACGCTGCCTGGGGCGACGCATATCGCCGCCGGGCGATCGGGGGGCTAAACCTTTATTCGGTAATAAACGGCGGGTTCCCTGACACTATAAAAAATAAACAAACTAACCAGCGTCACCCGTATCGGTTATACGGTGATCAGTGGTGAAAGGGTTAACTAGGGGGCAATCAAGGGGTTAAAACATTTATCAGATAGTATATGGGGGTCCCTGACGCTATAAAACGCTGACGGCGAACCTAAATATTTACCTCACTAACTAGCGTCACCAGCGACACTAATACAGCGATCAGAAAAATGATCGCTTAGTGACACTGGTGACAGGGGGTGATCAAGGGGTTAAAACTTTATTAGGGGGGGTTAGGGGGGTACCCTAGACCTAAAGGGGGGTAATATACACTGTCCCAACACTGTCACTGTCACAAACTGACACTATGCAGTAATCAGAAAAAAAAAAAAAAAAAAAAAAAAAAAAACTGCTGGTGTCAGTTTGTGACAGGGGGGGGGGGGTGATTGGGGGGGGATCGGGGGGCGATCGGGGGGGGGGATCGGGGTGATTTGTGTGCCTGGCATGTTCTACTGTGTGTGTAGTGTTTGGTGCACTCACATACTTGTCGTCTCTCCTCGGGCCGGAACGGAAAATACCGACCCGAGGGGAGATGACATCACTTCCTTTGCTGCTGTTTAGCATACAGCAGCAAAGGAGTGTTTTCATTGGCCGGCGGCGATCGCGAGGGGGGGGCCACGAACGGATGGTCTCCCCCTCATCACCGATCGCCGCTGGACAAACGACGACCGCCTCGGGCACCGGGGGGGGGTCCGATCGGACCCCCCACCCGCGGAAGGCAAATCACGTACATGTACGTGATTTTGCCTGTCCGTGCCACTTTGCCGACGTACATCGGCGTGAGGCGGTCGTCAAGTGGTTAAATAAACTTGTTTAGGGATAATGCACAAGGCCGGTGTGCCCTTCTCCCTTTTGTTTGTTTTTTTTGTTGCCCCAATTTGAGGTCTGACCAGCCTTTCCTCAGTTGATTCTTGGATCGCTATACCCCAAAATTCTTCTGCAGACTTTTTACAACTTTAGCCATGATCTTGTCCTTTCTGACGTTTTGGGTAAGGTCCATGCTTCCCATCATAGTCGGCTCTCTTCAAGATGTCCACCACCTCCACCATCTCTACAAAGGACATATTTGAGGCCTTAAATCTCCTCCGGGATCGGGACGTTTGTAGCTCCGGGCTTTCGTCATCCTCCTTGTTGCTCTCCTCTGCATGCACTTGCTCTTTCTTTGCCATGTGCTTTCCCACTGAGACGAAAAGGAAAGGGCGGGGAATATACTAGAAAGAAGGTCAGGGGCGGGCGGAGTTTCACGCATGCGCAGTGTATATAAAGCGTTACACATGTGCATCGTACGTATGATCTGTGAGAGGAGGACGGAGTAGCGTAAGCGGCGATCGTGATAATGAAGGTACAATTTTAACTTGGGGCATCAGTGGTCTATACTGCTCACAGACTGAGGCCTATATTGGGACAAGATTATGAGAGTTTAGCCTGACATTAGGGTTTGTCTTGTGTTGTGTCTTGCAGATAAAATGGATTGATTCAATGATCACAGCTTCCTCCCCCAATTCATTGAGGGCAGAGAGCTGCCCTGTCTGTGGCAGGTAAAACACCCCTTTTATACTAATAAAATAAAGAGGCAGGCAGCGCAGGATCAATTGATGAAGCCGCAGATCCCTGTGGCAAACATCAACTATTTGAAGGCCAAAATTGGTGGCCTGAGGAGCACATATAATAGGGAGCCCAAGAAGGTCCAGGATTCCATGAGATCAGGAGCAGCAGCGGATGACGTTTATGTACCCAAGCTGTGGTACTACGACAGACTGCGATTTCTGTCAGACCAAACTGAAATCATGCCATCACTCTCAACCCTTCCTTCCACCCCAGCTGAGGCCTCCGACGTCCAACCTGGGCCTTCCACCCAGGAAGAAGATGTGGAGGAGCCCAGCTTGAGTCAGGTATAGCAATGTTTAACATATTTCTCAAGATTGTGTTTGATGAACAATAAACTAAAACTATGTCCCATTTTCATACACAGGAAAGCCTCAGCCAGGAGGAGGCTGTGGAAAGTGGCAACCAGGAGGTGACAGAGGTAAGTGGCAGTCAGGAGGTGGCCGGGCCCAGTAGCCTGACCGAATACCATGTTCCTCCCCTCCGCCTTCCAACAAAAAGGACCAGGAAGGGGAGGAACGTGCAGAAGTCAGCACTTTCTTTGATTCGGGAGGCTACTGCGGCCCTCAGAACCACCCCCAATATTCAATAGGCCTATGCCTGCATGGTAGCCAGCAAACTGCAGGAAATGGAGGTGGGCCAAGGCCTCATTTGTGAGGAAGTGAGCTATCTGGCCCTAAATAAGGGGTTGAGGGGCGAACAAGTAACCCACCTGTGTGAGTTGGACCATCTTCCTCCTCCTCCACGTCCTCCCACAACTCCAACACCACAGCCCGGAAGCGTGCATGGAAGAAAGACGAGTTTGATGGTCTGGGTTCAGTCTGGTCTGACAAAAGACGCAGGCTGTGGTATGACCACAGCCTGGGGACAAATGTTGTCTGCTGCTGCTCCCGATCTCTCGGAGTCCTGGACCGGGTTGCGCTCCCTATTAAATGGACTCCTCAGGCTATCGATTTTGCCTGTCAAATAATTGACCAGTTTATCCAGCGTTGCCTTCCTCTTTATTTTATGACCCTAATAAATGTCTATGTTTATCACACAAATACTTGGCTATGTGTTTTAAAAAAAGACAGTTTGTGAGTAGGCAAGTACATTTCAAAAAGACAAATTGTCAAATTAACAAGGGACACCAACACTAAACAATCTCTTTTGAGGTTAAAAAATACAAAATAATAATGGTGTTGTGGTAACTTGACACACAAAATGAAAAAAAAATATTATGGAAATCGCTAGAGATCTTGATAAAAATTTTTAAAAAAGTAGATCATTATAAAAAAAATATATAAACATTATTCTGGAGATCTGGCAAAAAAAAAAATTATAAAGATTATTCATGAGATCACGAGAAATAATAGTTTGTCAGAACTGTGTGAATATCAGCAGCAAAACAACTTCATTATTCTAACATTATAAAGAAGAAGAAAATGCGCTGCATTAAAAGATTTAAAAATTTGCAGAGTGATGAATGTGCTATCTCCATTACGAACGCTAGTTTTACCAGACCGAGTGCTTCCGTCTCATACTTGATTCAGAGCATACATGGAATTTTGTGCGTCGGAATTGTCTACACACGCTCGGAATTTACGACAACGGATTTTGTCGGATTTTGTTGTCGGAAAATTTGAGATCCAGCTCAGAAATTCCGACGACAAATGTCCGATGGACCCTACACACGTTTTTTTTAAAATAAAAAACGTCCAAAAAACCTTCAGTAAGGAATTGTGCTTTCTGTCGCTCCGGATAAACCAGCAGCCACTGAAGCATTTTTTCCAATTTCACTGGCGTGAAAGCTTTTTTGAACCTGTTCTCTATGGAATAATTGTGTAGTTTGTAACTTTCAAAAACACTTAGAGATAGGATGGGCCCCTGCACAAAACGCACATTCATGACGATATTTGCATGCATTCAACCAACGGCACTGCCCATCATTGAAAGCAAAACAAACACCTTTCTTATATGTTGCACCCACCACTGCGTTATTTGTGACAGTCTGTGATTTATAAAAAGTTGGTCTCTGAGGTAAAAACAAATTTAACCACAGCCCAACATCTTTAGTACCCTACTTCAAAGCTGGTTCAACAGACAACTTATGGCGGAATGCTTCATCATATGAAAACCAGACTGTGCCTCCGAAACATCTATAGGCTTCCAAAACGACATCTACATGTTCAAAAAGTTGCAAACCTTTGTGCGGAAATTTTTCGCACAAAATGCTAGCATAAATCGCAAAGGCCTGTAACCAATTAAATATAGATTTATTCACAGGTCTTCTCCTATCGTCCTCTGATTTGTCATCCTTCTTGTCTGTCCCAAGAAGAAATTCCTTGGACGTCGGCAACAAAGATAACAAATCAACGAATTCCCCTCGGCAAATTTTTTCTTTAATCGTCAAAGAAAGATGGAAACCTAATGGCGACAATATGCATGGGATAACCTCTTTACAATTATTATCACCAATTGTAATAGAATTACTATTGGCCATCGAGGTTTCCCCATGCTTATTTAACCTATTTTGTGGAACAAAATTGGCAGAAACTTCTTTATCTGACACTGATGACGACCAAACACTGGCCGATTACATTATTCGATGGAACAATGTGTGAAGATGCCCCATCAGGTATTTTACAAAATTACATAAATTCCTGTAATGTAGAAGAAATATTATCTAATTTAGCCCATAAAACAGACTCGCCAGGTGCGCGCGAAGCAGCCTGTTGTGAAACAACATTCACAGGCTGAGATGAGGCACACTGTACTGGGATTTGTGCGCTCAGAATACCAGCATCCTGCTGCACGTCCTCCTCCACAGCTGTGCCAGTATCATACTCTTGCATGACTAACGCAGAGCCTACAGCTTCTTCTGTTGCTACTTGTTGCCATGATGATGTATCGTGTCGCAGGCTTGAGTGACATTCACTACTGCCTCCCCGACCTTCAAAACCAGCTCTGCCTCTTCTCTTTGCCTTCCTCCCTGAAGCCGACCGTCCCTTCTCTGATGCAGCCTCTTTAAAAGGTGAGGTAATGTATTTTCTGTTCGCTGAGCGCCGCCTATTCAAAGCCAGGTGACCTCGCGCTCCTCCTTCTTCAATGACGTCTGCCTGAACCGGATCTGATACACCGCTAATACCGGCTTCATTCTGCTGCAGGCAGCCACGCGATGTCTCGAGTTCATCTTCTCCTGCTGCTGACCCTTCTCCGCTCACACCGGCAGTTTCGGATTCTGCCGCTGGGCTGTTCAGGGGGGACACAAGGCATTGTCTCAGCCACTCTTCGCCACCTGCTAATTCCACTCGTTCTAGCAGCTGATGGATGAGGGTCTTCAGGTCGCCAGAGGTGTGTATTATAGCTCAGATGCTGAGCTCCTCCATATCCTCTGGCGATTGGCAAAAATTCTCCTCAGCTCTTCCTTTTTAAATAGGGGCTCATTCAGCCTGTAGAAGCTTCCAAAGGGGGAGCTGACCTTTTCCCACCTATCACAACTGACTCTTCCCAAGCTTCCAGAAGGTTCTTAACATGTGACCTCTCCTGACCTATCATAGGCCACCCATTGATTTTAAAATCAATGGGGAACCTTGAAACTTCCCAACCACCATGATCCCATTAGGGAAGGGGAGCCTTAAGACAGGCATACCCCTTCTTTTCCCATTCCATGCACAAAGGGAAAAACCTTCTTCTTTTTTTTTAACAATCAGGATTGCTTTATTGAAGGATAAAATAATAATAGAACATACAGAAAGTAAAAACTGAAACCACCAACTTGACATGGCAGTACAGTAGAAACAGATTGTGCATCTAAAGCAGTTATCAATAAAGTAAAGTAAAAGAAAATGATGTAAAATAAAATAAGGGGGAACAAAAAATTACCGTTCAGCAATTTTAATAAGGAAGGAGATACGCTTCCAAACAATCCCACAGTATCTTCCATGGCATATACATCTAGGGGGGGGGGGGGGACTACACTCCCCCCCTAGATATGGTAACCGACCAGGTCCAATTTAGTGTTAATCAGATCAAAGATTGCTGCCCAAAAGGTCTGTATCTTAGGGCACTTGCAAAGCATATGAAAAAAGGTACCCAACCATTGACAACGTGGACAATGAGGGTCTCTATCTGGGTATATTTTGTAGAGTCTTACTGGTGTATAGTAAATACGGTGTAGTAGTTTCTGTTTGTATTAGCTTGTTTCTCCATGAGACTACCAGCTTGGGGCATTGCTCAAGACAGTCCTCCCTGTCTAGGGGGGGAATGTCTGCTTTCTAGAGATCCCTCAATTTCTCATTTTTGGGGGAGTCATGTCCCATAAAGTGTAGAGAGCGTTTTTTGCAGACCCTCTTGCGAGAGGACTGCTTCTACAGGGTCTAGCTGGAGTAGAGTAGATGGTAGGGTCAGAAATGCGCGACAATATGAATTCATGAACGCATCCCATCTTGTGTTAGAGGTCAGAGAGCGCCAAATGAAAAGTCCTTAGGATTTTATTGCTCAAATGGATACAGCAAGCAGGGCAAAAAGACAGATTTGGCCTCAAGGTACTCCAGCACAGACTGATCTGCATGTAGAGGATGTTATAAACAGCAGTCAGTGCTGGTGTTCGCCATAGAAGTAGCAAGCTTGAAACCAGCACTGACTGTTTATAACATCCTCTACATGCAGATCAGTCTGGTTTGAAGTCCATTTAACATTCTGCCATTTTACCCAGCCCTGATGAAGGGGGATTGTGTGACCCCCAAAATGTGTTGGCTGTCCTTTTGCCCTGCTTGTAACCAGTTGAGCAATAAAGACTTTGTACTAAGAATGTTTCATTTTAATTTAGTGTTTGTTAACCCAAATGTGCAAAGCTGTGCCAGCCCCTTTATTATAGGCAGGCATAGCACACTGTATAAGTCTTATAAAAATGAGCCATGTAAATATCTTTTTAGGGCAATCTTCAGGCCGGTCACGTGACTCGCAGACCCTGTACAGCTCCGATACATGGCTTCTGCAGGAGGGGACGAGATCTCCCTCTGACGTCTGCCGGGGAGGTCAAATGGCCGCTCAGACCCTCCCGCAGTAGCCATGGTGACTCTGCAGCCGCGAGTCACATGACTGGCCTGAAGATCGCTCTAAAACTGTATTTACATGCCTCGTTTTTATAAAATACTTGTACAGTGTGCTATGCCTGCCTATAATAGAGGGGCTGGCAGTGAACATTTGTAAAAGTTTATTTCTAGTAATAGCGGCGGGGATGGGGGGGCAGACACACAAAACACAGAGCTGGCAGGAAGGAGGGGGTGAGAGAGGAGAGCAGAGAGGACAGCTACAGATGACGGGAGGGACGTACGCTGACCACAGTGATCAGGGCTCAGCAGCCCTGATTATCTTGGTCAGTGCACAGAGGGGAACACAGGAAGTGGCAGGATCAGCCAGGTTTAATACAGTTTAGAAGGGAGCAGATTACATCACAGGGGGGGTTATAAACACTTTAAGCTTGGATTTCTCAACTTGGGAATCCCCCAGGAGAGGACTTTCACCCATCTTTGTGGTGAGCTGCCAAATTAAGGCCAATTGGACTCAAGTAATGACTCTTTTCTCATTTTTATAACCTGTGAAAATCTGTGTCCAATGCCCCTCTGCCACTATGGTACAGGATGGTCTAATAGTGTGGGAAATCATTTTCTTTGCACATGTTGGCATCATTCCAATACTCCAGTCTACTTGAGAATTCTTGGCGACAATGCGTATGAAATATGTATCTAATAAAATGGCTAGTGTGTGTGTGTATGTATGTATATATGTGTGTGTATGTGTGTGTGTGTGTGTGTGTGTATATATATATATATATATATATATATATATATATATATATATATATATATATATATATATATATATATATATATATATATATATATATATATATATATATATATATATATATATATATATATATATATATAAAAGTAGTGCAGGAACTACTTTTGCAAATCGGTGTGGCATCGCAAAGTCGGCGTTGCACTGATTGGAACGGTGACATTGCCAGGAATAGGTTGTGACTTCAAAAGGGCCACAAAAGATCTATCTATCTATCTATCTCTCACATCTACACCTTTCACATTTCTGTAACTATTTTATTAGATCTATTTATGTGACAACACTGAAGAAATTACACTTTGTTACAATGTACAGTTGTGCTCATAAGTTTACGTACCCTGGCGGAATTTGATTTCTTGGCCATTTTTCAGAGAATATGAATGATAACACAAAAACATTTCTTTCACTCATGATGGTTAGTGTTTGGCTGAAGCCATTTATTATCATTCAACTGTGTTTACTCTTTTTAAATCATAATGACAACAGAAACTACTCAAATGTCCCTGATCAAAAGTTTACATACCCTGGTGATTTTGGCCTGATAACATGCACACACGTTGACATAAAGGGGTTTGAATGGCTATTAAAGGTAACCATCCTCACCTGTGATCTGTTTGCTTGTAATAAGTGTATGTAAAAGGTCAATGAGTTTCTGGACTCTTGACAGACCCTTGAATCTTTCATCCAGTGCTGCACTGACGTTTCTGGATTCTGAGTCATGGGGAAAGCAAAAGAATTGTCAAAGAATCTGTGGGAAAAGGTAGTTGAACTGTAAAAAACAGGAAAGAGATATAAAAAGATATCCAATGAATTGAGAATGCCAATCAGCAGTGTTCAAACTCTAATCAAGAAGTGGAAAATGAGGGGTTCTGTTGAAACCAAACCACAGTCGGGTATAACAACTAAAATTTCAGCCACAACTGCCAGGAAAATTGTTCGGCATGCAAAGAAAAACCCACAAATAACTTCATGTGAAATACAGGACTCTCTGAAAACATGTGGTGTGGCTGTTTCAAGATGCACAAGGAGAAACTTGAAGAAAGATGGGCTGCATGGTTGAGTCACCAGAAGAAAGCCATTAGTACGCAAGTGCCACAAAGTATCCCGCTTACAATACACCAAACAGCACAGAGACAATCCTCAAACCTTCTGGCACAAGTCATTTGGAGTGATGAGACCAAAATTGAGCTTTTTGGCCACAACCATAAACGCTACATTTGGAGAGGAGCCAACAAGGCCTATGATAAAAGGTATGGAGGTGGATCGCTGATGTTTTGGTGTGTGTGTGTGAGCTACAAAGGCACAGGAAATTTGGTCAAAGTCGTTGGCAAGATGAATGCATTATGTTATCAAAAAATACTGGAGGAACATTTGCGTTCATCAGCTAGGAAGCAGCGCATGGGACGTACTTGGACAATAAAGTGAAGGTTCTGGAGTGGCCATCTCAGTCTCCTGACCTCAATATCATTGAGCCACTCTGGGGAGATCTCAAACGTGCAGTTCATGCAAGACAGCCCAAGAACTGGAGGCTTTTTGCCAAGAGGAATAGGCAGCTTTACCATCAGCTTTACCATCTGAGAAGATAAAGAGCCTCATCCTCAAATACCACAAAAAATACTTCAAGCTGTCATTGATGTTAAAGGGGACAATACAGGGTATTAAGAACTGGGGTATGTAAACTTTTGATCAGGGTCATTTGGGTAGTTTCTGTTGTGATTATGATTTAAAAAGAGTAAGCGCAGTTGATTAATAATAAATGGCTTCAGCCAAACACTAACCATGAGTAAAAATAGATTTTGAGTTATCAATAATATTCTCTAACAAATGGCCAAGAAATCATAAATTCTGCCAGGGTATATAAACTTATGAGCACAACTGTAAAGTAGAGAGTGTACAGCTTGTGTAACAGTGTAAATTTGCTGTCCCCTCAAAATAACTCAACACACAGCCATTAATGTCTAAACCGCTGGCAACAAAAATGAGTATACCCCTAAGTGAAAATGTCCAAATTGGGCCCAAAGTGTCAATATTTTGTGTGGCCACCATTATTTTCCAGCACTGCCTTAACCCTTGGGCATGGAGTTCACCAGAGCTTCACAGGTTGCCACTGGAGTCCTCCCCCACTCCTCCATGACAGAGCTGGTAGATGTTAGGTCTGGAGACATGCTTGGCTAGTCCATCGCCTTTTACCCTCAGCTTCTTAAGCAAGGCAGTGGTCGTCTTGGAGGTGTGTTTGGGGTCGTTATCATGTTGGAATACTGCCCTGCAGCCCAGTCTCTGAAGGAAGGGGATCATCTGCTTCAGTATGTCATAGTACATATTGGGATTTATGGTTCCCTCAGTGAAGTTTAGCTCAGTGCCAGCAGCACTCATGCAGCCCCAGACCATGACACTCCCACCACCATGCTTGACTGTAGGCAAGACACACTTGTCTTTGTACTCCTCACCTGGTTGCTGCGACACACGCTTGACACCATCTGAACCAAATAAGTTTATTTTGGTCTCATCCGACCACAGGACGTGGTTCCAGTAATCTATGTCCTTGGTCTGCTTGTCTTCAGCAAACTGTTTGCGGGCTTTCTTGTGCATCACCTTTTTTACAAGAGGCTTCCTTCTGGGACGACAGCCATGCAGACGAATTTGATGCAGTGTTCTGCATATGGTCTGAGCACTGACAGGCTGACAACCTCCCCACCCCCCATCCCTTCAACCTCTGCAACAATGCTGGCAGCACTTGTATGTCTATTTCCAAAAGACAACCTCTGGATATGACGCTGAGCATGTGAACTCAAATTCTTTGGTCGACCATGGTAAGGCCTGTTCTGAGTGGAACCTGTCCTGTTAAGCTGCTGTATGATCTTGGCCACCGTGCTGCAGCTCAGTTTCAGGGTCTTGGCAATCTTCTTCTAGCCTAGGCCATCTTTATGCAGAGCAGCAAGTCTTTTTTTCAGATTCTCAGAGAGTTCTTTGCCGTGAGGTGCCATGTTGAACTTCCAGTCACCAGTATGAGAGAGTGAGAGCGATAACACCAAATTTAACACACCTGCTCCCCATTCACACATGAGACCTTGAAACACTAACGAGTCACATGACACCGAGGAGGGAAAATGGCTAATTGGGCCTAATTTGGACATTTTCACTTAGGGATGTACTCACTTTTGTTGCCAGTGGTTTAGACATTAATGGCTGCGTGTTAAGTTATTTTGAGAGGACAGAAAATTTACACTGTTATACAAGCTGTACACTCACTACTTTACATTGTAGGAAAGTGTCACTTCTTCAGTGTTGTCACATGAAAAGATATAATATATTTACAAAAATGAGACACTGGCTGTGTGTATATGTATATATATGTATATGTGTGTATAATCTATGTTCTTCTTCCTTTACTACAGATACAGAATTTTGTCTGTGCTGTTCCAGCGGTGCCTGCGTAAACTCCTTATATTGCTTACCTTGCCAGTCTGGATATTACCAGCCACACAGTGGTCAAGCTGATTGCCTGCCATGCCCACAGGGCTTTTATACCAAGTAAGTCATAAAAACAATTTACATTTTGCTTTTACAGATCATTTTCACATTAGCCCGCAGCCCAAAACGCTGCTGCAGCACAGAGAGGGGGCAGCATGGTATGCATTTTATCGCATCACACAGCTTCCTTTTTTTTTTTTTTGTTGACCAAACTTTATATGAAGTGTACAAAGTGACACCTCATTCATGTCACTGCACAGCAGAGGGGAGCAGTGCAGGGCACAGCACTTGGAGTGCAGTGCAGGGCCATCCAGAGCAGTGGGATATTATGCAAACATGTTGCATAATATCGCAGAGTTCTATGCCATTGGAAACCATATAACCTACTTTTCATGCGTTTTTGTTGCAGAAAAACAAAAGCACTGGGCTGCATCTGGTGTGAACTGGCCCTAAAAGTGACTCCAGGTCCAGATTATGTACACTAAACGTATTTACATATTCTAAACAATCAGTGAAAGCCTCTGTAGCTATAGGCATTGTGGAGAAATTCATCTTCAAAGTTCAAAACAGAGGCACAGAAATCACAGCCCTTTTCTTATACATTAGAATCATGGCAGCCCACTAATGTAAATATAGAGTAGATACTTCTAGGCAGTTAGAGCTGTCTGAAACAATTGTAGAGTCCTAGTTGTGCGATTGAGATATATCAATATATCTCTATATATATCAATTATAATTATTTTTTTATTCAGATTTCATGTAACTATAGTGGTCAGTGATGGATTGTTTTAAATATCTTGCTTGTTTAAGAAATTTTGCAGGTGGTGAAATTGGTACCTTTGCCAGAAAATCAGTTTCACCAAAATCAAAAGTCTAAAACCGTTAATAAAGATCTATAGAATGCTTAAAGCGGAGGTCCGCTGAAAAAAAAATATTAAAAGCCAGCAGCTACAAATACTGCAACTGTTGACTTTTAATATATAAACACTTACTTGTCCAGGGAGCCCGCGATGTCGGCAGCCGAAGCCGATCCATCCTTCGCCTCTCAGCTGCTGCCGCCGCCATCCTCGGTAACAGAATAGGGAAGTGAAGCCGTGCGGCTTCACTTCCTGGTTCCCTACTGCGCATGCGCGAGTCGCACTGCGTGTCCTCTCTGGTCCCTGCTGGGTTCTGTGTCTCACAGAATACAGCGGGGGAGGATGGGGAAGGCGCAGGAAGTGGCGTAGGTCACCGCAAGCGCCGCGGTGATCTATGCCAGGAAGTGTGAGCAAATACCTGTATTAGACAGGTATCTGCGCCCTCTTCCCCCCTGAAAGGTGCCAAATGTGACACCGGAGGGGGGGAGGAATCCAAAAAGTGGATATTCCATTTTTGGGTGGAACTCCACTTTAAGTAACAAGTTCAGATGTCAGTATTTTTCACGCTGGCTTCTGGGTATCCCATAACAGGAACAGGACCTGTGTTCCATCAGATTAGGCGACTTTCGTTACAAAATATGACGGGTCGCCTACTCTGCCGGGACACCTGCATTTAACTTTAACAGTTTATAGAAAGTATTATAGATGTAACAATTGCAAATTGTGACATGTACAGGCCATATGTATGAACCCCACATATCTACTCCTCTTATAACAGGCTCATTATGTCTATGTGATACAATAAATATGGAAGTAATATTATTGTTTTGCTATTTGTCCTGTAGCTCTTCAAAAAGTGAGGTTTGCCAGTCATGTCAGCCAGGATCTTTTTCTAATGCAAGCGCATCCGTGTTGTGTACACCGTGTGAAAAAGGTATGGTCATGTATTTATATGATAGTACGCTATAGCAGAACCGGGACTTTTATTCTCAGAGAATAGGTGCAGGAACTTCCCCTTTCTGAGTCCCCCCCCCCCCCGATTTCATCCCCTCCCCACCTCCCAGTACTGATACCCAAGTTTCATTTGCTAAATAATTTGTATGGAATTTGTTCTTGTCTAATAACAAAAAAAGCAGTAAAAATAGATGCACTGGAGCCAGCAACAATAGACCCCACCACAGTAATAATAGATACTCCCAAGCAACAATAGATTCTCCTCCCACCAATAATAGACCCCACCCCAACAACAATAGGTCCTCCCAGGCAACAAAAATTCAGCTCCCAGCAATAATAGACCCCATCCCAGCAACAATAGATCCCTCACCCAACAATAGACTCCCCCAGCAACAATGGTCCCCACACCAGTAACAATAGTTCCCCCCAGCAACAATAGACCCCACCCCAGCAACAATAGTTCTCCACACAACAATAGACCCCCCACACAGAAACAATGGACCATCCACAACAAAATACCACCCTCAGCAACAAAAGATCCACCCTAGCAACATTAGACCTCGCCCCCCCAGCAGCATTAACAGATCTCCCAGCGGTCAGCATTAATAGACCCTCCAGCAGCCAGCAACAATAGACCTCTTCTTCAACAGTAGATCCCTATAAGCACTATAAGACACCCCCCCAGCAACAACAGATCCCCCACAAGCAATAATAAACCCTCACACAAATACAGATCCCTACCAGTGACCATAAATCCCCCAGCAGACAGCATCAATAGACCCTCCAGCACATCCCTTGCTATTACATACATTTGGTGCTGGAGGTGCCGGAACTGCGTTCCCCCGCGTTCCTGCTGAAAAAAAGCCCTGAGCAGAACCTACGGGGTTAAAGCCCAGCTCTGGCAGTGCAAAAAAATATTAAGTGTCAAGGGGCTATAGCAAGTTCATGGCTGCTGCTGCTGCTGCAAGCTTAGTATTAATTTTTATTTTTTTTTTTTAAAGCCGGTGATCAGCTTTCAGGTAAAAGGGATTCTGGTGGCACTAGCTAGAGCTAACCAATCACTTTTAAGGGGCTCTGAAGGTGTAGTCCACTACTGGCTCTTGCAGTTTCCCAGGCTCCCATTCCTTCACGGATCTCAGGGCTGTGGTAAAATGCTGTAACATTGAGAGCTGGAGAAGACTAATGAACCCAGCAGAAGATATTCAAGCACAATCTGTGCTTGATTAGCTGCAGTGGAGGGCAAGGGAGACATTGAGGGTGTAATGCGCCCCTGATGTCTCCATAAAGCGTACCTGTATTCTGCCCAAGCTGTCACACAGGGGGGCTGGTTAGTTCTCTTGTGATGGCAATAAAGTTACAAATAGAACAGAAGGGGAAAAAATAAATATTTATAAAAAAATGTATGTACTCCCATTCAATGCAAATGTGCAGGACATGCACACTTGTGGAAAATATCACACATTTGAGGACTTGCCACAAATGTCAGAGTGAGAGCAGTAGTTATGGGGCCAGAATTCATGGTTAACTACTAAACCTATAACCTGTAAAGGCTTTTAAAACCATTAGAACATTTGGGGTACTGTAGTTTTTTGCAATTTCACAGGCATGTACAATGTTAAGACTTCTTTCTCCTTTTGCCTTTTTCCTTTTTCCTTTTCCCTTTTCCACTTTTCCCTTTTCCCTTTTCCCTTTTCTCCTTTCTCCCTTTTCCCTTTCTCCCTTTCTCCCTTTCTCCCTTTCTCCCTTTCTCCCTTTTCTCCCTTTCTCCCTTTTTCCCCTTTCTCCCTTTTTCCCCTTTCTCCCCTTTCTCCCCTTTCTCCCTTTTTTCCTTTTTCCTTTCTCCCTTTTTCCTTTCTCCCTTTTCCCTTTTTCCTTTCTCCCTTTTTTCCTTTCTCCCTTTTTCCTTTTTCCTTTCTCCCTTTTTTCCTTTCTCCCTTTTTTCCTTTCTCCCTTTTTCCTTTCTCCCTTTTCCCTTTCTCCCTTTTCCCCTTTTCCCCTTTTCCCCTTTTTCCCTTTTTCCCTTTTTCCCTTTCTCCTTTCTCCCTTTTCCCTTTTTCCCCTTTTTCCCCTTTTTCCCCTTTTTCCCCTTTTTCCCCTTTTTCCCCTTTTTCCCCTTTCTCCCTTTTTCCCCTTTCTCCCTTTCTCCCCTTTCTCCCTTTTTCCCCTTTCTCCCTTTCTCCCTTTTCCTTTTTCCTTTCTCCTTTTTTTCCTTTCTCCCTTTTTCCTTTCTCCCTTTTTCCTTTCTCCCTTTTTCCTTTCTCCCTTTTTCCTTTCTCCCTTTTTCCTTTCTCCCTTTTTCCTTTCTCCCTTTTTCCTTTCTCCCTTTTTCCTTTCTCCCTTTCTCCTTTCTCCCTTTCTCCTTTCTCCCTTTCTCCCTTTTTCCTTTCTCCTTTCTCCCTTTTCCCTTTTCCCTTTCTCATTTCTCCTTTTTCCTTCCTTCTTCTTTCTTCTTCTTTCTTCTTTTTTTTTTCTTTTTGTCTTTTTTCTTAACCGCTTGGCATATATAGTGTGACATAAAAAAAAATTGAAACTGCCACTGTTTTATTCTCCAGGGTCTTTGCTTTCAGAAAATATAGTTGTTTGGGGGTTTAAAGGAATTTCTAGCAATAAGTGCAACATTTTAACATGTATGCAAAAAAAAATAAAAAAAAATTGATTGCCCCAGTTCATTTAGAGTGTCCAGATTAAAGAGAAGCCAAATTGATGTATCTGATTTGAGCCCTCTGTTGCTCTGCAGAGTTATTTCCAGAATTCTTACATTTTTGCTACTAGAGGTTTTATAAGGATCCTGGGAAAATGCAGGCCCCCTCATTTGGAAAAGGAGGATTATTTTTTTCTTGAGTGGATGACGTGGAATCATTTGACAGATTGAGCAACACCAGAACAAAGCACAAATGTTTTCATGCGGTCTGTGTTGCTATCCACCGTGTAATGTTTTCCTAGAGTGCAGTAAAGCAGCAATGTGTTCATAAAGTAGACCCGGCAGAACCAGTATTTTAACCACTTCAGCCCTGGAAGAATTTGACCCCTTCCTGACCAGAGCACTTCTTGCGATTCGGCACTGCGTCGCTTTAACTGATAATTGCGCGGCCCTGCGACGTTGTACCCAAACAAAATTGACGTCCTTTTTTTTTCCCACAAATAGAGTTTTCTTTTCGTGGTATTTGATCACCTCTGCGGTTTTTATTTTTTTCGCTATAAACAAAAAAAAGCGACAATTTTGAAAAAAAAAAGAATAATTTGTACTTTTTGCTATAATAAATATCCCTCAAAAATATATAAAAAAACCTAATTTTTTCCTCAGTTTAGGCCGATATATATTCTTCTACATATTTTTGTTAAAAAAAATTGCAATAAGCGTATATTGATTGGTTTGCGCAAAAGTTATAGCGTCTACAAAATAGAGGATAGTTTTATGGAAGAGGTTAAACACTAGGGGGCGATCAAGGGGTTAAGTGTGTCCTAGGGAGTGATTCTAACTGTAGGGGGGATGGGCTACCTAGGACATGACAGCGATCACTGCTCCCGATGACAGTAGATCTCTGTCATGACACAAGGGAGAATGGGGAAATGCCTTGTTTACATAGGCATCTCCCTGTTCTACCTCTCCACACTGCAATGGCGGGCCACGTCGAGTTCCCGGGACCCGCTGGCACGCCCCCGCGATGGGCGCGTGCCCAAAAGGCGTAAAATTTAAAGGGCTGTACCTGTACGCCCATTTGCCTGCCTGTGCCATTCTGCTGACATATATGTGTGTGCGGTGGTCGGCAAGTGGTTAATTGCTAGTCAAGTCCATCTAAATTTCTGTATATATGATTTTTTTGTTAACACTGCACTGTACTTACCCAGCCAGCCAGTACTAAATTATACCACAATTCCAACCACAAAAAAAAATAAAAAAAAAAATTCATGTGATCCCAGCATAGGAAAAAAATGATTCAGTCTCAAGGAGTGTTAGAGGACATGGGGACACACAATGAGATTGGAGAAGAATCGGTTTAACCTTAAACTGAGTAGGGTTTTTTTTCACAGTCAGGGCAATAAGGATGTGGAACTCTCTTCCACAATCAGTGGTGGCAGCGGGGAGTATGGATATTTTTAAAAAGACTCTTGGATCCCTGACAAGGGTTCTCAGGCTGGAGGTGTGGAGTTCTGGGGAGGACTTTTATAAATATTGCCTGATCTAACCATAGATGGCCATATCAGCTGAACATTCTCTCATTTCCGTATATACTTTTTTAGCAGCAGACCTGCCTTTTTGGTAGTTTTGGCCTATTGGCAATATGTTGCCACAGCTCATCTTCTCCAGCATCAGCCACTTCCTCCAATGTCTCTCTGTATCCAGTATGTTATATTAGCCTGGTTCCTGCACCTCTCCCCCCATTCATACTATGTGAATAATAGGCATATCCAAAACCCAAACAGCTATTTTTAAGGCTTGTTTGTTCTTATAGGGTTGGAACTGTTAAACACACCCATTAACGTTATGGTGAGGTAGGCCGCAGTTCCCTAATTATGCCACGATGTAACCAGAGTTTTGTTTCTTCCTAAAGGTTTCTTTTCATCAATTCAGAATGCCACTCAATGCCAGCCATGTACACCAGGGTCATTTTGCAAGTAAGTTAATTTTTTATTTCCTATTCTATGTTGGACTATAACTTTTTAAACAGCTCCTTCCATCCTGCTTGGGCTTTAGTCCAAGGTTACTAAAGCTGTATTAAGAGTATGCATAGTGCTGTTTCCAATTTGGCAAGCTTTCCTTAATCTAAATTCTGTGTAACCCACTCTATCTGGATTTCAGATAGTTGCTTGCATGTAGGATGGGTGACTCGTTCTCCTGATGCTTGGACTCTGTAAATTTCTCTCTGTGCCTATTTCACAATGTGACTTTGAACCTAATTACTGGCTTCTATATAGACATGAAAAAATGGTGGGGACACTAGAGAGAAGAAAAGAAAATTGCTGCTCACCCCTTAAAAATTGGGGAAATTCTTTCTTTTTTGTTCTATATAGACATGTTACAGTCTGACTGTGCAATCTGCAATAGCTTTACTAATAACTACACTACCTGTCAAAAGTTTTAGAACACCCCAATTTTTTCAGTTTTTATTGAAATTTTTGCAGTTTAATGTCCCCATGTACTCTGAAAATAAAGCATAGAACAAATGGACATAAAAAAGAAATCACAGAATCATTTTCTTTAACAACGTAACCTAAATTTTTAACTCCTCAAAGTAGCCACCTTTTGCAGATATATCAGCAGAACACACCTGGGGCATTCTTTCTACGACAAAAATCAAATATTGTTCTAAATGTTCTGCCCAACACTGTTGCAGATGTTCCCACAAATGTGTTTCCACTTGTAGGTTACATTGCTTTCACCCTTCTGTCCAGATCATTCCAAACCAGCTTGATTGGGTATAAGTGTGAAGCCTGTGCTGGCCATTCCATAATTTAAACCCTACAGTCTTGTTCTTTTCTTCTAAGGTAGTTCTGACACAGCCTGGAGGTATGATTTGGGTCATTATCTTGCAGAATGAACCCCTGACCGACTAGACGTATTTTAGAGGGTATTGCATGGTGCTGCAAAACGCTGTGGTAGTTGTTTTTGTTCAGGATGCCACTCACTCTGTGCAAGGATCCAGCAGAAGAGCCCCAGACCATCACGTTTCCTCCTCCACGTTTGACATTTGGTGTCACACACTGAGGAACCATCCTTTCACCTACTCAGCAGCATACAAACACCCTGCGTAATGGACTGAAGATCTAAAATTTTTGATTCATAGGTTCAGAAGACCTTCTTCCAGTCTTCAGTAGTCCACTGACAGTGCTTCAGGGCCTAGGCAAGCCTCTTCTTTTTTTGCCATCTTAGCAATGGTTTTCTTATAGCTGCAGCTCGAAGTCTTCTCTTCACAGTTGAAATGGAGTGTTAGGCAGTGATTCTGTTGTGGCTTTTGGTTTGCCAGACCTCCTGTCAGTTTCCTCCAGTATCCAAGTGCCTTTTGATGGTGTAGGAAACTGTACTCACTGCCACCTTGGCTTTCTTTTCAATTTCTTTAAAAGAAAGACTCTAAAGGAAAGAGTTATAATGGTCTTCCTTTGTTAATTCCCTTTTTCTTGCCATTTTGAGGGCAATATACTACTTCCTGCAGTACAACACTGTCAAAATATTGCTTAAAGGAGAAGTCCAGCCTGAGCTTGTTTTGCTGGACTTCTCCTATGGGTCACAGGAGTGCAATACGTTTTGCACTCCTGTGACCCATTTTCAGCAGAAGTCCACTCTCTGCTGACGTCACCAAGATCAGTCCTGGCACCGCGTCATCCCGACTCTGGAAGTCTGGATCTGGCAGGTGCCTGGACTGATAGCCGTCTAAGCGAGCCGCTTCTTCATCAGTTTAGACCAATATATATATTCTTCTACATATTTTTGGTAAAAAAATCGCAATAAGCGTATATTGATTGGTTTGCGCAAAAGTTAAAACGTCTTCAAAATAGGGGATAGATTTATGGCATTTTTATTGTTGTAGCAGTGCCCCCGTGGGGTCGCTGCTTGTTTTAGTTCCACAAATCACCCTACTTGGCCAGACATTCATTTCAGACACACTTTGCCAATCAATGAACAGTCTTTAGCAAGTTTTTTTTGTTGTTGTTTTATTTAGGGGATTAAACTTGGATGGGGAAAGGGGCATGGGATGCCCAGATGATGAATCTTGCTTGATTAAATGAAAATGGTTGGATCTAAATTGATGGTCTCCCATACTTCACACTCCTCCAGCACACTACTTTGCTTTCTACTGTACAATCTTAGATTCCTGTCACAGTTAGTACATGGTTAGGCCTCACTCTGAATAAGTCCTAACATTTTGCTAATAGCCATTTGCAGGCAGGGGTCTGCAGTCCCCTTAGTTGTAGCAACCAATTTAGATGAAAAAGGATAGTGTGCTAACAGATACTTGGTGGACTACTGATCCCAGAAAGTCCGGTGCAAATCCTGCCAACCCTCCTGGCTGCAGCAACTTGACTCCAACAACACCACAGTCTCTTCCTCTGGCTTCGCATCATGTCTAACACAGAGCTTCTCACTGTGCTTCTCACTCACCGACCCCGGCATGGATCCCTCCTAAATGACTTGCCCAGCAGTGCTCCCCACTGTCCTCTTCCTGCTCCTATTCCAGGAAACCTATCAATGACCATAAAGAGAGAGGCTCCAGACCCGAGTTCACCAACCTCCCCCCCCCCCGAGAGATGAAGCACATGTCAATCACCTGCTGCTACACTAAACCACTCCCCAGCCCCAGATCAAAAACAAACAGGCCTAGCTCACAGCTAGGCCTGCCTAAATTTACCTGCACTGGCAGTAGAAACAAAACACTACTCTAGCAACCGTAGCACCCCCCACCAGAATACAGCTGGTCCCCAGCTGAGGAAAAGAAAATAGAAAAATTACTCCTGGGCCCAGGAGCAAGGGCATCCCATAAATTGGTTGGATGGGGGAAGTGAAACAACTTGAACAGGGCTATGGTACAAATAATTTACGTACAAAAATCAATATAAAAGTATATACACTTTACATAAGTGACAGCCGTCCCATCCCCCAAGATCCTAAAAGAAGACACAAGTCGTAACATCCTACACTTACATTAAAGTGGTTGTAAACCCTTATAGACCACTTTGTGCTACAGGTAGGCCTATAATAAGTCTTACCTGTAGCTACCCAGGATATCTCCTAAACGTCATCGGCACATGCGCACTGACACAAACTGAAGCAATAGCCCGTATGTGCTGTTGCTTCAGTGAGTGTGCTGCTATTGTGCGCATGCACGGGAGTGACGTCATCGCGGCTCCGGCCAATCACAGCGCCGGAGCCGCGATACCCAGAAGTAACCCCCGGGAGTGATGTCAGCCGCCGGAGTGGTATACGGGCACCGCAGCGAGGGCTTCGATCTCAGGTGAGTATTACATAAAGAGCTAGTATGTTATGCATACTAGCTCATTATGCCTTTGTCTTGCAGGTGTTAGTTTTTTTTTTTTAATTGGGTTTACAACCACTTTAAACCTATACACTGTACAAATCAGCACTGATAGGGGATTATGATCCTTCCAGCAGAGGAAAATCAACACGCAACATATATATTTCTGCTTGTTTTGTTCTGTCAGAAGGGAACTGCTAACCTCAAAACAGAACAACCACAACAAACTAAATACATTACTTACTTTTGAACAGGCCTTCTTTTGCTCCTGATAGAAGGGCCCCCTCCCCGGACAAACGGGCTCCAAAAGAGGTGGGCAGGAATAGTACACCCAAAGTGTCCGTGGCTAGGCAGTCTCTCTACCGGGTACACTGGGTGGCAGGCATAGGCTGTCCCTGCAAGAGTCAGAAAGGAAACGCACAACTCTGCCACTTCCCTGCAGTCCATGTGGCTACTTCTATGGTGGCTGCACAGCACAATAGTCCTCCTCACACATAGAAGCGGGGATCAGGCAATCTCCTCCTTCCATCCCCTTCCTCTCTGATAGAGACCAAATGGCTCCTGGTAGGCCGACCCGCCTTTACAACCAGGATACGATCCCTGTAGATGGCATGCCCCAATTTCCACTTCTCACGAATGTCCACAAATCGGGCCAAGGCTTCACTTTCTGGCACCCGCAGGGGTTTGGGGACGTGCATAAATCCCAGATGAGGTCATCCTCCCGCTCACCCCGGGAGTTCTCCACGATGTCCATTATCTGGGAAGGGACATATTGGTAGTCCAGAGCGACCCTTCTCCGTATCTCCCTCTGGAAGCGAGAGAACCGGGGTAATTCTATAGGCTTCCCCTTTCCTGGCAAGATGCATCCATCCCAGGATCTCACCACCCACTGCCGGTAGGTGGGCGCTCTGGTCTGTGTAGTGGAGGGTCTGCTGCAAGGGACAGGGGTCCATACTGTAGACTGGACATCTTTCCCTGCCTCTGACTGGGTCTCTGGGGGATGGGAACCTCCTGTCTCCCACTCCTCCTCTTCGGAACTTTCCTCAGGGGATGACCACTCTATTAGTCTCCCCAAAGACCCAAACTTTTCCAATATTCTGGGAGAACCCCAATCTATGACCCGGCCTTCGCTTACCTCATCCAGCTCACCTAGAGGCACATCTCCCTCTGGCAAAGACTCCCTCCGGATAGGTAAAGCAAGGGACTTAGAGCTGGCCGCTCTTCAGGGATGTCATTTGGCTCCTGCACACTAGCACATGCAGTCGCCAGGCCATAGGTCACGGCAGCCTCTTCTTGACCATTGATTCGGTCACGTCCCGGGTGGGCAAGTACATAGACTTTTTTCTGCAACCTCTAGTACAGCAAATGCCTTCTTACATAAAGGACACTAAGCACGTGATACATTTGCTGTCTCAGCTGAAACCCAACAGTCGAACATGGTTGGTTACAGCTGATGTAACTTCATTATACACCATAATTCCACATCAGTTAGGATTTGCAGCTGTTAAATATTTTCTTAATACAATCTCCAAAATCCCAATCAAACAGCAGGATTACATCATGGAGCTGCTAGACTTTGCGGCGGACCATAATTATTTTTGGTACAATCAGGAGTACTACCGTCAGCAAAGAGGGGTTGCTATGGGCGCTAAGTACGCCCCTAGCTTGGCTAATCTTTTCATGGCCAAGTGGGAGGAGGACGTCATCTATAAGGACCGTAGTCCACATCTGGTCTTTTGGGCCAGGTATATAGATGACGTCCTCCTCCTTTGGGAAGGATCCATTCCTGAACTAGATGATTTTTTCTCCCACATCAACAACAATGAAAGGGGGATAAGGTTTGTTCACGAAGCCAGTCAAGAAAAGATCAATTTTTTGGATTTGACCATCTATAGGGAATTAGATTCTTTCAAAACGATCACCTTTTTCAAACAAACGGATCGAAACGCATTTATACCCCTTGATAGTTGCCATAAGGACAGCTGGCTCAAATCGGTACCTATGAGCCAGTTTGTCAGGATGAGACGTAATTGTTCTAGTGTGGAAGACTTTAGAGTTCAAGCAAATATTCTAAAAAAGAGGTTCCTAGAGAAGGGGTATGATGGAGAGCCACTTGAGATCCTCATAGAGAAAGTAGAAAGACGGGACAGATCGGAACTTTTAGACATGGCCCCTAAGAAAAAGAAAGAGGGTCCTGTCATTCCATTCATCACTTCTTATTCAACTCAGCATTACCAAATCAAAAAAATTATTAGTAAACATTGGCACCTGTTGGGTAACGATGGACTGATTAATACTTTTTTACCCAAGAAACCTCAGGTAATATTCAAAGGGGCCCCCTCGTTGAGGAGTATTATTGCCCCAAATGTAGTTGACCCCCCTGGTAAAAGATTGTCCTTCTTTCAAGGTCTCTCTGGCTACCACCAATGCCGTAGATGCCAAGTTTGTAAACTCAATTTAATTAAAAATAAAAAAACAACATCATTTTTTTCAACCAGTACTTCTAGGGAGCACAAAATAGAACCATTTATTACATGTAGTTCCACTGGGGTAGTGTACCTCCTTCAATGCCCATGTGGCTTCCAATACATAGGCAGAACTAAACGCACCATGCAGGTTCGTCTCGGGGAAAACATAAACAACATCAAAACAGGCTTTAAATTCCATTCCGTCTCCAAACATTACGATAGGGTCCATAACCGAGAGCCGGCTAATACAATTTTTCTAGCAATAGATAAGTACGAAGCACACTGGAGAGGCGGATCTTTAGTTAGGGAACTATCCAAGATGGAGATGGCGTGGATCCACAGAGTACGGTGTTATACCCCATATGGCCTTAACATAGATACAGATGTCAACTCTTTTATTGATAACAGTTAGGGAATCTGTATGTGAACCAGTCCTGAGTTCCCTGTGGTACCGTGAGGGTGGGAGGTATACATTAAGGCCCGTTCCTTAGTTATTCTCATATTTTTATATTTTACAATGTGGTTTTCCACTAGTTAAGATATTTCAACTTAAGATATGATATGTAATCCCTATTAAGTATGGGTCATGGTAATTTGGCATTTTTGTGCCCTTTTTTGCCTCTTCTGGTATCTGGATGATTGTCTGTTATATTTATAGCCAGATACCAGATGACCTATGGGGTTGAAGTTCACCCATATGTTAATCTTTTTTAATTATTCATAGTCATTTCTCATCTTAATTTGTTGTATTTTTTCTCTTTTTCTTTTTTCTATAATGGTGGGGCATTATAATATATATTCAATTATATGCGTTAACATTTATGCTTTCAGATTTCCATTTTTCATATCTAGGAGATCCTATCAGTCATTTGTAAGGCGATTAACCATGTAATCTAGAACTTGACCACTAGATGCCACCACTCCGTTTTGCTGATTCTATTTATATATCATCAGCATGAATATTAATATCTTTATGTGACAAAGAGAGGTGTACATCTCAATTTGTGCCCGCTCTTCATTCATAAAACACAAGTTGAACATATACATTTTTTCCGTTATGGGTGGATACCCAACGATACTGGAACATTTACTGGCATCTGCCCCATTGCAATATGGCGGCATTTGCATCACGGGCAGCTTGGATCTCAGGATTGGGCGGTCCCCCTTCAGAATAACTAGTATATAACTGGTGGTGATCAGCACGCCGCCCGTGCCCCTGGACGACGTCAGGTTTGACGAAACGGCGTAGGGAGAGCGGCGTGCTGACGCCACCAACATACCAACACGCAGTCCCGGAAGTTACGGGCGTTTGTTTTAAGAGAGCCGGCCGGCTTGTTTACATATTGATGCCTTATTTATCCGGATTTATGTAAGTGCATTACCTTTTTTATTAATAAATGTTTTATACGTTTTACACTATGGAAGCCTTTCTTTTTTACACATGATTGACCTATGGATATGCTGATGAGACATATTTAAAGAAAACGCGGAGAATTTATCTGGTGTTCCATCCATTGTATCCTGTAGCTGGGTCATAAGCTAAAAAGCGTATTTGATCTCCTTACCAGAGATCGAGGGACCTGGTAAGAGGCAGTTGGTTCATAGGTGGAGGACTGTCCTATCTTCTACACTTATTTCTGCGGTGGTTCTAAGTGTGTTGTCACCTTGATTGAAGATTTGGATACATACCTTTTGTGGACTCTATACAGATTGTCAATTTGATACATGTATATTTGTTTTGGACGGACTTAAACAACATGTGTGCATACACTGAGTTTTGTTTTATTTAGCGCAGTTTTCTTTCCTAATATCTTGACCACATATGTCCTTTATCTTCACGGAGGGATCACCAGGCCGCAACACCTCTCCGCCTCTTGGGAGTGATCCCTGGCCCTCTCCGGCGATCCGTGTCTTCCGTGGCTGCGGTACACAAAGTCCTGAAAGCAGGGTGATAGTGTAATACTGCGGCTCCTGCTGGACGGATCCTAGCCTGGTAAGTGGCTCCCCACAATGGCCCCACCTGGCCCAAGCAGTCACCTCCGCTGTCGGAATCTGCCACTCAGAGCAAAGCAGACAGTTGCTCCACTCTGTCCACCACTCCCAAGGTGAGCCCTCCGTGTAGCTCCAGCTGGATGTCCACCAGCGCCCACTCCTGCACATCAGGTAACTACTGCAATGTGGGCATCAGCCGATTGCCCTCCACCATCTTCAGCTGCCTCATGGTGCCTGTTGCTAGCTGGAAGTTGTTAGTTTTCTTCATGGCGTGGCTCCACCCTCCAACTTTCCGTCTGCTCTGCGCCTGAGGAACTGATAGCAGGCTATATACTGCATGCGCTGCTTTAGCCCCTTGTTGGACAAGCCGGAGACAGCAGGCATGCTGATAGTGCCCAGACATGTTGACTGCACCAAAGTAACTAGAGACTGATAGCAGATGAATTGTCCAGTGGTTGCCTATGGCAACAATAAAGTCAATAGCCAATGCCTCCCTGTAAAGAACTGACTGAATATAGTCCTGCCCGCAGGCACCCCCAGGCTGCTTCCTATCACTTGGAGTAACAGTAGACCTTCTCTGGCACACTTTACTGTCTTTAAGCAGGAGTCTAGAGCAAAGTGCAAGTTTCCTGTAATCTAGTGGGAAATGTCACCATTAGCACATTATTAGGCCTCACTCTGAATAAGTCCCAACATTTTACTAATAGGCATTTGCAGACAGGGGTCTGTCCCCTTGGTTGTAGCAACCAAATTAGATGAAAAAGGATAGTTGTGCTAACTGATACTTGGTGGACTACTGCTCCCAGAAAGTCCGGTGCAAATCCTGCCAACCCTCCTGGCTTCAGCAACTTGACTCCAACAACACCACAATCTCTCCCTCTGGCTTCACATCCAATCCTGGCATGTCTCTCCCAGAGCTTCTCACTCACCGACCCCGGCATGGATCACTCCTGAATGACTTGCCCGGCAGTGCTCCCCACTGTCCTCTTCCTGTTCCAGGGCACCTCTCAATGACCGTGTAAAGAGAGGCTCCCTCCCAGCTCCAGACCTGAGTTCGCCCCCCTAGAAAGGGCGGGGGCGAACTTAGGGCCATGACAGTCTAACACTCCATCATTCAGTTCTTCCATCCGACAACTCCTCCCCCAGCAGGCTGACCATGAGTATATAAAGGAGGCCTGCCCCCTGCCAATCCTAGTTTAGGATTGGTCAGGGCTCCCAGATATACTCCATGCCACTCTCATCCTCTGCCCTGTCTCTTGTCCAGAACCCTCTGGAAACAAAGGAGGCGCCAGAGAGATGAAGCACATGCCAGTCACCTGCTGCTACACTAAACCACTCCCCATCCCCAGATCAAAAACAAACAGGCCTACACTACTCTAGCAAACTACCTAACGTAGAGGGTGCTACACCTATTTAATTATTTTTTTTTACTAGTAATGGAGGCGATCAGCGATTTTTTTTTTTTTTTATCGGGACTTCGACACTGCGGCAGACAAATCGGACACTTTTGACACATTTTGGGATCATTGACATTTATACAGCAATCGATGCTATAAAAATGCACTGATTACTGTGTAAATGTCACTGGTAGGGAAGGGGTTAACACTAGGGGGCAATTAAGGGGTTAAATGTGTTCCCTCAGCATGTTTCTTACTATGGGGGAAGGGGACTGACTAGAGGAGAAGCCAGATTTTTGTTCCTAGCTAGTAGGAACAGATGAGCTGTCTCTCCTCTTCTGACAGAACCGGGATTTGTGTGTTTACACACACAGATCCCGTTCTGTCTCTTGTGCCTGCGATCGCACGTGGCTGGCGGTCATCAGCTCCCCCGCTGTGCAGCGGGCATGCGCGCTCCTGCTCTAGCTCTTTAAACGGCCAACGTACAGCTACGGCGATTTGTGGGAGAGAGCCGACCCGCCGAAGTATAATGATAGTGGCTGGTTGGCTAGTGGTTAACCTAAACTTTTTTTTTTTTTTAACCTCTGGCAGTTTACCGCTTACCTTTGTACCATTTCAAGTTATTCACTGGACCTAAACTTTGTAAATTTCAATAAAAACTGGAAAAATAGGGGTTTGCTAAAACTTTTGGCCGGTAGTATGTAGCTTGCCTGATTGGATTTAAACTGAATGGGTGCGACAGACCCTCACACTACTTGCTGTTGGTGAATCTTGCAAGCAGTATTTTTGGCTGCATTTTGACAAAAGTTCATCTGTAAGGGAAATGAGCTGCATGACAAACATACAAAACAAGCATTTTATATTCCGTTTATAGAGGAGGTGCCTTCTCCCTCTGGAAACAAAAGGTGGGAGGGGGGGGGGAGAGAAACATTTGAAAATGTAAAACAAAAAGTTAAAAATACAAAGTGCATGCAGTCTGGTGGCTTGTCTGTATACATTTGGCAGGACTGTTATTCTGTGAGCTTCACCAGGGGGAAAATGGCATTTGTATGATGTGTTTTTGTGATGTAATACACGCATGTCAATGGGGTGATGTACTAATCGTATGTCTTCATTTTCCTAGTACTAGCAGCTGCACCAGCTGTGCTCCGTGTCCTCCTGGGGAGGAGGCTGTAAATGGCGGCTCGGCAGACTGCACTCCATGTAGTCCTGGTAAAGTACATATTTAATTTTCCTATGATATTGAAAACTGATCTCAAGGAGAACGGCTTAACACACAAATGAAGTGCATGTGTGGGAACTGTTTAACTTGCAAAAGGATTTGTATTTCTGTCCATCCAGACTTGAGACTTACTTGGCCATGCTGAACAATGGAGACAACATGGCATGTTTTCAAAGCTGTAGTACAATGGTGTTCCCCTTCCACCCTAGGCTGGAATTAGACAATAAAATAAAAGCACCAGTTCACCCACTGCTGATACCAAGTTTTTTTGAATCACAAACCTAAATTGTTTCTCTTGCCTCCTTTCACAGCTTTCCTGCGACTATAGTCCATTGTTTCCCTGTGGGGACTGCAAAAAAACAAGGAGAGAGGCGCCTCTGGGTGCAGTAGTTTTTTAACAAACGGCTTTAACAACGTAATTAGATCAACTCACATTTAAGTGGAAGTTTACAGGCATGGTATGAGTAATGTCAGAGTGACGCTCCTGAGTCCTGGGCCATGTAGATTCCCTGCTGATAGCAGTGTCTCTACCGATAGATGGATTCGCCGGCTCCGGAAGGCGATGACGTCACCAAAAATGGACGCGTTTTGTGAGCGTGTACACTGTGGGGACTGTAGATGCTATCCAATATCTAGCTATAAGTTTTCTAGCCAGGTATAACAGCCTGGTTATCATATAATACATTCCCCTCGGGTACATCTATTCGTCAGTTGCCCCTAGTATGTACACCAGGGGGTTCAGGGGTACCGTTATCTGAGCTAGTCTAGAGATATATTGGTATATTTCCACCCAATATCAGTGGAGTTTGGGACATCTCCAAAGTAGATGTATAAAGTCCCCCTGGTGCACTTTACATTTTGGGCAGAGAGGAGAGTCTCTTCTGCCCCAACCATGCAGTTGTATGGGTGTTCTGTAGGCTCTATGTAGAATAAACAGTTGCGAGAGTTTGTGAGAGGCCGAGACCGAAGTTGCAGGTATTGATTCCAAAGCCATGTCCCACTGATCCCCATCTATATCACCAATATCTTCCACCCACTTAGTTCTGCATTTAAAAGAGACGTGGTCCTGAATAGAGGATAGCAATTCCGTATATATCTTAGATATTAGTCCCCTCTAAGGAGCGTGTTTGCTGCTGTGCCCGCAGGGCGTGTCGAAGTTGAAGATATTTATAAAATCCCCTAGAGGTGAGCTGGAATTCTGAGCATAGCTGTTCATATGTTTTTAGAATGGTTCCCTCATAAAGTTGAGGGAAGAACCATATCCCCTGTTGCCTCCAGGGAGATAATCTCTGTAATTCTAGTAATTCTGGATACCTGGGGTTGATCCCTAAGGGTGTAAAGGGCAGTGGGCCCTTAATAGCCAGGGCTTTTAGGAATTCCTTCCATATTTTCCTAATGAGGTCACCGGTTGGGACCGGGGTTGGGACACTTGGTAGATTCATCTCCATATGGGAGGCGGCTTTTAATGTGGGATAAGACATAGTTACCAATTTAGCTACAGGGTCCTCATCTGCATCCTGCCCCCACCCCGCCAGCTGCTGAATTTGTGTGGCCAAAAAATACATTTTGGGGTATGGTACTGCCAGTCCTCCTCGGCCTTTCCCGTATTGTAATGTGGTTAGACTAATTCTAGCTTTCTTTTTTTTCCATATTAAGTCTCGCATTAAAGAATCAATGCATTTGAACCATTTATTTGTGATCCACATAGGGGAGTTGTGAAAGATATACAGAAGTTTGATGTGCCCATACTATTTTAATTAGGTTCACTCTGCCTACCACCGACAGAGAAGGCTTACACCAGCTAGTGCATTTGTCTTTCTGTCTGTCTAAGAGAGGGCCCAGGTTCAGCCGCAAGTAGTCGGCTGGATCCGGTGTCACTATCACCCCCAGGTATTTAAAGCTGCTTGCTATGGTTATTTGGTTTGCTCCCGTTGGTAGAGGTGCCATCAGGGGGTCTATGGGCATCAATATTGACTTGGACCAGTTTATAGTAAAGCCCGAGAACCTGCCAAAATCTGTGATAATCCCCATTACTGTTCGCAAGGAGGCCGCTGTGTCTCCCAGGTAAATAAATGCATCATCTGCATAAAGGGATATCTTCGAGCGGGCCTCTGCGGAACCCCACAACCTCAGGTGTGTTGCGGAACACAATGGCTAAGGGTTCTACCCGTTTTAATCTACAAAGTGCCCCTGTGCAGATTAAAAGATGGGGAAAGATTGTTGTTATTACGTATTCTAGCGCTAGGTTTTGAGTATAGGACCTTCAACAATTCTATGTATTGATTCCCCAGACCGAACCTTGCCAGGATCTCCAGGAGGTAGGGCCACTCCACACTGTCAAAAGCCTTTGCGGCATCCAGCGATAGAATGGCCCTCCCTCCAGGATCATTCACTGGTATCTGTAGATTCATGAACAATCGCCGTATGTTGTCTGCCATGGAACGGGTGGGGATAAACCCAGATTGATCTTTATGAATTAATCTACCTATCACATTAGAAAGTCTGGTGGCCAGTACACGCGCCAGTAGCTTAACGTCCGAATTCAACAATGAAATCGGAGGATATGAATCCAGCAAGAGTTTCTCCTTATCTGGCTTGGGAAGAACTGTAATGGCCTCCTGCGTACTTTCCAGCAGGTAGCCTGTCTCAACTGCCTCTGATAGGGCCTGCAGCAGAGGTGGAAGCAGGATTTCACTGTAGCGTGAGTATATCTTGGCTGGCAGGCCATCTAAACACGGAGATTTATGGTGTGGAGCCCCCTCTAATGCTTCGGTTAGTTCCGTCAGGGTAATTGGAGAGTTCAGCGTGTCCCTCTCAGCATCAGTTAGCTGGGGAAAGGGACAGGCCTGCAGGAATAATGTTAAATCAGATGGAGCATATCTAGCTTTAGAGGCATAAAGGTCATTGTAAAACTGGTGAAAATCATTTAATATGTCAGGGTTAAGAGTGTGTATTTCCCCGTTGTGAACCGTATAGCTGTAATAATAGAGGGGCCCCGTTGCTCCCTGGCCACCAGTGGCAGGAGATGCCGGGTGTTTCCCCCCTCTTCAAAATAGATTTGTTGGAGAAAGTATCTCCTCTTCTCTGCTGCGGACATTAAGATAGAGTTATACAAAGATTGAGCCTCAGTCCAAGCTTCATGGTTGGACTGGGAAGGGTCAGTGATCAACGCCTATTCCCTGCTCTGCATCTCAGTCCTCACTCTATCCTCCCATTCCCTGGAGCAATTCTTAATGCCTGTAATCTCCCGAATGAGGCAGCCCCTCGGGAATGCTTTCAGTGAGTCCCATATCACTGCTGCGCTGGCAGAGTGTCTGTTAAATTACAGGAACTCCCTCAATGCATCCAGGATGCCGTCAGAGGGCGGGAATAGTGTCAGTGTTGTAGAAATATCCCATTGCCCAACCCCAGGTCAATGCGTGGGAGTCCACCATGTGTGGCTGAGTAGCAGGAGTATCAACGGTCAGTGGTATGTCTCTATCAGCATACATCATGGAGTCCCAGTTCAGTAAGCGGAGATGCAAAGGCAGTCTTACCCATAGTGGGTCTAGTGAGTCTGGGCGTTATGGACATTCTGTCCAGGTGTAAATTCAGAGTGTTTTTAAAGTCTCCCAGTGCCATTACCGGTAGATTAGGGTGCAGTGTCATAAATTGAGCTAGGCTCTTGAGGGGGATCACAGAAAATGGTGGGGGGATATATATTGCAGCAATAATACATCTAAATCCATTTAACTTGCATAATAAGAAGACAAATCTGCCTTCTCTGTCAATCTGCTGTTGAATGCATTCAAAGGAAATCGTGGCTGAGATCAACACACTGACCCCTCTAGAGTAGGAGTGGTGTGTGGAATGAAATTGTGTCGGGAATTTGCGGGATCGCAGCAGATGGACAGTCAGGTTGCAGATGCGTCTCTTGGACGGCGCCGCCATGTTAAAGGCCCAAGGCCCAGTACTCACATGGGTTGAGGCCTGTGTATCGTCCAGCAGCCTGGGGATGCCATCCAATTATCCCATGTCTGTCTCGCTGTGTCCTTCCCCTGGGTCCAGCAGCCTGGAGGATGACGGATCCTTTATGGAGAGGCTTTTGCCAAACATGCGCTGTGCGGCCTCCTTCGCCGAACAAGGCGGGAGGCCGCCATAATGGCCGGGAGTGTCCGGCAGTATTTTAAGTCCGGCTCCTCGCTTAGACATGGTAGCTCGGAAATATACCCAGCCGGGCGTAGCAGAGGTTCTGCGGAGTCCGATGGCGGGTGTCCCGTGTCCGTGCTGTGAAGGATTGCAGTGTTGTGATCAAGATTGTGCAGGATGGTCAGCAGAGCTAGCTCCAGCACGTCTTACTGCATGCCGTGCATAGCCACGCCCTGCTGATACTAAGTTAAATAGATACTCACAGGCCGGGCCAAGGCAGACAGGAGGGGAGGTTGGTCACTTGCCTCTGCATTGCCCAGCTATGTCCTGCATTATGCATAACTGAGCTGTCAAAGCATACAGTACATGTAACTAGTGTATTGTATTGTGCATTTCTGCCTATGTAGCATTCTTTCAGGCACTGGGGGCTGATGAAGTAGCAGCAAAACTTGTTAGAGGAAAAGAGAGGTCCTTGGCACGGTGATGATGAAAAAAAAGAGGTCCTCGGCAGGGTGATGATGCCGGCTTATGGTCCAAAGAGCAGGAGGTTGCAAAGCTACAACAGGAATTAGTGGTGTAACCCCTCAGGCTATGTAGCATGTAATGGAAGTGTGATTTGGACACAGATAATTTCAACTACTCATGTAGCTTTTTAGATGGTGTGAAGAGAGGGCCCATGGAACCCAGAATCCCTTGGAGAGGGAAACCCTTGTTTCAGCTCCCCATGCACCTCCTATGTCTGTTACCCTGTGTCCATTAGGGGCACAGGGTGAATGGGAAAAATTAGGGACAGCTGTTTAATGGACAATGAGAAGGTGGTTACTTAAATGCAACAGTAATATTTTTCCACAATATCTCCCAGGATCTATATAAAGAGCTGATCACAGGCCTCTAGAACTGGGTAGGAGTAGGACAGTCTACTCCTGCTGTAGTCTGTTGCCTACTAGGCTGAGGAGGGGGAGATCGCTGTTTGTATTGTTTAATTGTAATTAGCTTCTGCTATTGTGAGAAGGTTTGCTGTGTTTATATTTATGATCATTTTGATTGTGTCTTCTGAGCTAAAAGATGGCAAGCCTGTCCTGAAAGGTCATGCCTCTGAGCAGTGGCGTCGCTAGGGGGTGGCTTTTGGGGCTATAGCCCCGAGTCTCTGCAGGGGTCCCCAAGGGGAGGAGAGGCTCTCTGGGGACCCTGATGTAAGTAGGGGGCTCTCTGGGGACCCTGATGCAAGGGGGAGGCTCTCTGGGGACCTTAATGTAAGGGGGGTGCTCTGGGAACCCTGATGTAAGTGGGGGGCTCTCTGGGGATCCTGATGCAAGGGAGAGGCTCTCTGGGGACATATATACACTCACACACTCACGTATATTACTGTATATACATGTGTATGCCCGCCCAAGCGTATGACTTTCTTTACTACGCTGCTATGGGCTCTAGCCCCAGATCTTTTGTACACCTAGCAACGCCCCTGCCTCTGAGTCACCTAGGTTGTCTAAACAATTAGTTTATTAGCTCATGTTAATTAGGTTTCTGGTTCGTTTGTATTTTCATTCTGGTGTATATATTTGTGTGATATCTCAAAATAAACAGTCCATGTTAAAGCTGTGTAACTGAGCTAGTCTCATCTGGATCTTGGTTACAATATTGGGCTATAAAATCTGAGTTCAGAAGGTCCAGATTGGAGGAAGCTGTGTACTGACGGAAGCACTCAAGCAGAGTGCGACAGGGATCCATTATAGGTGGTATGTCATTTATTTAATATGTATTTTTAGATCTTTGTCAGATGTTACTATGGTATACTGAAGTAGAGCTGGGCGAACGGTTTGGCCTAAACATTTGCCTGTTCGGCCTTTCAATGTACACCCGAATCTGCAGGTTGTTCGCTCCGACGAACACCCTGCAATGCACAGTGCACTCTGGGCCCTGATTGGGCAAAGTACTGCCATATCAGGGCGCAGTGTATGGTGGTTGTTGATGACCAAAGAATCATCAGCTGACAATGGGTTTTACCACTGACAGCTGAACAATAAAAAAAAAAGAAAAAAAAAAAAGAGGCATTTAAAAAATAAAGAAAAAGACTCCAAAATGTAAAAAAGAAACAAAAAACGGCGTACCAGACCCTTATCGGGGCATCCAGCCTGGCAGGTCAGGAGAGGGGGGGAGACAAGCGAGCCACCCCCCCCCCGAACCATACCAGCCCACATGCTCTCAACATGAGGGGGGGTGGGTGCTTTGGGGCAGGGGGGCTCTGCCTCCCCCACCCCAAAGAATCTTGTCACCATGTTGATGGGGACAAGGGCCTCATCCTGCCAACCCTGGGCTGTGGTCGTCTGGGTCTGCGGGCGGGGGGCTTATCAGAATCTGAAAGCCCCCAGATCCCGCCCCTTCATGTGAATATCGGGTACATAGTACCCCTATCCATTCACCAAAAAAGTGCCAAAAAGTAATAAACACAACAGACAGGTTTTGACAAATACTTTATTAAAAAATTTTTTTTTAAAGTGTCCCTCCCTTTTTTAAAAAGTGTCAATCACGCCGCCTACCAGACCCAAAAAGTAGAAAAAATGAAAAACGCTCCTGCCTTCTGGGAGGCCTCCCGCCAAATGCCTTCTCTCCGCTTTGATATTTCTTATATTAGTAAGGGGCGGGGCCACCTAGCTACACCACCCTGTGGCCCCGCCCCTTATCAATATAAGGAATGTCAAAGCGTATAAGAAAGGTGAAAGCATGCACCAGTCGGTGATGTCAGAAGGAGAGCGGTGCCACCGGGTGATCTAGCTAGGTGGCCCTGCCCCTTATCTATATATGAAATGTCAAAGTGGAGAGGCATTAGGCGGGAGCATCTTTTAATTTTCTTTCTATTTTTCGGGTCCAGCGGGCAGCGTGATTGACAATGGATTTACATCGAGGGACACAAATTTTTTAACAAGGTATTTGTCAAAGACTGTCTTTTTTTTTTTTTTTTTGACACTTTTTTGGTGAATGGGTGGGGGTACTATGTACCCAATACTCATTCACATGGAGGGGGGCTTTCAGATTCTGATAAGCCAGACGCCTGCAGACCCTGACAACCACAGCCCAGGGTTGTCGGGAAGAGGCCCTTGTCCCCATCAACATGGTGACAAGGTGCTTTGGGGTGGGGGGTGCCCCGAAGCACCCACCCCCATGTTGAGTGCATGTGGTCTGGTATGGTTCAGGAGGGACGGACGCTCGCTCGTCTCTAATTCCCCCCCCCCCCCCTCCCGCACTGTTTTTTTTTTTTTTTTGGCATGGGGTTCCAAATCCACACCCAAATAGCCTAAACATTTTGCTAATTGTAATGTAACAGTTTTTAAGTGGGCAAAATGAAACTTGAATTTCATAAAAGGGTTTTATAGTCCTATTTTAAGTATGACCACTGCTAATACAGGACTTCTATTGGGGAGACATGTTAGAGTTCACCATCTTAGTATATCTCCCCGTATACAGTTTCTCATCTTGGACCGGGTTCATCCCAACTCTAGGGGGGAGACTGGAATAACCCCTTCTCACCGACCGTACGCACATATGTGGCCTCGGCTTTAAGGGGTTATACCGGGATGATGCCTGCAGCTGCATCCCAGTCCCGTTTTTTTTAGAGCGGGTGGTTGGCTCTTCAGGGATAACAACTGATGCGGCTAAAAGCGGCTCGGCTGTTATCCTGAAGGAGCAAGAGGGGAGGCCCCCCCTCCCACCGCCTTCCTCCGCTCTTCCCGGGCCTTCCGTCCCACCGGGAGACCCGATCCACGATCCGGCACTTCCACCGGCTAGAGTGAGACTGGACGGAAGCCGGAAACAGCTTTGATCCAGTCTCCTTTGTGTAAACACGGAAGCGACGTCACTTCCGGTTTACTCGGCTGCCAATGGCACCGTTTAAAAAAAAAAAGTTGCAGTATTCAGAATTGACGTTTTTGGCGATTTGAATACTTTGAAGTGCAAAGGAGGGATTTTGGGTCCTTTTACACCCCCAATCCCGCCATAAAGAGTACCTGTAACCAGGGGCGGATTAATGCACAGGCTGGTCCAGGCTGCAGCCTAGGGCCCCACGTGTGCAAGGGCCCCCGATTGGCCATGATATTTTTATTAATTTATATATATATTTATGTATATGTAGAATAAAAACCATGCCTGCGTGTTATACGAATACGCCGATAAATGTTTTTTTTTTTACCAACAGGAGGCGGGGATCGGGCGGTCCGCCCCCGGTGCCACTCATTGGGGGGGGGGGGGGTGTCAGGCCAGCTGTACCGCCTCACCTGGCCCTGGGACAGCGCTGCCAGCATACTTTAAAGTTGAGAAAACATTACTGCCAGCCCTTTCTCATACACAGCTCCTCGTGTGTCACTCTCAATGTAAATGGAAGTCTCTTAATGCCTCAATTAAAGCCGCTCTCCTCCTCCCGCTCCACCTCCTTCCCGAGTGTAGCCTTTGAATGCAGGAGGAGAGCGGTCATGTGACCATCAATGAAACAGCAGAGGAGAGCAGTCACATGACCAGGTCACGAAGAACGGGGTTAATTGAGGTATTTAAAAAATAAATAAAATAACTAAGAAATAAAATAACCCCCCATCCCACGAGCTTGCGCAGCAAAGAAAACGCACACGTAAGTCGTGCCCGCATATGTAAACGGTGTTCAAATCACACGTGAGGTATTGTCGCGATCATTGGAGCAAGAGCAATAATTCTAGCTAGCACCTCCTCTGTATCTCTAACCTGGTAACCATTTTTTTTTTTTTTTTTTAAAGCTTCGCCTATGGAGAGTTTTAGGTACCGTAGTTTGTCGCCATTCCACGAGTGAGCGCAATTTCAAAGCATGACATGTTAGGTATCTATTTACTCAGCGTAACCTCATCTTTCACATTTTACAAAAAAAATGGGGCTACTTTTTTAATGTTTTTCGTTTTTTTTTTTTTTTTTTTTCAAATCACGAAAGTGTCTTTTTCCCCAAAAAAATTTGCATTTGAAAGACCGCTGCGCAAATACAGTGTGACATAAAATCCATTTTATTCTCTAGGGTCTCTGCTAAAAAAAATATATATATAATGTTTGGGGGTTCTAAGTAATTTTCTAGCAAAAATATGGATTTTAACTTGTAAGCAACAAATGTCAGAAATAGGCTTAGTCATGAAAGGGTTAAGCTCTTACTCCACTCTACGCTGCTTTTAGGGGTCTAGTCGCGATCTCTCTTTTTCTAGACGCTTCTGATGCCTTTTTTTCCCCTGTTTCATTATTGTTCATTTATATTTTAGGTTGGAGAGGCTGTCCCTATTGGTGATAAGTGCCTCAATCCTCAGCATCGCTGACCTCCCTTCCTCCCCTCCCCCTCTATATACTTCACCACCCTCAGGCTGCAATTTTGGGTCATGTCTGGGATCCCTGTGAGGAACCTTCCAGGCCTTGGTGGCCCCATCTCTCTCCCTTTTTGGGGGACACTGGTTGGGGGATTATTCGAACCCTGGCACAAACATATCTTTGGTTGTTTATAGTTGTGATGAGCCTGTTGCAGGCCGACCCATTGGTATGTAAATTCTCCTATTATTAACATCTGCAATATGTGTGTACATATTTCATCTGTTTCATGGTTCCTAACAAATGTTATGTTCTGTTATAGAGTGCTCTAAATCTCTGATCTTCTCTTTACAAATTGCCCTGAAGAAGGGATTCATGTTTGCTCCTTAAACGCGTTGGGCATAATGAGAAGAGAATTGTGCACAATACTACATAGCCCTTTATAGGTCATTTTTGTACCATTTTCTGTCATATTTATCCCATGGCGATGTATGCCCCAATGTTCTTATCTTTACCTGTATATTAATAAACTTTATATTTTTATAGTATTTGATTCAATATTGTGAACTTGCCTATAAAGTCCCAATTTACCAGGGGGTACCTTTTTTGTTCTCTTGTTCCATACCCGAATGGCCTGGTATGGATTTTGTAGGGGGGGACCCCATGTCGCTTTTTTTTTCTTTTGTTTTCCAATAGCCGGGTTCCGGCAATTGTAACTGCAAATCACTTTAAATGGGATTTGATTAGTTTAGTTTTTTTTTTTTTTCTCTTTAGAAATGTCATTTTTGCTGCAGCATGTTTTATGCATGCTATAGATGTGCCACTTTGCAGGCATATAAAGGGGGTTCCCCCAGGCATTATATTTAAAGGAATTTTTCATTCTTTTGTTCAAAATGACTTTACCCCAGTCCTCAGCAGTCCAATCCTATACCTTTTGCAGAATATCAGTCTGTCCCTGATGTTTTTCCTGGAGAGAAGTGGCTTCTTTGCTGACACCAGGCCATCCTCCAAAAGTCTTCTCACTATGCGGGCAGATGCACTCACACCTGCCTGCTGCCATTCCTGACTAAGCTCTGCAGCAGTGGTTCCCCCGATCCCGCAGCTGACTCAGCTATAGGAGACGGTCCTGGTGCTTGCTGGACTTTGGGCACCCTGAAGCCTCCACAAATGCAGTGGAAATGTTTTTAATGGGATTAAGTTCATTTTCATGACAAAGCGGGACTTTGCAATTAATTGAAAGTCACTCTTCATAACATTCTGGAGTATATGCAAAGTGCCATCATAAAAACTGAGGCAGCAGACTTTGTGAAAATTCATATTTGTCATTCTCAAAACTTTTGGCCATGGCTGTAGGTAACAAGAACATGCCAGATACTGGCAGTTTCTAGGCACTGCTAAGTGCATGCTAAGTAGCATTTTGTATTTATAGCTTGTTTGGGTGGGGTAGGGGTGGGGGCTCAGACCTGTGGACAGGATGGTGGGTTGTCTGCTGAGGATAGGGAAGGTGTTTCCCACTGTAGACAGGGTAGGGGGCGCTCTATTGTCGATTAAGGCTCAGTTCACACCTATGCGTTTTTTAATGGGTTTTTGGTTCAATAGACTTCAATGGGGAAGCTGCAGTAAAGCATAAAGTGCTTTTTTTGCCGCAATTTGCGTTCTTTTAATCCACCCAACAACAAATTGGCTGGAAAAAAATGCAAAACGCATCAAAAACACATAAAAAATGTGTCAAAAAGCACTGCAGAAACGGATCAAAAGCAAACTGCATCGGTGTGAACCAGGCCTAAGATGGGCTTATCACTGTGGATAAGGGAGGGGCTGGCCATTGTTGACTGGGTAGGGTCCCCTCCGCTGTGGACAGGGTAAAGGGCTCTAGGAATCTTTAGTATTCTTTGCAAAGTAAAATTTGACCACATTCATTAAGCTCTGGGTAAAATTCCCTTGCAAAGTTTAACTTCCAATACAAATTGCATAGCTTTTTTTGCCTTTAATAAATCAACCCTGAGTTTAGATGTCATTAGATCAAAATGGGACAGCCAGGCAAGTGGCATTTAGTGAAATGTCATCAATGGTAACATTCATAAATCTGTCAGTACAATCTTTGTGAATTGCAGCAGCATGCAATGAGCTGAGTTTGAGGAAATGTCACAGTGGTGCGGACCCATGTAAACGTAGCATGAATAACCTGTATGTCTCCCTCCCGTTAGGAATGTATAAAGGACCCAAAGACTCAAGATGTCTGCATTGCCCAGATGGTGAATACCAAGTGGAGTCAGGAGCGGCTAACTGTAGCTTGTGTCCTATAGATCACTATTGTCCGGTAAATAGATTGCTGATACAGTATTCTAAATTACTTTGATATTTTCTGTTTTAGTATACAAACCAAGATTAGATATTTTTTCCATATTGTGCTCTTTAGGGACTTGTACACCCGACATACACATACTTGAGTGCTATAAATTGTATTCCACTAGATATCTGGCAGAATCAACTGTATTTTTTTTTTTTTTGCACTTACCAAGCATGTAAAACAAAATTCTTTGAATGGTATAGTCAAAAGACTGAAAAGGAGCAAATAACTACTGTGGTCATATACAATAAGGGTGGATCCTAAAGGTAAAGTATATGTGGTAAATAATAATCTAGAACCTTCTGAACCTCAAAAAGGACAGCACTTTCTTTCTCTGCTTTTTGTTTTTCTAAAGGGCACAATAGCTGTCATGTAACCTAAATTTACTTTTTTTTTTTTTTTTGTTGTGTAGAGCCCTGACGTCGGTCCTATAACCTGTCCAGAAGATGCCTTCTGCCCTGCTGGAAGCTCAGCACCCAGTTACTGTATGGAGACGTTCTTGCAGAAGTCTGGGGACTCCTGTGCACTGGCGCCTCTCACTATCGTGCTTCTTGTCCTCTGTGTAGCTGGTAAGCTGGAATACAGTGCTGCCTTCCTTCTGTAGAGGTGACTTATTTTTTCCCAATTCTTCCTACCTTAAACCCATCAAACCTCATTTTATCAAGAAATGAAACTCCCTGTCTAACTGCCATTCCATACCAGTTCCTGGGTTTTATTTGAACTGGGGTTCTATTTGGTGGTAGTCACGCTGAGGTCCTGGCTTCAGTTCTTACCTAGAGAAAACATCAGAATGTACAGGTATAAGGGTGCCTTAACATTCTCAAAGTTAGGCTGCTGCCTTCAGAAAATTGGACACTAGCAAACAAAGCAGTAAGGACAGGCTAGTATAACTCCTCCCACTCCCATCATGTTCAGTTTTGTAGCAAAGCAATGGTAGGAGTGGACAGGGCCGGACTGACCTACCGGGATAGTGGGAAATTTCCTGGTAGGCTGGCTCCCCTCAGTGCCCTGGAGCCGCTTTGGACTATTGATGCCCTCACTAGTTCACTATCTGGTAAGCGGCCCCACATACCTGGGCACTGGGTGTTCCTTTAGCTGTATGGCAATTGGTGGTTATTTACAGTAGACATAAGGACATCCCCTATTGCATGCTGTACACATTTTTGGCGTCCCAGAGTGGTCTCACATCCCCAGGGTGCCTGCATGATATTTAGTTTATGATTTTTGTGTGAACGCACCCCCTCTTTCTTTGATGAAGCTTGTTATGTCAGTATCACACTATGGTTTTTTGTTTTTGATTTAACTCTATGTGGATTTGTTCTGCCGTTCGAGCGCAAAGGATTCAGTCCGTTTGAAGTGCTCCCAAAGGCCCGGGCTGGGTTTAAGCCACCTGCCTGTTTTTGGCTTACATCTGGTAAGCAGTTCACCACACAGTCACTTTAATTTTCTTCACTTCATCATACAGAAGGATTTTGGAGTTCATTGTTCAGTACCATAGACTGTTTATTATCACAGACTTTATTGGACTCACTTTAGCGCGGTTTATTTGTTTACAGGTATAAGGGTGCCTTAACATTCTCAAAGTTAGGCTGCTGCCTTCAGAAAATTGGACACTAGCAAACAAAGCAGTAAGGACAGGCTAGTATAACTCCTCCCACTCCCATCATGTTCAGTTTTGTAGCAAAGCAATGGTAGGAGTGGACAGGGCCGGACTGACCTACCGGGATAGTGGGAAATTTCCTGGTAGGCTGGCTCCCCTCAGTGCCCTGGAGCCGCTTTGGGCTAGGTGCTTGCTGCTGCCATCTAAAAAGAAGCGGAGGCGACAGCCGTAATGCAATGCTCCTCTTCTGGTCACGGCACCACCTACTGAACGGGTTCCTGCGGCTGTGGAGTGATATGCCTGGGGGCAGCAGGAGAACGGCCGCTGGATTCCTCTTTCGATTCGGCGTGGCGCCGCCCACTAAACTCATGCTTGCGGCTAGTGCTGAGTGACATGCAGGGGGAGAATGGCAGAAGAATTAAGGTGCTGGATTTTTTTTCTCTCACTGATGGGCACTGGTCAGGCTGCATAGCTGCACACTGGTGAGGCTTCACTGGTCAGGCTGCATAGCTGCACACTGGTGCGGCTGCACTGTTGAGGCTGCATAGCTGCACACTGGTGAGGCTGCACTGGTCAGGCTCCATAGATGGGCACTGGTGAGGCTGCACTGGTCAGGCTCCATTGATGGGCACTGGTCAGGCTCCATTGATGGGCACTGGTCAGGCTCCATTGATGGGCACTGGTCAGGCTCCATTGATGGGCACTGGTCAGGCTCCATTGATGGGCACTGGTCAGGCTACACCGATCAGGCTGCATTAATGGGCACTGGTGAGGCTGCATAGATGGACACTGGTGAGGCTTAGCTAATGGCCATTGTTGGCCACTGATTAGGCTGAGCTGATGGGCACTGGTGAGGCTTCACTGGGCACTGGTGATGCTGCACTGATGGGAACTGGTGAGGCTGCACTGATGGTCACTGGTAAATATAATACACTCTTCAAATGTGCTTTAAAATGCATGGTTTTCCCTTTTATGAACAAGAAAATAATGGCGTTATGCTGTTGGGCTGGTATAATAATGCTATGGGGCTGGTATGAAATTATTTCCAGGGCTGGTTTTTATTCCCAGTCCATCCCTGGGAATAGATCATAAGAACAGAGGGAAGGGATTTGTGTCCCTTACTGTACCCCAAAAATAGATTTTATGGTAGATCAAAAAAAATCCATCATCCAAAAGCAGTCCAACTGAGGGGTGGGCAACAGCGCAAACAAATGTGAACATGCCTGGGTAAACAAGAGCTTAAGGTCTCATGCACACAGGACGTTTTTACGGCCGCTTTTAGGGGTGTCAGGAGGTTTGTTTTTTCCCTTTTAAAACGCCCCTCCATGTTATTCTGTGTGTCCATGCCACTATGGCTTTTATAAATTTTTAGTGGCAGGGGAATTTAGAGGCAGGGAAAAAAAAATGGGGTCAGTGCGTCCAGGAGCAGAAGAGTTTGGGCAGATAAAAGGTTTGACGCTTATAGGCGCGTTTAGTGCTTGAACATTAATGTATTCTTGCCATTGAAATAAATTATTATTTTGGCCAATAAAATGAATGTGTGCCCAAGAACTTGATACCTGTAAAAACGCCTAAACACTTATAAAAGTCTTAGGCACTTTTACAAGCATCAGCCGTTTTTTCTGCAAAGACGCTGCTGCCAGGAGGAAGGGTTCTCGGAGAGATTTTTTTTAACATCCTGTGTGCATGAGGCCCAATAGAGCTCATAGAGCAATCCTGAAGAACCGTATGGCCAAAGATGGCATCAAATGAGGTCTGAACATCCACCTGGTAAAACTTGATGAATGTGTTGCAAATCTAATGCCCGTACACACGGTCGGATTTTCCGACGGAAAATGTTCTATAGGAGCCTGTTGTCAGAAATTCCGACTGTGTGTAGGCTCCATCGAACATTTTCCATCGGAATTTCCTTCACGCAAAGTTTGAGAGCTGGTTCTCAAATTTTCCGACAACAAAATCCGTTGTCGGAAATTCCGATTGTGTGTATACAATTCCGACGCACAAAGTTCCACGCATGCTTGGAATCAAGCAGAAGAGCCGCACTGGCTATTGAACTTTATTTTTCTCGGCTCGTCATACGTGTTGTACGTCACCGCGTTCTTGACGTTCGGAGTTTCCGACAACATTTGTGTGACCGTGTGTATGCAAGACAAGTTTGAGCCAACATCCGTTGGAAAAAAAACATGGATTTTGTTGTCGGAAAATCCTATGGTTTGTACAGGGCATAAGAAACGGATACTCGATGCTGAGCCCATGAAGCACTAACTGATCCTAGTGGAGTGCGGTTTAATAGAGAAGGTTGAGCCTTGTCCTTAAGTTTATAGGCTAGAATGATGAGCTTCCAAAACCACTTAAATCGTGGACAGTGGAACAAGAATCAAGTTGTATTTTAGAAGGACACTCCAGAATGATGAAAAAAGTAATTTTGTCTAAAAGTAGCAGTAAGATGAACTCGAACAGCGCTATCACACCTAGCCAGTAAAGGAAAATCTTTGGCATGTTATGGAGCAGGACATAGAGATGAGAGAGAAAGTTAAGGTTTCTTAGGCCTCAATACAATTGTGTCTATGTTGCACAAAAAAGGGATCTTTACAGGTTAGGGCTGCCAACTCAAACTCGTCTCACAGAGGTGAGGGCAGAGTAGTATCCCTGACAGGTTCAAAGGAAGGTTTATATGGAGCCAACAGAACCAGGTTGAGATCTGCAGAATCACAGGGGGAACGTATACTAGACCTTACAGCTTTGTTTGCCATTGTCCAATCTCCTGTAGCCAGCATAACCATATGTACCTGAATTACTCAGCGTGTTCATATGAAATCGCAGCTTTATAATACAATAATCCTTATATCTACTGCTATAAAATGAAGAAATTAGAGTTCTTCACAGATTCCAACCCGTATTAGCATATTTTACCTGTGGCCTGCTGTCTTTATTTGGTCATGGAAGAACTTGGTGACTCATGATATCCTAATTATTTATGGGAGGTGGTACATTTGTCCAGATGTTATGTATTTTTCATTACTGCCATGGTTTTAGTAATTGTTGCTATTCTCTTCTTCTCCTGTACAGTGCTGTTGTTTGCTTTGATTTATGTGGTGTGGAAGAACAGAAAGGCAGTGCAAAGACAACCTATGACCGCTTTCACCCCAAAGTCTCCCCTACTACAGCCACGTTTATCAAGCTCCATATACGGGCTGGAATACAACACTGAACCTGTGTATGCTGGATGGTGAACAGTTTCGATTTGGCAAGACAGTAGTTTAATGTGAAAAGGAAAAAAAAAAAATCTGTACAGTTTGTAAATAATCTGTATTTAATGTTCCTGTTAGAGTTCTGAAGCTATATATAGTGTACAGCCAGGCACCTGTAAAGACTTGTATAGTAGAGAATGTAAATATTGGTGCTTTGTATATGGAAGATGCTTGTTAGTGGATTGTTCAATGCCTTTTGTTGTATAGAATATTTTCTTTGCAGAACTGAAGTTTTTTTTTTTTATTATTATTAATAATAGATGTGGTTATACCTCATAAAATGTTTGAAATATTACGATATGGGTAAAACTGCTGTGCACAACAATTGTGCAAGTTATCTGTGTAACAGGAAAAATGAGCAAAAAAAAAAACTATTTCTTTTGTGTTCCTTTTTGTAACTTATTTCAATTGGACATTCTGGGTATTACTGTCTGTGCCCCCTTTTTTTATTGCTATATTTGTCCTATTGTAGGCTGTCACCAAGACAGAATGTGAGGGGAAATAAAAAGCTGGGACTGCCCCCTCATTCCCTGTTGTATGGGGAAATCTCCCCAGTGGGCACACAGAAACCAAAAAGCAGTTCCACTTTTACGTTCCGGACCTCAATGGTATTTTAAACCACTTGCTGACCACAATATATAAATATACGTTGCGGTTTGAAAGTGGCTTACCGGGATTATGGCTGATATCAGCCATAACCCAGGTATTGTGGTTTCTTCTTCTTCTTTTTTTTTTTTTTTTTTTTTTTTAGCCGGCGGCTAGTTTTTTTCCTTCTGGGGGAGGTGTGTCACACTTACCGATTCTGCTGGTTCGCCCGAGACATGAAAGTAGATTAACTTCGACCAACTGTACGGCCTTGGAAGACTGGAGTGACATCACAACGTCACTTTCAAACCAGGGTGAAAGTAAACAATTTTTTTTTTTTTAAAGCAAAAGATCAAAAAAAATGTTGTTTGATCATTTTGCTTTTAAGGTAAAGAGATTTAGGGTATTTTTGATCCCAGATCTCTTCATAATGAGGACCTGTCATCTTTATTTTTATTACAAGGGATGTAATGGCCTATGGAGATTTTTTAAGTACCATAGTTTTTCGCCATTCTACAAGCGTGCGCAATTTAAAAGCGTGACATGTTGTGAATCTATGTACGTGGTGTAACATTATCTTTTTTTTATCCTAAAAAGAAATTGGGGTACATATTGTTTCTATTTCTTTTTTAATTCATTTAAAAAAAAAAAATTCCCAAAAAATTGCATTTGAAAAACCGCTGTGCAAATCCCGTGTGACATCAAAAATTGCAACAATCGCCATTTTTATTCCCTAGGGTCTCTGCTAATATGTGTGTGTGTGTGTGTATGTGTGTGTATATATATGTATATGTGTGTGTATGTGTATGTATGTGTGTGTGTGTGTGTGTGTATATATGTATATGTGTGTGTGTGTGTGTGTGTGTGTGTGTGTGTGTGTATATATATATATATATGTATATGTATATGTATATGTGGTTTACAAATTAACCACTTGAAGACCAGACCTTTTGTGACACTTTTTGTTTACAAGTTTAAAGTATTTTAGTAAATTACTGAATGAATATATATATATATATATATATATATATATATATATATATATATATATATATATATATATATATATATATATATATATATATATATATATATATATATATATATATATATATAATTACTTTATACTGATGTACATCGTCGTTCGCTCGTTGGCATTGGGTTAAAGCAGTTTTTTTTTTTAATGTCCCAAGGTTATATTCATACTGGTGGTATGTGAAAAGCTGGTCAAAGCCTTGCCAAGCACCTCCTAAAAAAAAACCGTAAACGTGAGTGTAATGGCTGATCGAAAGTAATATGCAATATTTGGATCCATCTCAAATTGTTCTTCTGTGCAAAGCCCTAAAGTGGTGTCGTTATACAGTCAGGTCCATAAATATTGGGACATCGACAAAATTCTAATCTTTTTGGCTCTATACACCACCACAATGGATTTGAAATGAAACAAACAAGATGAGCTTTAACTGCAGCTTCAGCTTTAATTTGAGGGTATTTACATCCAAATCAGGTGAACGGTGTAGGAATTACAACAGTTTGTATATGTGCCTCCCACTTTTTAAAGGGACCAAAAGTAATGGGACAAATTAACAATCATCCATCAAACTTTCACTTTTTAATACTTGGTTGCAAATCCTTTGCAGTCAATTACAGCCTGAAGTCTGGAACGCATAGACATCACCAGACGCGCTGGGTTTCATCCCTAGTGATACTCTGCCAGGTCTCTACTGCAACCGTCTTCAGTTCCTGCTTGTTCTTGGGGCATTTTCCCTTCAGTTTTGTCTTCAGCAAGTGAAATGCATGCTCAATCATATTCAGGTCAGGTGATTGACTTGGCCATTGCATAAAATTCCACTTCTTTCCCTTAAAATTTTTTTGGTTGCTTTTGCAGTATGCTTCGGGTCATTGTCCATCTGCACTGTGAAGCGCCGTCCAATGAGTTCTGAAGCATTTTGCTGAATATGAGCAGAAAATATTGCCCGAAACACTTCAGAATTTATCCTGCTGCTTTTGTCAGCAGTCACCACATCATCAATAAATACAAGAGAACCAGTTCCTTTGGCAGTCATACATGCCCATGTCATGACACTACCACCACCATGCTTCACTAATGAAGTGGTATGCTTTGGATCATGAGCAGTTCCTTTCCTTCTCCATACTCTTCTCTTCCCATCCCTCTGGTACAAGTTGATCTTGGTCTCATCTGTCCATAGGATGTTGTTCCAGAACTATGAAGGCTTTTTTAGATGTTGTTTGGCAAACGCTAATCTGGCCTTCCTGTTTTTGAGGCTCATCAATGGTTTACATCTTGTGGTGAAGCCTCTGTATTCACTCTGGTGAAGTCTTCTCTTGATTGTTGTCTTTGACACACATACACCTACCTCCTGGAGAGTGTTCTTGATCTGGCCAACTGTTGTGAAGGGTGTTTTCTTCACCAGGGAAAGAATTATTCGGTCATCCACCACAGTTGTTTTCCGTGGTCTTCCGGGTCTTTTGGTGTTGCTGAGCTCACCGGTGCGTTCTTTCTTTTTAAGGATGTTCCAAACAGTTGATTTGGCCACACCTAATGTTTTTGCTATCCCTCTGATTTGTTTGTTTTGTTTTTTCAGCCTAATGATGGCTTGCTTCACTGATAGTGACAGCTCTTTGGATCTCATATTGAGAGTTGACAGCAACAGATTCCAAATGCAAATAACATACTTGAAATGAACTCTGGACCTTTTATCTGCTTCTTCTAAATGAGATAACGAGGGAATAACACACACCTGGCCATGGAATAGATGAGCAGCCAATTGTCCCATTACTTTTGGTCCCTTAAAAAGTGGGAGGCACATATAAAAACTGTTGTAATTCTCACACCGTTCACCTCATTTGAATGTAGATACCCTCAAATTAAAGCTGAAAGTCTGCAGTTAAAACACAACTTGTTTGTTTCGTTTCAAAAACATCGTGGTGGCGTATAGGGCCAAAAAGATTAGAATTGTGTCAATGTCCCAATATTTATGGACCTGGCTGTATGTATATTGTAGCACCCAACCAATCTTAAATTCACTTGTTCCTAAAGAGGTTGCAACTCGTCTTTCCAGATCTTTAAATGCAAGCCAAAGGCAGCTGCTGAGAACAGCACTGCTGCCTGGTTCCCAATGAATATGCCACAGCTGGCAGGTTCTGGTGCTCCAATTACTCTTAAGCTGGGTATACATGGATCAAAATTTATCCGGTTCAGCAGGGGCAGACAGAATTTTGATCATTGTGTAGCCCTCCGTGGTCGCCATTGGACTGGCTGTAGAACAGACCACCTAGAAAGCCTTCTTTGATTAGTGGCTTGCAGCACTGATCAATGTATTCTCACAGCGCCAAGAAACCGCTGTCAAAATACAATGTCCTGGCGAGGGAGATCCTGCATCCAACTAGCTTGTGTGGGTGCAGAAACCTGTTTTTTATTTTTATTTTTTTTCCCCTTCAGCCAGCTGCCTGAACCTCCCAAAAAAAAAAGTGCTGCGTGTACCTAGTTTTAAATTGTACAATAAATAGTATCTCACAAAAGTGAGTACACCCCTCACATTTTTGTAAATATTTTATTATATCTTTTCATGTGATAACACTGAAGAAATGACACTTTACTACAATGTAAAGTAGTGAGTGAGAGGCATTTTTTGGAATGCAAAAAAAATGCGTTCAGAAGCTGAGTTTACAGGCATTGCAAGTGCTAAGCTCTTCTAAGCACGGTAACTCGCGTTTAGACACGTTTCATTTACACTTTTTCATTTTTGTCTATTTAAAAAAAAAAAAACGCTGCTAAAACACGGCATAGTGGATGTTTTAAATGTGGGTTACTCTCAAGTTAAATCATTCAGGAGAGTTTTTAAAAACGTCCCGTGTACATGAAATCTAACACCCAACTATTAATGTCTAAACCACTGGCAATAAAAGTGAGTATACCCCTCCAAATTGGGCCCAATTAGCCATTTTCCCTCCCCAGTGTCATTTGACTCGTTAGTGTTACAATGTCTCAGGTGTGAATGGGGAGCAGGTGTGTTAAATTTGGTGTTATCGCTCTCACTCTCTCATACTGGTCACTGGAAGTTCAACATGGCACGTCATGGCAAAGAACTCTCTGAGGATCTGAAAAAAAGGAATTGTTGCTCCACGTAAAGATAGCCGTGATGGCGAACCTTGGCACCCCAGATTTTTTGGAACTACATTTCCCATGTCATGCACTCTGCAGTGTAGCTGAGCTTAATGGGAAATGTAGTTCCAAAACATCTGAGGTGCCAAGGTCCGCCATCACTAGCCTCAGCTGTAAGAAGATTGGCAAGACACTGAGCAGCAGCACGGTGGCCAAGACCATACAGCGGTTTAACAGAACAGGTTCCACTCAGAACAGGCCTCGCCATGGTCGACCCAAAAAGTTGAGTACACGTGCTCAGCGTCATATCCAGAGGATGTCTCCGGGAAATAGACTTATGAATGCTGCCAACATTGCTGCAGAGGTTGAAGGGGTGGGGGGTCAGCTTCTCAGACCATACGCCGCACACTACATCAAATTGGTCTGCATAGCTGTCGTCCAGAAGGAAGCCTCTTCTAAAGGTGATGCACAAGAAAGCCCGCAAACAGTTTGCTGAAGACAAGCAGACTAAGGACATGGATTACTGGAACCATGTCCTGTGGTCTGATGAGACCAAGAAAAACGTATTTGGTTCAGATGGTGTCAAGCATATGTGACGGCAACCAGGTGAGGAGTACAAAGACAAGTGTGTCTTGCCTACAGTCAAGCATGGTGGTGGGAGTGTCATGGTCTGGGGCTGCATGAGTGCTGCCAGCACTGGGGAGCTACATTTCATTGTGGGAACCTATTAATGCCAACATGTACTGTGACATACTGAAGCAGAGCATGATCCCCCCCCTTTCGGAGACTGGGCCCCAGGGCAATCTTCCAGCATGATAATGACCCCAAAGACACCTCCAAGACGACCACTGCCTTGCTAAAGAAGCTGAGGGTAAAGGTGATGGACTGGCCAAGCATGTTTCCAGACCTAAACCCTATTCAGCATCTGTGGGGCATCCTCAAATGGAAGGTGGAGGAGTGCAAGGTGTCTAGCATCCACCAGCTCTGTGATGTCGTCATGGAGGAGTGGAAGAGGACTCCAGTGGCAACCTGTGAAGCTCTGGTGAACTCCATGCTCAATAGGGTTAAGGCAGTGCTGGAAAATATTGGTGGCCATACAATATATTGACACATTGGGCCCAATTTGGACATTTTCACTTAGGGGTGTACTCACTTTTGTTGCCAGCAGTTTAGACTTAAATGGCTGTGTGTTGAGTTATTTTGAGGGGACAACAACTTTACACTGTTATACAAGCTGCACACTCACTACTTTACATTGTAGCAAAGTGTCATTTCTTCAGTGTTGTCACATGAAAAGATATAATAAAATATTTTCAAAAATGTGAGGGGTGTACTCACTTTTGTGAGATACTGTACAATTGTTTAACTAGAGATTTTTTTTTTTACCAGTTTGGATACAGTAAGCATAACCTCCTTTTTTTTCCCCCGGTGGGGGGTTTACCCTTCACTTCCTGTCGCTAAAACAAAAAGGGAGAGAATCCCTGGTTGTCCCCAAAACAGATATCCCCAAGATTTCTCTTCTATTCAAGTTCTGGTGCCAACCCAAAATTCCATATTTTTTTCCCCTTATACTCTTTAATCACTAGGACAAATAGAGAGGTTAAATTTCCCTGGGGGAGCAGAGACAACCATAAAAACCTGACAGGTGTTCTAATCCCTCTCCAATCCAAAACTAAAAGAAAAAAAAATGTTTTGCCTTTGGTTTTACTTTAATTGCTCCAAAATACGGTTTTAGTACAACTAGAAAAAACAAAAATGTGTTTTATTTAGATTATGGACCATGCCATATACACTCACCACCCACTTTATTAGGAACACCTTGCTAGTACCAGGTTGGACCCCCTTTTGCCTTCATTCTTCATGGCATAGATTCAACAAGGTGTTGGAAACATTCCTCAGAGATTTTGGTCCATATTGATATCATCGCATCACGCAGTTGCTGCAGATTTGTCGGCTGCACATCCATGATGCAAATCTTCCACTACAGCCCAAAGGTGTTCTATTTGATTGAGATCTGGTGACTGTGGAGGCCATTGGAGTACAGTGATCTCATTGTCCAGTGGTGAGATGATTGGAGCTTTGTGACATGGAGCATTATCCTGCTGGAAGGAGCCATCAGAAGATGGGTACACTGTAGTCATAAAGGGATGGACATGGTCAGCAACAATACTCAGGTAGGCTGTGGTGTTTAAATGATGTTCAATCGGTACTAAGGGGCCCAACGTGTGCCAAGAAAATATTCCCCCACACCATTACACCTCCACCACCAGTCTGAACCATTGATACAAGGCAGGATGGATCCATGCTTTCAAGTTGTTTACGCCAAATTCTGACCTTACCATCGAGACTCATCAGACCAGGCAATGTCTTTCAAATCTTCTATTGTCCAATTTTGCAGCCCCAGTTTCCTGTTCTTAGCTGACCGGAGTGGCACCTGGTGTGGTCTTCTGCTGCTGTACCCCATCTGCTTCAAGGTTCGATGTGTGTTCAGAGATTGTATTCTGCATGTCTTAGTTGTAACGAGTAGATTTTTGAGATACTGTTGCCTTTCTATCATCTCAAACCAGTCTGCCCATTTTCCTCTGACATCAACAAGGCATTTTCGTCCACACAACTGCCACTCACTGGATATTTTCTCTTTTTCAGTCCACTCTCTGTAATCCATAGAGATGGTTGTGCGTTAAAATCCCAGTAGATCAGCAGTTTTTGAAATACTCAGCCTAGCCTGTCTGGCACCAACAACCCATGCCACGTTCAAAGTCACTTAAATCCCCTTTCTTCCCCATTCTGATGCTCAGTTTGAACTTTAGTATGTCGTCTTCACCAGATCTAGATGCCTAAATGCATTGAGTTGCTGCCATGTGATTGGCTGAGGTGTATTGAACAGCGTACCTAATAAAGTGGCCGGTAGTTGTATAAAATTGCTCCCTAACACATCTCCCTAGTACTAGCACCTGCATTGTGCTGTTGAAAATGCTGTATGCACAATTTATGGTGTGTTGTGGTGCTGTGGGCTGCCCTAACGCACTGCAGCAGGCCAGGCCGATGTAAACGGGCCCATTGCTGGAGAATGACAATTCTGCTCCAGCCTTGAATGAATCAAATGAACACAGAGGCCGGAAGCACTACTCTGCCACTTGGAATTGCGCAGTACCCCCAACCATTCACCCTTCTCCATCCTGTTTCCCCGAAAATAAGACCTAGCGTGATTGTCGGTAATGGCTGCAATATAAGCCCTACCCCCAAATCAGCCCTAGTTAAAGTCCTTGTAGGTCTTATTTTCAGGGTAGGGCTTATTTTTAGGGAAACAGGGTAGGGCTTATTTGGGGGGTAGGGCTTATATTGCAGACATTACCCACAATCACGCTAGGTCTTATTTTCGGGGAAACAGGGTGGATGAGGGAAGGAGTGGCACCAACTCTGGCTGTGTCCATGTTGCAGATCCCTCTCACTTCCTGCCTATTTTTTCTTTTTTCCTTCCTAGCTGTATTCTATGTGGGCTCTTTCACTCTGGTGGCTGAGCTGCTGTCCTACTTGCCCCCAGAATTCTAACATTTACACCTGACAGAGCTGTACACATGCTGTACAAGCAAGGCTTTGCTAAATAGCAATTTTAACTTGGCCTTCAGCTTTTGACAGGCAGCACCAACTGTCAAACTTGCCAACTGAGACCAATAGAACCGCACTACAACCACAAGCCAAACAATGGTGGTGCAACGTAAAACATAAACATCAGTAGTGCCTCCTAAATGTCTGCCAGGTGCTGTTATTCTACTCCCCTCTGAAAAGCAATCTGCTATGGATTGCTTTTCAGAGGGCGGTAAACATTACCCCCTGTCTGAAAGAGCCTTTTATAAAAAATACAGTACTGTGCAAGTTTTAGGCAAGTGAGATAAAATGCTGTAAATTAAGAATGCTTTCAGAAATACAAGTGTTAATAGTTTGTTTATCAAGAGAAAGCCGAATCAAATCAATATTTGGTGTGACCACCCTTTGCCTTCAAACAGCACCAATCCCTTCTAGGTACACTTGTACACAGGTTTTTGAAGGGACTCGGTTGTTCCAAACATCTTGGAGCACTAACCACAGATCTTCTGATGTAGGCTAAAATCTTTGTCTTCATGTATTCCCAGACAGACTCCATGATGTTGAGATCAGGGCTCTGTGGGAGCCAAACCATCACTTCCAGGACTCCTTGTTCTTTGCGCTGAAGATAGTTCTTAATGACATTGGCTGTATGTTTGGGGTCGTTGTCTTACTGCAGAATGAGTTTGAGGCCAATCACACCCCTCCCTGATGGTATGGTGCAATGGATAAGTATCTGCCTGTATTTGTCAGCATTGAGGACACCATTGATCCTGACCAAATTTCCAACTCCATTTGCAGAAATGCAGCCCCAAACTTGCAAGGAACCTCCACCATGCTTCACAGTTGCCTGCAGACACTCAGTAATGTACTGATCTCCAGCCCTTCACCATCAAACTGTCTCCTGCTACAGCAAAATATTTCACATTTTAACCACTTGACCATTGGGCACTTAAACCCCCTTAATAACCAGACCAATTTTCAGCTTTTGGTGCTCTCACATTTTGAATGACAATTACTCAGTCATGCAACACTGTATCTATATGAAATTTTTGTCCTTTTTTTCACAGAAATAGAGCTTTCTTTTGGTGGTATTTAATCACCGCTGGGTTCTGGCTATAAAAGAAAAAAGACAGAAAAAGCTGTAAAAAAATGCATTTTTCTTCGTTTCTGTTATAAAATTTTGCAAATTAGTAATTTTTCTTCATATATTTTGGCCAAAATTTATACCGCTACATATCTTTGGTAAAAATAACCCAAATCGGTGGATATTATTTGGTCTTTGTGAAAGTTATAGAGTCCAAAAGCTATGGTGCCAATATCTGAAAATTGATCACACCTGAATTACTGACGGCCTATCTCATTTCTTGAGACCCCAACATGCCAGAAAAGTACAAACACCCCCCAAATGACCCCTTTTTGGAAAGTAGACATTCCAAGGTATTTAGAAAAATGCATGGTGAGTTTTTTGAAGTTGTCATTTTTTCCCACAATTCTTTGCAAAATCAAGTTTTTTTTTTTTCTTCACAAAATTGTCATATTAGCAGGTTATTTCTCACACACCGCATATGCATACCACAAATTACACCCCAAAACACATTCTGCTATTACTCCTGAGTATGGCGATACCACATGTGTGAGACTTTTACACAGCGTGGCCACATACAGAGGCCCAACATGCAGGGAGCACCTCCAGGCGTTCTGGAGCACCCAGGCCAATTCTGACATTTCTCTCCTACATGTAAAAATCATCAATTATTTGCTAGAAAATTACATAGAACCCCAAACATTATATATGTTTTTTTAGCAAAGACCCTAGAGAATACAATAGCGGTCATTGCAACTTTTTATCTCGCCAGATATTTGCGCAGCAATTTTTCGAACGCTTTTTTTGGAAAAAAAACAAAACAGTTTTGTGCTTTAAAAAAAAACAAAACAGTAAGGTTAGCCCAATGTTTTTCCATAATATGAAAGATGAAGTTACGCCGAGTAAATAGATACCTAACATGTCACCTTTCAAAATTGCACACGCTTGCGGAATGGCGCCAAACTTCGTTACTTAAAAATCCCCATAGGCGGCGCTTTAAAATTTTTTACTGGTTACAAATTTTGAGTTACAGAGGAGGTCTAGGGCCAAAATTATTGCCCTCGCTCTACCGATCGCAGCGATACCTCACATGTGTGGTTTGAACACCGTTTTCATATGTGGACGGGACTTATGTATGCGTTCGCTTCTGCATGCGAGCACACGGACAGGGGCGCTTTAAAAAAAATTTTTTCCCTGATGTACTGACATCTAATTTCTTGAGGCCAAAAAATGTCAGGACAGTATAAATATCCCCCAAATTACCCCTTTTTGGAAAGTAAACAGTCCAAGGTAATTATTAAGATGCATTGTGAGTTTTTTAAAGTTGTAGTTTTTTTGTCATAATTTTTTGGAATTTTTTTTTTTTTGTTACATACTGTTACCATTGACTAGTGACAGTATGGGGAAAAAAAATGTATGTATTTTTTTACGATTTTTTTTTCCTTTAAAAACACAGTGACCAGAGCAATAGAATGATACCATAGTAAGATTGCACTACTGTAGGGAAGTGATCAGGGTTTTTAAATTAATTTATTTATAACATATGATTGCTTATAGCAATGAATTTCATTGCTGTAATTAAGCAAGCATTTTCCTGAATTAAATCGATTAATTAACTTTTTGTTGTGATTAGCTGTTATTGGCCAGAGCTAATCACATGGTACAGATCAGCCCTGTCTGTACCATGTGATCACTGTGACCAATCACAGCTAGCAACACAATGGATGGCATGAAAGGAAGCCATCCATTGTTTTGCAATTGCCATATGATCTGCTGTGATTGATCACAAGGTACCAACAGCCAGCCGGTACACTGATCAGTCATCACCAGTGACAGATCGCAGCGCAATCCGGGAGGACGTCATATGACGTCCACCGGAACTACGAAAGTCCCGCCGTTCATTTTGCTATAGGCCGGGTGGAAACGGGTTACGTTTCCTTGGCCGACCACTGTGTCTATGGTCCTCAACGTTCCCCTTTTCTTTGTGCTTCTTCAAAAGAGCTTGAACAGCACATCTCAAAACCCCAGTCTGCTTTGAAATCTTTTCCTGAGCGAGACCTTGCTGATGCAGTATACCGAACCTTCTGTCTTGTTGCTGTGCTCAGTCTCGTCTATATTCCCCTCGCACACATTTTGTTTTAATTTTTTTTTCAGTTTTTTATTTTTCTTAATCTAATTTTTTAACTTTTTTTTTACATTTTTGTTTATTCTCATATTAATTTAAGACTTTATTACTCTTCCTTGCTAGCTGCCTTTCTGGACTCTTATGTTCTTCCTGGTAGGCATCCTGCAAGAAGTGGAGATCTACTTGATCAACATGGGAGACGTCAAAGATCAGCGGGCAGTGTTGCCTCCTCAAACCTGATTTAAACGTTTAATTGTTTTACCACTGTGTCGCAATTGCGTGCATTGCACGGCAACAATGGGTCTAGATCAGGGGGTGAGGAGGCAACATATCGCCTCCTCACCACTTGTCAAACACTCAGATCACTTTTCAGAGGAGCAACAGTGCCTGTGAATGAGTCCTTAGTTGCATTTGGCAGCGGCACCCTTAGGGGTTGTTCACATGTAGTTGGGGTGTGGTAAAACCCTGCGCTTGAGTTGCAGCTTTACCATCCCCAATCCCTCCCCCCTTTAGCTGCTGAGGCAGTAGCCAAAGGTGTACACATGCCAAAGGATTAAAACTGGTGATGAGAAACACAACGCTGCTGTGATGCCGTTTATTGCTTCACACTGACTTGAAGATCTCTTCTTTCCTGCTGCTGGCACCACTCTGGGGACCGCCAGTAGGGATAAGACATGGAGTGCAGTTAGTATCACTCCGCATGGGACAGGAGCTGGCCCTACAGAGGAGTCATCAGCTTATGCGGCTCTTGCTCGCTACTACAGCTCCAACTATACAAGTAGTTCCTTTTCATTGCACAGTTTGATGCTTTGGAATGGCGGGTCAGCAAGCCCAGACTGTGATCTACCAGTCCCCTGCTCTACACCTAGGTCTGGGTAACTTCCTTTTGCTCCCCCAAATTTGTTTCTTCTGTACTATATTTTTTCCCTCTTTGGCTCTTTCTTTGCACACTTCTTCAGCCCCCCGATGCTGTGTTTACATGTATTGAGTGGAGGCGACCTGACATCATGGGTTTCCGTGGCAACAGCGGCCCCACAACTTGGCGTCCTCCTGCTGCCTAGAGATTTTGCAATGTGATGGCACATGTGCAGCCTACGTGGCACGCTTTAATTGCCGGCTGGCCGTTATTCGGCAAGGTCCTATTGCCTGCATGTTACGTTCAAACACATCTGGCTGATGTGACCGATCTACAAAATGTTCATAGGCACCAATGGCCTTACATGGTTCCTCTCCCCTTATAGAAATTTATTACAAAAGGTATCTTTATTTTACCTGAATGGCAGTGGTATTTTTGTTTATTTTGGCAGGAGTGTGATGTCATTTGACGTCAGAGGGAGGGGGGGTGTGACACCATTTTCCTTATGCGCAGATTAGTGGTTGATAGATGTATATTCAGCGCTGTCACTGTTATACTTTATCACATGCCTGACAAAGGGGTCCTGCAAGGTTCCGAAATGTTGCACTTGCTCTTGTGATGTGATCTTTTACAATAAAAATCTTTGGACATTTGAGGAACCTTGGTGTGCTCATTGATTTGTTGCTGTACTCACCATGCTATGATACGGTCTTCAACTTCACCTTAGTAGCTGTGTTTAGCTGTTCCTCACCCAGTTTTAAGCCTCCTACACAGCTGTCTATGTTTGTGACGGTTTCAACCTACATATGAAATTGATCATTAGCGCCTCCTTGGTATAACTGGTTAATCCTACATCTGACTCTAATCCTACAAAATCCCTGACTTTATGCAGGGGTAAGAATTGACACTGGTTTCAAGCCAAAGAGTAGTCACACCAAATATTGAGTTGATTTAAATTTTCTTTATGATCACTTTACATGGTGTAAATTAATAAATGTAAACAATTAAAATATATATTTTTGAAAGCATCCTTACTTTACAGCATTTCTTCACACCTGCCTACACCTTTTGCACAGTAATATATATTTTTTTTCTTTCTTTAATTTTTACCTTGACCACAGAATACCCTCCCCCAGTCACTCTGCTCCACTGTAGGCAGCCCTATTGAACCCACTTCTTGTAAGCACAAGCTGTCATTGACACAACCACAAAGATCAGAACAATCTGCGGGATTGAAGACCACCTACAGCAAAAAGGCTCAATGACCACACATGACTGGCCAAAAGCCATCTAGGAAATTCTTAAAAGGTAGGGATTTTTTTTTTTTTTTATTAAGAGATATGCAAGTCACTTCTGACAATTTTATTTTCTGTGTACACCGTATGGTGGATGCATCATGAACAGCCTGTGAGATGCCAAGAACAAAGCCAGCTGCTAGGTCCAGCTCTTGTGCACAGGCATCACATAATCAGCGGCCGGCCGATGGCTCAGATAAATCGGTAACAGTTTGTCCCATCAATGCTGGAGCTACTCTGTGCTAGGACAAGTTACCTGCATTGCAATTAGACTCTCTACAGACAATTGTTTCCTGACTAACCACATAGCATAGCATCTGCCAGAGCAGTAAAGAAGCAGAGATTTGCTTTCTCATATCAAACCCCTTGCCTCAATTAAGGAGGAAGGGCAAAACCACTCACATAGGCAGTCAGGACTGTGGGAATTATTAAGGGGCAATGGAAGGGAAGAGAGAACGGACTGATTCATAGACACAAGCACCAGAGTAGTGAAGCAATGCTCTTCAACTAGAGGCAAGAAACTCAGGAGTATGGATTCTAAAACTTACCTGGATGAGGTAAATAAAGTAGAACGGTGAGCCTTACATTACAACTCCTCAAGTACAACTTCCTCGCAGCAAGCCCTCAATAGTACAATGAGCAGTACAGTACTAGCGCAGCTGTCCTTGCCATACACAGGAAGACAGCAGTTACCTGACGCAGGAGTGGATGGGACATGCCTAAAACTGGTCATAAGCTTATTTTCTTTTCACAAAGTCCAAAATCTAACATCTCTGCATCCCCCAGTAGCAGCTAAATGGCCCCTTGTAGGCTATTATATTCTCACAGTTGGCAGCACCAGCTGTCAGAATATCTAACAGTGCCTGCACTTAATAGAGATATGCAGGACGGAAAATTTTTGTTTCATTTCAAATTATTTGTTAAATTAATCATTTTGTTTTATGTTAGAATGAGTTTTTTTTTTTAAAGATATATTTGTTACTTTCCAATTGAATTGTGGAAACATACTTTCATAAATATGGTATAAAAGTGATAATCACGATCCCTAGGTAGGCTGCTTTATAGACTATATTAACCACTTCCCATCCAGGCCAATTCTAGCATTTCGCTCCTACATCTAAAAATCATCTTTTCTTTCTAGCCTCCCTGGCGGTTTGATTATGTCAGATTTTTGCATCTCAAAGTGGTACAATTATTTTGTATAGAAATTTGGCGTTTTATATTGTAGGCCTGTAATTCTTAGTAATAACACACTTAAATCTGTCCAAACAAGAGACTAGTAGATATCCCGGGTATGATAAAGTTTGAAACACAAAATCATAACTTCTATTATAATAAATAACTATAAATAAATTATAAAAAAATAATAATATAATAATAAAATTAATTGTCCAACGATTCACTATCGCTGGTCTAAAACAACTTTTGACTTAAAGGGACACTTTTCGGTTGCCATGGACATTCTCCAGTTTCCAGGCAGAAAGAACAGTATACTGTATATAATATAAAACTGCATGCAGGGCACTTGACAAATCACTAGGGACAAAAGGGATGTGAAATAATTTCATACAGTAATGTAATCTGTAAGTTTGTCCTGTAAGCTATATGATTTTTCACTTTTTTTTAAATTTGCCGCCGGGCTCCGCCCCCTTGCGTTGCGACGCTCGCAGGGAATGGAGCCCAGCTCAGAGAGGTATCGGGCGGAGGACAGAGCCCCGCAGACACAGCGGGGGAACATTGCAGGATCCTGGGGACAAGGTAAGTATATCGCACCCGGATCCTGCAATGCAATCCTGAGTGTGGCTCGGGGTTACCGCTAATGGTGCTGAAATTTAACCCCGAGCCACACTCGGGAAAGCTGCCAGGGAGGCTAGAAAATATTCAGAACCCCCAATCATTATGTTTGTTTAGAAGAGACCCTAGGGCATACAATGGTGGCTGTGGGCAACTTTTTGTGTCACACACTAATACACAATAATTTTTCAAACACTTTTGGTTTGGAAATAAAAACCAAAACAGTACAGTTGGCCCAATTTTTCTGTACAATATGAAAGCTGATGTTTCGCAGAGTAAATGTATACCTAACATGTCACACTTAAAAATTGCGCACACTAAAAGCATGGCACCAAACTTTGGTACTTAAAAATCTCAATAGGTGTCGCTTTAAAATTTCTTACAAGGTTACCCGTTAAGAGTAAGGCCCCGTTCACACTGGGGCGGTGGGTGCATCGGCGGTAAATCACTGCTACTTTTAGCAGCGCTTACAGTCAATTTCGAGGTGCTATTTGGCTGCTAGTGGGGCACTTTTACTCCAGCTAGCGGCCGAGAAAGGGTTAAAATCACCACAAAACTCTGCTGCAAAAGCGCTATGCCGGCGGTATAGCTGCGCTGCCCCATTGATTTCAATGGGCAGGAGCGTTGAATACACCGCTCCAAAAGATGCTGCTTGCAAGTGCACCGCTCCTGTGTGAAAGCACTCGGGCTTTCACATTGGAGAGACAGCAGTGGCTCTTTACAGGTGCTATTTTTAGCGCTGTAGCGCCTCAGTGTGAAAGGGGTCTTACAGAGGAGGTCTTGGGCTAGAATTGTTACTCTAACTCACGCAGCAATACCTCATATCTGTGATTGCGTAAGCACACAGGGACGCGTTATATATATTTTTTTTATTCTTTATTTTACTTTTATGCTTTGAGAAAAAAAAAATACAATTTAAAGAGGCTTTTATTCCTATTACAAGGAATGTAAACATACCTTGTAATAGGCATAGCACGTGACAGGTCTTCTCTATGGAGATATCTGGTGTCTATAAGACCCCACATCTCTCCTTCAGGCTGCAAAATAAACGGTCTCAGCCTTCCCAGCCACGTCCCCAGCATTGTTTACTTCGGCTGACCTGGACATAACGTAACCTTGAAAAGCCTAGACACTTCTGGTAGAGTGGACCTTTGTAGGAAAGGTGAAGAACCCTACTTTTCAAGGAATACAGCTCCATAAAGATTTGCCTAATCCACTTTGTGGATCCAGATGCAGCCTGCAGGCAACTTTAACAAGGATGAGGCTGCAAGGTAGACTTGTAACTTGTACAGCACTAACAACATGTAAATCATTTGGTGGAGGGAGGATTATGGTGTGGGGTTGTTTTTCAGGGGCTGGGCTTGGCCCCCTCGTTCCAGTGAAGGGAAGGGAACTCTTAAGGCATCAGCATACCAAGACATTTTGGACAATTTCATGCTCCCAACTTTGTGGGAACAGTTTGGAGATGGCTCCTTCCTGTTCCAACATGACTGCACACCAGTGCACAAAGCAAAGTCCATAAAGACATGGATGAGTGGGTTTGGGATGGAGGAACTTGACTAGCCTCTACAGAGTCCTGACCTCAACCCCATAGAACACCTTTGGGATGAATTAAAGCGGTGACTGAAAGCCAGGCCTTCTCGTCCAACATCAGTGCCTGACCTGCCAAATGATTTTCTGGAAGAGTCAAACATTCCCATCAACACACTCCTAAATCTCATGGACAGCATTCCCAGAATAGTTGAAGCTGTTATAGCTGCAAAGGGTGGGCCAACTCAATATTGAACCCTATGGACTAAGACGCCATTAAAGTTTGTGTGTAAAGGCAGGCATCCCAATACTTTTGGCAATATAGTGTAGCTTTGATGATACAAATGTATAAGTAAGCCAACCTATCTGTTTCCATGCTAAGCTTTTGCAACTGTAAGAACCCTCTACAGCCCACCCGCCCCCACAGCAAAAGATGCTATACACCTGTTAGATTCCAGTGAATCTGTTTTTATCAAGAGAATTGTGGGTTTCATCATGCTGGTATGAACAAATATTTTACTTTTTGATTATGCATGTATGATATTGAAATGTGTTGCATCTACATGTGGATTATTTTGGATCTAAACAACTGTGTGAACCCCAAAATTTAGCACCATTTGTTTATGCGTGGTTTGGATTTTACATGAATGTTTATAATAAAATGTATGTTTTTTAGATATGCGGTGTTCTTGCTTCTATATGTCTCTCTGAAAGTCATTGGCTACTATATGTAGGTTTGTATAGTCTCAGTAAAGAGAGGAGGGCCATTACCCAAAAGGACACTAGCAAAGAACTAAGGCTAGCTGGGAGGGGAAGGGATTATAGAGATGGCATTGCAGACTGTAATGTTTATTCAGAATCACTGTGACCCTTAACCCCTTTCTCCTGATGTATGCTGGGGGAGGGGCTGTACCAGGAAGTCAGTGTGTGTGGGACTGGAAGCAGCAGCATGATACCGAGAGGGAGACCTGTTGTATAAGACTCCTCCATGTAAGAATGTACATCACTTTCTGGGTGAGTAATAAACCCTTCCATGATTAAGAAGTGCATCGGGCCTGTGTGTAACTTGCTGAGCAGATACTGGCAGCATTGTTAGCAACACCCTGAGAGACCCTATGTCAAAGGGACGCAACAGTGGCAACAAGGATTGTGGATTTTAGCACACATGGCTTTCATAGGGTTTAATCAACCATTTGATCCTGCTGCTGAATCATGGAGCTCCTGGGTGGAGAGGCTGGAGCAGTATATGGAAGCAAATAGTGTGGCTGTAGAAAAAGAAAGTAAGTTGCTGTTTTCCTCACAGCATTGGGTTAAGCTGCATATGGCACTCTCAGAGACCTAATTTCTCCAGACAAGCCTGCCTCTAAGCCCATGCCTGAGTTAATTCAGAGGCTACATGAGCACTACAACCCAAAGCCGTTAGAAAATCGCAGAGCGATTTATATTTTACAGTAGGAGGCAGCATGCTGGGGAGGATATAAAGACTTATAGCATTGCTTTATATAAACTAGCTGCCACTTGTCAGTTTGGAGACTACCTGCAGACGGCTCTCCGCGACATGTTTGTCATGGGACTCTGCAGCCCAGCCATACAGAAACGTTTACTCACAGAACCCGACTCGACACTGATGAAAGCCACGGAGCTTGCTAGTCATGGAGTTGGCTACACGGGACGTCACCTACTGAAGGCACCACCTGAACCGCCTGCAAGCCAGGGAGAAGCAACTTTCCATACTGCTATCACCCCGACACCCGTTGCCAAATCAACCTAAACCTCGCCACCCTAATTCTTCTGTCTCTAGGACGCCAACTTGCTACCGTTGTGGTAAAACTTCTCACAGTGCACCTACTTGCAAGTTCAAGGATGTCATTTGTTTTCTTTGTGGAAAGACTGGTCATATTGGGTGTGTTTGCTACAGCTCACGCTCCCGAACGCTACCACAAAAGGTAGACGTAAACAGACATTTCATGTGAATACTGACAATAGCGGCTCCAACTCTGATGAGGAGACCTGTGGCCAGCATGTTGGACTGTTTCGGGTAGCTGGGAACACTCCTGCGATAAAAATGGACGTCACACTCAATGGCTGTCCTGTCTCCATGGATGTTGATACAGGGGGCGGCTGTGTCCGTCGTTTCATGGACTGATTTAAAGGCATCGGGTCTGTCCCTACCACTCCACACTACAAACCTACACCAAGGAACGGCTACAGCCCTTAGGTTATGTGAAACCCAATGTGACATTAGGCAAGCGCAGTCAAACTCTACGCCTTTATGTTGTAAGTAAAGGAGGTCCTCCGCTGTATGGTAGGGACTGGATCAAAGCCCTGGGCATGCCCCCTCTTGTCATTGCCCAATGTACATTGCTTTCTGAGGCAGACCATTGGGTGGAATCCCTGAAGTCACGCTTTAAGGAGGTTTTTGAGGACTCTTCGGGCTCAGTAAAAGGAAAAATGGCCCACTTTCTCTTAAAGCCTGGTGCTACACCTCGTTTTTGTAAGGCAAGATCAGTGCCCTTTGCCTTGCGGAAGAAAGTGGAAGCAGAGCTTGACCACCTATTGGCTGAAAAAAATCATAACTAAAGTTGATAGAAGTGAATGGGCATTGCCAATTGTGCCTGTCAAGAAAAAGAATGGAGACATTAGAATTTGTGGAGACTTCAGGGTTGCCCTGAACAACCAACTTCTTGTGGATCAATATCCATTGCCAAAAGTTTGGGCAAAAGTTTAAAAAAAAAAATAGACTTAAAGCAAACTTAAAGCGGAGTTCCACACAAAAATGGAACTTCCGCTTTTCGGACCCCCCCCCCCCCTCCGGTGTCACATTTGGCACCTTTCAGAGGGGAGGGGGGTGCAGATACCTGCCCAAGACAGGTATTTGCACCCACTTCCGGCATAGATTCCCATGGGAGTCTATGCCTCTTCCCATCCCCACCGCGCTGTCTCCTGGGAAACACACAGCTCCCAGGAGAGAGCGGGGACCACTTGGGACGCGCAGCACGACTCTCGCATGTGCAGTAGGGAACCGGGAAGTGAAGCCGCAACGCTTCACTTCCTGATTCCCTCACCCAGGATGGCGGCGGCGCTTGCCGACATCGCTGGACCCTGGGACAGGTAAGTGGCCACGTATTAAAAGTCAGCAGCTGCAGTATTTGTAGCTGCTGGCTTTTAATATTTTTTTTTTTTTTGGCGGTGTGGGTGGACCCCCGCTTTAACTGCAAGTACACCCAGATTCACACCATCTGTTGACCATTAACACCCATAAAGGATTATTCCAATATAACCACATGGTTTTTGGCATAGCCCCAGCTCCAGGCATCTGGCAGTGGATCATAGATGAGGTCCGGGCAGGCATACCTTTCACCCAATGTCTACTAGATGACACGCTCATCACTGGTCCCACTGATGAAGAACACAGAAAGAATGTTGAAGCTGTGCTAGAGAGACTCCAACGGTATGGTTTACGTGTCAATCTTTCAAAATGCGAATTTCTAAAGTCTCAACTGGAATTTTGTGCCCACTGTGGACTAACATGGGTTACACACTACTGAAGAAAAGGTTAAAGCCCTTACCCATGCCCCTACTCCCCAGAACAACACACAGCTCAGGTCCTACCTTGGCCTCCTAAAATTACTACCACCGTTTCTTGCCAAACCTAGCACACCAGCTCTGCCCGTTACATCGCTTACTGGATGCAAGGGCTAAATGGATATGGACAAATGTAAAGAAGCTTTATGGCTTTCTAAAGAGCTCATTCTGTCCTCGCAGGTTCTAGTCCACTACGATTTAAAGAAACACATCACCTTGGCTTGTGACGTCTCACCTTATGGACTGGGTGCCATGCTTTCCCATGTCATGCCAGATGGCACGGAGCGCCCCATTTCTTTTGCCCCCAGGTCTTTAACCTCAGCAGAACAAAACTACTCCCAGATAGACAAGGAAGCTTTGGCCATTGTATTGGCCACAAAAAAGAAAGACAAAAACAGAACATTCCATAGCTCAACTTACCAACCAGTCTGCCAACTGACCAAATTAACCTGTCCAACAGTCTGCGTTAAAAACAGGGGTTTAGTTTGCAAATGCGTGCTAACGCATGCATAAGCTGCAAGGCCTCTTCACGGCACCCTGTGTATGCTGTACCTGCCCCTCATCTATCCATTTAATGCATGTGCTTATGGAGACAATTATAAATTCAGTAGTGTTAGGACTGCCAGCATACACAGGGTGCTATGACAAGGCCTTGCAGCTTATGCATGCATTTGCAAATGCATGCTAACTAAACCCCTGTTTTTAACGCAGATTGTTGGACAGGTAATCTGGTCAGTTGGCAGACTGGTTGGTAAGTTGAGCTATGGCATGTTCTGTTTTTGTCTATACAGCCACAGATCCCTTCCTGTCTCAGATATTCTCATAAGTTCAGGCTGGATGGCCAGAGAAAGTCCCAGGTGAATTTCATCCATACTTTGCCAGAAGATGTGAGCTTGTGACTAATGCTGCTTGCCTACAGTGGGGTAATAGAGTGATTATACCTCCGTATTTGCAGCCAACCATGCTAAGGATACTGCATGAGGGCCATCCTGGCGTGGTGCACATGAAGAAGCGAGCCCGGAGCTGTTTGGTGGCCACAAATGGATACAGCAATTGAAGATTATGTGACTCAATGTCCTGGGTGCTGTCAAGCTCAGCGACCCCAAAAGAAAGGAACCCTGCTCCCTTGGCAATGGCCAACAGACCCCTGGTCAATACTCCATCTTGATTTTGCTGGCCCAATCCAGGGTAAAATGTATTTGATCGTGGTAGATGCACATTCAAAATGGCCGGAGGTATTTCAAATGCCTTCTACTACCTCAGCTGCTACCATTTTAGTCTTAAGGAAGCTCTTTGCCCAATATGGCTTGCCAACAGCCATAGTCTTAGACAATGGAATTAAATTCACATCGCATGAGTTTCAATCCTTCCTCAGTGGCTTGAGCATCCAACACTACAAAACAGCTCCTTAGCACGCAGCCTCGAATGGGCTGGCAGAATGGTTTGTGCAGACGTTTAAGAAGCACTTACTGTCCACGCTGGACCAGGTCGGACTGTCAGAGGAGAAGCTGCTGGAGTTCTTGACCATGTTCCAAAACACGCTACTACTAGGCTGTCCCCTGCTTTTCTTATGTTTGGCAGGCATCTCCGCACCAAACTTGATTTAGTCCGTCCACAGGCACAGTCACCAACACCTCCTCCACCAGGCCAACCTGTATTCCGTGCCGGTGATCTTGTATGGTTTCGGCATTACAGAGTTTTGCCTCATTGGCTTCCTGGAATAATTGATGGATATCTTGGAAGAAGATTATACCTTGTTCGCCTGGAGAATGGCGTTTATGTTCAACGACACCTTTCGCAATTGAGGAAGCGCATTTGCCAACCACTAGAGACAAACCCGACCCCTCTTTCTAACCAACCACCAGTCTACTCAGGGCTCTACTGGTGACATATGGCATGATCCCACAAGTTTACAACCAACCCCTGAAACAGTTGGTGACCATATTCCTGAGGAGTCCAGACATGTGCCTGGAGTCGCAGAGACTAATTGGTCTGTTGGACACCCACTGACATCTCCAGAACCCTCGATCGACGCTATTCCTTTCAGTCCTTTGCCACTTCGTAAGTCTGCTCGCCAAAGACGTCAAACTCCTTTTTGGCAAAGCACTGAAATCTTACGGGATACATTGGAGGTCAGGAAACAGAGTCAAAGGGCTCCCGAAGCCACAGAACTGAGTTGGAGATACTACTTGCTGAACTAATCCTGTTTGCCTTGTTCTTTCTGTGTCCATTTTATGGGTTGTATATTCTCTTGAAAATATATTATATATATTTTTATTTATACTTATTTTTTTATTTATACTTCTTTTTTTTCTTCCCTCCGAGAAAAAGAGGTGTAATGTTTATTCAGAATCACTGTGACCCTTAACCCCTTTCTCCTGATGCATGCTGGGGGAGGGGCTGTACCAGGAAGTCAGTCAGTGTGTGTGGGACTGGAAGCAGCAGCATGATACTGAGAGGGAGACCTGTTGTATAAGACTCCTCCATGTAAGAATGTACATCGCTTTCTGAGTAATAAACCCTTCCCTGGTTAAGAAGTGCATCCAGCCCACGTGTAACTTGCTGAACAGATACTGGCAGCATTGCTAGCAACACCCTGAGAGACCCTATGTTAAAGGGACAAAAACACAGACTTTTTTGCCAGGGATCCAGTGCCCTGTACTTTAGGTCTAAAAGAGTTGCCTCTCTTGACAGGTGTCCTTAGCATAAACCAGGGATATGCAATTAGCAGACCTCCAGCTGTTGCAGCACTACAATTCCCATGAGGCATAGCAAGACATCCAGAGGCATGATGGGACTTGTAGTTTTGCAACAGCTGGAGGTCCGCTGTTTGCATATCCCTGGCATAAACTATTTCACCAACACAATATTTTTTAAAGCGCTTGTCCATGGACGGAAAAAAAATAAATAAATAAACTAAAAACACATGTGGTACATCTCAGAAATATATACAAGTTTACCCACGTGTTATCCCTTTAAAAAGGCCTGAAAGTACTGAATTATCTACCATAAATGCACTTGGCTCCCAAGTCATGCTGTGGACCGATAATCTACAGAATTTGTGTGGATTGAGCAGTGTCAGCCCTGCCCAAGGTCAAATGTTAAACTACCTAACCAATCCCCACAATATAAAGGCTAATTATTTGGTAGTCCAAGATAACACTTGGAGAGCTCTCCTAGATCAACAGCTTTTTTGCACACATCAGACATAACCTGCTTTCAATAAAAGGCACAAATAAGTAAAGTTAATTGTTTGGGATTACATACACATTAAAAAGCTAGCTTTTACTTTGAGATTCCAATTGTTTTTGTACATGGAAGCAGACATATCTTGCTTATTACACACACACGCTATTGTTCCACATTTCTGGTCAGGGCTGTCTCCTTGCATAGTAATTTGACAGGGGTACTGATAGCACTAAACCACTAGAAGAGGCACCAACTTATAAAACTATAAACTAGGTTAGATTATGCTCAAGGCTGGGTTCACACTTAATGTGGGCGTGGCTCACAGCAGGGGTTCGGTGCGTCCCTGTTCTCCATTTCAGGGACAAATCAGGCCTGAATTTTTGCCTGAATTCAGACCTGAAACAGAGCCAGACACACAGGATTCCTGTGCAATCCACTCCGCAGCCGCCCCAGAGATGTGTGAACTAGCTCCATTGAGAGCTGGTCAGTCTCCTGTCATGTGAATTGGATGTGAGGAAATCCACATCCAATTCGTGCTAGTTCGAACCCAGCCTTAAGATACATTTTTCAGTAATCGCACCACGTTTGTACTGCATTTGCTTTCTTAACCCCCCCTGAAGTGGAGGGGGGGGGGGCACAAAAGAGACACACAACAGTTAGGTAACCAAAAAAATTTCTATTCCGGTGTAGAAAAAAAAAAAAAAGATAACAAACTTTGTATGATGTTTCAAGTTGGAGTAATGATATAATTAAAATGGCATTAGAAAATAATAAAGTGCGTATTTAAAATCACTGTTCATTGTAGAACCTCTTCAGAACACATTTTACTTTAACTTAAAAAAAAAATAAAAAAATAGGAAAGGATAGGAAAGGGTTTTGGGAGCCCAGGCCAAAAGCTTCAGTACGGAAAACAATGTGATAAAGGTAACACTTTTCAGAGATATATGATGTATACCATAATGCAAGAATCATTCTTCAGCAATCAGTCTCTACAGTACAAAACTATACTTTTTCTTTACAAAACCTTTAAAAACTAAATTATATATCTGAAATTCAATGAAAAAAAAAAAATCTGAATGCTCGACAGGGAGCTAACCACAATATGACATTACATGGAAATAAACTTGTAGTCAAGTCACTGAGACAATACACAAAATGATTTTTGGCAGAAGACAACATAAGCAACATTTGTAAGGTATCCCTTGCCACTGGAGACCCAATTTTGTTTCTGGGCCATAAAGTTGCTCTGGCGTCTTTTACACACACTGCTGGGTGAATGATTCCCTGGTACAGTCCATGGCATAATACAAAATCCTGAGACAGCAGCCTTCTCCGCTGTGAAAATTGTGTAGATCTGTGCTTTGGAGGCTTGTATAAAACTCTGCACGAAGCTTGCCCGCATTCTCCACAAAACTGTTGATAAGCATCATTATCTCCTGGCTTCCTTTTCACAAACTAACAGAACGCTGCATGCCCGAGACTCATGGTTAACATGGTCAATGTCTCCTCTCAGCTGAAAAACTAAAACTAAATGGTTTTTCATTTTAGCTTTACAGTGTTAGCCTAAAGAACACGTAATAGAAGGCATTTACAAAGCTTTTGCAAAAAAAAAAAAAAAAAAAAATTAAATAGTCAAGCTGTTTTTTGCAAGCCTAAGCACTCTTCTGCTCCAGGCCGCGAGAGCCAAATCAGACCTTCATAGGAATGCTTGATGCGATTTGAAAGCGGTTGTAAACTGCAGCTGGTTTAAAAAAAAAAAAAAAAAAAAAAACACACCTGTAAGACAGACAATGGCATAATGTGCTAGTATGCATTGTATGCAAAGCTCTGAAGTTCTGGCAAGGTATGCCGGACCTTCAGAGCGCATGCGCCGGTGATGTCACTGGCTGCACTCAGGGTGACTATCCTCTAAACAGTGCTTGTTTAGGAGATATTCATTTTACCTAAAGGCAAGCCTCATTACAGGCTTACCTGTAGGTAAAAAAAATTATATTCACAAAGCAGGCTTTACTACCGCTTTAAGAAGTCTTTAGCAGGCTTTAAAAATCATTTAGCAAACTATGGGCAACTACTGGGCTGAAAAGCCAACTTAAATGTTTAAATGGAAATCACTTGTCTTAGAAGTCATTTACTAATATTAAGACATGCTTGTATGCACTTATAGAAAACCTGTGCTTGGCACACTTAGGGCAAAGCAACTGGCTTGCTTTAACCCCCCACAGCAGCATATACTCTTTTTTCACTCCCCACCACTCAGTTCAGCAATAGGAGCCAAAACAAAAATAGCTGATACTTATGGTGCTGGACTAATTCTTGTCACAAAAGGAACCCTAAGCCCTGTGTAAACTATAACTCCAGTATCTTGTAGCTTACACAGGGCTTTCCCTTTTTTCTCCAAGCTGCTGAACAGAGTAGCAGGGGGGAGTGAAAGGAAAGTACAAGTCTTTGACAATCTGCATTGAAGTGGACCTGAAATGTGGATGCCCCCCATTGCTGACCTTCTGCAAATTATTAGATATCTGGCACTCATTCTTCTGTAGCTTTAGTATGTCTGAATCAATGCCCTGAACAAGCAAGGAGCTAGTGAAGTACAATATTGTTAATTTGCATACTTAACCAAAGCTAGTGTAAAAGCTAGTCACTGCTGACATCTTTCTAAAAATGCCAAATTTTTTTTTTTCTTTAAAGCACGTTTCTTTTTAAAAGGTGGCCAGGCAGCGTCGGGGAGTGAAGTCTTCTCTTCGATCTCAGACATAAGAAGCAGCAGCTAGATCAAAAACTAAACTGTAAGCATTCCAGAGTTCACAATTTTGAAGTTTTGGTACAAAACAAAAAACAAAAAAAACAAAAGTTAATGGAGTCACCCTTGAAGAACCTAAATTGTTTTAAATGGCTGTATTTCACAAAATTAAAATTCAAGAAAAAAGTGTTACAAAATATGGCACATGTTATCTATACACTCACTGACACTGTTCTCCCACATAGATTCTACCAAGCCCACATTCATTGCTTATCAACTTACAGAAGATCAGGGAGGCCTTGGCTGAAAGCATTGTGCAGAATTCCCAGGCTAAACATGGCCCTAACATACAAAACACAAAAAATATATATAATAAAAAGTTGACAGAAGAAACGGGATGTGGCCTCTACAAGAGCCACATTTCCATGACACCATCGTCATCTGAACTCTGAGATGATGAAGCCATTGGCTAAGACAAATACCACCTGTATTTTAAATGTGAACTCCGCTGAGTGGTATCAGTGGAGTGGCATGAAGTGTATAAATTAAAAAAAAAAAAAATCTCCCAAAGCTGGGCACTCTGGGGACTTGCTGGCTCACAGGCGTTTGAGTGCTGGAGATTTCCTGTAAACTTCTGAGAGTACAACACCTAATGAAGAAAGAAGATTCAGAGGAAACTGAGCAAAGACTGGCATCTGTAATTTTTAAGTCTTCATCTGTTTCGATTGACCAGACTACAGTTGCCCAAACACAGGCTAGTAAATAGTCAAGCAAATTTTACTCCTATACCAGCAATTGCCACCTCTGGGCTGCCCTGACTACTAAGGCCAGCAGATGGCCTGCGCTGCCTCTATGCTCTTCTGCACTATATCGGCATCTTTAGTGGTCAAACCACCTAGAGAAAAGTGAGACCTCTTGGGCAACTGTCTGCCTAGGTTTGGCTTGACGCCCCAATATGCTTCTTCCACCATCCTCCATTTTCCTGATCATTCTCCCAATAAAGGAACATTAGAAAACCACATGGCCCCTTTCTCTACGATGAAATAAATAAATGAAGTCCAGGGAGTGGTGGTCATGGCAGGTGGTAAAAGCTGGCTACCCAGGAACAGAAGTTTCTGCACTGAATTATTTAAGAAATATAAGAACTGACAGACCATCCAGCCTTCTGACATCAATACAAAAATAAAGTTGCCTTTGACCGAGTGATTTAAATAGAAAAAGTGGAACCCAGGCACAAGGATTTACAAACCCACCCTACTTAGGGAAGTCCCCACCCCCCTCTGAAAAAAAAGCAATAAAATGTTCAGGTTGGGAACCACAATATTACCCAGGTGAGGTAGCAACTGTACATCTGTAAAACAATCACAGAACGAAAAAAAAAGTTCCCACAGTTAACAGTCATATATAAAATCTTTCACGGTGTTAACAAAAAACACTTAGCCACATGTTCAATCCTGTTAATAGGACAGGTCGTTGGGCCGGGTGAAGCACTACTGACATTTGCAGCAAAAGCCTCAGATAAAAAGAGAAAAACAAACACTATGAAAAACAATATTGTGTTAAATGTACCTATATTCTGTTAAAAGGATTATACAAATTCTTGTCTGGACTATAAAAATATGCTAAAATATATAAGTATTGCCAAGATGGAGCTAAATAGTGTCTTGTAATAAAAGAAAAACACAACAAAAAAACTTTAATGGGAACTGTCATCCAAAACAGCGGTGGCAACCATATTGCTTCGACTAAAAATTCTATTTACTGGTAACAAGCAAAACCAATCTGGAACGAGAAACTGTAAAAATTGGCAGCTAGTTTGTGTGGTGGGGCAACACTTTAAAACACACAGCCTGTCACTTCACTGGCTGGTTCCAACAATGCTGCACATGGAGTTACAGTGGGCAGCCATATGGTGCACTGGGACATGCTTTATAGATTAAAGCCTATCCATTCACTCAATTAGTAACAAGCACGCATTAAAGTCAGGCAAGCCCTTCACTATAATCTACTGTTGCATTAGGCACAAGGCCAAAGGGTGCCATTTTTTTGCAGTGGAAAATGCTCTACAACAACTGCTCTGGAAGGCAACAAATGCAGCAACAGGCATCTCTTAGATTTACTGGGACATATATTTGCAATTTAGTCTATGTCCCATCATGTTTAGATGCCAAGTAATCAAGAAAATGAGTGTGGGCTTTGCTCACTAAATGACCACCTCCACTGTATATGGGTGACAAGTTCTCTTCAATACCTGCTCAATAGGTGTACCTCAAGCAGCTCCAGTCTTAAACCAATACGAGAGCCTCTCCAATATCAAGCCACTAATAAGGCTATAGCGGTAATGCTGTGTAAGGTGTTTGTCCGACAGGTTATGGAGCTGCAGTAAATACAGCTTTGCATTCAGTGCAGATGCAGCCTAGGCTGCAGAGGTTGGCTCAGTGGGTACATTGTGTCCTGAATCAGAAGGAGGTGAGCTAGCTGTACAGCATTGAATTAAAAAAGGGCATCATACAATTTATTCACAAATAGGTATATATATTTACAATAGTGTTGCAGTCCTTTGTGTTTATCTAGTCTGACTTTTCTTCTGCATGGCTTTTGATTGCTCTTTAGCTTTGTTTTCAGCAGCTTGGACTTCATTGAATTCGTGCTGGTCATGCTCCATGCAGCACAGTTTGCCACCCCTTGTCCTCCTAAACTGTTTGTCCTCATGGTGACTTTTGCAAAAGGAATTGGGGCACAGGCAGCAGAAGGTGATAGAAGCTTTTCCACAGACGTCGCAGTGATGCCATGGACACTCCCACTTCCCTATAGGGAGAAATGTAAAGCACATCAGTTACCCGTTTAACCACTTAAGGACCGAGACTCTTTTTGAGATTTGTTGTTTACAAGTTAAAAACAGGTTTTTTGCTAGAAAATTACTTAGAATCCTCAAACATTATAGATTTTCTTTTCTAACACCCTGGAGAATAAAATGGTGGTCGCTGCAATACTTTCCATACCATTGCAGGTGTGACAGACGGGTGGGGGCCATCTTCCTCTCCATACCCAGCAAGGAAGAGGATCCGATCGCCTCCGCTGCTGCAGACAGCTCGGGTAAGCGGCGGAGGGGCGGCCATCTCGCGCTGATAAAAATCGATCTTGCGGCGAATCCACCGCAGAGACCACTATTATCAGAAACCGGGGTACGCTGTTATGCATGGAAGAATTGTACTCACGTTTACATGCATAAAGTGCAAATGAGAGCGTGAGAGCATTGATGAGCACCCCTTTTAGTTAGACTCTTCCCGCACTTCAATAACTGTCCATATGGAAGTATGGGCTGATAGCTGTACTGTCTGCAGGAACCTGGCATTGCACCAGTGATCCACTAACTGCAGGTGCAATGCTTTGCAAGCAGCAGTGTTAAAAAAAAAATAAAAAATGCATTTTTTTACTTTCAAAATCATGCGTTTTTTTATGGTTGAACTTGCCTTTGAACCTAAAGTTACATAGAATAGGATAATCCAAATGCAAGGGATAAGATTATGGTAATGGAGAAGACAATTTATAAACTCACCAAAAGGCCTTGTGTCCAGATCAAGACAATCAAGGTGGTAGGTTTTTGTGCACACCTTTCTATCGCACACAATGAGCTCTCCACCATCGTTGCAGCGAAAGCAGTAATCCTCAGACTCCTTTTTGCCATCGCCTTTTGTTCGGCGTCGTTTTGCCTTCTTTTTGGGTTTTTTGGCCTTTTCTTCATGAGCAGATGTAGAGGAATTCTATAACACAATAAGAATTAGGAGAAACTAAGAACAAATGAACCGTGTATATTTATTTTTTTATTTCAGGTACTTATAAAGCGCCGTCAATATTACGCAGCGCTTTACATACACACTGCAACTACACTAAATCAAGAAAGTTTGCCTAGCTTACCTTTAAAAAGGTAAAATACACAACATTATTTTAACAGAAAATTACCTGATGGAAAGTTTGAATTCTATTCAGCCAGCCTAAATACACACATCTACCGCACAGTCAGGCTGCCTGCGCCACTATTCACTGCTACATTGTGAAAAAGTATGAAACTTTGGTGCGGTTTTAACTCAACCCTTTTAATCTCACTTTGAGTGATTACTGAAACAGGAAATCTCTCTAACAACGCAGTCAATAATGCTCTGTCAAATGTTCACGCCACAAAAAAAAAAAAAAAAAAGGCTTTGGGGCAATACCTTAATTATAACATTTTCAAATGGGTACATCTTACACAAAAACCTTCAGCATTTACACAAATCATAGTTTTGGCAACCCGTCACCCTTTCCGGAGATAAAGTTCAGAATTTTGACTTTCCTAAATATTCCATATTGTGAAGAACAGTAAAAGGACACAGGTAGAGCATTCATACACCATGGGGTATAGGCATGTACTTTCAGTTGCCTGGACAGTGACAAGGCTTTGGAGGACTCCTGGGGCCCACTTGGATGATTGAGGCCACAGCCTTGGCATTCTGACTGCTCACTGATTGAGGGCCCCCTCAGAAGAGTCCAGTGTTGCAGGGCAACTTGACTGGTCTCAGCTTCAAGATGTTGATGAGGAGAGCTTGGCTTCTCTCAATGACCACGTGGCTTCTGACTTGGACTTTCCAGCCTGAAGGACTTGTCTGTTGTGATAACTTTCTAGTAATAGGGAAGAAAGGACTTGAGTGGTAAGATATGGAATGCCACCAAGATGGGGAACTCCTTCCTTGGCTGGACAGGAGCATGGGAAGAATGAGAGAAGGACCCCTCTTTTAACAGGTCGGGAAAAAAAGGGGGGGGGGGTTGCTGGGCAAATACTGCTTTAATGGAGGCTACCATTAGGCCTAGAACTCTGTGTGGGAGGTCTTTTGCATCTCAATTCTCGAGCTCATAGAAAGAACTTTCCTTTCTGGTACAAAGACTTTTGCATGGGATGCATCTAGGACCAGACCCAAGTATTTCAGGGAAGGGAAGGCTGCAGAGATTTTTTAATTGATCATCCAGCTGAAGACCTAGAGCATCTGAATGGTCTTGTGGACATTTTCTGAGGCATAAGGTAGAGGTGTCCAGAAGGTGGCAGGCTTGTGATTTGGATACCCTGCATTCGCAGCAAGAAAAGCAGGGGTGCTTAGACCTTTGTGAACACTCTAGGAGCAGATAATAGGCCCAAGGGCAGAGCCATCATTTTGAAGTGGTTGTCCGCTACTGCATAGCGCAGAAAGCACCGATGAGATGGGTAAATGGGAACAAGTAAATGGGGGCATCTTGGATGTCCACAGAGGACATATGTATTCTCCTTGTCTAAAGCAATTACTTAACTTGTGGATACCATGCAAAGTTTTGGAAATTGAAGGGAAATGTGGAGGAATTTGAAGGCAAATACCCCCTGTTGGGGTTTTGGTACCGTGAACAAGTGAATAGAATCCTTCGAACCTGTCTTATGGTGGTACAAGCACAATGACTCCCCGGGACATAAGGTGGTTCAGGGCATTTTGCAAAACTAAGTGAAGTGTCCTTGTCCTGCTTTTTATTCAATTTGAAAAAAGGACAACGGTGAGTTAGGAGAGTTACCCTTCAGGCTTAGGAGTTGAAGCCTAGGTAGAACGCAGAGATGCTATGCGCTTTTAGGAGGTAAAAATCTCTGAAAAAGGAGATTTTGTAACTTCCTTGCTGTGGAGGGACCTTTCCTCTTGTGACATCTTTGATCATTTTGTCAAGTTCCTCACCAAAGAGACGTTCTCCCTTAAAAAGGCATATGTGTGAGGCATCTTACCGGCGTCGTCAGCTGACCAGGCTTTGAGCCAATAGATTCTGCGCATGTGAATACAAAGCAGAACCATTCTGGATATTTGTGTCATTTTGTTCAAGTGCATTCACACAAAAGAGAAATGTAGACGGTAAATGCTCAGTTAAAGTACAGTCCTGAAATACAGGATTGAATTGAATACCCTGGTCTAGTTAGCCGAGGTCTGGCAGACAGAAGTTGCAGCAATAGCTGGTTGCAGAGCTGGGCTCGCAAGCATTTCAAAGTCTCAAACTTTCTATCAGCAGAATCTGAATAAAGGAACATTCATCTTCTATAATCGAAGGCATCACCGAGCTGATGTGGACTGCTGCAGAAGTTTACATGTTACCTGAAATAAGTAGCTGCCAGTGTTAATTTTGGCAGCAAATTTCAATTTAGTCTTATGCCACGTACACACGACCGGACTTTACGGCATACTTGGTCCGGCGTACCGGAGTCCGTCGGACAATTCGATCGTGTGTGGGCTCCAGCTGCCTTTTTTTTCCTCAAAAGTTTGACGGACCTAGAAATGAAACATGTTTCAAATCTGTCCGACGGACTCGAGTCCGGTTGAAAAGTCCACTCGTCTGTATGCTAGTCCGAGGACAAAGACCAACGCTAGGGCAGCTATTGGCTATGAACTTCCTTGTTTTAGTCCGGTCGTGCGTCATCACGTATGAATCCGTCAGACTTTGGTTGATAGTGTGTAGGCAAGTCCGTTCCTTCGGAATGTCCGCCGTACAGTCCGCTCGTGTGTACGCGGCATTAGTCTTGACTAAAATGGCATTTTAGTTTTAGTCCCATTTTAGTCATTTGCAATTGTTTTAGTTTAAGTCGTATTTAGTTGACTAAAATCTAATGGGCGTAGTTAAATTGTTTGCTCCTCTGCATTCACAAACAAAAGCTGTAAAACAAACCTTTGGTCTGTCCCCAAGGAATCCACTACAGTTAGGTGCTCCACACCTACACACTGTCTTTTCATTTCCAAGACAATCCAAGTTATAGTTAAATGTAAGTTCTTCACCTAAAACAAAAAAAAAAAGAAAAAAAAAAAAGAAAAAAAGTAACATTTTACAAACATGAAAAAGAAAACAAAAAAACAAACATACACAGATGAAGAGGTATCAGACTCCCCAGGGATACGAAATGTACTGTTAAAGCAACAATATGGCCCCTGTAAAAATTGTGCTCTTACCTGCAGGTATGTCCCGCACTGCAAACAGGCCCACACGAGTGTCTCCATTTACTGTCCATTTCTGGGTATCGCAGTTTGGCTGACAGCTGTGATTCATAAATCGAGAATAGTTCCCTTTAGGCCCTGCATCAATTATTCGGTCCTGTAAATAAAAATAGGTTGCTAGTTCCATTTTCCGCAAGAACATTTTTTTCAGAAACAAAAAACGGCAACTTGCTAGGAAAGTTTACAATGGCAGGAATGATAAAGTTCAGGAGCCATTATTGCTACATCTTTTCTGCTGCTTGCAACTGCTCCACAGTTGGCTGATAGTTTTCTTGTGCAGAGCTCACACAGATAAGTGCCTAGGCCTTCACAACTGAAAAGCCAAACAGGGATTCCTGCATCTATTCTTACCACACTAGTTGGTGGCTTCAGGTTTTGTATAGCATTTTTCATGCTGCAATAATACATTCAGATCAAACTGTACCCCACACGTTTCATTTGAGAGAATGTTATCAAGGGCTAAAAGGAGTATAATATACTCTTTCAGCCCTTGATAACATTCTGCTGGAACATTTTGACTGCATGGTCTATCTTGGAACCTTAAAATGATGAAGGAGTGGCTTCAGAACGACTGACTGTTCTTGAATGGCCCAGCCAGATCCCTGACTTAAACCCAATTGAGCATCTCTAGAGAGACCTAAAAATGCCTGTCCACCAACCTGACAGAACTGGAGAGGATCTACAAGGAAGAATGGCAGAGGATCCCCAAATCAAGGTGTGAAAAACTTGTTGCATCTTTCCCAAAAAGACCCTGGCTGTATTAGATCAAAAGGGTGCTTCTACTAAATACTGAGCAAAGGGTCTGAATACTTATTACCATGTGAGATTTCAGTTTTTCTTTTTTAATAAATCTGCAAAAAAGTCAACAATTCTGTGTTTTTCTGTCAATATGGGGTGCTGTGTGTACATTAATGAGGAAAAAAATGAACTTAAATGATTTTAGCAAATGGCTAAGGGGGTCTGAATACTTTCCGTCCCCACTGTAAGTATCCGAATATTAAAAGTCAGCAGCTGCAGTATTTGTAGCTGCTGACTTTAAATTATTTTTTTTCCTAACAGAACTCAGCTTTAACTTGCAGTGTCACAATATTACTGCATAGAACACTCCCAAATATGGTACAGGAGTAATGCAGCTCATATTTTCTAGCAGCTACAAACAAAAACAAAAACAAAAACAAAAAAAAATGAAGGCAGGCTGGGTGAACTGAGCACAGAGTCAAAGTAATACTGTATGAGGCCTACAGGTACCTTATCAATGGTCAGCATATAAAAGTGCGATATGTCATTCTCCTGTGCATGGCGAATCCTTGCCATACATTCTTCATCATCAATAAGCTCTCCAACGTACTCATTCACAAACTCTCCCTGAAAAAAAAAATATTCCAATTAAACATCCTTTCCATACATTAAAAATAACTGGTTAAATATTTCAGAATGGGAACTGCTAGGGATAATTATACACATCAGTTAAGTTTTTTTTTTTTTTTTTTTTTTACACATGAAGATCGTTTTCTGGCCTATCAGATTATGGCCAGTCAGGCGCCATGTCCTCTCTATATACCAGTGTTTATGGATTTATGGATACAGGGATTAGATGAATGGTTTGCATGGGCCCAGCCACGATTATAAAAATTAGGAATTATTGTGTTTTTTTTTTTTTTTAAACCTAAATAAGTGTTTGATGCGACTGGGGCGAGATCAGATGTCAAGTACCACAACACTAAGGACAATGGGGGGGGTGGAGGCTAAGAGACCAATTTCCACTGTGAGAGCACCCCTAGAACTTAGGAATGGAAGCTATGTGCGAGTGACAGCACACCACCTCCTGCCACAGCCTTTAATGGCTGCACAGAAATCTATGCTTGGATGTGATTACATGCAAATTTAGGCCATATCAGTTCTAAAAACCAGCAGTTCTAAATGCATAGTTGGTCTCAAGAACATAAAGTAATCTACATGGTTCCATCCTGAAATTATCGCTTTGAAAAAGTGACATTATGTAAATGAATTCTGCTATATGCATTTAGTACTTTGAAAGGGCTTCAAGAAGAAATCCAGGCTTAGTATATTTTTACATAGTTACAGTCCAGCTTGGATCAAAGAAACTATATACCGTGCCTTGAAAAACTATTCATACCCCTTGAAATTTTCCACATTTTGTCATGTTACAACCAAAAATGTAAATGTATTTTATTTAGATTTTATGTGATAGACCATCATAATGTGGCAGATAATTGTGAAGTGGAAGGAAAATGATAAATGGTTTTAAAAAGGTTTAACAAATAAATATCTGAAAAGCATGGCGTGCATTTGTATTCAGCCCCCTTTACTCAGATACCCCCAACTAAAATCTAGTGGAACTAATTGCCTTCAGAAGTCACCTAATTGATGAACAGAGTTCACCTGTGCGTAATTTAATCTCATTATAAATACAGCTGTTCTGTGAAGCCCTTAGAGGTTTGTTAGAGAACCTTAGTGAAGAAACAGAATTATGAAGACCAAAGAACACACACACATAGGGGATAAAATTGTTCAAAGCCTTGGATATTTTTTTATAGCCTAACCCTGCTATAAACTTCCTCACATCTCACGGAGCACTGTACAATCCATCATCCAAAAAATGTATTGCACAACTGCAAACCTACCAAGACATGGCCGTCCACCTAACTTGACAGGCCAGGCAAGGAGAGCATTAATCAGAGACACAGCCAAGAGGCCCATGGTAACTCTGGAGGAGCTGCAGAGATCCACAGCTCAGGTGGGAGAATCTGTCCACAGGACAACTATTAGTCGTGCATTTCAAAAATCTGGCCTTTAAGGAAGAGTGGCAAGAAGAAAGCTATTGTTTAAAGAAAGCCACAAGTCCTGTTTGCAGTTTGCGAGAAGCCACAGAAAACATGTGGAAGAAGGTGCTCTGGTCAGATGAGACCAAAATTTTACTTTTTGGTCTAAAAGCAAATTGCTATGTGTGGCAGAAAACTAACACTGCACATCACCCTGAAAACACCATACCCACCGTGAAACATGGTGGTGACAACATGTTTTGGGGGTGCTTTTCTTTAGCAGGGACAGGGAAGCTGATCAGAGTTGATGGGAAGATGAATGGAGCCAAATACAGGGCAATCTTAGAAGAAAACCTGTTAGAGTCCGCAAAAGACTTGAGACTGGGGTGGAGGTTCACCTTCCAGCAGGACAACGACAAACATACAGTCAGAGCTACAATGGAATGGGTTTAGATCAAAGCATATTCATGTGTTAGAATGGCCAAAAGTCCAGACCTAAATCCAATTGAGAATCTGACAAGACTTGAAAATTGCTGTTCAGAGACGCTCTCCATCCAATCTGACAGAGCTTGAGCTATTTTGCAAAGAAGAATGGGCAAAAATTTCACTCTAGATGTGCAAAGCTGGTAGAGACATCCCCAAAAAGACTTGCAGCTGTAATTGCAGCGAAAGGTGGTTCTACAAAGTATTAACTCGGGGGCTGAATATAAATGCACACCACACTTTTCACATATTTGCAAATAATTTTGAAAAACATTTATCATTTTTCTTCCACTTCACAATTATGTACCACTTTGTGTTAGTCTATCACATAAAATCCCATTAAACATTACGTTTTTGGTTGTAACATGACAAATGTAGAAAATTTCAAGGGGAATGAATACTTTTTTCAAGGCACTGTATACACCATGCCTGGCTGAGGCCCCTGGAAGCTGGAACTTACTGACGAAGGCCCTACTACTCCAGTGATCTCCACTTTCTTCCAGGTCCCGCTGTGGACAGCCTGATGCATTACAAACACACAAGGTCTGCTGCTTGACACCGTCGCCATTAAAATACATAGCATTTTCTAAATCAATGCATTCTCTTATTGGATAAGGTGGAGTGGGGCTCCCATCATAAAAGGAGCAACTCTGAAACGAGTTAGCAAAGCCAGGATTCTCTACTAAGATGGCCATCTCCACACAGACAGTGTGGAATAAGGCATGGTCAGCAATAGGAAACACCACCTGCAGGGAGCCTTTAGGCAATACTGGTGACTAGTCATTTGTCCTCCGCTTCCACAGTTTAGATCCTCCAACATTAAATATCTGACGCAAAGTTGTATAAGTATATGGGCATTATGTTATAGAGGTCAAATAAAGAGAACGCTGGTCAGGAAAAAAAAAAAAAAAAAATCCCCAAAAAACGTTTCACTACTATATATTCTATTTGCTGCTTACCTTCTTTATTTTTCGAGTGGCTATCAGCCCCCATCCTTTGCCCTCAGTCTTGATGATCTTGGTCTCAGGATACTGGCGCTTGGTAAAACACTGATTTTGACACCTCGCCCCAGCAGGACACACTTGAGGGTGGCACTCATACATCAGCATCCGGTTTAGACATTCAGAGTCGAATCCACAGGGTTTATCGCTCGACGGCTTACAATTGCACTTAGGAATTTCAGAGATATCAGCAGTGTAAACTTGGACTTTGCCATATGGCTTATTCACCTAAAAAGCAGATGGAATACAAAAATAGTGATACAATAATTAAGGGGCCAACGTCCTTTTATTTCTTTAAGCACTTTAGCTCCAGAAGGCTATTCCCTTATTCATGACCAGGCCATTTTTGCTATTCGGCACTGCGCTACTTTTTTTTTAATCAGAAAAGAAAATTTATTTTTGACTTTCACATTACATAATATATGACAGCTGATGTAGTACAATATCATGGCAATATGGAACATACATCTTCAACAACACATCATCGGATACTATCGGATATCAATGTCCTTAAGAATGCATTTTCCCAATACATTGTCATAGCCTTATAAAAATAGCAAAGAGAAGAGTATAGAAGGGTAGGAACAGAGATAAAAGAAAAAAAAAACAATCAGACAAAACAAAACTTTTCTCGTTTTTCTTTCTCAAGCTTCCCCATCACCCTAAGGGCATGGGGTAACAAAACATCATAGAAGTTGCCTCAGCCCACCATGACATGTTGCTTCCCCTGGAATCACACATTTTCTTTTTGCTAAATATTTGGCTACCTCATTGCCAATGCAGTTAAAATCTTACATTTGTAAAAGCCTATCTTTGATCAGCTGATGTGGTGCCAAACCCGGAACATCTAGCCAAGCCTGCCATAATGAGTAGAACTTGCGTGGGACTTTTCTGTGTTGGTATGTTAGTTTCTCCCTGATCAGTAATTTGTTGACCTGTTCCACCCATTGTTTTCTAGTGGGTACTCTGGGAGTGATCCATAGTTGAGCAATGAGTTTACGTGCAATGTATAATAGTCGAAGGACCGCTGTATGTGCCGAAGGGGTTAGAGCCTCCTCATCCAATGCTCCTAATAAACACACTACTGGCTCTCGTGGAATATTGAACATATAAACCTGTGATATTGTGTCTAGGACTTCCTTCCAGTAACGAAAAAGTTTGGGGCATCTCCATATCATATGGATTAGGTCCCCGTGGGCACCCTCACATTTCGGACATAATGGAGTCTCTCTAATCCCCCATTTGTGCAACCTAACCGGAGTCCTGTAAACCCTGTGCAGTAAATATAGGTGCGATAGCTTTTGGGATGCGGACACTGAGACTAAGGGTGCAGAGGATAGACACAGGTTCCACGTCTCCCCGTCTATGTTCCCTATGTCCTCCTCCCAGCCTCGCCTACAAGGAAGACCAGATGGGTCCTGCATGGCATTAAGAAGTATGTTATATGCTCTGGAAATCATTCCTTTCTTATTGTCTTCCAAGAAGATCCCCTGTATCAGTGAGTGGTCAGTCAGATGTAATGGAGTACGTTGCGATTGCGTTTGTATCGCGTGTCGCAACTGCAGATATTTGAAGAAATTGGTTCGTGGAATATTAAATTCCACCTGCATTTCCATGAAGGATTTAAGATTTGGACCATTATACAGTTGAGACAGGTATCGTATTCCTAACAGTTCCCAGTTTCTAAATCCTTTTAACTTTAATAACTCTTTATAGTTGGTATTATGCCATATTGGTGTATGCGCTATGAAACCTCTGATCCCCACTATTTTTTTCGTGTGAGCCCATAATGTTTTAAGCATTCTCACTGTAGGGGCTTCGGGGTTAAGGTGCATGTAGCCCGCCTCCAGGCATTCCAGAGCCGTCACACTCTCATCCTGTACAGCTAGTAGTCTGCGGATAGGGTCCGCTAGATCTGTCACCCCCCAGCCCCCCAGTTGCTGGAGCTGGGATGCTAGGTAATAGGCCCTGGAGTGAGGAACTGCCAACCCGCCCTCATCTTTTCTAAACTGTAGTGTCTTTAAGCTAATCCTTGCTGTCTTTTTGCTCCAGATCAGTTCCCTGAATTGGGAATCTATCCTGTCAAACCACTTTCTAGGGATCCAAACCGGGGAGTTGTTAAATATATACAAGAGCTGCGGTGCCCATACCATTTTTATCAAATTAATTCTTCCTACCACTGAGAGTGGCAGTTTGCACCAGGACGTGCATTTTTCACGGAATTTACTAAGTAAAGGGACCAGGTTGAGGTTTATATATTGGGATGGGTTTTGGGATATCTGTATACCTAAGTAACGAAAGGCTGGCACTATTTGTATCATCTCAGCTCCCTGTGGTAATGGTTCAGTTATGGGATCTACCGGCATCAACACTGACTTATTCCAGTTAATGGAAAAGCCTGACAGGTTTCCAAATTCTTTAATGAGGGACATAACATGCTTTAATGTATCCTGTGTGTCTCCCAAGTACAGTAAAGTATCATCTGCATACATGGAGACGACATCTGTGCCTGTATTTCGTTTGAATCCTGTTATGTTTGGGTCCCCCCTTATCTTTGCTGCCAGAGGTTCCAGGGCCAAGGCAAACAGCAGGGGCGACAGAGGGCACCCCTGCCTAGTGCCTCGAAACAAGGAAAATGGTTCTGACAGTTCTCCATTAATTCTAATCCTAGCCAAGGGCGCTGCAGGGCGCTGCGTATAACAGTTGGACCCATTTAATAAATGTTGCCCCCAAACCCATATGTTCAAGTACCTTCCACAAGTAAGGCCACTCGACACTGTCGAAGGCCTTAGCTGCGTCCAACGAGAATATTGCTCTATTGCCGGGGTTATCCACAGGGATCTGTAGGTTCAGAAAGAGCCTCCTAATATTTTGGGCCGTGGATCTGGTTGGAATGAATCCTGATTGATCCCTATGCACTAGTTTGTGTATAACCTTAGCTAGTCTGGTTGCCAATATCCTAGCCAACAGCTTCACATCCGCTGTAAGCAAGGATATGGGTCTGTATGAGTCTGGTGATGTTGCATTCTTGTCTGGTTTCAACAGTACGATAATAATCGCTTCATTCATGGAATCAGGAAGTTTACCTTCTCTTAATCCTTCATTGTATACTTTTAATAATTCAGGGAGCAATGTATCTGCATATCGCTTATATACCTCGGATGGGAGACCATCTATTCCTGGAGATTTATTGTTATGCGACTGTTTTAGAGCGATAGACAATTCTTCCTCAGTCAGTTGCGCATTAAGCATATTAGCATCCGAGGCTGACAAGCGAGGCAGCTCACACCGTTCTAAAAAATCAACTCTGTTCCCCTGTGGGTTGTACCTGAGAGGTGTAGAGGGAGGCATAAAATGACTTAAAAATTTGTAATATGTTTGCGGTTTGGTATTGAGGGGATCCCTGTTCGTCACAAATGGCCGAAATCAGGGAGGAGGGCCGCTGCGCACGCGCCATCACAGCTAGCATGTGCCCAGTCGCCTCACCCTCCTCAAAATGGCTCTGCTGTAGGAAAAAACGTTTGTTTTCGGCCAGTTGTAGCACCAATTGGGTGGACATGGACTGAGCTCCCAACCACGCTCTTTTTGTATCTTCATTAGGGTCAGCTATAAATCTATCCTCAGTCTCAGTGACCTTTTCTCTTACCAGTGTTTCCCATGCCTTAGTGTCTGTTTTAATACGATTTATTGTTCTGATAAATTGGCCACGTAAATATGCTTTTGCTGCATCCCATACTATACTGCACGTAGTACTACCCAGGTTGTCCTTAAAAAAAAGTTGTAATGGGACCCGTATGGGGTCCTGTTCTGGGAATAGTGAAAGCCAGAAAGGGTTTGGCACTGCGCTACTTTAACCACTTCAATACCGGGCAGCCCTTCCTGACCGAGCCAGTTTTCAGCACTATGGCACTTTGAAAGACAATTGCGCAGTCATGCAACACTGTACCGAAACTTTTCATTTTTTTCACACAAATAGAGCTTTCTTTTGGTGGATAATGAATCACCACTGGGTTTTTTAAATTTTTTGCTAAATAAAAAGTTTTTTTGTTTCCATTATAAAATTTATCAAATAATTGTTTTTCATAAAATTTAGCCCAAATGTATTCTGCTACATTTCTTTGTTGAAAATAACCCAACTCTGTGTATATTATTTAGTCTGTGTGAAAGTTAGAGTGTCTACCAACTATGTTATATACATCTGAAAATTGATCAATCCTGATGTACCGACAACCCATCTCATTTCTTGAGGCCCTAAAATGCCAGGACAGTACAAATACAGCCACGACCCCTTTTTGGAAAGTAGTCAGTCCAAGGTATTTAGTAGGAGGCTTGGCAGCCTTGACGTAATTTTTTGAATGAAGAAATAAAAAAAATAAATTTGGAATTTTTTATTTATTTTTTTTAAACACTGTCAACAGTGCAGTGTGGTGGTAATCAGGGACACACCGAATAGTGACAGTAAGAAAAAAACAAAAACATAAATGATATTTTACTATACTAGTAACATTGTACTGCTCTGGGGAAATGATCAGGATTTACATTTTTTTTTTTTTTAAACACATTGTTTGCTTATAACATTGCATTACATTGCTATAAGCAAGCAATTTACTGAATGAAAACGGATTCAGTCTGTTTTGTTGCGATTAGCTGTGATTGGTCAAACATGGTACATATGGGCTGTGATTGGCCCTGTCTGCACCACGTGTTTAAATTGACCAATCGCAGCTAGCAACACAGTTGCACACATTGGATGGCATGAAAGAAAGCCATCCATTGTGTACAATTGTCATGTGACCTACTGTAATTTGTCATGGTGGTCACATGGTACCGGCAAGCGAGCTGGTACTCTGATCGGTTACCGATTGTGTCCCGTGAACACGGCCAGTGACAGATGTCGCTGTGCGGCCCTGCAATCGGCGGTTCCTGAAAGGATGTCATAGGGCGTCCACTCAGGATAATAAAACCACTGTGCGGCAGTCATTTGTCTATAGGACGGGCAGGAAGTGGTTAACTGGTAATTGCACGGTCATGCAATCCTGTATGCAAACATTTCTATAATTTGTTCCACACAAATAGATTTCTTTTGGTGGTATTGTATCACCTCTGGGTTTTGTATTTTTTGCACTAGAAACAAAAAAAAAAAAAAAAAAAAAAAAAAAAAAACCCAATAGCTTCTACTTTCGGTTAAAAGCATATCAAATAAAAATTTAAAAAATCCAATTTCTTCATAAATTTAGGTTAAAATTTATTCTGCTACATGTCTGGTTAAAAAATAAAATCCCAATAAGTATATATTGATTGATTTGAGTCTACAGATATATACTGGCATTTGTATGCTAGTAATGGCAGTGATCAGCGACTTATAGCAGAACGGGGGGCAAACACTGACACTTTGTGGGAACTGGCCAACTGCCACTGATATCTCCAGTGACAGCAATACAGTGAACAGAGCTGATAATAAACACAGACGCTGTACTAATGACACTGGCTGGGAAAGGGATAACATCTGGGGCAATCAAGGTGTTAAAAAACTGGAGTTAGACTTACCGGTAACTCCTTTTCCGGTGGTCTTCCAGGACAGCCCTTGAGAGATGGAGTCCCTCCCATCGACCCAGGAAACACATTGCCAAAACAGTTCAAAAGGCGGTCCCTCAGGTCCCTGGTCAGTCATTCACCAAGAACCGAAGGATGGAACTGCAAAAAACATAACCATAACAGGTAATAATGTTAGTACATTCACATAATCAAAAAAGGGTGGGATCGTGCTGTCCTGGAAGACCACTGGAAAAGGAGTTACCGGTAAGTCTAACTCCAGTTTTCCCCAGTTGTCTTCCAGGACAGCCCTTGAGAGGATCCCCAAGTACTCACCAGATTAGGGGGGGACCACGGCTTGGAGAACTTTTCTCCCAAAAGCCTGATCCTGACTGGACATTAAGTCCAGTCGATAATGCCTTGTAAAGGTGGAAAAGCTTGACCACGTGGCTGCTTTACATATTTGCTCCGGGGTGGCACCAGCTCTTTCTGCCCAGGATGCTGATAATGCCCTTGTGGAGTGGGCTTTAATACCCCCAGGAGGATCTTTGTTTACTGTCTTATAGCCCTCTGCTATAGCTAGCCTAATCCACCTAGCTATGATGACTTTAGAAGCTTTTTGCCCCTTACGTTGTCCGGAAAAAAGAACAAAAAGTGAATCTGAGATTCTAAATGGATTGGTTACCCTAAGATACTCTAGGATACACCTTCTCACATCTAATAAATGAAAACGCCTTTCTTTCTCGTTTGAAGCCTTTTGACAGAAAGAAGGGAGGACAATATCTTGTGATCTATGGAAATTAGATGCAACCTTTGGTAAGAACCCAGGGTCTGTCTTTAGGATGACTCTGTCTTCCAGAATCTGGAGGAAAGGCTCTCTGACAGAGAGAGCTTGGATCTCACTAACTCTGCGTGCTGAAGTGATTGCCACAAGCAGTACTGTCTTGAAAGTGACTAGTCTTAGAGAGGCCTCTGAGATAGGTTCAAAAGGTGACCCCAAAAATGCCCTTAGAACAACTGACAGATCCCAGGATGGGGCTATGTTAAGTCTAACAGGTTTGCGTCTGGAGATTGCTTTACAGAACCTAGCAATAAAAGGATCTTCCTGCAACCTTTTCTCTAAGTACACACTTAAGGCCGCTATCTGGACCTTAATAGTACTAGGAGTTAGCCCTTTATCTATCCCTTCCTGGAGGAACTGCAGGATATTTGCTGTATCCGTATTTACCTCCCCTCGGCTGTTCAACCAGCTGTTAAATTTCCTCCAGACCTTCCTGTAAATGGCCTGAGTGACAGGTTTTCTACTTTGTAGCAGGGTCTGAATCACTCTGTCAGACAGGCCCTTGCTCCTCAAAATTTCCTCCTCAGTAACCACGCTGAGAGGTTCAGCATGGATACTTGTGGATGAAAAAGAGGTCCCTGCGACAGAAGGTCTGGTCTGTAGGGAAGCCTCAGAGGAGGTTGGTCTGTCAACTGTAGCAACGTTGTGAACCATGGTCTCTTGGGCCAAAACGGTGCCACTAAGATTAGACACGTTTCCTCTACTAGAAATTTCGCTAAAACTCTTGGGATGAGGTGAAGCGGAGGAAACGCATACGCTAAACTGAAGTTCCATGGGGTCTGTAAGGCGTCTACTGCCCAGGGCCGATCTCCTGGGTGTAGCGAGCAAAAATTTGGAACTTTTGCATTCACCTTGCTTGCAAACAGGTCCACTACTGGTTTTCCCCAGTAAGCTGCTATATATTTGAACACCTCTGGGTGTAGAGACCATTCTTGATTCGACACTTGTTGTCGACTCAAGAAATCTGCCGTGTTGTTGAGCTCCCCTTTCAGGTGAACTGCGGAGATGGAAGCCAGATTGGATTCTGCCCATAGAAACATGCGATTGGCCACCAGCATTAGTCGACGACTTCTGGTGCCCCCTTGCTTGTTTATGTACGCTACAGCCGTCATATTGTCTGAACGGACCTGTAGATGATGACCCTGTATTGCATTCTGAAAGAATAACAGAGCCCTGAGGACCGCTGTTAGCTCTTTCCAATTGGACGAGAGGAGTTTCTCCTCTGCCGTCCACCTGCCTTGTGCCCAATCTGAGTTGAGGTGGGCTCCCCACCCCCAGCTGCTCGCATCCGTAGTTAGTATGGACGTGATGGGAGAGATCCAGAGAACCCCTTTGTTCAAATTCTCTGAGTCTTTCCACCACCAGAGGGAGCGTTTTACTCTGGTGGGGATTGAAACTTCTTCCAGATCCCTGTCCTTTAATTTTTCCAACAGAAAACTTTGAAGGTCTCTTTGGTGGAACCTGGCCCATTGTACAGCTGGAATGGCCGCTGTCATCAGTCCTAAGACCGACATCACCTCCCTCACTGTACACTTGGCGCTGCTTTGAAGAAAAGACATTCTGTGGCGTAAATTCAATATCTTCTCTTCTGGCAGAACTATCCTCTGCTCTACTGACAGGATCTTGTACCCCAAATACAAAATTTCCTGTGTTGGGGTAGTCTTGGACTTTTCCAGACTGACTATCCACCCCAGCTGCCTCAGGTTGAACTGAGTCAACTCTAGGTCCCGACGAAGTTGTTTCTCCGAATGGGCCGTGAGAAGTAAGTCGTCTAGATATGGGATAATCGTGACTGACTGTAGTCTTAACGGAACTAATGCCTCCCCGAGAACTTTGGTAAAGATTCTCGGGGAGGACGACAGTCCGAAAGGAAGTGCTCTGCACTGGAAATGATAAACCTTGGTGTCCATCTGAATCGCCATCCGAAGAAATTTCTGGCATTCCTTCCTTATTGGGATATGCAGATAGGCGTCCCTTAAATCCAGGGTAGCCATGAACACCTCTTTTTGGAGTAGATTCCTTATTGAGTAAATAGACTCCATCCGGAATTTTTTGTATCGGATGGAGCGGTTCAGAGGTCGGAGGTTCATTATTAGTCTGAATCTCCCGGACGGCTTTTTTACTACAAAAATGTGCGAGTAAAAACCGTCCCCCTGTTCCTGAATAGGGACTGGTGTCAATACCTCTTGATCCACCATTTCCCCTATTAACAGAGGCAAGGCCCTGGCCTTTTCTGAGTCTCTTGGAAGCTTTGTCACAAGAAACTTTGAGGGTGGATCGCTGTGAAACTCCAGCGCATACCCCCTTTTTATAATGTTCAAGACAAACTCGTTTGAGGTTGTCTTTTCCCACTGTGGGAGAAAGTTCATTAATCTTCCTCCCACCGGGACCCTGATGTCACTGGGGTTTGGGGTTTGAATTGGGGCGGTTAAAAAGTATGCCCCCTTTTCCTTTCCCTTTTTGTCCTGTCCAATGCTTTTTGGGCTTGAACTCCTTCTCTGACTTAGAGGGTTCTTTTGAGGGACGAAAAAACTTTCTTTGAAAATTTTTCTTTTTAATGGGAAAGGTTTTCTTTTTATCCGCTGTTCTTTCCAAGGCGGTATCTAGTTCAGGCCCGAAGACTAAGTCTCCTGTAAAGGGGACACTGCACAAACGTGTTTTAGACGCCGTGTCTCCCCCCCCAAGTTTTCATCCAGACTGACCTCCTAGCTGCGACCGAAAGCGCTGCTGTTTTAGCCGTAAATTTAATGGCATCAGTGGAGGCGTCAGAGATGAAACTTGTCGCCTTAAAAAGCATAGGGAAGGTTTTTAAGATCTCCCCCCTAGGCGTGCCTGCCTTTAGATGTTCTTCTAGTTGGGCTAACCAGAACTCTAGGTTCCTGGCTACACAAGAAGTGGCCAGAGCTGGTTTTAAACCTGCCATAGAAGCATCCCAGGCCCTCTTTAAGACTATGTCTGTTTTCCTGTCCATGGGGTCCTTTAAATGACCCATATCCTCAAAGGCAAGGTCAGACTGCTTGGAGACTTTGGACAGGGGGGCGTCTAGTTTAGGATTTTTATTCCAGACCGCCTCTGGGCTCTCGTCAAAGGGGAATCTCCTTTTTAGGGAATTTGGGAAGAAGACCTTTTTATCTGGCTCGGCCCATTCCTTGCGGACAAGGTCAGAAAGCACATTATGTATAGGGAATACCTTAGCTTTCTTTTTCCCCAGAGCCTCATACATTTTATCATGTCTGGTCAATTGAGTTTCTTCCTCATCAATTTCCAGTGTATCATAAATGGCGCTCAACAGCTCGTCTACATCCTCCAGAGACAGCTTGTATTTTGCGACTTTGTTAGCTACAGCCTGATCCTCATCTGAATCTGCGTCAGAGGATTCAGGGCTAACTAACACGGGGCTATGCTCCCTGATTGTACGGGGCTCCCCAGAGCTGGGTGTTGTAAGGCATGGTGAGGAGGGAATCGCAGCTGCTTTACTGGTGGAAGCAGACGTGCCTACATCTGCGATTAACTCGCGGAGAGATTTAAAGGTTGATGCCATCTCATCTTTAAAGGAGCCAAGGAATCTTGCCAAAGGAGAGTCTGCCTCTGTTTTAAGTAAGCCTGCAATACATTGCTTGCATAGGGCTTTGTTAGAGCCTGAGGACAACTTATTTCCACAGTTAGGGCATTTTTTGCGGCCTGACTTGTCTTCCCTTGGAGCTTCCTTCCCCTAAAAATAAAGAATAGACTTTTTTAGCATCAGGAACCCCTAAAACTCTAAAAACACCTGTGCTGCAACCACCACTGCATCCACCCGGGACTGTGAGGAAACCACCACCATGGGGTACTACAAATCCCAGCCTTACAACAAAAAACCCCAGAAAAAACCACAGTAAGGGCTTGCCCAGCAGCCTACCTGGGTTTGGCTGGTGCCTGCCTCCACCGGAGTGTCCTGGGAAGTAGCCTCCATGGTCCCCCTCACGCTCCGTGTCCCGCCGCTAGTCCGGTATAGCTGGACGCTGGTCGGAACTGCAGGCCTCAGCGTGGGCCTTCCCCTCCTCCTTGTGCCTGTAGAGACCCGGAACCGGAAGTCTCGGCACACAGGATGACGCGGTTCCGCCGGAAATGACGCTCGGCGTCTCCGACCCCCACCGCTGTGTATAGCAAGGAGCTGCGATGGAAGAATCCATCTGCACCGCTCCTGGGGGAACCTGCGCCAACCTGTCCCTGGCACACCTCGGCACTGGAAGGAGGGGGGTAACGGGTCGGCTCCTATTCAGCTGGACGGTACCCGAGCCCCAAATAAAAAAGGTAGGACTAGATTGGAGCCGCTGGATAGGACCCGGTCCCCCTGTGCGGCTCCGCTCCCCTCAGGCAGCCCCTGAGAGATAGAGTCCTTCTCTGGTTCCTGGCAACATGTTCCTCCGACGGAGGAAACACAAATGACTGACCAGGGACCTGAGGGACCGCCTTTTGAACTGTTTTGGCAATGTGTTTCCTGGGTCGATGGGAGGGACTCCATCTCTCAAGGGCTGTCCTGGAAGACAACTGGGGAAAAAGTGTAGTAAACAATGTGTGTAATGTGTGCTGATTTTACTTAGCAATGTACCAGTTTTTATTCCCCGCTTTTCAGGGAAACAAAAACTGGCACATTGCTGCTGTCAGTAGAGAGCATTGTGTTTGGCCTGGGAATCGGTGATCGGAATGTGCTTGAGCCAGTGACAACACAGCTGGGCACGGGTGCGCCCCCTACCTAGAAATGCAGGGCTATCGATCTATCAGACCAAGACTGGGGAAAAAATACATACATGTATACACAAAGGAACAGTTAACGTGTACACACAAGAGAAAGCATTCAAAATATTCTCAAGATGGTATAGGACCCCCCCTCAGGTTACACAAAATCTATCCTTCATTTTCCTCAAACTGTTGGAGATGCGAGGAGGAGCTGGGATCCCTTCTACATATTTGGTGGACATGTTTTTCCCCCCGAGCCCCCCCCCCCCCCCCCAATAACGCTCTTAACCCTAACCCCAATATCTCAGATCCCTACACCAGAATATAGATGCAAGACCCGCTATAGAAATAACTAAACATCAGACCACCTGTCGATACCTGAAAGAAAGAAGACACATTTACTTGAACTTTATGGAGACCACTTGCCTATACCACAATGATAGAGAATATAAATACATAAAAATATCTATAAATATCTATATATATATCTATATGTCTATAAATATCTATATATCTGTGCATTTTTTTCTTGAACGGATATATTGTTCCATCCGTATGTTTAGCACAGCAGCTGCGTCCACGTTTGTGCTCTTATCTGCTAGGTCTTTCATATTTTTAATAATTTTTTTTTTTTTTAATATATAAAAAAGAAAATAAAATTGCAGAATCTCATATGTGTGTGTATATGTGTGTGTATGTGTATATATGAGATTCTGAGCAGCTGGCCCGCAATGTAGTAGTAAAACTAAAGTGCACGGTCCGCAAGTGGTAAAGGTTTAGGCACACTATGATCTGTTCAGTAATTATGGGGTGAAAGAACACCAAGCACATACAATCACCAGAGTAAACTATCCACTCATTTTTGTTAATATTTATACCTTTATGTGTTTATACGGTGGTGGCTTCTTCTCATTTTCCTGGGTTTCTTTTGCTTTCCGCTGTGAATTTATCTCACAGAAACGATCTTCTGCTTCTTGCAAAGCTGTTCGGTAGAAAGAAACAATAAAGAAGACTGAATGAAAGACTGATTGAGATCGAAAAAGGTTTTCTATCAAATATTTTCACATTGCATTGATCTATTCAGAAACATTTTTGGGATCTCAAAGCAATGACACACATTTGGGGTCCTAAACAGTACCCAGCACCACACACACGATTAAGCATTGGAGCAGAATTGCTCAAAGTGGTTGTAAAATCAACATTAAATAAACCTGCAATTGAGGGTGTTACAGGATTAGATCATGTGCAGTGTGTGTCTTTGTGCAAAAGGATTGTGATAAATGCCTTATTTGCAGTGCCACTGGGCGTTCACGTGACCCGCCGGAGCTCTCCTTCGCCGCTCCAAGCACTGCAGAGGGAGGAGCAGAGATTCCCCACCGATGTCAGCCGAAAAGGTGAGGCCGGGAGGTCATGTGAGCGCCGAGTGCACTGTAAATAAGGTATTTATCGCAATCATTTTACACAAAGACACACACTGCATGATACAATCCTGTAACATAGCGGATAACAGGATTTCTTAATGTTTATACTACATACACCCGAGCTGACAGGCAGGGGGAAAGGGGGAGAAAGGAGAGCAGCGGATGACGGAGACACGTAAACTGACCACAGTAATCAGTGCTCAGCAGCCATGATTACCCTGGTCAACAGAGAAAGGGGGACACAGGAACTGGCATGCAGGTTTTAGAGCATAGAGAGGGGTACATGGGGTAAATGACAGCACAAGCACTGTGTAACATGCTTGAAAGGATTAAGGATAATTGTTTTTGTTTAGTATTACAAAAACTTTAACATCGTTACTGTACCAACATACCATTTTTAAAGACCTTGCCAATGCTTTTTACACCGTGATGTTTGCTCCCTCTATCACCCTCCATGTAAGGGAACACTCGAGCATGGTGGGTCCAGTAATAGTCTTTGGAACCGAAAAAGAAAACTGGGAACTCTCCAATCTCGTGCTTCATGTTCTGAATATTCGGAGGAATGTTTTTGGGGTGACACACTTCTGCAGGCCACCATCTGTTTTACAAACAAAGCATTTTAAATAACTTGAAAAAGAAAGGCAATGTGCTTACTCAACAAATCAACAGTCCTCATGAAATAAATGCTACTATAAGAAGGGGGGCAACCCTCCAACACAAACAATGGACAGGTCTGAAAGATCTTTGGATCAGGAAGGCAAGTCCAAAAAGTAGCGAAATTAAAATAGTGATGGCAAGCATACCTGTAATTGCCCAGTTTCACCCAAATGATGTCTTGGTATTGTGGTTTTTTCCCTGTTCTGCAGTCATTGCAAAACCAGGTTCCCTCTGGCATCTCAATATTCAAGCATTCAGGGTGGAAAGCAGAAGGACATGACTCACAGCACAAGAGACTTCCACCTGCACATGCAACAAAACAAATAAATGGAGACTCACAATGGACACTTCACTCGCAGAAAAAAATAAAAAAAGTGTTATTTGCTGCGCTTATAACCACTCACTGGAACTGCATATTAATCAGGGCTACTACACTGTGTTAATACAAGACTGGACCATTTTAGCCACTTGCTGACCCCTACACGCCGATGTATGTCGGCACAATGGCAGCAGTGGGCAAATGGGCGTACCTGTACGTCCCCTTTAAGGAGGCAGGGATAGCAGGCGTGCACACGCTGCTTACAGCGTGACAGCAGGACCGGCGGACTCGATGTCCGCCAGTCTCCCGGCGATCGTGTCACGGAGCCGCAGAACGGGGAAGTGCCTATGTAAACAAGACATTTCCCCGTTCTGCCTTGTGTCATGACAAATCTACAGTGATTGCTGTCATGTCCTAGGTAGCGCCCCCCTCATTTAGAATCACTCCATAGGACACACTTAACCACTTTTCCTGCCAGTGTCGCACAGTAAAGTTCTTTTATAGCACTGATCGCTGTATAAATGACAATGGTCCCAAAATAGTGTCAAAAGTGTCTGATGCGTCCGCCATAATGTCGTAGTCCTGATATATTTAAAAAAAAAAAAAAAAAAAAAAAAAAATTTCGCAGATCGCCGCCATTACCAATAAATATAATAAAAAATTATAATAAAAATGCCATAAAACTACCCCTATTTTGTAGAAGCAATAACTTTTGCGCAAACCATACAATATACGCTTATTGCGATTTTTTTTTACCAAAAATATGAATACATAGCCTAAACTGAGGAAAAAATTGTTTTATATATTTTTGGGGGGATATTTTAGCAAAAAAGTAAAGTGTTTTTTTCAAAATTGACGCTTTTTTTCCCCCCTTTATGGCGCAAAAATAAAAACCAGAGAATTTTCAAATACCACCAAAAGAAAACTCGATTTGTGGGGGAAAAAAAAAAAAGACGTCAATTTTGTTTGGGTGCTGCGTCATAAGACCACACATTTGTCAGTTAAAGCAACGCGCAGTGCTGAATCGCAAAAAGTGCCCTGGTCGGCAAGGGCGTAAAATCTTCCAGGGCTGAAGCAGTTAAAGTTGTTGTAAAAGCTTAAAGTGTCACTAAACCGACATCAAAAAACTATCAATAAATGGTGTATTACGTGCTGTTCATACTCACTATGAGACTTGTTTTCTGTATTCTGAAATTTAAAAAAAATTGTTGATACTGCTATTCTGTCTCTCCCTTCTGTTCATGTCCCCAATTCAGCTAGGTATTTTGCAGCTGTGGCGGCAACTCTGCACATGCTCAGTTTTCAGAGAGTTTCTATGCTGAGCATTTCCTCCCTGTCACATCTGAGCAGCCATGTGACTATAGAGTCACACATGTGGGCGTATACACAGTGGTAAATGACAGCCCACTCCCTCCCTCCTCTCCTCCATGCCCACACACCAGTTAAACACAATGGGGGTGGGATATTACATGTAGATTAATGGAGGCATCACCTCCCTTTTATTCTAAGACAAAGATTGGAGGTGCGTGACACAGCCTTTGAGTAGCAGAAATCCGCCCACACTTGTTAAAAAAGATTTGATTTCAAATATATATTTGTATGACAATTTAAAAACAGTTTATGGATATTTATGCTCTATTCCAAAGTTTTTTTTTTTCCTTTAACATGTGACCAGCAGCAGAGGACTAGAAGCTCCTCCTGATTAAGTTTCCCTGCAGAGAGGCCGGGGAAAAGCTGGGTCATTTGACAGCTGTATATGAATTAGGAAAGAAGGTATTTAGATGTGTTTTTTTTTTTTTTTAAATTAAAATAATTACAGTGCCATCATCCACATACAGAAATAGAAGGGACAATGTAAATTAAACAGTGTGTGTTTAGTATCACTTTAAGCTTTGTTTAATCCTAATGCATCATCTGCATAAAGGTAAAAAACCTACAATGATCAGCACCCGCTAAATATTTAACAGAGTTCCATCTCGAACCGGCACTGCTGCTGTCAGGTCAGAGCTGCAAACACAGTCCGGCTAGGGAGAGTGTACCCATAGCAAGTGGCTTGCTGTGGTGGCACACACAGAAGAGCCTAGAGCTCCAACGGGGGAACCCTAGAAGAAAAAGGTTCAGCCCGGAAGGATTTGCCCCCTTCCTGACCAGGGAATTTTTTTTCGATACAGCACTGTCACTTTAACTGACAATTGCAGTCGTGCGACGCCTTGACCAAACAAAATTGATGTCTTTTATCCCCCACAAATTGAGCTTTCTTTTGGAGCGACAATTTTAAAAAAAAATAAAAAATGTATTCATCAGTTTCATCAGGCCGATATATATTTTTCTACATTTAAAAAAAAAAAAAAAAAAAAATAATAATTTGCAATAGGCTAAACTACGGGATAGCTTTAGGGACTTTTTAAAAAAAAAAATACTGGTAATGGCGATCTGCAATTTTTAGCACAACAGCGACATTGTGGTGGAAAAAATCTGACCCCAAATTACACTTTTTGGAGACAAGTGACAGTGTTCCCAGTGATCTGGAACAGTGATCCCTGTCATGTCCCTGCGAGCCCATCCCCCTACAGTTAGAACATCCCGAGGTACCAAACAATCACTTGATCGCCCCCTAGTGTCAACCACTTCCTGATCAATGTAAAAATGACACTGCCAGGGAAGGGGTTAACACGAGGGGGTGATCAAGGGGTTAAGTGTGTTCCCTGGCGTGTTCTAACTGTAGCGGGGGGATGGGCTGGCAGGTACATGAAAGATCACTGTTCCAGATCACTGGGAACAGAAGAGCTGTCATGTCACTAGGCAGAACAGGGAAATGCCTTGTCTACGATCGTGGGCCACCGGCGACAGTGAGTGCGCGGGACATGCAGTGCATGCACGCCCGCTAGCACGCAGTGACATACATGTACGACACTTTGCACAGAAGTGCCGATCTGCCGCTGTATATCTGTGTGAGCAGGTCAACAAGTGGTTAAAGGCCGCTCTGTGCAATACCATTGCACAGAGCAGACAAGTATGTTCATTATTTTAAATAAAAAAAACATTTTATAGCTTTACAAATCTCTTTAAAAGCAATATTATGAGCTTATTATAAAAACTATGCCCAGAACTCTAATAGTACATACAATGCCTCTCTAATTATAGTATAACAATTTAAAATGTTTCCCGAGGGCTAGAATCAGTTAAAAAAGTCCAACCTGAGCTCATTTGGCTGGACTTCTCCTATGGGTCACAGGAGTGCTTAGTTTTGCACTCCTGTGACCCATTTTCAGCAGAGCGCAGTCTAAAGTCAGGTCTCTGCCGATGGCACACAGATCAGTCCAGGTACCGCGTCATCCCGACTCTGGGAGTCTAGATCCGCCAGGTGCCTGGACTGATAGCCGTCTCAGGCTCTTAAAACAACCCACAAACGAATTTCCCCATATACACAAGCAGGAGAGATGGAGGATCATGCCTGCTGTGCTATTGTATTCTGACAGCGAGGAGTCCTCAGAATAATCTGATTAGTACTGTAGATGACTGGCTGCAATACACTGAACAAATGAAAATGTTCCAACATTCCCGGTCAAGAGAAGCTGATCACTGGGAACGGTCATAGAAGGATCAAAATCCATCGTGTACTTGCTGAACCAGCCATTCCTCAATCCATCTAAAGCCAGCCTAAGGGGTGACATCACTGCTAACTCTAAGCTCCAGGCATCAGATCTTGGTGTGATGGTGCAAAGACGGGTTGGGAATTTCTATAGAGGTTCAGTATCTGTGGGTCAGGGGGTAAAGTGAGCCTTGCCCCAAGCCAGGCAACATAAAAGCAATGGCGGCTCCCTAGTTATTTTATAGTCTAACCAGCTTCTAAATTATGAAGCAGACTCCTCGATATACTTGAAATGCTAAAAAAAAAAAAAAAAAAAAAAAAAAAAAAAAAAAAAAAAGACCAATACAAATATGGCAGCTGCCATTGCCAACTTTAAGGCTTCATGCACTGGGGCTCTTCTAAATGCTTTTCTTCTAGGAGAAAAAGCAGTTATAAATACACTCCTAAGCCACTTTTTTTTAAAAAAACGTGTTTAGGTGCGTCACGCGCTTGAGCACCTATTGATTTCATTGGCCAGAATATTAATTTAATCTGGCTGTAGAAATAAAAAAAAAATCAATCAAGCAGATACTGTTAACATACGTTTTAGTTTATAACATCAACAAAAAAAAAAAATCCAGCACAAAATTCTAATCAACATAAAATCAAATAGAAAAGGCTCTCTCACCTTTGGAGCATATGAAACACCAGCTCACATTGACATGACTATGATGGCTGTTGCCTCTCTTGGCGGCAAAGTGTGCAGTGCAGATGATGCTGAAAGGTGACAGCACTGTGCATCCTGCTGCGATACAGGACTCCCCACTGTGGTAGGCAACTGGGCAGCGGACGCAACGCATCAATTTATCTGTTAGACGTAAACAACTGCTTAGAATTAATTATCAAATGCCAAAAGCACAAAACTGAAAAGACAGACACCATGCAAAGACAGACATCAGCTAAAAAAAATTCTGGCCTTATGTTATCAAATGCAATATAGCAAGAGCCATTTCTAAACTGCTACAGCCAGTCAGTGCTGGTAAATATTCACAGGGGAAGTTTCTTGAAAGCAACAAAGTTTTGATCAATTGCATTAGTGCAGTTTTTTGTTTTTCACACTCAAAGCCAGTATGGTACTAAAATGTTTGAATATTGATTAGAGCCATAATAAACCCTTTCGCTGCCAGGTCGGTACATCATACGGGCCTGACAGTGGGGGTTTTTACACACAATCCAATAGCTGCAGCCACTGGGATTGTGTGTGTAAAACTGACAAGCAGACTCCTGCATGTAAGGTGGAAGCATTCAGGCAGCTGCACTGCCACCCAATTGCTTCCATATCCATCATCCATTTACCGAAACAGAAAGGACAAAGAAAATTAAACAGTGTGCGTTTAGTTGTGTAGTGTATGGTGCTGCACTGTTACAGGTAAGGAGCGTAAACTTGAAAACAAAGAAATGACGCACATAACAAACGAATCAAATTGAAATGTGAGCAAGCGAAACACTGTGCAAAGTGCTATGGCAATGAACTACCAAAGAATCAAACAGATCAGCATCTGGCTGGGCAGCAAACCAATTAACAGGTAGAGAGTAAGAATATGTCCAAAGGTGCAACTTCTGCAAATAGTGACTCATGCAAATAAAACGACAAACATAATATAGGGACACAAATAACGTATATCCTAAACGTGGTTCTCAAGTCCTAGGTGACAGTGCTGGGGAGTAGAGGGTGGAATGGTGTATAAACCATAAAGATGGGCGTCTCTTCTTAGACTTCCTCTACGGGGACTTCTCCTGGTTGGCGTTTCCCACCGGGATGAGTATATTATATTTGCTCCTTTAAAAACGGATTAATGTTCTGGGAGTGCCTCCCGGGCTTACCTATAAAAAGGTATAAAGAATGAAAAAAGGGGTCCCAGATAGTGTAATATTGTAAAAGCAACACTATTCATTTAAAAAGACAGCTGATGTACTCACATAAGCACTTGAAAAAATAAGATGTAATCCATGAGCAGCGAGCTCGTATTCCGACGTCACTTCCAGTGTGCCTGTCTGTCCCAAGGCGAAGCACCACGCCCACATGACTATCAGGGGATCATGAAGTCACACAGGGGCGACGCTACGCGTTGGGACAGGCACACTAAAAGGGACGTTGGAATACAAGCTCACTGCTCGTGGATTACATCTTATTTTTTCAAGTGCTTATGCAAGTACTTCAGTTGTTTTAAACATCTTTGCGTTTACAATATTACACTATCTGGGACCCCTGCTTTCATTCTATATACCTTATAGGTAAGCCCGGGAGGGACTCCCAGAACATTAATCCTTTTTAAAGGAGCACATAATATACTCATCCCGGTGGGAATCGACAACAAGGAGAAGGCCCCTAGAGGAAGTTTTTATCCAGCCACAGGAGCCCACAGCGAGACTGATCATAATTACCTTGGATCTCCAACATTATCCACATATGCTGTTACCTTACAGCAGCAAGGCGAGAGTCCACCCTGCACTTAGGTTTCACTACATAGGAAGAAAAAGACACCAATCTTTACTGTTTATATTATGTACAGAGTGAAAGAGGGAATACACCATTCCACCCATTACTCCCCAGCACTTTCACCTAGGACTTGAGGCCCACGTTTAGAATTTACTTTATAGATTTGGGTCACTATTATGCTTGCCATTTTTTTGCATGAGTCACAATTTGCATGATTATTTGCAGAAGTTGCACCTTTGGACACATTATTACGCTCTACCTGATAATTGGTTTGCTACCCAGCCAGATGCTGATATGTTTGGGCGGCACAGTGGTGTAGTGAGTAGCACGCTCACCTAGCAGTAAGAAGGGTCACTGGTTCGAATCCCAACCACGACTCTACCTGCCTTGAGTTTGCATGTTCTCCCTGTGTCTGCGTGGGTTTCCTCTGGGTACTCCGGTTTCCTCCCACACTCCAAAGACATGCTGGGAGGTTAATTTGCTTCTGTCTAAACTGTCCCTAGTATATGAATGTGTGTTAGGGATCTTAGATTGTAAGCTCCTTGAGGGAAGGGACTGATGTGAATGTACAATGTATATGTAAAGCACTGCGTATATTGACGGCGCTATACAAGTACCTTAAATAATAATATTAATAATAATGTTTATGATTCTATGGTAGTTAATTGCCATAGCACTATGCAGTGTTTAGCTTGTTCAATTATTATTTGATTAGTTATGTGCGTCATTTGTGTTTCAAGTTTACTCTCCTTACCTGTAACAGCGCAGCACCATACACTACACATCTTTTACTTTTTATAGCGCGGGAATACTACTTTATTAGTGTGCGTTTAGTATCGCTAAGTGTTTAATTTAGAAGTCAGCTGAAGGGTTTAAAGTGATTGTAAACCTTAAAAAAAAGTATATCCTTCTATAGCAGCGATGGCGAACCTTGGCACCCCAGATGTTTTGGAACTACATTTCCCATGATGCTCAACTAAACTGCAGAGTGCATGAGCATCATGGGAAATTTAGTTCCAAAACATCTGGGGTGCAAAAGTTCGCCATCACTGTTCTGTAGTATGCAATTGCCTCAGTCAAAGCACCTATTGCAGGGGTAGGCAATCTTTGAGAGGTGGAGATCTACCTGAACAACATGAAGGAGATCAGAGATCACCAGGATTTGGCGCCTTTTATTTTGCACTGTGTGCAGTTAACTGTTTTTCCTCCTGGATAAATACAGGTAACTACAATGATCCACAGAAGACAATAGTTTTCTGTGTGTCATGATCATACCAGAACACGGGTTCCAGAGATGTGCGATATGCAACATCTTTGCATAATATCGCATCTCACTGGATGTGCCTGCATGTCACCGCACAGCAAACGAAATGCACCATGCGAGTTTGTGCAGTGACAACAAAAAAAAAAAAAAAAAAAGGAAACCGATATGTTTAAACATACACACTCCTTCCTACCAGAGGCTCGCTGCAGTCGAGACAGACAGATGCCTGCACACTAAAACGATTTGGTTTAGTGTAAATATAATAAGAGAGATGTCACTTTAAAAAAAACAAAAAAAAAAACTTAGCCTACCTTAAAAAGTAAGCTTCAGTGACCGAGATCAGTAGCATGTGAGGTAGCATACAGGTGTCAGCAGTTTGCAGGCCAGTGGACGGTGTGTGTCAGTTGGGCAGTGGACATTGGCAGTAGCAATGTGGATAGTGACATTGTGAGCCAGAGCCACCCACTCGGCTCTCTGCCTGGCAGCTGTGGGGTTAAATCTGTGTGGTCACTCAGCTCACTTCTTCTCATACAGACTGCCTCATAAATCCCATAAATCCTGTGTCCTTCTGTGTATACCCAGGAGATTGCCTATGGTATAAGTACTGACATGTCTGTCTCTGCTCAGCTGTTAGACTGGACACGATTCTCAAGCCCACCCATGAAATGGTGTTCCCCCGTGCCTCTGATCTTGCCCGGAATAGTTACTTTCACTTTGTGCAAGATTATTCTACTGCTCCTTCTCCTGTGAAATTCATCTCTACAAATGCGTCAGATCCCAAGAAGACAGAAGAAGTCAGGTGCCGGCACATGCACAGAAGCTGAAGAATCACAGGAGGCAGAGGAGCTGTGCAGACCAGGGGGTGGCAAGACAGGGACGCAGTCTACCTGTCACCTGCTAGCGATCGACGGGTTGCTGACCCCCGACCTAGTGTGATTTCTGTCTGCTTTGTCATTCTCTGCATGAGTCACGTCTGACAGTATATGTGGACAACGGACAATTCTGGCACTGTTAACTAGCTGGAATAGTCAGTCACGGGAACCTCTGCACACAATGATCGACACTACCCTTCTGCCTGGCATGGATTGTTAGTAAAGGTTAACAGCAAGTGATCAAAAATACAAAATCACTGGAATTCACGATCAACACAGCTTGCAATATAATTCGAAAATATAGAAAATATAAAACATAACTTTTGACGACAGATAAGCTTTTACATGTTAATACACACTGATTAGATTCATTTTGTGTAGACCTCCTTAGTGAAAGAAGTGTAGCTCACTTTTAATTACTCTGGCACTGTTGGACTTCGACGCAACGCAGCTTGCACAGTGGTGAAGAGAGCAGCGGAAGCCTTTGTTGTCAAAAACAGCCAGAGGGTACTTCCTCAGACAAGACTCGTGGTAGAACTTGCCACAATTTATTGCGCTGCACCGTTTGGCTTCTGCATCCTTCTGCTTGCAGACAAAGCACGTGTGGATACCTTCACAGAGACAGAAACAGTGTGAAGAAAGCAGGCATAGACAGATAGAAAAAATAATTAAATATACAAGCACAGGGTAATGCTCACTCAAACCCAATACATCATTACGTGAAGAATACACAGGGCTGCTGTTAGAAATCTTATCTGACAGGAACAGTGAACCAAGCCTAACATGTGGCTCCAGCGGCATGAACAATCTCAATTCATGCAACCAGAATACACATACGAGAAAAAGCCCTTAATTATGTTTATTTTTAACAACTTTCATTTTTTTTTTATATTTTCAACAGCCCTGCGGAGGTTGTTGAAATATCCGGGGTTTAAACAGACACCCAATGTCTCACTTTTGAGACAGAGAAAGATTGAGGACATAGATTCTTCAATCCTTTCTCTGCAGCACTAGCGGCTGTTCATTCATAAATTAAAGCATTTGTAAACACAGAGGGACACACTCCTGCTGCTCTCGCCCCCCTCCCCCGTTGCACTTATAGGCCCCGGACCCATAGGCCAGGTGCTACCTTCTTATAAGTGGCCCTACAGCTAACTAGTTAAAATTGTCCGGATTCTGTCGAAGAGGCATGACCGGAAAAAGGTCTGCCGATCAGCGCGGTGATCCGGTGTGCTCTGAAGCGCGGGGGGGGGGGGTAGGGGGTTGTTCGCTGTACTAACATTAGATTGTTAGTACAGGATTCTCCTAACGCTTGTTTTTTTATTAAAAAAAAAAAAAAGCCTGATAGCGTGTACTAGAATGGACACCAAAAAAGTCCAGGTTGCCAAGTAACACACAAACCTATAAAACAATGAGTAAATCATAGGAAACACTGCAACAGGCTAACACAAGAGGGGGGGGGGATGAGGAAGGGCTTGTTTTCCCAAGCTAATCAGAAAAGGGTTTTTAGTGTCAGAAATAAGTCTGTGGGTAGTAAAGCTAATGCCATTCTGCTTCGACACGAGACCTTTCCATCCTAAAACTAGTATATAGTCAAGGCATCAGAAGCGTCCATCTTAAGCATAGTACACACACTGAAATTATCAGATGAATGATCGTCAAATTTTTTATTTTTTTTTGCATGCTAGTCTCCAGTCGAAAATGAAGAGGTTACAGAATTAAAAATTCGGAAGTGATCCAATTGTATTTTCGGATGTAAAAACTGTACTGAATATATCAGATCATATGATTTTTGTTTGAAAAAAAACTGTTTGTGTCCCTTCAAAAAAAAAAAAAAAAAAATTTAGACTGAAAGCTGTGTACTAACGATCATATCGTACGATCGCTTCGACTATTTTTTGTACGATACTTTAGGGTTATCACATAGATACTTTGGTTTTGTACATATTCCCTTTACATTGTGCTTCCAGAGGAGGGCCGCTCACCTGATTTACACTCTACACACAGAAATTGGCCCCTTGGCCTCTCAGAGAGCCCGATACACGATAAATGGAAAGCAGAGAAGCATAGGCCTTCACACAGCAGGAGGTCCCCCATTTTCTCACACACCTAAAAAAACACAATAGTAGATTAATGAACATCAGTATTAATGCAAGATATCAGTTTTACTGTTGATACAGCTCCTCACATCTGTCAACTGGGCTACCCTCATAGTAGGCTCGCTGCAAGCAACACCACAAAGTAACAACCACTAGCATAACGGATACACACCACAGTTTAAAAACAAAAATCGATAAGTGGGTGCCTCCATTTGTTATGCATGAATCAGAATATCAGTTCAGCAAAATACCCCCCAAAAAAAGGAAATCCCATGCAAAACAACTATGAAGTTGATAAACATGAAGGGTTTGTAGTTCTGTTATTTCGATTCTTACATTACATGGGGTAAGAATACCACCATTTCCTGTTGTAACTTTAACAGCTCTTCACTTTGGCATCTTGGTTATAGGCGCCAGTAATTTTTGGAGTGAATCTTCGTGAGAAGAGCAAACCCCCCTACAGCTCCCTTAAACCCTCCTCCTCCTTGAACCCTACACTTCCGTTATGGAAGATGGGTACTCCTGCCCTGGCATCATTGATTATGGTGTCCAGAGTAGCTCCGAAGAGATGCTATCCCTCAGTATGTGAAGCAGGCACCTTTTACGTGCTGGTTCTGCAGTTAAGCACTTGATCCATAGAGTTCTTATGTTGGTAGACAGGAGACTTACCCATGAAAGGAGTATGAAGACATCAAACCACCCAAGCACACAGAAGCTTGAGACTGCAGGCATAAGCTCCAGATGCTCCATGATCAGACTGAATAGTAACCGGATCACTTTTTAAGGACCTTACAGAATTAGCTAAAGTTTGGTAGACTAAAGTCACTGCCAAGGCAGTTTGCAAGGCCGAGTTCTCCCAGAGAGAACAAGGATTTTTAGAAAGGGCCTTAACCCTTTGTCAACTAAGTCCCTTTGATGAACACATCTTCCACAGGGATGGTTATAGTATTAAGTTGGCAGGAACCAGGGGCAGCCCACTTTTTAACCAGTCTATTATTCAAGGTCATTCTGAAAGTAGTATTGGGAGGAATAAACTGGATAGAGTTTGGTAAAGATTTGGGGCTGGGAGTGAAAATTCTGTCTGGAGTAATCCAAATCGTCATATTCACACATTCTCTGTTTCCGAACAGGAAATGTTTTTAAAAGATATTGCAGGTCTCTTTGTAAACAAAGGGGCATGGTGAGAAAGAATCAAGCTGTACAATGAGAAGGCTTCTGCAGAAGGCAGTGAGCTTTTCCACATTAGCAAGAACGTTGTGTAAAGCTCCCTCTTCCGTTTAGTATCAATCTGGGGAAAACCTTCCACAGATTCCTTCAATACTTCCTGTATGTCCTCTTTATTCCAATCTGCGCAGGACTTATCTAGGGCAGGCATATCGGGATTCAACTCAGGCAGAGAAGTAGGAACAGGGAAATAGACAGTTGTTGAGCTCTGGGTAAAGATAGATTAAAAAGGGGTTGTAAACCTTTGTTTACTGGCATTGACCCCCCCCCCCCCCCTTTACTTACCTGAGCCCTGGAACTTGACACGGCGGGGACATGCTGTCTCTCTGCCCGGGGTTCTCAGCTCTTGATTGGATAGATTGATAGCAGCGCAGCCATTGGCTCCCGTTGCTGTCAATCAAATCCAATGGACGCAGGCGCCAGGGCCAAAACATACATTCAGCAGCTATGGACACCGAATGCTGGATTCTGGAGCGCCCCAGCAAGGTAACCCCCTCGGGAAAGCGCTTCTCCTAGGGGGTTATCTGATGTGGGAAGGAGCCGAGAGAGCCGCTGGGGGACCCCAGAAGAGGATGTTCGGGGCCACCACAAGGCTTTTATTTGTCAGAGGATCTGTGACAGATGCAGAAATGTCTCCTTATGTCAAAAAGGCCCCTTGTTGTGTTCCTGAAATAGAGCTATAATAGAATGCAGAGACCAATGTTAAGAGAATGTTCCTGCTCCTGTGCAAGGGATGCATCATCACTCTGAGACAGTGTTGTACAGGTCTTCAGCAGTGTGAATGTTTGCCTGCAATTTTGCAATGGCTCCCTTTGGCTTGGTCCTTGCCATAATTACATCTTAAGGTATGCCCTTGTGGGGGTATGCATAGAGTAAGGTGAAAAATAAAGCGTAAGCATGTCCAGAAGGAGAATGCAGCAATCTGGTCATCCATCACAGACTATGTTCTGGAGTGGCCTAGTGCCAAATTTGAAAGTTTACACGGTGGTGAACAGAATTCAAATATCGCTGTGGTCTTTAACAGTCACATTCAGACGTTTATAGGGGGACAGCCTTACCTTCCACAAAGCTGAAATGTATATAAAGCCCAGACTTTCCTGTTCTTGTTGGGCTTACTCCCGAAGGCGTCTTCAGGGAGTGAGTTTGATAGGGATGGACCCCAACCCTGTACTTGCGTAAAGGTGAGCACGAATGCAGGATCCAGTGCCTGAAACTTTACAGGCCATGCCCATTGTGTGGTCTGGGCATGGCTTCCAAATTTTACCAAGGTTTCGCCAATCCTGATGCACTGCTTCCATTTGTGGCATTGGAAGGCAGTGAAGAATTTGAAGATAACTAGTTATTTTAAGCTCTTTGAAAGATAAGAGGGTCATCCAATCATCTGAAAGTACGAGCCTATATAACCCAGGATACAGGAGCAATTTTCCGCATTCTATACGATTAAAGAAGTTCACCCTAGGCAACATGTTACACCCGTTTTTTTAGCATGGAATGTAACGTATTCCCACTACTGCAGCCGCTGCCTTTTCTCATTGTGACAGCAGCATAGGGAGCAGTTCCCCCTTACTGGCATTCACGCGGGGCTCCACCCACATTGCCACATCATTCATTCACAGAACTTTGTGTATGAATGAACTACAAGTCCTAACATTCTTTGTGGCTGTTGGCTTGTAGTTCTCAAGCTACCATTGCGATGTTGAGCACTCTGGTAGTTCATGGAGTCTTCCTGTTAATGTAAAACTGCCTGGCCGTAAAACATACAGGCAGACAGCTCACACTGACAGTGTGCAGAGGACCGGCATAGCATCAGCGATTTGCTGATCCCTGGTGCAATTCTTTCCAGGCTCCTGAGAAATAAATAAAAAAATATAATGCACATTGTTTTTACCTGCAAAAAATGTGCATTTATTTTTAAGAAAAGTGAACTTATCCTTCAAGATATCAAATTTTAGCTGCTTGAAGTAACACTACAATTTAGCTTAGGACTACAGGACAGGAGGTGCAGGATCCTAATAAGTTTCGAAGTACAAGTTACTAAGTAGTAACAAGCAATGATAGCATCTTATTATAAACACAGAAAGCCCCGTTTAAATAATGCATGTGCTATTGCATCAGACAGAGAACAATTTTACTGCATGAAATGCCTGACAAAGGCAAGAAGATTGTCATTTTACTCTTTTTCAATGCTAATAAAAGCAGTTCATAGCATTGCGTTGCGTTGCATTGCGTTTCCTTGTACGTCAGGTCTAAGCAATCAATGGTGTGTTGTAGGGTGGTGTAAAGTTACCTGACAGACAAGCTCCTTCTTTGAACTTCCTTTTTCAGACTTTTTTGACAAGACCGACTCATCTGCACTCTCTGATTGGGATTCAGACCTCTCGTCAGACACCTACAATGAGAGTGTTGTTCTTTAAAAACAATCTGATATGTTAGCTGGCTCCTTATTTGAACGCAGCTTGTATACATCATGTACCTCATTATCTGCCAGAGATAAGGGAGACAGGCTCTTACGGGCACCACGTGCAACTGAGCCCAAATCTGAATTGCGATTCCTCTTCTTCAATGGTTTACAAGCATCGGATAGGTTGCTAGCTGCTGCAAAATAAACACCGTTACATTTCTAGCCTCAGATTTATATTAAAACATGGTCAGTGACCTAAAAAATACCCCAAAGCAGTTCTCCGATATGAAAGAGGCATTTCCTTTTGGGCGGACCAAATCTACCCAACTTTAAGAGCTAAAACCTCTATCAGAGTTTTCCGCATTTGGAACTTCAATGAGTGTCTGATGCCTGTGTCCCAAAGTAAATTTTTCCAAAAATCGAATGTCACAATGCTGTGCGCTAGAATGACATGGAGACCAGAGGATGGGACCACAGGCATCTGAATTTCCAGAAATTGTATGCTGAAGATGACAGAGGCTGCAGCGCTTTCATGGGGAGAAGATGTGAGATACATACCAGCAGGGAAGCGTAACACCCATTCTATGTCAGGCAATTACTTTGAAAATTTTTGGATAACACTGGGGTTTATTTACTAAAACTGAAGAGTGCAAAATCTGGTGCAGCTCTGCATAGTAGCCAATCAGCTTCCAGGTTTTTTTTTAGTCAACACTTAACGGAACAAGTTGAAGTTAAAAGCCGATTGGCTACAATGCACTAATCAGTTTAAGGCTCCATGAAATATTTTTTTACGCTAAAAAAAAAAAAAAAAAAAAAAAAAAAAATGCTGGTAATAGCTTATCGTAGGAGCGTTTTGGGAGCTTTTTTTGCAGTTCCTTAAAAAAAAAAAAAAAAATCCTATTAGTAGCGTTTAGGAGAGTTCGAGCAGACTACAAAAAAATAGCCTCAAAAATAGCCTAAAGTAGTGTGCATGGATAGAACACTATTTAGTTTCTAGAAACAGAAAAAAAGCCAACAGATTATAGGAGCTAAAAAAAAAAAAATAAAAAAAAAAAAAAACGCTGGTGTGCATGGAGCTTTAGTAAATCAACCCCAAAAATGTTGCTTTAAAAAAAAAAAAAAAAAAACACAAAAGCGAAGAGCACAGATGATGTGCAAAGCGTAATAACATACAGCTTCAAAGTTATACCCCTAATGATTGTTACAGTTTAGAGCACTTCTCTCTGCTTTTTTAAAAAAAATAAATTGGATTATATGCATATAAGACGATTACGTGCCGATTCACACATGGGGCAACCAGACTTAGAGTGACTTTGCAAGGCGATTCGGAAGGGACTTCAGCACGACTTTGAGCAACTTACAACGCGACTTAAAGTCGCCTCCAGGACAGGTGACTTTGGCTGTAGCCAATCACAGAATAATCAGCTCTGTGGAAGAGAGGGGGTTGCCTGGGTAAACTATTTTATTTTTCTTGTAAAGTGCTTCAATATAGATGATCCAGCTTTGAGGCAACTTCCATTGAAATCTATGGGTACAAGTTGCCTTTAAGTAGTACAGGAACCTTTTCTGAAGTCGGAGCGACTTCAGTAGTGTACATGAAGACGGCTCTCATTCACTTCTATGGCATTTCTTATGTCCAGTGACTTGGGGGGACTTGAGGACTTACAAGTCGGATCCCAAGTTGCTGTAGTGTGAACCGGCACTTAAAAATCGTCAGATTTTTTTTGTTTTGGATAACAAGAAGTATTACGTCTGTAGTTTTACTGCTGTGATTCCACTTTTCAGAAAATCCTTTCAGACCAAAATATTAGGATTTCAGTCAGGTTTCTACTGCTATCTGGGTATACATTTGGAGAGATTGACTCACTTCCCATCCAGAAAGTTCACAAGATGCCTAACCCGCTATTTAAACAGACCGAAAGTTTTGACTTGAGCTCTGCTTTAAGTGCAATGCAAAAAACAGCTGATGTTACAGATGGGGACAAATTATGCACCGATTTTAGAGGTCAAATTTACCCAAAAGCCACTTCTCCTTACATAAGAATGTGTATGGTAGCAGGTCATATACATTCCAAAAAAAATAAATAAATAATAATATTATTTTTATTATTAATAAATGACCCTTGATGCACAAAAAAAAATAAATGTTTTCTTTCCAAAGAAATAAGGCCATGCGCGATCTTTCCCCTGGGTCAGAAAGCAGCTGTGGGAGGAGAGATTAAGGAACGCCGACAACAGATGGGCAAAGGTAGCCAGTGGGTGACGTCACGGCTTCGGAAATTCACAGCCAGTCTCGAGCACTTCCTTACACAGGAGAGCTGCAGCTGCTGAATCACGTAACTGCCCCCTGGAGCAGATAATTAAAAAGTATTCAAGCACTTTTTTATGCAGGCAATGCAGCATTGATGGGGGTGGGGGCAGCGTTTAATAACCCCTGTAATTTCCAAGGAAGATAAAAGCGGGCTCTTTGACAGAGAAACCAGACATTTCCCCCAGCAGAGGCCAGGAAAGAAGCGCCCCCAACACTGAACAATAATCCTTCACTAGAGGTTTTTTTCCCCTATTAAAACCTCTACACATAAGGCCAGCCCAAAAATTCAGATAAACAAGTAATGGAATTCCATTTTAGCTTGGCACGTTCTATATTCGATGCATAGCATGAGCATTTATATTACCTGGCTGGGCCTTAACAGGGGCACGTTCTCTGCCTCTACATGATTTTGATGACTTCTCATTACTGCTTTCCACTTGCTAAAGAGGGGAAAAAGAAAACAAAAATGACGCAGATAATGATAATTTGCCGTTAGCGATCACCAAGTGTATGCAAACACAACAAAAATGCTGGTAACTGACAATTAAGAACAAAAATGGCGTGGTTGGTAGTATATTTGCGTGCCATACTCATATTTAATGAAAGCTCAATATTAAAAAATAAATATTATATGAATAATTTAGACAAAAGCGCCTTCAGTTCCAGGCATGTACAAAAACAAATCCTTGGCTGCCATCTAGTGGAAGACTTGCAAAGCCGAACAACACTTCCAAAAGAACTGCATGCCATCTAAAAAGCAGGAAGTGCTATGACGCTGCACGTCTGCAGGGCGATTTAGATGGATGAACGTGGGGAAAGGAAAAGGAGGAGGGGGGGGGGGGACATAGGACTAAAAACCAATGAGGGATGCCCTCAAACTGAATGATGGCAATTTTGTTGTCCCTAATGAACCAGTTAAGTGCTGTATAGGCTTTGGAACTGTAACAAGGAAGGCACCTCATTAGGAATTGAGATGTTTAATTCGGCTTTAATATTCTGACCTCACTAAACACAGAAGGAAAGTGTGAGAGGCAATAGATCAGTTCAAATACACTCGTATAGCAGGCAGATTGTCTTATGCATGGTAGAATAGCTGCAATGCTGGTCACATGTACGGGCGATGACGTATCGCTGCTGCACTTCCTTCATCACACTGGACAAAATGATGCATATATTTTCCAGCTGAAACTTTGAGTATCTATTCATAACTCCATAACGTGGTTGCGACACAGGGAGCCCGTAGACCAACTGCTTTGTTCAATACTCACCATATAGCTTCAGGTTTAACTTTTTAATACAAATAATCTTGATGCGAATTAGGAAAGCTCTTTACATGATACCATTGCATCTCAATTCACGGTGTGTTTTGAAGTTAGTCAATGGAATGCAACACCTGTGCTTTCTAGGAAATTATGCAAGGGGGGGTTTCAAAGTCCAATTATTAAACTACATGAGGCCAGAAACAGAGCAGCTCTTGCTCATTCACTACGGCCACAAAGAATGAAATGTTTGGACGGGGGATCAGTTATGGTAGTTCTGTGTTGCTCATAGAAAACAGATTATAGGTGTAATTGTTTTGCAACGCAGACCGGCAAGGAAAAATGCTGGTTCCTTTGGTCGATCGAGAGAGAGAGAGAGAGAGAGAGAGAGAGAGAGAGAGAGAGAGAGAGAGAGAGAGAGAGAGAGAGAGAGAGAGAGAGAGAGAGAGAGAGAGAGAGAGAGAGAGAGAGAGAGAGAGAGAGAGAGAGAGGAGAGAGAGAGAGAGAGAGAGAGAGAGAGAGAGATTTTAATGTTCACATGGATGAATGCCCAACGCTGCTGCTGAGAAGCTGATATATGTTATGTACTGGCTTGCTTAGAGTTAATTTATGAGGAAATACTGACTTTTTTGTATTTTTTTTCCACTTTAGAACATGTTTCATACTGAAGACGCTGTACATCTGATAATACACCACACTGCTCGTAGTAGCCTTGAAGACTGTTCTTCATTTACAAGCAGTTCATATGGGTTGATTTACTAAAAACTGGAGAGTGCAAAATCTGGTGAAGCATAGAAACCAATCAGCTTACAGGTTTTAATGCCAAAGATTAAACCTGACAATGATGAAGAAATGGCTGCACGCCACGTCTAGTTCCAAAGTCCTTTTATGGGACACTACAGGACACCAACTTGATTAAGCACATTTGCATTGTGTGAAACGCATCTATAACGCAGTTGGATGGTGCCCTGTAGTGTCACTTTTGGGATTTCCAATAAAAGGACTTCGGAACTAGCCATGGTGTGCAGCCATTTCTTTATTCATCATTGCACACGGTGACGAGCTGAGGCGGGCACCCACGTGCCGTTTTCATTAGGGCTTTATTTCCTCACCTGGCGTGGCGAGTCTTTATCCACTGTTAAACTGAACAAGCTAAAGTTAGAAGCAGATTGGCTACCATGCACAGTTGCACCAGATTTTAAACTCACAAGTTTTAGTAAATCAACCCCATAGTGTCTTAAGGCTGGTACACGCTGGTTTTTTTTCTTTTCAACCCAGCGAACTGCTGAACGTTAAAAAAAAAACCCACAAACACACCTGGAGTAGCTTAGGAGGAGCTAGCTGTATAAGCTGTGAGGTTGGTACTGCGATCTCCCCTCAGAGCACACCAATTAAGCTGCCAGCACTGTTCGGATGCCGCCTTTCCAGTATGCCTGTTCAACGGAAGCCGAATGTTAGGCCAACCTCTGTTGGACAGGTTGCTGTACACACTGGCCAAATGTCGCCAGGTTTCTGTTGAAGCAGCCGATATTGACCCAGTGTGTACCAGTCTTTAGATGCATAAAGCACTTCAAGAAAAGAGGTGCCCTTTTCCAGTCAGATGTTTTTTTATTCTCCTTCCAATACTTCTAAAAGTAAAGCAGGAATGAGACTAGCAACTATGAGTGACAAACACATGATACAAGAAGCATGTTTTGAAGCATTTTACTTCAAAGAGTGTATACAATGTGGGCCTTCCCTGCAAAGAAATACAATCTTTCTACACTGGTTCGTTTGCAGGCATAAGAGATATTGCACTGCAAACTTATGTATTTTTTTTTTTCCAGAAGGGAAAACTGACCACAATAAAATCTGTGTACAGACTGGCAGGAAGAGTTAGATCTGGCCTTGGTTATGGTGTTAGTATAGCAGATAATGAAGCAAACATGGATTTCTTTACCTTCTGACTGTGGGTCCTGAGCCTCTTCCTGGGGCCGTCTTCATCGTCGGTAAGCTTGCTGTCCATCTTTGTGTGGTTTCCTGTATTTCCATGCAATCTACCTTTAGGGGGGAGGGTGTGAAACGTGTGTGAAAAGACCCAGGAATATTGTTGCTACCCTAATTGGGGTTAACATCTAAACCATACATCCCCCACACCCTTCTCTTCCATAACACGCTATTGGCAAACCATTAGTGGAGAGGACATGAGCCTAATTGGAATCAATTTAACAATAAGAAATAGCTGGATGTTTGCCTTGATTGGTTCCTGCCATCCACAAAGTGACATTTTGTTTTATTTACTGGCTGCTACTGGTTACTGTGCTTTACATATGATGCCTTTAAAAAAAAAAAAAAAAAACTCCTTTGTATAGCATGCATAGACAAGCACTTTACCAACACAGAGTAAAAGGTCAATTCTTTTATTTATTGCTGGCTCATATTAACCATTAACTTTATGAAAACATAACATTTGTAAATATATGATGCACAGCGTACAATGAATCACATTTTTCCTTCTTGTATTACTATAATTCAGGTGAATGTGACTGCGCTAAGACACTTGAGGTTGGTACCTCTGCTTGTGTCACTTTGTCTCCCCCCCCCACCCCCCCGAACACCGTGCAACACCACTGTTTTAACTCCATGTACAAAACAAATGAAATGGATAGTTTATTACGTTGAAATGATGCAGTCTGGATGGATTTGCCTGTACATAAGACTGTAAATGTCCTGGTAACCACTGTGCTGTTTCTTGCAATTACAACAGGACTGCACATTTTAAAAATTAGGCCCACACAGACCTTTGTTTTGGATGGATACTGCCATGAGAAATCACACACCGACATGCCGGAACGCTTCGTTCCCCACCCAAGTGTATGGATGGGCAAGAAAAACGTGGCAAGAGTTTAGAATTGGGAACTCCAGAGACACCAATCTCCTGCAGAAACATTGGGAGACACCTGGTGACTCAAAGCAACATCCACCCAAAAAAAATTTACCAGTTCTGAGTGGATGCTGTAAAAACAAAAAAGTATTTACAAAAAGTTGTCACTGAAATGAAGTTCTCTTCTTGAGAAACTAATGAGGTATGAAGCTTAGGATTACGAGCATGTTCTTCTTGTAATCACATGTATTAGAGGTCTGCACTGTTAGAATTACAAGCTAAAAGGGTGTTCAAACAATTAACAGTACTAGAGACAAGCTAACAAGTCTAGCTTTAACTGGCAGGAAAGAGAATCTGATCTAAAGGCTGCACAACAAAAGCACATGGAACTGAACACATGAGATCCTTGATTAACATTACATGCAGTACTTCGTCTTCCCAGAAAAATAAAAAAAAAAAAGACAAAATTATCACCACTACACCTATATGTATTCAAGAAGCCATTATTCCCACAAAGGAGGTTTCTTTTACATGAACTTATTCTGTACCAAATATAAAAAAAAAAAAAAAAGAAAAAGAAAAAGAAAAAAAAAGTGGACAACAGGAATTTCATTTACTTCTTGATCTTGATCTCCTCTTTGGCGACTCTTGAATTATGTTCCTCTTGATTACCCCTGCGTCCTTCGGAGTTGAACCTTGAGGGATACAGAAGGGTTGGTTTTGTTTTTTATTCACTGTTCCCCATTCAAAAAAAAAAAAAAAAAAAAAAAAAAAAAAAATCGGTATCCAATTATTCCACAATAAACTCTTATACACAGGATTGTCACTGTGCTAATGAAGGGAGAGCCGATCAAAATTTGCAGTACCGTACACAAAACATGGCCCCTCAAGATCATGTGTAATACAGAAAAATCGGTCTGCAGCTCCCCGATGCCTTCAGGATTTGCTTGGCAAAGCTGAGAGAATCCAAATAATGATTTTTGTTTTTTAGCAGATGAGCAACTTTTTTTTTCACTTTTTTTTTATTTTTTATTTAGAATAGCTAAGAATACTGGGGGAAAAAAAAAAAAAAAAAAAAAAAAACACCTTCTATAGGGACTGAAATTCTCAACAGTGGTTGTGGACCTGAATGCTGTAATATTTACACTGTAAAAATTAGGATAACAAAGCTGTTGGGATAGGTCATAAGAAACTTCAGTTCAGAGAAATTGAATCTGGATCTGCACAGCTTCACAAGTTAAATCAACATCTTGCATGCAGTTCCAAACTCAGGCAATTGTATTTGCTGTAGGTCTTGGAAATAGATTCTCTAACAATATATTCCCTTTAAAAAAAAATAAATAAAAAAAAAAAAGGCGGGACATTTTCAGGGGAACCAGGCCTGGACTGGAAGTTGTCTAAATAAGCCACAATAGCCCTTCCCTACAAAATGACCTGAGACACTAAACTGGAACTCCAAGCAACAATCTAAAAACACACTTAAAATATTCAATAGGTGAACAGCCTCGGCTATCAAAAAATATGGTAATTTTGTTCATGGAGTTGTTTTTTGCAGGAAAAAAATAAAAAATAAAAAATAAGTGCATTTATTCATTTATTTTTGGGGCCTGTAAAGTATTGCACCAGTGATCAGCAGATCGCCGGCGACATGCAGGTCTCCTGCAGATCTGTCAGTGTCTGTGTGCACATAAATCCTGTACAAGCAGATATACTGACAGGAAGAATCAATGAAAAGCACCATGGGAGTTCATTGAGAGCTAGAGCCACAAAGAATGTCAGGGCTTGTAGTTCATTCACACACAATGAATGAAGGATGCCCCCCTGGGTGGGCTGAGTCCTGCACGGCTGCACTGGTTTTAAAAAGTGACCGCTAACACGGGGAACTTCTCCCCGTACTGCTGTCACCGGGCACCGGGGGGGTGGGAATCAGGCAGCTGCTGCTACATTGGGAACATGCTAAAAACTGGAACATGTTCCCAAAGATGAGCTTATGCTTTAAAAACACATCCGACACATCCCTGTGCAATGCTATACATCCTGGCTGGCACCCAGTAGGGGTGGTGTGTAATATTGGATATTATGTATAGAAAAGTTTTATATTTCAATTTTAATGGATACACATTTAGGTGCTTGGAGTGTACATGAAACTAAAAGCACTATAGTTTCTGCAGCCTTTATAGAAATAGAGCTTCCCAAAATGTATTTATTCAGTACCTCAGTCCTTTGGTTTACCAAAAGGAAAGGTCCAGCTGCCATTTTTTTTTCCTTCATGTACCCCGGAATTTTTTTTTTTTTTTAGCCCTTTGTTATAGATAACTCTACACCATTACATTATATATTGTAACATGATAGGAGCCTGGTATTCTGAATATTTTTGGCAATAAGCACAGACTGCCTCTCTCCATATTCCAAGTACACACTAGTAGTAGGCAGCAAAGGGCTGAGAATGCTACAGGTCAAATCGGTCCTAAACTCATTCATGCTTCTCCAGGTATTTTCTGTTCAATATATATAGCTGGTCTGTGCAATTGCAAGCAAGTATTGCATGGGGTGCCGTGAGCCTTAAGAAGCTTCTTATGCCGCGTACACACGGTCGGACTTTTCAGCTACAAAAAAAAAAAAAAAAAAAAAAAAAAAAAAAAAAACCGACAGCCCGTCCGACAGACTTGCCTACACACCAAAGTCCGACGGATTTGTACGTGATGACGTACACCAGAATAAAATAAGGAAGTTGATAGCCAGTAGCCAATTGCTGCCCTAGCGTGGGTTTTTGTCCGGACTAGCATACAGACGAGCGGATTTCTGGGTTCCGGAGTTACGACGTAAAGATTTGAAGCATGTTCCAAATCTAAAGTCCGTCAGATTTGCGACTGGAAAAGTCCGCTGAAGGTCCGGTGAAGCCCACACACGATCGGATTGTCCGTCGGATTTGGTCCGTCGGCGTCCGGTCGAAAAGTCCAACCGCGTGTACGCGGCATTAGAGTGAGGTTTGTAAAGTAAAAAAACACAAAAATAGTCACACTTAACCAAATAAAAAAAAAAAAAAAACTAAAAATTATATATAGCGAGGATAATAATCAATTGCGTAATATTAATATAATTATGTAGAATGTGGTGAAAAAATTGAAAACTGTAAATATAAAAAAAAGTAAAATTGATAAAGTTCTAAAAAAAATATAATAAAAAATAATAATTGAACGTTCCCGAGGTAAATAGAAGGAATCCAGTGGGATGTTTGAATCCTAAAGCCGCGTACACACGGTCGGACTTTTCGTCTACAAAAGTCCAACGGACGCTGACGGACTAAAGCTGGCTGGTAATCCGATCGTGTGTGGGCTTCTCCGGACTTTCGACTTTTTTAGCCTCAAATCCGACGTACTTTAGATTTGAAACATGCTTCAAATCTTTCCGACGGACTCGAGTCCGGTCGAAAAATCCGCTCGTCTGTATGCTAGTCCGACGGACAAAAACCCACGCTAGGGCAGCTATTGGCTACTGGCTATGAACTTCCTTATTTTAGTCCGGTGTACGTCATCACGTAAGAATTCGACTGACTTTTGTGTGATCGTGTGTAGGCAAGTCTGTTCGTTAGAAAGTCCGCCGCAAGTCCGTCAAAAGTCCGCCAAAAGTCCGCCAAAAGTCCGCCAAAAGTCCGCCAAAAGTCCGCCAAAAGTCCGCCAAAAGTCCGTCGGACAGGCTGTCGGACAGGCTGTCGGACAGGCTGTCGGACAGGCTGTCGGACAGGCTGTCGGACAGGCTGTCGGACTTTTGTAGCTGAAAAGTCCGACCGTGTGTACGCGGCATAAGAGTTCCACCACCAAGAAGCATACAGATCCTCCTGTAACAATCACTAAGTGAAAAATCGAATCGGATGGTGTGGACCTCCCATCACTAGCATGTGCATGCGGATATAACCCTCTTTGGGTTAAGGTGATCCACCACACCTCTGGAACTAGCTGAGGATCAGGGAGAATGGTCCAAGATATCCAACTCACGTCTGGGAGTCTCGATCCGCCAAATGCCACGGAACATGAGGTATAAGGCTCATCATTAGACATGTCCACAAATCCAGTTGTGATTAACCCTGGGATGGTCTGCAGCTGGATGACAGGGATCCCGCAGAGGGAGAAGACCAGGAAAGACAGCCACGCTGTGGTAACCAGCGTGAAACGCTGGACCTGGAAGTAACGTCAGCAGAAGGGTGCATGGAAACCACGTGGAATGCAGAAGCTGGGGAGTGACATCAAAGGGGGCAGGACACACCGTGGCATTTGGCGGATCGAGACTACCAGACGCAAGTTGGATATCTTGGACCAATCTCCCTGAATTTCAGCTAGTTCCAGGAGGTATGGTGAATCGCCTAACCCCACAGAGGGTTATATCTGCATGCACATGTGACCTCGCTAGTGATGGGTGGCCCACACCATCTGGTAAGAGTTTTCACCAATAAGCATACAGGAGGATCTGTTTGCTTATTGGTAGTGGAACTCCTAGGATTCAAACATCTCACTGGACTCCTATTTACCTCAGGAACTTTCAATTGCTATTAATTAGAACTTTATCATCAATATACTTTGTTATATTTACAGTTTTAAATTTTTTCACCTCATTCTACACAATTAGATTTTAATATTATGCAATTATCCTCACTATATAGAAATTTGTTTTTTCATTTGGTTAAGCGTGACGATTGTTTTTATTTCTGTATGCTGTGATTATAGCACATGGTTTGTGGTTTCTGGTTTTGAATCAATTTATCTTTACACTTTAGCATGGTATACCACTTTATATTGGTTAGGTTTGCAAAGGCTGCTTAACTATCGTCACAGGGTAAATTATTTTTCTTGGAAAAGTGCTCTTTTTTTGGAAAATGTTTTTTTTGTGGAAATTTTTGGATGTTGACCTGTCTAATGATGAGCCTTATACAGATTCCTAGTAGAAGGGCTTGGAGGAAAAGTAAAAATAAGGATACTTATTGAGATGCTAAGCCAATGTCAAAATCATGCACCTCATTAGAATCTCATCTACCATGCTAATCATGCATTTATGTAAACTGTATAGCCTCCTGCAGAACCTGTTTAGCTGACCCCGCTGAGATCATACCTTGCAGTCTTCATTCTGCAAACCCAACTAAAGACCCCTTTCTAGCACCCAGTGCCCTAAACATGTGATGAAAGCACTATGTCATGCAACCCAAGTGGCTCCCATTGTTGACACGCCCATGCTTCAGCTCCAGTGCCATGAAAATTTTTCTACACATTATACCCGGGCACCAAACATTAACCACATTACATTTTTGACCTGGCTATTACCGTGATCATATTTATAAGCGTGACAGTATATTTACTTATGTTTATGTGGAAAGTGATGTGTTTTTTCTTAAAGTTTAACACAGTAGAGATTACATACCGATTTGTGAGCATTATAAGCTTTAAATAAAGTGCTTGTAAAAGCTTAAGGTTTTGTTTTTTTGTTTTTTTTTTTATAAAAAACAATCTTTCTGCATGCTGCTCTGCGCACAGCTCTCCCCCCACCAATACTGACCTGAGCTCCCGCTCAATCAAGCGATGTGCACGACAGCCTTTCCCTCTCCTCATTGGCCGAGACAGCAGCGGGAGGGCCGAGGGGAGAGAGCAGCACACAATAGGTTTTTTTTCTAAAAAACCTTAAGCCTTCACAAGCACTGTGGCTCTAGGCGTCTTATGGATGCATCAAGCAATACCGCTTTAAATATCCATTTCACAAAGAACTGGGGTTTAGGTATGTAAAATATAAAAATTTTAGGTGAGAAAACTAATATAATTAAAGGATATAGATAAAATAACTTCTTGTAGTAAACAAACCTGTAAGGTTTTGGATGCATGGTACATTTCCAGATATTAACTGCACAACACAAGTTATTTGGGGCATTAAAATGCCCGCTGCAATAGCGAAGCCAGTTTTCAGAAGCAAAAACATAATAGGATTTCCAATGTACACTTTGTATTAAATTTTTTAGTTCATTATACGAAAATATACTCTGATTTTTAAAGTGGAACTATGGACAAAAAAAAAAATAAAAAAACCCATATATGATGCAGCATGTAAACACGCCGTTTTTTGCATGTTACAACCCCAAAGTTCCACATTAGGGCTCCATTCACACATGTGCTACTTGTCACGCGATTTTGGACATCATTCACACGAGGAGTCGCAGCCTATTCAATAACACCCGTTCAAAAACGGTGCAGCTTAAAGTCAGTGACTTTGAAAGGTGCCCGGGCTACTTTAGTGCGACTTTGGTTCAGAGAATATAAAGTCGGCTCAAAGTTGCCACAAAAGTATCTTCAAAGTCTCAGTGGAAATTGTGCGACTTTGGAGATGCTGGGAGTGGAGCCTAAATGTATAGCTGCACTAAAGTGTTTTTATATATCTGCCTGGAGTTCCAACTTTAGTGTATAACAAACGGATAACAAAACATCACAAAAAAGGGGCTTGAGGAGTTCTATGCAACCTACGCCTCAATATTCCTAACTTGAGCATGTTACACACTGCATTGTCGTGCCATCTGTAAAGGATTACCAGCTGCGATTATGGACTGCTCCTATACCCAGTCTGGTAGCTCAGCTTAATGCACGTTGAGGTAAAAGCAGAGTAAACATAGGGGTAAGAAAAAAAAAAACAAGTCTTTCCAGAATGGCTTTGTTAATAGAAACCTATTCTTCACCTGTTTAAGGATAAAACGGGAGAGGAACCACAGTAATCACAGACTGGGCTAATAAGTGTATAAATATGGGTTAACTGGTTAACAGAAGAAAGAAAAAACAAAACAAAAAAATGGGTCATTATTTCCCCTTTAAAACCACAAGCGATCTTTAAAATGCCCTAGAGTACATTGTGGCTATGTTTACCAGAGTCTTCTTCAGATTTAGGAGAGGTGAGAATGGCAAACTTTGTATTATAGCGAGCTTTTTGTTTATCACTGAGCAGGTTCCACTGTGACTCGAGAAGTTCTTCAATCTCTTCACTGGAAGCATCTGTGTGTTCACTGATCACCTAGGAAAACAATGGAAGATCTCTCAGAGTCAGGTAAGCATTAATTAACACTTATCCATATGTACTGTACTCTTTCCATAATATACAGTAAACCCCTAGCGGATCACGCAAACCAACAAGGTCAGCTAAAGGAGCTTAAAAAGTGCATTTAACCACCAACAAGGGACTTATTTGCTCCATGTTGATCTGTTAAAGTGATTGTAATCCAAAAAAACAAAAAAAAGTACAGTGCTTTTGCCATGTTAATTGTCCCTCTCCATGTTGTACAATACCTGGACCTGCCTTCCCCTCTGTAAACTAACCATGTCAATCATATCTGCTGATCTCCAATACCGTGGTCAGTTTACATGCCTCTGTCTTTCTGCTCTCTCCTGGTCAGTTCTGTAGTCAGTGTGAGCCGATCTCCTTCCCACCCCCCTCCTCTCCTGCCTACGTAATTATATTCCCTGCAGCTGCTCCATTGCTTGTAAAGAAACATGTATTAATTACTTTGAACCTCTCGGTTTTGGGTCCCTGTTCATAACAGTGCATGTTCCTAAAAAAAAAAAAAAAAAATTCTAAAATTTTTTTGCAGAGCCCTTCATCCCCAGAGTTCAGTTGCACCCGCCCCTCCAAAGCCACCTGCCCACAACTTTCTCTCTACCTCTCCACACACCACATATAATCGTTGAAATCCAATCAAAAGAGCCACCTGAAAGACCTTGTGTCGTAATCTGGCATCCACCTGGAGAACGTGTGAACTAAAGACCAGTTATGATGCCGAAAATCACATTGCTGGTCCAGTAAGCCCTAAATGGAAAGGGGGTAAGCTGGCTCCTTAAGACCATATGCCTTTCGCTGTGGGCCACATGAGCATTATGGTTGCTGGTTGTACATTAAGACTGAATACAATTATGGAGGGGGGGCTGGAAGGAAATGGGACTTTATATGAATCAGGCAGCCAACATAAATTTATGGCCTCTTTTCTCAGAGAACACGTGCAGGAACTCATCAATGCCCCCTACTGAATCGCATCTAAAAATTGCATACAAACAGCGGCAAGGAAGGGAACCCCTTTGAGCCCTGGAGGCAGTTAAGAGGCAACTAGTAAAGTTAAGGTGAACACCAATTTTATTGGTAAGTAATCATAAAATCAAATGTATTCCAAAAAACAAACAACGAAAATTATATACACGCGTACAAAGGAAGAGTACCCACAACAGTGGTTATGATTACATACCAATAAAATTGGCGTTAGCCTTTTAACTTTACTACTTGCATCTTAACTGCCTCAAAAGTCTGAGGGGTTCCCTTCCTTGCTGCTACTTGCATGCAGTTTTTGTATTCTTTCCATATTTGGGATGTTGGCAGTTTGTTTACATTCAACCTGGCAATGCTCCCACATTTTTTACTGAATCGCATCAAACAATGGGTGTGGCCAAATTGCACTAACAGTGGGAGGATCTTAAAGGGGCAATAAATACCAGGAGTGCGCTACTTACAGAGCACATAGTTTAGGGGTGCGCTATGCATAGTGTGCAGGCATCGGCTCTCTTTCACAGGTGGTTCACACCTCACTTTCACTCCTCTCCCGGGGTGCAAGGGCCACATGAAATGGCCTGGAGGGCCGGATTCGGCCCGTGGGCCTTGCGTTTGACACATGTGGTCTAAGATTACCAGAAATGCTAGAATGAGAATCAGCAGCACCCTTTTGGGAACCTATATGGGGTAAATAAATTTGTCTTCCTAATACGGATTTGGAATATATCTTCCTAATACAACATAGCTGACAAACTGGTACAATCTGGACCGCATTACGACAATGGAGAGACATCTGGTGATCTGGAGCCAGATAAGGATAGAAAGACAATTTCCTGGTTAAAGTAGCAGAGGGAATTGACACCCCCACCCCTACACAGTTTCACAAGGAAACATGCACATCTAAGACTGTCAATAACCTGTGTACTAAAAGGGGGTGGGGTCATCACCAAGGACTGCCTGGTGTGGGGGGAAACTGTCAGAAGCAATAGATGCAGATTGCAGGGGCAAGAATGCTGCCTGGATCAACAATAAGTACTATGAATTGAGGTAAAGTACATCTGAGAATATGCTTTGTTCGTTTTTTTCTTTTCTAAAAAGGTTCACATCCAGCATCCTCCACCCGAACCCAAGACAAAGTCTTGAAACATCTCTGGATGCAGCGACCACTCTTTGTCCAGACACTACCAGCTGAGATAACATACCTGCCAATTGTCCACAGCACACGTTTAAAGCATTTAGAGCGAATACTGTCTTGGGCAGAGCGCCATGTTTCATCTCCAACTTGAACACAAGACTTTGTTCCTTGCTGATGCCAGATATTCTTCATCACTGCAGACACTGAAGAGAAAGCCAAATCACCTGAAACTCCTAGATCTTGATGGGGAGATGAGAGATTCCACCACCAACAACCAAATCCCTTCACGAAGAATGAGCAGGGAATCCCAAACCCACCATTCTCCCTTTGTCCGCCAACCCCAGGGTGGCATCCAAAAAACCGAAAGATTTCCCATGATGCCAGAGTTGGATCTTGAAGCAAGCAAGACAGGGACAGCCTGGTCCTTGGAGTTAAACAAATTGGCTCACCAAGATAACAGAATGTTGTACTGTAGATTCCTGAAAAAAAAGCTCCCTAGAAGGCCATCATCAGAGCCAAGATTCTCATACCAGAGCCAGAGAGCCAATGGACTGCAGCACACAACAACCACCTCAATGCAGCATCATAGCTGAAAGACCGCTACAGCACAGCTCTTGTTCTGCGAGAGCGTCCATGGACATCCTCCCAGAACACATCTCCCGCTCGCCCCCTGGAGCATGCTCTGACTGCTGTGTCCTTCTGGACAAAGCTGACCACAAAGCGAGGTAAAAAAGCCAATCACGGCGGCCCTTTACCATGTGATCAGCTGTGTCCAATCACAGTAGATCACATGTAAACAAACTTTCCGGTTATCGGCATTCCTTTATTCAGGTGCGGTCAGCGTGAGGGGAAAAAAAAAAAGCGCCAATAACTGGAAATGCTGACAGGGAACATTTACACTAATAATCAGTGCCCTGATCGTCAGTGATGCCTCACCATGCGCCCGTCAGTGCCGAAGAAAACATTTTTTGCAAGATTTTAGAACCAAGAAAACGCATGTTCGTTTTTTCCTTAGAATACTTTCAGTCTTAATTTTTTTTAGCAAGAAATAAAAACCTCAGTGGTGATTAAAGGATAAGTTGACCCTTGGGAACATGTTCCACGCGCTTTTAAGGTTCTCGTTCTCCCTGTGGCAAGAGTACGGGGAGACGTTAAACCCCCAGCTAGCTGTAGCTTTTTGAAAACAGCGGGGCCGTGCGGGGCTCCACCCATGTCATTGATACACAGAACTCTGCGTATGAATGAACTACAAGTCCTGACATCCTTTGCGGCTGTTTGCTTGTAGCTTTCAATGAGGTACCATGGCACTGAGCGCCGTGGTAGTTCATCGAATCTTCCTGTTAGAATGTATCGGCATCTTCCTATGGAGCAAGCGGATACACAAGTAGGGCTGGGAGATTTTCTTAAAAAAAAATAAATAAATAAAAAAATAAATTAAAAAAAAAAAAAAAAAAACCTCGTTTCACGATTCGAGGTTCTTTTTTTTTGGAAACCGCGCCAGTCCCGAGGCGCTGCGGGCAAGAGCTTTTAGGCGAAGCCGCGGACTCACCTAAAAACTCCTTGCCCGCAGCTCTTCAGGCCCTGCGCGGTGTCCGCGCCGGTCCGGAGGCGCTGCAGGCATGAGTTTTTAGGCGAGGCCGCGGCTTCAGCCTGGTCCGCAGCGTCCGGCCGTTGCCGCGGACTAGGCCGAAGCCTCGCCTAAAAACTCATGCCCGCAGCGCCTCGGGACCGGCGCAGTGAAAAAAAAAAAAAAAAAAAATCGATTTGCTTAAATTTTGAATCGAATTGACCTCTCAACTCGATTCAAGATTTAAATCGATTTTTTTCCCAGCCCTATACACAAGATAAAGATTTCCTATGGGAGTGTCGTATCACCGCGCAATTGTCATTAAACGTGCGACAGCTCTGAAGGCTGAAAATTGGCCTGGGCAGGAAGGGGGTGAAAGTGCCCAGTATTGAAATGGTTAAACCTGGGCAGTAAAGTGTTTTTCTGGGGAAAGCACATTTTGGTTCAGTAACCAGCCTGAAGGCGAATCAAAGTGCGGCCAGTTCTTTCGTTTCATGAATGGACAGGTTGACAATCAGTACACCCAGCCTGTTGGATTTTTTTTCCCCATGCGATCACTGCCAGTGGCTATAACCGCAAGCAGTGATTACATTTTGACGGCTGGGAAACCTCCCACGGTCGGAAAACCATAGCTCCATTGGAGGGATTCCTTTATCAACACTAAGGCTGCATGCACACCTGAGCGTTTTCAGCTCATAAAACGCTCGAAAAAAAGGCTAACAAGCAAAATCCCATTCATTTCAATGGCACCTGTTAACATCTGAGCGTTTTGTCACCTGAAGCAAAACGCCTAAAAAAACGAGCTTCTTTGGGGCAGATTACAGGCATTTTTCTGCCCATTACATTAGTGACCTAAACAAAATTGCAGTAAAAAACGCACAACTTTGAAACGCTCAGGTGTGAATGCAGCCTTAATGTGTTAGTGAAGAGCAGATTTCTTTCCTTAAACCCGTGGTTGAAAGAAAATTGGTTAATGTATGGCCTGTCATAGAGGTGCATTGTCCTCCAGTGCCCTTGCCAATGAATCCCTCAAGAGAAGGCCACATAGCCCACTATCGAAATAACCTCAGAAACACAAGAGGACCAATACTTAGGGGAACACCTTGGTAAACACCAGACGAGCAGGAAAAATAAATAAAAAGAAGACCAAATGGAAAAGCCATGAGCTGGTGAAACAGGGGGGCCCCAGAGCAGAGAGCAAAAATCGTTGGAAAGATGTGTATACATTGTAGTAGGCACCTTTGAATGTACATCAAAGCCAGAAGCCTCGCTGTTGACCAGAAGCAATGACAGATCTTGAATACATCTTCTGGAATATTTGGACACGAATGTAAGCATGAGTTGATCGGCAGAGACGACATCCCTCAAAGCCATTCTTGCAAGCGTGTTCTGCAGTCTAGGTCTACAGTTACAGAGGCCTGCGCAGATGTACTAACGCAGGACAGAAGACAGGTGGTTGCCAACAATCCATCACAGATAAAAGTTCATCGCCAAAGACATCTGATCTATGCGATCGATGATTTGCAGCTCAATGTCAGCATCAGTCAGATCCCAAAACCATCTCCAACTTATTGGAACACTCGCGAGAGACCTGAATGACTGGTTATCAGAAAGTTCCCACAGATAATGGCATGGATGCGGCTAGGACCACAGGCAGGTTAGGAATTGGGTTGGCTAGGAAGGAACTAGCGCGTTTGTGACCTCTGGGTTTAGAGTCATGAAGCTGCTGGGTCTGAAAGTCTTACATGACCATAGTAAACACACACACAAACACACACACAAACACACACACAAACACACACACAAACACACACACAAACACACACACAAACACACACACAAACACACACACAAACACACACACAAACACACACACAAACACACACACAAACACACACACAAACACACACACACACAAACACACACACAAACACACACACAAACACACACAAACACACACACACAAACACACAAACACAAACGACTACTTCCGACAGGGCAGCATACAGACAAGCTCAAGTTAGGTGGCAAAGCCTCACGTATGCACAGAGCCCGAGAAGTTAATAGAAATTGTCAAAACTGGAAGGGTTGAGTGGCTGGTTGTGACCAAGTGTTACTGCAGGTGGGCAGTAGGAACAGATCAGGGATTGAGGTTCCACGTGACTCTTGTAACAGGAACAGTAGCAGAAAGATGCTTCCTCAAGTGCAACTGACTGTGTTGATGGGGGAATTGAATGATGGTCAATGGATGGGTGGAAGGAAAGAAAAAAAAAAAGACGGAATCATCTACGAGGCTGCTTAATGCTAAAACAAGTGTAGTTGTAAACCCTCTCAGATACCCAGTGAAGTGAATAGCCTCAGATGATACACAGATCAAACAAATCCTCCTATATACATTTTACATGTATATCTGCTGTTTTTCCCTTCCTACATTCTTTATGAAGTAAAGATCCTTTTACAAATCCTTCTTCCAGTTTCAGCAGTGGGAGGAGAGTCTGGGCTTACACTGTGTGAGAGAGACGATTGAAGAAAAAGCACCCCCCCCCCCCCTCCCACATAGGCAGAGGAATGAAGGAACTTGCAGAGCTGTACTGTGAATAGACAAGCTCTCTGCTTATCTACCTCTGGGATCCCTCCCAGACACAAATTTTCAGCTGCTGTCGTCTCCTGTGTAGGAGGTGAACTTGACAGAAGACAGACAAGCCACTTAGAGCTTTGGAGAGAGATAAACACTACAGACATATGTGCTTAGGTCCAATTTCATGAATGGGCTTTACAACCACTTTAATGCAAAAGCAAAGTACCTTATTTAAAATCGGCAAATAACTTTATCCCCCTGAAAATAGGGGGCAAATCACGGGTGCGTGTTATACGCTGATAGTGTACCTCGGACGGGGATGGAGGACGACCGCTGTCGGAATTCACAGAGCCGTCATCTTCTGTTTACTCGGCTCTCACCTCACACACAGTCCTGCCTCCACCACCGCCATTGGACCAGTGTTCTGTCTATCACAGAAGCTGGTCCAATGCCGATGGCAGAGGTGGGACTGTGTATGCGATGGCCGACTGACAGCTGAGTAAAAAGGAGATGACGGCTCTGACTTTCTGCCCTGCATTAATGAGAGATGGTGAGGCTGCAGATGGGCACTGACCATTATTTTGCTTCAAAGTGCTTTACTTTAAAAAAAAAAAAAAAAAAAAGTTTTTCCCTTAAACTTTCCTCTTAAAATGAAGGTGCATTTTATACGCTAATACGGTAATTTTTGAAAACGGATACAGTACTACCCTTGGAATCCAAAGGTTTAATGAGACTTCTAAAAAACCCTACAATCTGTCGATAAAATACTTTCAGCACCCATGCATATTGGAAGATATGCCACAACTTCCTAAGAGACATTACTCCAAACCTGTCTAGATTATATGTCTCCTCTATTAGCTAAATAAAGAATTGACCAAAACTATAACAGATCCTATGCTTACTAAGACACAAAGCAATTGTTGCACTAGTGTCAATTAGGGCTGAAGCAACTAATCAATTATGAAATTATTGGATTACCATTTTCATAAACAATTAACTGGCCAGTAACATAATGGGGTTACAAAAAAAAAAAAAAAAAAAAAAAAAAAGAAGAACAAAATGAGCCCCTTTATAGTACAAAAAGAACAATCGCTACTGTAAATATTACTTTCAAAGTTCTAAAAAAAAAAAAAAAAAAAAAAAAAAAAAACACCCTTACAGTAATGATTATCTGCTCTTTTTGTACTATAAAAGTGCTAATTTTAGTTTAACTCCATTATGTTACTAAACGTCTTAGACCTGGTTCACATCTATGTGTTTTTTGCAGAAACTCACTACAGTTCATTTACATGGTTTCCTATGGGACACGTTCACATCTATGCTTTTTTTCAGCCGCTGCGCATTTGGAAAGGGTCAGGGACTTGGATGCAAAGTGGTGCCTTTTTGGCTCAATATACTTCAATGGAGAAGCTGCAGAAAAGTATGTAATATAGCAAAAACGCAAAGCAAAAAATCACGTGCACAAGAATCAAAACGCACAGCAAAAAGCACTGCAGAAACAGATTAAAAGCAAACTGCATAGGTGTGTACTGAGCCTTATGCTGGCCACACGGATCAATTTTCAGACGATAATATTCAGACGAAAAATCTTTGTACATTCGCTGAATGAAAGAATGTTTGAAATTTTTCATTTTTAGCATTTTTTTTTTAAAAAGGAATGTAATTTCTGAACGAAAACCACATACTCTGTCTGAAAATTCCTTTGACCAAGAAATGTTTTATTTCCAAATTTTTCCATCACTGTGGTTGAAAATGGTCGATTTCACCCCACTAACGATTAGAAAGTCGAACGAACTTTCCTAAAATTACATTTTTTTTTTTTGAAGACTTTTTTTTTTAAAGAAAAAAAAAAAAATTTGATCTCCGAGTCTGATTATATTTACCAGATTCACCCTTTAATAGTATATACAGTATACATCTCTTCTGTTATTCTCAGAGTGAATTAGATATTTTGCTCCCTAATCATATAGTTGGTTATTTATATTTACCACTGCATAGATATATTTAAAGTGGTTGTAAACCCTTACAGACCACTTTTACCTACAGGTAAGCCTAGATTAAAGGGGTTGTAAAGGTAAAAATTTTCACCTTAATGCATTCTATGCATTAAGGTGAAAAAAAACTTTTGACAGTACCGCCGCCCCCAGGCCCCCCGTTTTACTAACCTGACGCCTCGAATCTTCGCTGCTCGTCCTCGTCATCTTCATTGCAGCTCAGCCTGGTCACTGATTGGCTGCAGTGGATGGATTGAAAGTAGCGCAGCCATTGGCTCGCGCTGCTGTCAATCACATCCGATGACGCGGCGCGCCGGGGGGCGGGGCCGAGTGATACAGCGAGCGGCTATAGCCGCCGGCTGTATCACGGGAGCGCGCCCGCAAGCACTCACCACCATGCGAGGGAGCTCGCATTAAGGTGGTAAATGCTTGTGGGGAGGAGCTGAAACAGCCGCCGAGGGACCCCAGAAGACCAGGTTCGGGCCACTCTGTGCAGAACGAGCTGCACAGTGAAGGTAAGTATAACATGTTTGTTAAAAAAAAAAAAAAAAAAACTTTACAACCCCTTTAAGGTTTACCTGTAGGTGCAAGAAATATCTCCTAAACCTACATGGCATGCGCCGTAGACAATTGCGCGCAGGCGTACTGAGCGTGCCGTTTCTAACAGCACCAGCGCGCACACGCGGGAATGACGTGATCGCGGCTCCGGCAAATCACAGCACCGGAGCCGCGATACCCAGAAAGAAGATGGACGCTTCGTGGAAGAGGGGTGAAGATGGACGCCCGCCGCTAGTGGGGACAGCGGTGACATCGCAGGCTCCTGTGTCAGGTAAGTGACACATAATGGGCTATTATGCGATGCATAGTAGCCCATTATGCTTTACCTTTGCAGGGAAACAAAGAGGAAGTAAACCCATCCTGGTTTACTTCCGCTTTAAGAATAAAATAGCTTTTTTTAAATTTTTACATATTAACTAAATTATACACCACAATTTTTAAGGTTATTAACCGAAACAAATCGGCCAAATAATCGATTATGAAAATAATCATTAGTTGCAGCCCTAGTGTCAATATTTTAAGACTGTCTTATGTGACCATTTAATGCCTACAAGGGCAATCCGAGAGAATTCTAAAAAGCAAGGCATTAGCACATGCTTCAGCTTCATATTAAAAATAAAATGGCAATACTCTCGCTAAAAAGATCAAAGTTGTATGTTACCATACAGAAACATAAAAAGTGCCCTAGGACCGGACCCATCACAGCAAACGCTGATCTACACCTGAAGATCTTAAAACTGTAGAAAATTCAAACTGATTGCCACACTAAAAATACATTTTCAGAGAAAACTTGTCCTTCAGCTTAAAATGAACACAATATACAAGGCAATCCAGAGCCAAACGCTCCCGACTGCCATGTGCCAATAATGAAATGGAAAGTACAGATCTTGAGACAACACACCGTTCCGGGTTCCCTTTAACACCAATGTATAAAAGGTAGGCATTTGGGCTTATGATGAGGAAGATCAGGGAAGAACAGAGCCCAAGACAGCAGCAGAGTGTTTATTACCCATTATTTATCTGACCAAGAATGTACCCAAAGTTTCAACATTAAAATAAAGGTCTGCGTCAACTGCACCAGCTTGTGAGGAATGTCAGAATGGACTGAAATTACTAGACAGTCCTGTGCCTTCCATCCACAACCAGGTTGGGTAAAAATCCAAAAAAAAAAAATTTGTTCAATTTGGTCTGGTGCTGCTGTATAGTTATAAAAGTGTAAATCCATTTTGCCATGTTTTGGGACTTTAAAAATGTTGCAAGTATAGAAAAATAGCTGTTAATCTACCAGAAATCTACTGCATCCCGCTTGATCTGACACCACTATCAGCTCCCGGGGGGAGACTATCCCCCACTTCAGGACAACAGTTTTCAGATCGAGACAAGAAAATCAATTTCTTTTAGGGAGGACATGTTTAAAAGCAGACCTTTCCCCACTTTCACCAAAAAAAAAAAAAATCACATAAGTATGCAGATATTAAATCTTACATTCATTACACATTTCTTACAATTACATCCTGCTTGAGTGAGGCACTGGTGATGTATCCCTTGCCTCACAGATGCATCCTGGGAAGGCTACATCAGTGCCCGCTAGATGATATGCATGGTCACACGTTCCAGGAGGCAGACCCTGACTTTCTGGAAGTAAAGGCAATTATCTATCTTTTCGTAGATTGCCATTATTAAACATTATAAAAAGGTGCCTTTGTCGTCATTTTTAACCACTTTCTGACCGCCCTATAGCAGTTTTACTGCTACAGGGCGGCCATGCTGTGCAGGATCACACACACACATACAAACACAATCATGCACTTCTGGGTGGTGGGCACAAGTACGCGTCACCAGCAGGTCACTTCCGCTGTGATTCCTATCGATACACAGGCAGAATGGCAGTCCGATTATGTAAACAAGACAGATTGCTGTTCTGTCAGTAAGGAAAAAATGGATCCGGTGTTCCTGCACAGCAGGGGACATGGATCCACGCCTTCCTCTAGTAAAAGCATTCAACACACTTTACTACACCAACACCAAGTAGGCACACATTTAACCCTTTCATCACACCAGTTAACCCCTACCCTGCCAGTGTCTTTAGTACCGTGACAGTACATAGGTCTAGCACTTATCACTGTATTAGCGTCACTGGTCCCCAAAAATTATCAGAATGTCCGCAATGTCGCAGTCCCGCTGACCGCCGCCATTACTAGTAAAAATATATAAATAAAAAAATTTCCATAAATATATCCCATAGTTTTTAGATGCTATAACGTTTGTGCAAACCAATATATGCTTACTGAAATTTTTTTTCTACCAAAAATATGCAGCAACATTTTTTTTTTTAAATGAAAACCAGAGGGTTTATAACCCCTTTAAGCTTACAGGCAGTCCCCAGGTTACAAACAAGATAGGGACTGTAGGTTTGTTTTTTTGGTTTTTAAGTCGGAACAGGTACATTTTTGAAGCATAGCTCCAGCCAAAAAACCTATTTTTAAGCTTTTTGGATAGCACAAGGAAGGGTTAACACTTAACATTTGTTTTGCTGTCTGTGCCCTTGTTCACAAGATTTTACCTCACTTTCTGTCCAAATGACAATTGGATTTTGAAAATTTGGGGTTGTTAGGGAAACATGGACTGGTGATAAAGCATCAGTGGAGGTACCTTTTTCCCATATTAACTATTAAAAGAGTGAATTTCCCTTCCTAGGGGTAGATTTCCTCTCACTTCCTGTTGTCTCCCTCCGTTTGTAAGTAGGAGTCATTTGTAAGTCAGGTGTTTGTAGATGTGGGCAAACGAAAAGGCATTTAACCCTTATTTCTCTCAAGGACAGGAAAGCCGAGATCTGCACAAAATTCCCAAATCTGACAGCACTAAGCCAACGTGCTCCACTTTTAGTGGAGCCTATATATATATAACATTTGGTTAACAATGCTAGCATTTAAGACAAACCTCATCTTTGTGCTTCTGGCAGAAAACCAGGAACTGAGTAGCATCTCCCTTTCTGCCTCTTGAGTTATGTGCTCCTGACTTCCTTTTCTGGATGGGTGAGGACATGGCTCCTTTAGCATCTGAGCTTTCAGTAGTGGTTTTCCAATCAGGATCAGTCTCTTGACAGCTGGCAGAGGAATTCCTTGACACTCTTCTCCTTTTGTTAGGCACTCCATCATCTCTCTTAGGGCTTTCGGAAGGTTCATCGGACTCATCATCCCTGTAGGACTCAGCAGGAACAGCCTTCCCAGCCACTTTAGGATTTAGATGGGGACGGTCTTTAATATAAATGAAAGTAAACTTATCTTTCCTTCCCTCGACAGTCATCTGCGTGGCTTCCTTCACTTGTTGCAGACCTATGTCCCACTGTGTTTTCAATTTGCCAGTTATTGGTTTCAAAAGCTGTACAATAAAAGATCAGGAAAAACAAAAAAAAAAGTGGAAAGTTGAAAACAAACCTCAGTATTCGAAGACCTACACCACATAATACAAGCTGTTGTAATCAAATAGTTGCTTGATATGGATACAGGTAAACCAAGCACTTTTCAGGTTTAAGCAATTGCGTACCGCCCGCCATCGCTATACATCAGTGCTTTGACATAGAATACCGGGGTTATGGCAGCAGATGGCTGCCATAACCACGGTATAGACAGCGGACGGTCCGATAAAACTGGTCTCTGCAAGATCACTTTTATTGGGGGTGGGAGAGGTGTCGTCTCCAAACCCCCCACACTCTGGCCACAGATTACCAGAGCCGTTGGTAGTGGCGGAGCCAATCGGGTCATCTTACCTCTGAGACATGGAGGCGAGTGAGGGAAAGATGGCCCCCGCTCGGCTCCATAACATTGGATGACGGAAGCGGCGTCAAGCGTCACTTCCGCCTAACAGTCTCAAAAAGGGAAAAAAAAAAAAAAAAAAAATGTATGTATATGAATCAGAGAGGTGATCAACTACTAACGAAAGAAAGCTGTGTGTATGACGACACGTCAATTTTGTTTGGGTACATCGTTGCAGAACCGCGCAATTGTCAGTTAAAGCGCCGCAGTGCCATATCGCAAAAAATGGCCCAGTCAGGAAGGGGGTAAATCCTTTTCAGGGCTGAAGTGATTAACTTGTAAACACAAAGTTTAAAAAATAGGCTTGGTCCTTAAGTGGTTAAGCCAGAAATTTCATACTGCAATCCAGTATTTTTATGCAAGTGTCTTCTTACTGTTAGAGCAATACATCACATCCTGTACGTGACATGTCTACCTCCCGTTTGGACACTAGTAGAAACAGATTTATATACATGTCACTTATCCATACTTGACTAGGCTTAGAGCTTTCGATCAAGGTAAGCGGTCCCAGGATATTCAGGTGGACAACATAAAATTTAAAATACTCCAGGGATACCGAAAGGTTAGTAAAATAACAAATTATGGCGAGAGATGCAATAATGCATCATCTTATTAATATTATTCAATCAAGCACATTTACCAATTCAAGGTTATGACCCACAGACAGGATTCAACCATAGTTGTCCAAAGTGTGGGGAAAATAAGGCCACATTAGCACACTATTTTTGGTATTGTCCCCTAGTTACACTTTTGGAAATACTAAGCTACACATCCAAGATCTGCACTCCAGAAGACCCAATGCTAGTTTTTTTTTTTAGCTACTGGGAGACCGTGCCAATGGGACAGTCAGAAAAATGTAATATAGAGGATGGGTTCACATTTGTCTATCAGCAAGAAGGTGCATGCATGGAGAATGGCTCAACGATTGTCCCCAACTTTGGAAAGGGTACAGAGAGCTAAAGAACTTGTTTTCCTTAGAAAATCTATTAAAAAAATAAGTGATGAGGGGAGCAAAAGAAAATTAACGATGAACTCTATATGGAGAAGTCCTTACAGTTTAGGTAAAAGATATGTTATCTAAATGGGTGTACACAAGGTGTAAAACTAGAATGAGAGGTGACCGTATATTACCCCCCTTTTTTTATATGTTACAATTTTTGTCATGTCACATCTAAGACTCTGGAATTCGATCTATTGGTGAAAAATGGCTATATACCAAGAGTGATCGAGGCAAGAAATTAACAATGAATTAAGTATATTGGAACTTGATGGTCAGAGTTGGTTTGGTGATGGCTAAATAGAGAAGGACTTAGGAAAAGATTGGGATAATTGATATTAAACATTGGACTCACTTTTCTTTTTTAAATGTGCAATTTGTTTTTGTAAAGAAAACATTTTTGGAAAAAAAAAAAAAAAAAAAAAAAAACTGTTTGAGAATATTTGCTCCATTAAATGTTCCTATGGGAGGACATTCCGTAGTCTATTTCTACAATATGCTGCCATAAGTCTCACCGGCAGCAAGAAAGGACCTTAATTTTGGTCACAGGCCCTCCCACAGTAACCTCAAAGCTGTGGCCTGAAGAGGATGCCGATCTCACCTCGCACTCAGCTCTACAAGGCAAGAGAGTAAGGCTTGTACACAGTACAAAAATCAGAAAAGTCTTAAGAACTAGCGTTTTCGGATCGTTAGTACAGTGCTTTCGACAGCTGATTTTCACTTTTTCATAAGACAAAAGCTGGATGTGCAGGCTATAAAATTTTTGTCTGATGTGAACTCAACATCTGATTTTCGGATGGTCAGTACAGAAATCGTCAGACACAAAAGTCGAAAGTACAAACACGCATGCTCGGAATCAAGGAACGAGCCGGAAGCGTTGGGCCTGTTCATAATCTAGAATTAACATTCGTGACGTGGCAGCTGATGAAATGTCGAAATGCAGCGCACATTCTCATCTTCTTTAACCACTTGCCGACCGGGCCATTGCCGAAAGACGGCAACAGCGCGGTCGGCTAGTTCTGGGTGGACGTCCATGGACGTGATTCCAGAACGATGCTCCCGCGCGCCCCCTGGGGCGCGCACTCGGGAACATCCGTGACCGCCGGGTCCAGAGGACCCGGCGCATCACGGATTACGGTAAATAGCCGCTGATCGCGGCCGTTTACCACGTGATCGTTCCGTCAAATGACGGAGCGATCACATGTCAACAGACCGGCGTCATCCCATGACGCCGGTTCCTCCCTCCCCTCTCTGTACCGATCGGTACAGTGCGAGGGGAGAGGGGGAGGGATCGGATGGCAGCACCGCTGTGGGCTGCATGTGTAGTGCCCACAGCGGTGCTCAGTGACATTTGCAGTCACATTCATCCATCCCTCCATGCTCAGCCAACCCTGCAATACTCTGCATACCACCCTGCAATACTCTGCAATATACCCGGGCACTACTCTGCAATATACCCGGGCACTACTCTGCAATATACCCGGGCACTACTCTGCAATATACCCGGGCACTACTCTGCAATATACCCGGGCACTACTCTGCAATATACCCGGGCACTACTCTGCAATATACCCGGGCACTACTCTGCAATATACCCGGGCACTACTCTGCAATATACCCGGGCACTACTCTGCAATATACCCGGGCACTACTCTGCAATATACCCGGGCACTACTCTGCAATATACCCGGGCACTACTCTGCAATATACCCGGGCACTACTCTGCAATATACCCGGGCACTACTCTGCAATATACCCGGGCACTACTCTGCAATATACCCGGGCACTACTCTGCAATATACCCGGGCACTACTCTGCAATATACCCGGGCACTACTCTGCAATATACCCGGGCACTACTCTGCAATATACCCGGGCACTACTCTGCAATATACCCGGGCACTACTCTGCAATATACCCGGGCACTACTCTGCAATATACCCGGGCACTACTCTGCAATATACCCGGGCACTACTCTGCAATATACCCGGGCACTACTCTGCAATATACCCGGGCACTACTCTGCAATATACCCGGGCACTACTCTGCAATATACCCGGGCACTACTCTGCAATATACCCGGGCACTACTCTGCAATATACCCGGGCACTACTCTGCAATATACCCGGGCACTACTCTGCAATATACCCGGGCACTACTCTGCAATATACCCGGGCACTACTCTGCAATATACCCGGGCAATACTCTGCAATATACCCGGGCAATACTCTGCAATATACCCGGGCAATACTCTGCAATATACCCGGGCAATACTCTGCAATATACCCGGGCAATACTCTGCAATATACCCGGGCAATACTCTGCAATATACCCGGGCAATACTCTGCAATATACCCGGGCAATACTCTGCAATATACCCGGGCAATACTCTGCAATATACCCGGGCAATACTCTGCAATATACCCGGGCAATACTCTGCAATATACCCGGGCAATACTCTGCAATATACCCGGGCAATACTCTGCAATATACCCGGGCAATACTCTGCAATATACCCGGGCAATACTCTGCAATATACCCGGGCAATACTCTGCAATATACCCCGCAATACTCTGCAATATACCCCGCAATACTCTGCAATATACCCCGCAATACTCTGCAATATACCCGGCAATACTCTGCAATATACCCGGCAATACTCTGCAATATACCCGGCAATACTCTGCAATATACCCGGCAATACTCTGCAATATACCCGGCAATACTCTGCAATATAGCCCGCAATACTCTGCAATATAGCCCGCAATACTCTGCAATAGCCCGCAATACTCTGCAATAGCCCGCAATACTCTGCAATAGCCCGCAATACTCCGCAATTTTTAACCAGTTCCCGCCCACAGTCATATGACGTCCTTGACTTTGAGCGGGTATATCTGAATGATGGGTGCAGCTACAGGCATCATTCAGATATCAGCTTTTTCAGCCGGCGATTTCCTACAACATAGGAATGATCATAGCTGCTGTTCCACTGCTTGATCATTCTTATGGGAGGCGAGAGGGGACGCCCCCCCCTTCCCGCCACCCTCCGGTGCTTCTACCGACTCACCGCTACGATCGAAGCCAAGATCGTTTTTTTTTTATTATTATTTCATGCTTCCCAGCCTAGAGGTGAGATGTGGGGTCTTATTGACCCCATATCTCACTGTAAAGAGGACCTGTCATGCCATATTCCTATTACAAGGATGTTTACATTCCTTGTAATAGAAATAAAAGTGATCAAAAAAATTTTTGGGGGGGGGGAAGTGTCAAACTAAAATAAATAAAGTAAAATAAACAATAAAAAAAAAAAAAAATTTTTTTAAAGCGCCCATGTCCGTGTGCTTGCATGCAGAAGCGAACACATACCTAAGTCCCGCCCACATATGAAAACGGTGTTCAAACCACACATGTGAGGTATCGCTGCGATCGGTAGAGCGAGAGCAATAATTTTGGCCCTAGACCTCCTCTGTAACTCAAAACATGTAACCAGGAAAAAATTTTAAAGCGTCACCTATGGAGATTTTTAAGTAGCGACGTTTGGCACCATTCCACAAGCGTGTGCAATTTTGAAGGGTGACATGTTGGGTATCTATTTACTCGGCGTAACTTCATCTTTCACATTATGCAAAAACATTGGGCTAACTTTACTGTTTTGTTTTTTTTTAAAGCACAAAACTGTTTCTTTCCCCAAAAAAACACGTTCAAAAAATTGCTGCACAAATACCGTGCGAGATAAAAAGTTGCAACAACCACCATTGTATTCTCTAGGGTCTTTGCTAAAAAAAATATATATAATGTTTTGGGGTTCTATGTAATTTTCTAGCAAATAAATGATGATTTTTACATGTAGGAGAGAAATGTCAGAATTGGCCTGGGCGCTCCAGAACGCCTGGAGGTGCTCCCTGCATGTTGGGCCTCTGTATGTGGCCACGCTGTGTAAAAGTCTCACATATGTGGTATCGCCATACTCGGGAGTAATAGCAGAATGTGTTTTGGGGTGTAATTTGTGGTATGCATATGCTGTGTGTGAGAAATAACCTTCTAATATGACAATTTTGTGGGAAAAAAAAAAAGAAAAAAAAAAATCTTGATTTTGCAAAGAATTGTGGGAAAAGATGACAATTTCAAAAAAACTCACCATGCATCTTTCTAAATACCTTGGAATGTCTTCTTTCCAAAAAGGGGTCATTTGGGGGGTATTTGTACTTTTCTGGCATGTTAGGGTCTCAAGAAATTAGATAGGCCGTCAGTAATTCAGGTGTGATCAATTTTCAGATATTGGCACCGTAGCTTTTGGACTCTCTAACATTCACAAAGACCAAATAATATACACCAAGTTGTACTTATTTTTACCAAAGATATGTAGCGGTATAAATTTTGGCCAAAATTTACGAAGAAAAATTACTAATTTGCTAAATTTTATAACAGAAACAAAGAAAAATTCATTTTTTTACCAAATTTTCAGTCTTTTTTCTTTTATAGCGCAAAAAATAAAAAACCCAACGGTGATTAAATACCACCAAAAGAAAGCTCTATTTGTGTGAAAAAAAGGATAAAAATTTCATATGGGTAAAGTGTTGTATGACTGAGTAATTGTCATTCAAAGTGTGAGAGCACCGAAAGCTGAAAATTGGTCTGGTTAGGAAGGGGGTTTAAGTGCCCAGTGGTCAAGTGGTTAATAGGATAATAATGAAGCTGCTTTGCTGGTGATACTGATGTAGTTATGCCAAACTTATTTTAAAAAGGGCATTTGTTTTGTACGATCTGAAAATCGTGAATCAATGCTCACCAAAATTCTACTAATTTCTACTAACACAAAACAAGCATAAGGGGCCCAAAGGGTGGTGCTTGAGAAATGAACTTCCCATTTATACTCATAGTACGTCACTACGTTCGCATTTGCCAAAACAACAATTTGCAGATAGTATGCTAGACAAAATCCTGCACACACGCTTTTGACAAAAATCAGACGCTCGGTCGTCCAACAATCAAACCGTGTGTAGGAAGCCTTAAACTGAAATGAAAACAGACTTTCTACACGCTGAAAAATCCTTTTCTTGGAATCCATTGAGGGACACAGGAAGCCTTTCAGGTTTTGGTTATAGTGCTACCGACAGGAGTACTTCACACTGACAAAACAGAAGGGCAGCCCAGGATTTCCCCTTCTACAACTAACATTCCTCAGTTTTGTAGCAAAGCAGCACAAACAGAACCGTAAAACACAATTGGGTGGGACTTGTTGTGCCCCTTAATGGGCTCCAAGTAATGAATTTTGCAGGGAGTACAAAAATCCTATTTACTTTCTCATGCACTGATGCACACAGAAGTCTTTAAAAATTCAGGACGTCCAAAAACAGTTCAACTGAGAAGTGGGCAACATGAAACAACTTAACAGGCCCAGGAACTGGGGACAACTTGCAGCTCAAATAGCAACCTGAAGGATATTACTCCTGAAGCAGGCATCAGTTGAGAGTGCAACATCCATTTTGTAGAACATAGACCAATGTGTGGACAGAAAAGCAAATTAGCAACCCTTAAAAATACGGACAAACAGTTGCTTGATGTCAAAAAGTCCAAGAAGCATTAGCCAATCTAGTAGAGTGCGCCTTTACAGGAAAGAGTGGGACCTAATCCTTGACAGTAGATGGTTTAGGCAGGCCATCTGCTCGAGATGGAAGGCAAATCCAGTACACCCTTACAGGGTCAATACAGGATTACAAAAAGGTGATCCATTCTTCCTAAAGAAGCAGTAGCTGAGAGATGCTCACAGCTCGATCCACACCCAGGCAATGGTGGAAAAATTCCTTTTGGTGAACTGGAACCAGATAGGTGGGACAGAAGAACAGTGTTGGTTGGGGAAAGAGGCAGAAGCCATCTTGGGCTAGAAGAAATGCCTGAACCTCAACACCGACTTATTCCTATGCAAAAGCAGAAAAGGTTCCTTGAAGCACCAGTTCGGATACTCTTTTCAGAGGCAATGGTGACAAAAGATATAACCGTGTGGGTGAAATTATAAAGTGTAATGGCTTCAAATCAGTTTCTGAAGTGCAGAGACCACTAGATTCAGGTCCCTCAGAGTCACAGGGGAAGGAATATGGGAAGTTACGAGAGACCCCTGTACAAAAGGTTTTAATTAAGGACTTTCATATTGCAAAGAGCCAAACACTGACCCAGAAAACTTTAGAAAAGGAGAGTATTTGTCCTAGGGAGAAACTGAGGGCAGAAGCCACCAAGACTTATACTAAGTGAAGTATTCCATGTCAAATGATACACCTTGCGGACAATAGACTTCCTAGCTTTTAGCATAAGAATCACTAATTCAGAGATGGCCTGTCTTTCATGCTGTTAAAGCCAGGGGCTATGAAGCATTGTGGTAAAATGTGTTAAGACAGAGCCTGGAACATCTGCTTAAGCCCACGAAGGGTCTACCAGGAGCCTTATAAGATCTACCATATCCACATGGAGAAGTGCAGGACAGAAAAAGGATCGCATAACCCCCACCATCTCAATCTTGCAAAGCTCACAAGGATTGGATAAGGGGGTCTACCGACTTCAGACTCACTGCATCCACTGCTTCACTAGAGAATTTCTGTACCTGAAAACAAACCTGTACAACCTTTTTGGACCTAGAGACCTGTTGATCCACATCCGGTGTCTTCACCTGTGACAGGTCCTGATACACCCCTGGGTGCTGGGACTACTTCCCTTGTTCTCGACATTGCCAGCTGAGAATGTCAGCCAACTGTCTATGCCTAGGATGTATTCAGCAGACAAGGCTAAAAAATATGAAGTGCTGCCCAGGACAATAACCAATCTACCGCCGTTGCAGCGACAAGAATCTTGGTTTCTCAGTGATGGGGCGATTTACGTTGCTGCCAGATTGCCAGGCTGAATCCAGCTCAGATGACCCTCCAAGATGGTCCAACCCTGCATATTACCTGAAGCTCAAGTTGATTATGAGATGAGAATACAGCAACCAAGTCCTCTCCTGGGCACCTTGTCAGCGCACTCTTCCCTTAGCCCAGCTTTCACCGTGAAAGCATCAAGACAGGAATGAAGGACTGCCACGGGAATACAGAGCTGGATTACTCAACCAGCAAACCAGTGACAACCTGGTCTTCTGTGCTAAACAAACTAATCTGCCCAGGCACTGGACTGCCTCTTCCCACAACAAAAAAAGTTGTGCTGTAGATGTTTGAAGTAAAACTGGGCAAACGCTAGTGCCTGAGTGTCACGTTTCCCCTGTGGAAGAAACACTCGGGCCTGCACCAAGTCCAAGACCCACCAAAACCACTGTAATGTCTGCACAGTCAAAGCGACGTTGTCTGAGAGCCCACAACGACAGTTCCCTCTACTTGAGCTGGTTTAAGTAGTGCTCAGGTCAATGTCTAGGTGAACATCAGTGGTGCAGAGAAGAGGCCAATGGGCAGGGCTACAAACTAGAAGGGTAGATGGAACATACAGGTATGCATTATAGGCAATAACCTGGTAGGATTCCATGAAAAATTTGAGCCCAAAGAAATTCGGTGCTTTTGGATGAAAAATGAGGATGCCTCTATGTTTGGGGAACAATGAACAGGTAGGAGTAAAAGCCCTGAAAATGTTTTTGCCACAGAACTGGGGCAATGGCACTTCGATCCAGAAGGCTCGTAAGAGCTCAACAGAGATCTGCCAATTTGTGTGGCAACTCTGGATAATTGGCAGTGAGAAACCGTAGCGTTTACAGGGAACAAAACTTTAGCTTGTAGCCTTTGGAAATCATCTCGCACCCAGTTGTCTGTGATGCAAGAAAAAAAGTGTGCACTTTGGAAAGTGAAAGAGCATGCCCTCATGATGAAGAAGACGAGAAACTTTGGGGGAGCACTGGGAATCAAGCTTGGACATGGATGGTGCAGGGGCGGAAACATTTAAAGGGAGGTTTTCTAGAAGAAGGGGGGGGGGGGGGGGGGGGGGGAAGAGAAGAGGCTTCTTCCCCTGAGGCAGATGGGTACTCTTGCCACCAGTTGCATCCTTGATAGAGTGGCATTGAAATGAACATTTGAAGATCATGCAGATCCAACACTTTGTAGATGTGGGTTCCGCAGTCCAGAATAGTCCATGTGTCCATATAGGAGAACCATGCGGGAGATATAACCGTAATCCTCTTTACAACTGTAGTTTAAAGCATTTACCACTGGCTCCAAAGGCTGTATAACCAGCAGTGACCAAGCAAGGTGTAGAGTAGGGTCTACTAGTGGGAACAAAGCTCTAGAATGGGCTGCCTGGTGCTTAAAAACAGGTGCATGGTGGTCGCTTTAAAAAAGCAGGACACCAATGGATCCACAGTGGGGGAAAAAACACTAATTTTTTTTACAAAGTCCTCTTTAAACAAGCTTGGAAACAAAGCAGAGGGGATAGAGTTAAAAAATTACAGAAAAAGAGCAAGTAATGGAATGGATCGCTTTTATTTCTCTTTTAAAATCCTTACCTATGGCACATGGGATTAAACAAATGACTAACATAGTGCAGTAAGTTGAAAGGCTGACAGATATATTTTTTTTTCTATGTGTCCAATTGTAAGACACTCACTCTCTCAGGTGCTGTCCTGAATGACGTTAAGGGAAAAATAAATAAATAGGACACTTGGATGTCAGGCAATTTGTTGTGGTAATAGTGTATGCCACCATATGATTAACAATGAGAAGGTAAAATTAGAGGGTTGTATTCATTTCCTTAAGGAGTGAATTATGTGCAGGACAGTATTATACTGCATGCTGAGCTCTTGTGGTTTTTGATATAATGGAAAGATCAGGATGCTAAGCTAAAAGCCCACATTTAGAAGCATTCAGATCCACTGAGGCTGGTGTGGGGGCCTCTCACTTCATTGCCCATATTCAGAATATTTATAATCATGATAGAAGGATGGTAAAAGTAGCAAGTCTAAAATCAAAAAAAAATGGGTCTTGTGGAGGACATCGAGGCAAAGTTTTTTGCAGGATTATCATAATGGACAGAAGCAACAGGCCAATTCAGTTTGAATAAATCTGACAAATTAAAAATGATAAGTTCACCTTTTAAACAATAAATAAATGCACTTTTGTAGGAAAAAAAAAATTTGGCATTTACCATTTTTTGTTTTGGGAGCCTGTAAAGCATTGCACCCATGATCAGCAGATCACTGGTACCATGCAAGACTCCTGCAGACTCCCTTTAAGCGAGTGCTCCTAATCTCAGCTCGTTACCTGTATAGAAAACACCCGGGAGCCAGAAATCTTGCCGATTGATAGGGGGATCAAATGCTTATTTCACACATTAAAATGCAAATTAATTTATACCTTTTTAGCAAAATGTTTTTCTATATTTCGATATTTTTGTTGTTACTCTCTCACTGTTAAAATAAACCTACCAATAAAATTATAGACTCATCATTTTATTGTCAGTGGGCAAACGTACAAAATCAGCAGGGGATCAAATACTTCTCCTCCCCCACACATAATTACTTTGTGCACAGAGAAGTTTCTTTAAATGCATTAATCTACATGTTAAACATAACTGAAATGGTGCAATTATTTTGGCTACAGGAGTTATACCATCTCTAAGAAAACTGGTTGAGCGTCCTAAAGCTGCACAACATATAGACCTATTCCAACACTTCTGAAATGAGACAGCGGCACATTCCAACACAGGGTAACAGTACACACCTTGACTTTTTCAGCTTTGCTTGTAGTCTGTTTAGCGCTCTCCTGGCAGAGCTGTTCATACTCATGCTCTCCAGTGTAAGGCACAATACTCTTTTCGAAAATCCACGCTCTTTCTGGAGCATTTCCAAAAAACTGCACATGATACTGGCGAAAGCTCTTTTTCTGTCCTGTAATAAAATGGAATGCAAATAAATTTCATTAGAAGCAGTCAACCTTTTAGCTTATATTGGCTGACATCCATTTACAAAGTTGCCAAATGGCATCTGTAGAGTTGAAATCAGGTTTTTAATGTGTGCACCGGCTCTAAAAAAAACCAGGAGATTCAGTTGGGCTCGCTGAAAGTAATGAGCTCATAAATGGAGCAAAACCTATGCAGTTATGCTCATTAGCTGATGCTAATGGCAATCATGAGAAATGACAGTGTAGGACGTTATCCTATGTAGCTATATGGTGGGAATCCACAAGACTGTGTTCATACACAAGTCTACTGGCAGGTGATTCAGATCTCATTTGTTTTTTTTCTATGTATTTAGCAGTCAAATACAACGAATCAAGTTACACTACTATGACTACAGTTGTCTTCTGCAGGCTATGCTAGGTGCATGAATTTTTCTATTCAGAAATCTTGCTTACGAAGTGAAATTATTTCAGACCCACAAGTTCAATAAGGCACTTAGGATAACCACTTAACTGAAAACTAAAAATTATCCCATATTAAGTAAAAAGTAACATTCCAAGCCAAGGCTGATATGCAAACATTACAGTCACACACCCCCCAATATAAACAACGTAAGGGCGTTCCCTCCGCTTAAAAGAAAGCTTGAAGCATAACCGCTGTAGCGGCCTCTAACAAAGCAGAACCTACCCTTGATCTTGGTGTGGCTGTGAAGAACAGGATCAGATGTCACAATACACGGCCACCATGGATATCCGGACACCTTAGACCACACAAGATCTCCAACGGTGAATTTACACGGAATTTCACTGTGATCTTTCTGCTCAATGGACGTGTCTAGATCTGAAACAGACTTTTGGGGGAAAAAAACAAAACAAAAAACACATTACTATAAATGGAGAAAGTTAGTATAACACAGAAAATATAAGAAAAGATACGTCTGGCAGAAAATGGTCTTTCCAAAGCTTAAATGCCAAATTCACCTTTTTAAAATGTATGAGAATCTGGGGGAGTGGGGTGGGAAGCATCGATCCCTACTGCATCTGTCCCCCACTCTACCCAGAGAATGTAGAGATCAAACACTGCTGGTCACTAATTTCCCCCCTCTACTCTGAGCAGAGAGCCATGACTGTCAAATCTCCAGCTCTCTGGAGCACTGGGCTGTGGAGGGGGTGGGAGGGGCTGGCTCAGGCTCTCAGTGGGTGGGATCTTTCCCGAGCCCAGACCAGCTGAGTTGCGTAAGCAGACACCGGGCTTTGGCCCGCTGTTGGCTGAAAATGGGTCACAGGAATGCAGAACGAACTGGCTGCATCCATTTTAACTGTGGGCAGCTAAAGCTGTTGCCTGTTCACTTTCTGGATTTACAGACAGAGGCACACCTCCAGCTCTGCAGCTCTCATTGGCCCCCTTTTGGCTCATCCCCCCTCCCCTTCCTGGCAAACTCTCACGAGAGAGAGCTGTGCATGATTTCATAAGCCTAGGCTAATGACCAGACAAGAAAAAAGGAAGTGGGCTGTATAAGGTATTTACTGGCAGAAAAAAAAAAAAAAAAATGTTTTACTATCCAAAGTTAAAACAACAAGGGCAGAAAATGTAATAGATGGAAAGTTAAAAAATATGACTGAAGGTCTGCTTTAATAAAGAGAAAGATAGCGTATAAGTTGCAAACCTGCCCATAGTCACTGTACAAGTGCCATCTTTAAATCTCTAGATAACCAAAAAGGAGGTTACCCAGGGCAAGCCCTATAATCAATGGAGAACTTTGTTTTTAGAAGCAGATTCCTCAACATAGAAATTAGGCCATTGAAATAGATAACTTTTTAGCCATTACACTAGTTTTAAACCTACAGAACTTTAAATGAGATCAAGCGCGAAGTGTCCAGTTTTCTATAGACCTCTTGTACCTAAACGAGATCTGAAAATGCAAAAGAGACCCTGCCGCCACACCATTCATTTCAAAAACAACCTTCCCATAAGATTGTATGTGCGGCTAATGTGCCCTCCTTGTGTAGACATCCAAAAAGCCACAAGCGTGCAACTTTCTGCCATCTGTGTCGGCAGCCTCAGCACACTCAGAATTAGCAAGTCAGAAGTCTAAGTGCATCCCCAAGGCAGAAACCTGACCTTTTAAAGTTCAAGGCTAAAGACTAGCCTAGCCCTGGCTGAAAAATAATAAAACAATAAAAATAAATAAAAAGTTAATGCTATGGAGCATTTCCTACAATGACGTTTTCCCTTTTCACACCAAGCAAAGTATGCTTTCCACATGTGGTGGTAAACTCTATATAAGAAGAGGGCTCGGAGCATCAGGATTTGGACTTCAACAGCCAAGCTGTCAAAGCCAGTGTCCGTGACACCGGATGGAATGCAGGACCTTGGAAAAGAAGGGGTGGACAGTCTGGTAGTGCCCATGGAGTCAGGACTGTCGGAGAGTCATGGTCTCCTTGGCCACTCCAGAATACCTTTTCCCTCTGCCCCCGAAGCAGGAGCTTGTGAGAGGGTTGGGTGGACAATACAAATGAGTTTGGAACAGATTCCCTACAGTGACTAGGGTAACTACTGTGGAGGAATCTGCTGGCACACACCGCGTTAAATTCAACAGGGTGTTTGGCAACCCACGCTTTCACCACCCCGAACAATTTTTTTGTTTAACAACGTGTGAAAATTTGTTTCCAATACAGCAGCTGCAGCATTACTCGCAGTTGCGCTGCCTGCACCTCCTCTCCCCTCCTCTACTATCCGAGCACTGGAGTCTGGCAATCCTATACTGCCTGTGTGAATGGACCCAGCAACAGGACTCGGGAGCGCGCCCGCCACGAGTGCCCCGTGGAATGCAGCTCTCCTTGGGGGGCTCTCAATGTGGAGGAGGAGCACCGTCGGGGACCACAGAAAAGGAGGATCGGGCCGCTCTGCGCAAAACCCTTGTACAGAACAGGCAAGTACATTTTTTTTTTTTTTATAAAGAACCTTTGCAATCCCTTTAACCCGCAACCTTGAGCTTCCTTATGATGGTACATCACATTAAATAGGCCAAGAATGGGGTAGGTTTGAGCTTAAAATTTGTAAGTTTATGCTCTCTGCAGACAACTATCGTTATAGCCATTTCCTTACTGAACAATGGTGATTGTGCAAAAAAATTCCAGAGCGCATAGGACTTTAAAAAGAATGCATATATACCTTTTCTTCAGACGATTCAGCAGGAGCAGAATCTGCTTGAGTTCCTTCGTTGGACTTTTCCTCAGAGGTATCAAACTTTATACTTTTTCGCTTCCTTTCTTTCTTGTTTTTGCCTTCATTTTCTTCTGGTTTAGCCGCTTCTTCGCCTTGCTCACCACAGATGGAAGACTCAAAGAGAGGTTTCCCATTCATATAGGTCTTGGTAATTTTCAACTTTATTTCTGGTGAGCCGTTCTTGGTGGGAGTTGTGTGTGGAGGAGTCTCAGAACCTTGAGTTTCCTGGGAGTCAACAGGCACATCTGCCTCACGAGCACCGGACTCTCCATTGTATACCCGTGAAGTCAGGTCTTTAAGTTTGTCAGTTGGGAGAAACGGAAGTGCATCATGACCATTTAACTTCTGTATGACCCCCTCTTGTACAGAGGTGGAAATCGGCGTTCTGCTCAGATATACAGAACACTCGCGACTCATCTCAATGCTAGCGGCTTTCACAGTCGAGTTTTCTATTATGTGAGGAGTTTGCTTCATTTTTGCTCAAGTGCTGAAAATTTTGCAGAGAACTTCAAGTAGTATTCTCAGTCTTCGACTACTATAACGGAAAAAAATAAAAATAAGTATAACAAAAAATTTTAAAAAAATAAAAAGAAAATACATTGCATTTTAAAAATTCAAAAGAAAAATAGGCTTTGTGATCTATGAAAAAAATAAGTTTTTTGGAGTACATTACAAGACACAGGATGTGTACGCCGGTTATGGGGTTATGCAGCTATCTTTAGGAGATCGGACACTAGCAAACAAAGTTATTAGGAAAGCCTAAAATGACCCCTCCCACTGTTTCAGTTTTGCAACAAAGCAAAAGTAGTAGAGGATCATAAGAATAAGGACGGGGAAGAGAAACACACCCCTCTACAACAAGTGTACTGCTAAACAAGCCATGCCTAGCAGAACACTTCAGTTATAGAGGGGTGTGTTTCTCTTCCCCAATCTCAATAGTGACAACCCAAAAGAAGAGCTCCGAAAGGCTTGTCTCTACATTGTGCTGTAGTAATGTCAGAGGGGGGGTGCAGCTGAATAAAAAGAAACTCAGGTTTGTTTGAAATGATCAAGTATGTCTCCCTGTCAGCCCTTGACAATGGCCGAAACACATTGGATGGAGCCAGCAGCATTAACAGTTACCTAATCATGTTGGAAAAAAGGTCCACAAGTCCTACTTCGAGCAATAGAGAAAAAAAAATAACGTAGAAAAATCACCATATACACAATCCTATACTCCAGTGGTCATCAACCCTGTCCTCAGGGCCCACTAACAGGCTAGGTTTGCAAGATAAGTGAAATTCATCACAGGTGATCTCATTTGCTGCTCAGTGATTGCAGTATTCTAGTCTGCATCTTCCCAAGGTAATACATAAAACCTGGCCTGTTAGTGGTCCCCGAGGACAGGGTTGATGAACACTTGTATACTCAAAGCGGACAGACACTGTACTTTGGATATTCGTTTTCTGGATTCTATATGTAGGTTTTTACCATCTTAAAATTTTCTTACTGGATACACTATTGGAGATTTTACACTTATACCGAGAGTGGCACCATCTAACAGCAGAAAAGATGATGTGGAGGGGGCGAAGATGTATATTTTACTCTGATGGGTGTATGGATGGAGAGAGTGCACCCTGCATAAAGCTGGACTGGCCAGGTGTCTAGAAAAAAAAAAAAAAATCTGATACAAGTACAGTGGATCCTCCTATGATTTAGAGGTCATAACATCCAGTAAGCAGTTCTGAACTTACAAAAGCAACCTTGCAAAATAAAGGATAAAGAAATATCCCCGATTGGTGCAAAGGGCAATCTTTCAAGATATGATGATAGAACCAGGTTGAGATCCCATAGAGTTACTAAAAAACATACAAGAGAAACAATAGGAGCAACATCTTCGTAGGAAGGCCTTCACTAGGTGAAGCAAGCTTTTCAATTGTGATGAGACTTTGCAAGATGTCAATTTCTAGCTTTAAGGAACATAGGGATGACTGAATCGGATAGTTTCCTGTCCCCCAAGCCTTGGTCTTTAGCAGCCAACCCACAAAATCCAGCGACTGAGAAGCTGGGTGGTAAGCTGGCCTTTGGGACAATCTGAGAACCCACAGAAAGTCAGCCAGGAGCCTGATAAGGCCCGAGTACCACCAGTACCAGTTTAGTGAGATCACTGGGATGCCTTCCATCTCAATCCTGCCTAGAAAGGAACAATAGGTTAAAACTTATTCCACAGAGTCAGAGTATCCACTGCTAAGGCTATGCCAGGATATGGAGATAAAACTGCTCAGGTTGTCATTGAACCTGAAAGCAAGGAGGGTCAACATTTGGCCTTCCTTACTTCCAACATAGGGCTTGAAACACTTTGGGGTGAAGATTTTTTTAGATCTTGAAGACTGAAGTCCATTTGCCACACGGCTGGGATATGCACAGTAGATTGGGACTGAAAACCGAAGCCACAAGACTTCTGGTTCCTACCTGACAATACAGTAAAACCTTGGATTGCGAGCATAATTTGTTCTGGAAACATACTTGTAATCCAAAGCGAATTTCCCCATAAGAAATAATGGAAACTCAGGTGATTCATTCCACAACCATTTATTCATGGGTCTTTCAGTTTATAGTCCATATAAAAGAGATTATAGCAATGTGATAGGTTGTATAACCATACAATGTCCATCCACAAATGGCAGCCACCATATACGGGAATAAAAGCAAAATCCAGAAGGAGCTACAGGAGTATAAAAAAGAGAAGAGAGGCGCCTCTAAGTGTAGCAATAAGGTAACGTTTAATGAAGGTACAACATTTAGCAACTCACGTGGAGGAGGATTAGAAACAGGCACCACCGGCTCTCACTGCTGTCAGTCTGCAATCGTGACGAAAACCCTGCAATAGAGCGATCTGAAAGCAAGGCTTGAATCGCTCGTCGAGTACAGCGTGGAAGGGATGACGTCGATGGCAAGGCGGAGGATGGCCTATGTGGACAGCTTTACCCCTAGATGCCTGCATACTTAGACGTGCCCGTTTTAATCAACCATGTAACTTGCCAAATGTTGTACCTTCATTAAATGTAACCATATTGCTAAGGCGCCTCTCGTCTTTTATACTCGGCTGCGACATGACGCTGCTTGCATTTCAAGACATTGCTTGTATATCAAGTCAAAATTTAATCAAAAAATTTCCCTAGTCTTGCAAAACTCTCTCAAACCAAGTTACTCTCAAACCAATGTTTTACTGTATAAGCCACCATCATAGCATTGCATGGTTCCTCCTATGACCAAGTCCCTTGAACTCAGTTTAGGTATCCAAGACTCCTCCCCAACCCACACCAGGCTGGAATCCGTTGTGAGAACCTATCAGACCATTTTGGATTTCTACACTCCAGCACCAAACTTGTGACCCACTATCCATGAGTAATACTTGAGTTAAACATAGAAGCATTCAGTGGAAAGAAAACCTTGCACAGGGTCGCTTCTAGAATCAAACCCAGTTACTCCAAGCAATGAAACTGTTCTAGCTGTCAAAAACAAGGGCTAGCAACTTTGGTAAAACCTGTAGTGCAGTGGACAGGCACCACATGGTAATGTTGCGTGCCCATAGCAAAACACGGGTAGTATTGATGCACCAGGAAGTTGAGGACATGCAATAAACATCAAGTGTCCAGAAACTCTGTGATGGAGGTAAACAATGACTGACCAGGTAAACTCATTTTATTATAACTGGTGAAGTTTGTTGTTTCTGGTTCTAAGAGCTGTAGGGTAGCCTAGTCAGTGTTTCCAAAGGACCAGTAAAGCAGCTGCCAGGCATCATTATTGTAGCCCAAGAAAGGACACAATATTGCTTCTCCCAGCGCAGAGGTCCGTTTACCAAAAAAAAAAAAAAAAAAAAAAAAAAAAAAACACCAGCATGCTGGGAGTGGGAGGAGTTATACTGCACCGTTTTTGTTTGACATTGTGCAGTCTCCTGAAGAATAACACATAAGAAGCAACTGTCTAAAACACCTTTCACAGCCATGCACATTAGGATTTTTAATAGACTATACAGCGGGTAAAATAAGTATTGAACACGTCACTATTTTTCCAGGTAGATATATTTCTAAAGGTGCTATTACATGACATTTTCACCACATGTCGGTAACAACCCATGGAATCCATACCTACACATACACAGAAACCAAAACAAATAAGTTCAGACATCCTGTGTAATAAAATAGAACACAGGGAGAAATGATTGAACACATGAAGAAAGGGAGGTGCCAAAAAAGGCATGGAAAGCCAAGACACCAGCTTAACTATCAGTATTTAGAAAGCAATCCTGCCACTTGTCAGTGCAAATTCATATCAGCTCATTCTCAACTGATGGCCTTTAAAAATATAAAAAAAAAAAAAAAAAAAAAGAAAAAAAAAAAGAAAAGCTGTCTCATTAGCAGGGTGTCACAAGAAACATCTCCTGATGGGTAAAAGCAAAGAGCCCTCAAGACCTTCGTAACCTTATTGTTGCAAAACATACTGATGGCATTGGTTACAGAAGGATTTCTAAACTTTTGAATGTTCCAGTGAGTGCTGTTGGGTCCATAATCCAGAAGTGGAAAGATCATTTCACCATAAACCTGCCAGGAACCAGGTGCTCCTTGCAAGAATTCTGAAAATAATTATCAGAAGAGTTGTCCAAGAGCCAAGGATCACTTGTAGAGAGCTTCAGAAAGACCTGGAATTAGCAGGTACAATTGTTTCAAAGAAAACAATAAGTAATGCACTCAAGCGCCATGGCCTGTATGCACGCTCACCATCCAAGACTCCATTACGGAAGAAAAAGCATATGGAAGCTCGTTTAAAGTTTGCTGCACAACACTTATATAATGCACACCATGTTTGAAAGTCAACTGGCACATCACCCCAAAAACACCCCCATATCAACAGTGAGGTTTTGAGAGGATAGGAACATCATGGTGTGGGGCTGTTTATCAGCATATGGTACTGGGAAGGAAGGAAGGAAGGAAGGAAGGAAGGAAGGAAGGAAGGAAGGAAGGAAGGAAGGAAGGAAGGAAGGAAGGAAGGAAGGAAGGAAGGAAGGAAGGAAGGAAGGAAGGAAGGAAGGAAGGAAGGAAGGAAGGAAGGAAGGAAGGAAGGAAGGAAGGAAGGAAGGAAGGAAGGAAGGAAGGAAGGAAGGAAGGAAGGAAGGAAGGAAGGAAGGAAGGAAGGAAGGAAAAATTGTACCAAGACATTTTTGATAAAAAAAATCTGCTGCCATCTACCAGGATGATGAAGATGAAATGAGGGTAGAAATTTCAGCAAGACAATGATCCCAAACAAAGCCGAGGAAACTTTCAATTGGTTTCAAAGAAAGAAAATAAAGCTGCTAGAATGGCCCAGCCAAATCACCTGACTTGAGTCCGATAGAAAATTCATGGAAAGAACTAAAAGATCAGAGTTCATAGAAGAGGCCTACAGAACCTTCAAGATTTGAAGACTGTTGAAGAATGGGAAGAAAAAAAACAAAAAACAAACACCTGAGCAATGCGACTAGTTTCTCCAAATTTATTTTAATAAAATGCTTTTGAAGCACAAATCTATCTAAAAGATAGTTTTCTATTTAAGATACATTAATAATAGTTTATTCAGCATGAAATGGAGCTTAGTTATGTAGCATGAGGCTGTATATTCGGCAATATTTACATTTTTGGAAAACTAATTTGAAAAAAAATCCAAGCTCTGCAAGCTAAGATAACATGCACTGCATTGATGCATTCACACAATTTCACAGTAACCGTAAAAAAAAAAAAAAAAAAAAAAAAAAAAAAATCCTAAAGTTCAGGAATATTCCCTAATCCCATAGTTTTGCAAATCTAGGTACACTACAAACTGTATGATTGAATTGGTTCCGATATCGCTGTTTTACTAAACTCACAGCATATTATTCCAAATAGGAAACCTTCATTTTGTTTGCAAATATTAAAGAATCTAACTACCAGCAATAAGTCCTTACATTTAAAGAGCACCTGTCATTTCAGATCTATCATGGCAGCGCCATTTTAGCGGGCATCCACTCACCTGCTGCCACCACGTCCCTCACCCTGTTGTGTCACTGCCACATCACCAGCCGTCCCATTAAAGTGAAGAGGACTATTAGTGAGCCAACAGGACAGGAGCTGCCGCTGAAGAACAGAGATGACAGTTGCTCTTTAAAAATGATGATTTAAATAGGAGTTGGATTTAAATCAAGCCTTTTTTACCAGAGATTTACTCAGACTTGATTTAAAATCAAATCCACCCTGCAGGAGGCGTCTTGAAGCGGTCATTACCAAAGAATTTGTACAAAGTTTTAAAATAGATTTCAGGAAGGCCTCATTCACACGAGGCGGATCAGCTACTACGGAGTCCACCAGCTCAGCGGGAGATCTCTCCGTTGATCTCTGCTGAGCCGGCGGATGACAGGTCCCTCTCTGCTCACTGAGCGGGGAGGGGCATGTCGAGCGCCGCTGGTTACTATGGAGAGATCGGACGAAAAACAGACAGCATGTTCATTATCATCAGAACTGACATCCGTCGCTCCATAGACTAGCATGGAGCGCCCTTTCAGGTCCGCCGACAAAACTGACAGGCGGGTCTGAACGGTCCGATCGTGTGAAAGGGGCCTTAGTGTGTTCAATACTTACACATAAGTTTCTGAACTCATTTGTTTTGGTATGTATGCATGTATGTATGTATGCATGCATGCATGCATGTATGCATGACATGGGTTGTTACCGACATGTGGTGAAAATGTCATGTCAATGGCACCTTTAGAAATCTAATTAGAAAAATGGTGACGTGTTCAGTACTTATTTTGCCTGCTGTATATAGGCTAATAATTACTTGAAATCTCAAACGGGCAACATTTGAATATGCAACTATCACTGACTACACTCACAAAATCAGTACCCAAGCTTGCCCAAAACATTTTCTAACCCAAAAAATAAAAAGAAGTACACTAGTAATACCATCATATCCAGTAATAACACAAACACCACATTAAAGCATCAAGCAACAGACAGCTGTGATGCGGCTTACTGCACACTAGCAGTAGAATAGGAATTTGTATTTTAGTTGGCAGATGCAAGATCAAGTACTTTTTAGCAAACCTGCCATTTTGGACAGGCAGTAGGAGGTTACTTGGGTTTTAAAATGTGCCAAAAGCAAAGTCATCAAGTAAAAATATGTATGCACAGTGCATGACAAAAACTCGCCAAATATTTCACCAGCCTCTTTCTATGCACTTTATGCCCCAAAACCCACCCCCCATACTTCATACAGTCCCTCATCTGCTGTCATAATCTGACCATAGATAGAGGTGGTGGCAGAACCTAAGATCAGAAGTCAAGGACAACTACTTTCAAACCCAGCTCCATAGATCTTCGCTGAGCGGTCCTGCCCAGATTGCACATCCTTGCACCAATGCTGAAGCTAAGAATTTTCACGAGTACTTGCTTCGATGGCTGAATACGGATACCTTTTGAGCGTTGCGATTTGAGTACATACTAAAATTAATGGGCTCAAACCACATGCGATTTGAATAGAAATGCAGTGCGATTCCTGTGCGAATCACCTGCAGTTTCCCGCACCGCTCCTGTGTGAACCCAGGCTTTTCATAGTGACTTCAGCCTGGGTTCACACAGGAGTGGTGGGGGAATCTGCAAGTGATTCAGACAGGAATCGCACTGCATTCCTGTTCAATTGATTGCTTGCAGTGCGATTTGAGACCATTTTGTATGGGCTCAAATCGCATGAAGAAAAATAAGTATCGGTAAATATCTGATAAAAAAAGTAGTATCAGTACTCATTCTTGGAAAAAATAAAAGATATGGGGGGGGGGGGGGGGGGATGGTATCAGTGCATCTCTAGTTATTCACATTAGATGCATACTCCCAGCCATAGGAACACATGAGGCAGCAGTGCACAGGTACAAACAAAAGATGCTGGGCAACATGCAAAACACAATCACACCCATTCATGTTAGCATAGAGCGCCTGTAACCAGCCTCATATCACTATATAAAACAAGTCTCCAGCAGAAATACAGCGACACGCTGAAGTAATCTTAAATGAAACCTATATATAGATAAATATTTAGGCGCCGGTTGCCGACCTCTCCTGAAAATGCCAACTCTCTGGCTATCATGCTGCCACAATGGCTTTAATACAGGCCTATGGCCTGGAGCAAACAGTGGTCATCGCAGTCCCAATGCAGAGTAGCATAGTGGGTGGATTGCATGGGTGCCCTTCAGAAAATACCCTGTATTTTTCTCAATTAATACGAGGCATTTCCTGAAAGGACAAGTTAAATATTGTGACATCTTGTCCAATCAGAGAACACTTTGCATTCATTCAAGCAACACTCTGCTTATGCATGCTGGGCACGAGACCCAAAAGACAGCGAGAATCCATGTAATAGCCTGCTCTGGTTACGTTCTCCCCTGTGTCAGCTGCAGGGGAGAGGAGAGAGAGCACTCCTCAACGGCTGGTAATGCCTGAAGTGGTGAGGTCACCCAGAGGCTCCCATGTCTCAGCCATTGTTGGGGCTCCCTTCTCTCACCCCGCTGGCTGCCACAGGGAAGCCGGATCGTGTGACCAGCTTAGAAAGGGCTGAAAAAGGGCAAGTACAGTATATGCATTTTTTTTTTTTTTTTCAAACACAGGTTAGCCAGCATAGGTGTTAGGAGGGGGGATTTTTAAAACTAGTTAAGATTTTGGCTGGAACTGTTCTCGAACCTGGAGGCCAGGATGTCCACATCAGTTAAAGATTTTTGAAAACCTTGCAAAGACCACTCCCCCCCAGGCTATACATTGACAGCTTAGGAAGTCCACTAGCAACCTTCCTTCCCCCCTTTTTTTTTTTTTTGAAGGTCACAAAATATTTCATGTAACTATGCAGCGACATTCAGTGTGTCGAGTATTGCCACATAAAAATGCACACATTACAGCAGGCAATTGTTGTCCACATACCCTTGTGGACAACAATTAATGGACATGTGATCAAGACCCTAAAAGTTATTTCAGTCATTTTCTAACAAGCTGCCAGGATCTGCTTTCAGAAAAAAAAGCAAAGATTTCACTGTTGGTGTTAAAGAGTTTTTTTTAGTTTTTTTGGGGTAACATAAATCCTGCTCCTTTAACCACATAAGGACCAGCAAAATGGTATCCCCTTTAATGAACAGGCCTTTTTTTTTGTAATTAAGCGCTGCATTATTTAAACTGACAATTGCGCGATCGTGCAGCGCTGTCCTTTTTTTCCCCCCACAAATAGAGCTTTCTTTTGGCGGTATTTGATCACCTCTGTGGTTTTAATTTTTTGCGCTATAATAAAACAAAAGACCGACAATTTTGAATATATAAAAAATTTTCTGCTATAAAAAAAAACATTTAAAAAAATATCTAATTTCTTCATTAATTTATGCCAATTTGTATTCCGCTACACATTTTTGGTATAAAAAAAAAAAACCCCACAACCACACCAATAAGCGCATATTGATTGGTTTGCGCAAAAGATATATCATCTACAAAAAAGTGGATCTAAAGGCATTTTTTTTTTTACTATTAAATGGCGGTGATCAGTGATTTTTAGTGGGACTGCGACAGACAGATCAGACACCTGACATTGACACTTTTTGGGAACCAATGACATTACAGTGATCAGTGCAAAAAATATGCACTGTGATTTTACTAATGACACTGGCAGGGAAGGGTTTATCAGGGGCGATCAAAGGGTTAACTGTGTTACCTTAGTGTGTTTACCAACTGTATGGGGGATGGGCTGCCTGTGACAACACACAGATCCCTCTTCATGCATAGCAGAAAGACAAGACAAGATCTCTGTGTGTGATCCCCTGTCAGAAGGGAGATCTGCCTTGTTTACACAGGCAGATCACTGTAGTGTTTCTGCGGGGAACGATCGCGGTCAGCCGGTGGACAGTCTGCGGCGGCTGGTCGACAGGTGGTTAAAGCATGTTATAAGACAAAGTGCTTGTGCTGTGTCATTTGGCCCCCTGTAACACCTAAAAAAACCTGCCTGATCCTTCCAGTTTCTGCCCTCCCCTATGTTAACTGGCTACGGTTTATCATGGCTGCTGAGCCCCGACACCATGGTCAGTTTACTTGCCTCCGTCATCCGCAGCTCTCCTCTGTCACCTCTGTGTACCTTCCCCCCTCCCTGCCTGTCAGCTCTTGATAGTTTTATTCAAGCGGGGTGGGGGTGGAACTAACCAGAATACACCTTCCGTGCTGTATCCTATTGTAGTGTCCCCCTCGGTGTGGGATTTATAAAAATAAATGCTGTGAATATCGAATCTTGGCCCCTCCCTCTGCATCTCTCAGAGGAGGAAAGGAGAGATCCGGCCAGTCATGCAATCGCGATCTCGGCTCTGAAATGAGGAACTTACAGCATTTATTTTTATAAATCACATTGGGGGTGGGGGGCACTACAATAGGAGACAGTGCTGATGGTGCAAACAGGTTAGAGTGGCTTAACCACAACTTCCAGTTCGGACCTTTTCTGGCACTTTGTTCACATGCAATAATCAGTATTTTTTTTGCTAGAAAATTACTTAGAACCATATAATATGATATATATTTCTTCTTTAAAGCAGAGGCCGTAGCCTAGAGAAAAAATTGGGTTTTGCAATTTTTTTTATGTCACGCGGTATTTGCGCATTGGTATTTGCCACTAATTGGCACTGGCAGGTTTCACACTGAGCCACTTTGTCACATTACACTATCTGTAACTGAATGAAGAAAGAGACCAGCTGTCAGAATTCAGCCTGATGTCGGGGTGGGCGGGACCCAGGAAGGGAGGGGCCCTGCAGCGTTCAAACGGCAGCCAATGATTGGGCTGCTTAAGAAAGTGGGCGGGTCCACATACACGTAGCAGTCTGGCCAGCTGGTGGACATACCGGCTGGTTGCTCAGGTCTCCCGGTAGTAGGATGGGAGAGCCTGAGAGAGCCACGGAAGGCGGCAAACATGTCCCCTCCACTCCTTGTAATAGCAATCAAGCAGCTAGTTAGCTGCTCCGATTTCGATTACAAGAGCCGACTGCTGGCACTACATAAAATTTAAAAAACCACCACACAATGCAGCTGCAGGCATCATCCCGGAATAGCCACCGAAAGTCTAGCGACGTAAGGGTACATCACTGGACGGGAAGTGGATAACAGAAAATTAATGCTTATTAGATAGATAGAGATTATTAATATTATTACAATACAGGGTTTATTTAACACCAACCGTTATGAATGAGGATTTGTTTCAAAGAGGTTTTACTGCATGTTCAAAATTTGTAACAAGAACATGTAAATATCTGAATGTCCATAGTCTGGCCATAGTTTACTTTAGGGAGCCAAGATTATGGGCTTCTATAGTATACTCTATATACCAGTGATGGTGAACCTTAGCACCCCAGATGCTTTGAAACTACATTTCCCATGATGCTCCACTACACTGCAGAGTGCCAGAGCATCATGTGAAATGTAGTTCCAAAACCTTGGGGTGCCAAGATTCGCCACTGATCTATACCCACTCTAAAACCAGGCTAATTCTGACATTTATACATGCAAAAATCTACACTTATTTTGCTAGGAAATTACTTAGAACCCCCAACAATGTGTACATTTTAAGCAGAGGCCCTGGAGAATAAAATGGCCCCTCTTGTCACCAGTTGGATCACTTTTGCTTCAGAAAGTCACCAGCTGAAAAGAATGGTACCAGCAACATGGTTGCAGCTATAAGCATTGTCTTGGTATAACCACCCCAATGGAGGATATAGATATAGATATATAGCGGTATTCAGGTGGATAAATTAAAAGGTAAAAGCGTCGCGAAAGTTAGCCAGCAGATTTTGTTTTCGGGACACATTACAAACCTGAAGAGGCAATTTCTCCAGCCTTGTACAAACTAATTGGCAAAGATGAGAATGATCTAGGTACTCCAAATATAGGGTAGGGTTAACTTCTAGATAAGCAGTGGAGGAAAGGCCAATGACTAACCTTGGACGTTGTTTTTTAATGCTGGAAAATCTGTGCAAATCAATGCTTTGATCTCAAGGATATTTCTCTCCACAGACAGGCAAAATGCGTTGGTTACTAGGAAAGAAATACTATATTGGATGTGCTGTCTGTGGGACCAACAGATTCGCATGAATCACCAAAACCACGTTTAGTGAATTTTTTTTAATTATTATAAAAACAGCACCTGGGACAGTACTTCCCTTCCCCGTGCTCCATTTACAGAAGCAGTGTTCCCGCAATGAAAAGCACTCTATATATGGGGGACAGAAAAAAGGAATAAAAGTTCAGACTCTTCCAATCACAGAATGGGAACCGATAGTGTGGTTTCTATGAGGGAGGGGGCGATTGATGCATGCCTGTCACACATGTAGGTGCTCATATTAACCCCCACAGCACTAGAAAAGCACCACTGCATGGGGTATCCAAGGGCAGAGGACTTCAGATTTCAGCCATCAGCACACAGGGCACTCTTCAAATCATAGAAAGATGGTGAACATCATCCCCGAGCAGTGCGCTCACCTTTCCTTCTCTCCTGTTCAGTCACAAGGAGAAAAGAAGGAAGCCTCATGAAAGAAAGAGTTGCCCTAATCTCAGTACTCCGACTCTACCCACACAAGTGAGAAATCACTGGGCCAAATGCCAAGCACCAGCATTGTCACATGGGAGGAAGAGGAGCATTTCACATGCTCCTTGTACCTGGAAGTACCTACCTCCCACCCCCCCATTTGCTCCAAGCAATACGATGGGGGAGAGAATTGGAAAAGTGCAAGCACTACTGGAGCGGTGGACATTAAAGCAAGCCTATTTTTTTGTCCTGCCTGAGCAAAGTACAGGGTTTTCTGTAGGCCCCTATCAAAACGGGGTGGGCTTCGTTGAAGTCTGTCCGCTGAGCAAGTGGATGGCTGGTCCATGTCCGCTCCATTTATGCAGAGCAGACACAGCCTGTTCTTCTCTATGGGCAGTCAGATCTGGGTAAACAGACTGCCTTACAATCGGATCTGCCAGACATATGGGGAACGGAGCTCATTTTTTAGCACATGGGATTGAATCTGATGAAAGCAAACACATGTCCATTAACATCCACAGCTCCATAGGGGAGACTAGAGGGTCCGATTTTCAGGCTGACCCAATCGGTCTGCCTATGAGAAAAGGGCCCAGTCCTTCTTAGGGCTCAGTAGGAAGTAGGGCTGAAACAACTAAAGCGATTATGAAATTAAATCGATTACCATTTTCAAAAACGCAGAGCAAAAAGCACTGCAGAAACAGATCAAAAGCAGACTGCATTAGGTGTGTCCCGAGCCTTATGCCGGCCACACGGATCAATTTTCAGACGAGAATATTTATACGAAAAATCTTTGTACATTCGCTGAATGAAAGTATGTTTGAAATTCACATTAGTTTTTTAACATCCTGTTTTTAAAATGAATGTAATTTCTGAACGAAAACCACATACACTGTCTGAAAATTCCTTTGACCGAGAAGTTTTCTATTTCCAAATTTTCCCGTCACTGTGGTTGAAAATGAACGTCGATTTGACACCACTAACAATTAGAAAATCGAACATTCTTAAAATTACATTTATTTATTTTTTTTGGAAGGAAGGCATTGTTTTTGTTTAAAAAAAAAATTGTATATACTATTGGGAGGTTGAATCTGGTAAATATCAGACTCAGAGATCACATTTTTTATTTAGACCCCTTTCACACTGGGGCACATGTAATGTGCCCTGCTCCCACATAATGTGCCCTGCCTCCTTGAAATGTGCCCTGCTCCCACGTAATGTGGCTTGCCTCCATGTAAAAGTTTACTTTAAATGTAATAGTAATGCCTGCTATTACCTCCAATCTATCAGCCTCCACCTTCTCTGGGTCAGATGCTGATCTTCCCTGCACAGTCTTTAAAGTCATTTTTTTTAAACAAACATGGTATTCTTACCTGCTCTGTGTAATGGTTTTGCACAGAGCATCTTGATTCTTCTCTTCTGGGGTCCCCCACCGATGCCTCTGGCTCCTCCTGCCTTTAGAGTGCCCCAATAGCAAGCTGCAAATTATAGTATAGAATGCCCCCATAGCAAGGTAAAAAAAAAAACAACTTCTGCTTTTAGACACACTCACTTCCTGCCCAGGACTACATGTCCCATGAGGCATTGCTCCTCACACATTCACATGTTCTCAGGCACTTCCTGACATGTATGGATGGTGTACTGAGCTGTATGTGTACTGCACTGTATTTCCTGATATGTAAACAAATAATGCATTCTGTATGCAGGCCAAATAATCGGCTGGCCGATTAATCGATTATGAAAATAGTTGACAACTATTTTCATAATCGATTAGTTGTCGATCGATTCGTTGTCTCAGCCCTAATACAGTATACATCTCTCCTCTAATAGTATATACAGTATACATCTCTTCTGTTATTTTCAGAGTGAACTAGATATTTTGCTCCCTAACCATATAGTTGGTTATATTTACCACTGCATAGAGATATTTAAGAATAAATTGCCTCTTAAACTTTATATATTAACTAAATTATACACCACACTTTTTTTTTTTAGGGTCAGATCACACCAGACGCAGTTCCGTGCGCTTTCTTTCTGCACTAAAAATGCATGCAGCGTTTTCCATGCATTTCCAGTGGCTCTAGTTCACACCATGCAGTCAGTTTCCGGTGCATAAACTGACCGGAACTGACTATTGGTGCAGGAAAAAAAAAAAAAAAAAAACGGAACTGCATCTGGTGTGAACTGGCCCTAAGTGCTAGTTCACACCAGACGCAGTTCCGTGCGCATGCACAGTGTTTTCAATGTATTTTAATGGCTCTAGCTCACACCATGCAGTCAGTTTCCGGTCAATTTCTGCACCGGAAAATGACTGCATGGTATGAACTAGAGCCATTGGAACACATGGAAAACACTGTGCATGCATTTTTAGTGCAGAAAAAAAAAGCACACGGAACTGCGTCTGGTGTGAACTGGCCCTTACGGTTATTAACCGAAACAATAATCGGCCAACTAATCCATTATAAAAATAATCGTTAGTTGCAGCCCTAGTAGGATCTATCCGCTAAGTCCCACTGAGCAGGCAGACGACAGTCCACCCACTTTGCTCTATGGGTGGTTGGATGGAAATGGACCGCCTATCATCCAATCTGATCCGCCAGACAGATGGGGAACGGATCTCCCATCCGTGTGTTTTTAGCGGATAGGATCGAATGTCAGCAGGTGTAAGGAAGTAATGCAAGTATCAGATCACACACCTAGGGCCCCACTCAAAACGGCAGTAAAGCGTGTCAAGTGTGCTGCCATTTCACTACCGTGCATTGCAACCCACTAACAAAAAGGCAGCAGATCCAACTTTTGGTTCTTTGTGGTGCGTTAGGAAGAGAAAGATGAACAGTCTGTCTTAATATGTCGCACATTATCAGCACTGCCAACAGACTTGTCTTTAGTGAAAGGACCAGTCAGGGACTACAGCAAAGTGACAAGTGCAAAGATAAGCAGATGTCACACCATCCATTATTCCTTTCAAAACATCTAGCAGTCTATACAATCAGGTCTGCAGCTTTGAGCCACGTTCTGTACCTGCAGGGTAACAAACATGTGAGATGGAGCTTCAGTAATTAGCCGTCTGCCTGCTATTATCTGCATTGTGGGTAAACACACCAGCTTTCACAAAAACTAAAGGATGAATTCCCCCTTTAATAGAGCAAAAAGCAATAGATAATTTATAGAAAACACCACATCATTCACTTGTTGGACATAAACAGACAACAAACTGTTGTGGATTTCTGAACACGCTGCTCTCTGCACCATATTAAAATGTTGAGCGTGTCACCAGAAAACAGAAGCACGTACATGCCGCTTACATGATTACACTGGTAGAGATTAAATGAGCCAAATTCAATTAAATCCACCCAAATATACTACAGTGCTGCTGTATTGACTACGCAATTCTGATTAGGCTTGCGATATAGAAGGTTACCGTTATTCTAAAACACCTTACACGCTGGATTCACAAAGGAGCAAAGCCTTCCATATTTTGAAGAATAGCTCAGCCTCGACATTACAAATGTGAGACGCAGACAGAAGCAAGCAGCAGATTTAAAATATAAAAAAAAACGTATCACGCAGTATTGAATGCTCCCTATATAATCTCCCCCTCCTCAATGCCTCCGAAGATAAAACTGAAGGCTCAGATACCTTCCTCCTCTCAGGGTAATAACACTCAGAGTACTGATTACAAAGTGGGTAGCTTTCATTAGTCTGCTCACGCTAGGCTTCTAAAAGTTGCCTCCCGATTGGTTGCCATCACTGCTGTTTGCACAGCGTTATTAAATTAGCCCATTTATATGCAAAACAGTACATGTTGAGGAATATTTCACAGGAGAAGCTGAACAAGACAAGCGCATCAGAATTACCTGACGTAAATACAGATTACGCAAACCACACATGGACAGATATTTGTAGGATAAAAAAAAAAAAAAAAAGGAAGAGCTTCTAGAAGCCTGTCTGTGCCATGACCACTGGGGTCATACTAATATCCCTGAGCAGTGATCGCTGGGACTTATACTAGTAACCCTGCATATTGTGATCATGGGGCCATACAACCAACTTTGTGCTGTGATCCCCAGTAGAGATGGGCCCGGACGTGTTTGAAAACCCACATGCCCGATCCCACCAGGAAGCCGACACTGCACACCGCTAAACACAGGCAGGGAGACATTTCCCCATCTGTGCAGCTGCCGGCCGGGAAAGGTCTCACTGCCTGTGTTGGCTTCCTGGCGGGATCGGGCACGTAGGGTTTCAAACATGCCCAAGACCATCTCTAAATCACCAGGCCATACTATCAGCATTATGCAATGACCGCCTGGGCCATATTACCAACCTTGAGCAAAGATCACTGGACCATACCACGAATCTTATGCTGTGATCATACTACCAACCTTCTGGCTGGGACCGTAGGGGGCCACACTACTAGCCTTGCACCCCGACCGTGGGGGGGCCACACTACTAGCCTTGCACCCCGACCGTAGGGGGGGGCCACACTACTAGCCTTGCACCCCGACCGTAGGGGGGGCCACACTACTAGCCTTGCACCCCGACCGTAGGGGGGGGCCACACTACTAGCCTTGCACCCCGACCGTAGGGGGGCCACACTACTAGCCTTGCACCCCGACCGTAGGGGGGCCACACTACTAGCCTTGCACCCCGACCGTAGGGGGGCCACACTACTAGCCTTGCACCCCGACCGTAGGGGGGCCACACTACTAGCCTTGCACCCCGACCGTAGGGGGGCCACACTACTAGCCTTGCACCCCGACCGTAGGGGGGCCACACTACTAGCCTTGCACCCCGACCGTAGGGGGGCCACACTACTAGCCTTTTTTCTATACCACCAACTTTGTGCCATGGTTACACGGGCCATCCTACCAACCTTGCACTTTTACCACAAGTGCCAAAATACTAACCTTGAGCAGAGATCATGGACCATACTACCAACCTTGCGTGCCTTGTTAAGGTCGTACCATCAACCTTCTGGCTGGGCTGTGATCATCAGGGCCATACTACTAGCCTTGCACCGTGACCGTCGGGGCCATACTACAGACCTTTTGCTATACATCCAATTTTGTGCCATGATCACCAGGGCCATCTTACATTGTTACCACCAGTGTCACACTACCAACCTTGAGCAGAGATTACCAGGCTTATACTACCAACTTTTACCTGAGATTGCCAAGGCCATTATACCATCCTTGCGCCAGGATCGCTGGGGTCATGCTACTAACCTTGTGCTGCACACACTGGAGTAATACTTGACTCAAAAGATTATGCTGCTGACTGTCATTTACAAAATCTCTGTGACCCACCAACATTCTCAGATTGAGTCGCTACATATTATACAGGATTTATATAGCACCAACAATTTGCGCAGCGCTTTGCAAAATGAGGGCAGACAGTACAGTTACAATACAATTCAATACAGGAGGAATCAGAGGGTCCTGCTCCTTAATATAACCAGTTTTCACCTACACATCTCCTTGCATGTCTATACACAACAGCTGAGCAGTAGGGCATAAAAATGAATGCAATTAAAAACAAAATAGTGTTTTCACCTTTAAAAGGAGCAAGGTACCGTTCGCTAGAACCAACATTTCTTGCACAGTAAAGTGCGGTGATTAACCCCGCAGAAGTCTGAACCAGCCCTATACTGTAAAACTAGCCTTTACACTTGAAGACCAGGACTATTCTGACCGTTTACATTTAACCACTTCAGCTCCTCAAGATTTTACCCCCTTTATGAGCAAGGCATTTTTTTTGCTATTCAGCACTGTGCTACTTTAACTGGCCAATTGCACAGTCATGCAATGCTGTACCTAAATTACATTTATATATTTTTTTCACACAAAAAGCTTTTGGTGGTATTTGATCAGAGTTTATTTTTTTTTCCCCATTTCAATAAAAATAAAGAATTTTACTGTTATAAAAAACATATCCAATAAAATATCGTCAAATTTAGGCCAAAATGTATTCTGCTACATGTCTTTGGTTAAAAAAAAAAAAAAAAAAAAATCCCAATAACGTGTATATATTAGTTGGTTTGTGTGAAAGTTATAGCATCTACAAACTATGATATATAGATTTGAAAATTGATCACAACTGTTGTACTGACGGCCAAACTCGTTTGAGGCCCTGAAATGCCAGGACAGCACAAATAGCCAGCCAACAAACCCTTTATTTGGAAAATAGTAAAAGGTATTTAGTAAGAGGCATGGTGAATTTTTTGAAGTTGTAATTTTTTGGAAAATAGTTTTTTTCACATTGTTCTACAGATTAAATTACCAGAGCAGTACAGAGTCATCAGAAGTCTGGTGTGGCGGTGATCAGGGACACTGACTGATTTTTTTTTTTTTGAAAAACATACTAAGTAAAAAAGGTCTTATAAAAAAAAAAAAAAAAAAAAAAAAAAAAAATTTTTTTTTTAAATTGAATGTTTAACATATGCACGTATGCGTTTACACCGTTATGGCTTATACAGCGATGATCACTTTAACGGTCATAAATGGGTTCCCCCATTCATAAACAGTTTGCTTTTGATTGTGATCTGTTTGGCCAAGCTAATCACAGATTACAACAATGAGCAAGGCATTCATGACAAATTGTTTACAATGGTACCATGTGATTGCTATGATTGGTCATGGCAATCACGTGATATCCCGGTTACTGGTCATCGGTAAGTGATCCGCTGTGTTTTTTCTTGCCACATTCTATGGAGCCACCCTTGCATGCAGGGACCAAAGCTGTATCTCCCTACAATGTGTGCATAAATAGAAACACACAGCCCCATAGCCTGGGATGGCAAGACAACAGGGCTCCACCCCTCCTCCACACTAACAGGCTGACCGGAGACGTCCATTGTTAACTCTTTCCTGTGTGGACCAGGACTTCAGGAGACAGCACTAAATAAGCCGCAATCAGCAGCACTGAAAGTTGTAAACTGCAAGTCCTGGGGTGAGACTGTTTAACCAATGTTATCCTCCATTCCCGTCTTGGTGGCAAATTTTGGATTCAAGCCCCGTACACACGATCCGATTATCAGACAAACGATCGTCCTTTTTATTGCATGCTAATCTCACGTTGAATGTGATGAATTTACTAAAGTCACGAAAAATTCCCGTACGACAGAATAAAAATTCCGAAGTGATGTCATGTGTTGTAATGCAGTTCTGAACGATAGCTGTACCGATTAACCGAAAATCGTACGATCTGGCATCGTATGAAGAAAATTTCTGTGCGTGTCCGAAAGAATAATAATATCGGATGAACTGTCCTGATCGGCTCTCGAAAAGCTCTGTACTAACGATCCGATTATCGTACGATCATTTTGAATGCATCGTTTTTCGTACGATTTTCAGAACGTGTGTACGGGGGCTTTACTCTCACTTTCATTGATGATCAGCAAAAAGAAGGAGAGTGAATCTCCCACAGGCAACTATAAAACACCTGACATTTCTAACTCCACTCTTTTTTTTTAAATTACAAAAGTTTCACCTAGTTATACTTTATGCCGTGGCAACAAACACAGCAACTTGCCAGCGTAATGTACTCCCTTCATGGAGATCAATTTTACCAAGAATTCCATTGTTCCTCCCATCTGCAGCCTCACTGTTGACATTTTTTAAATCTGTTCCTTTCAGTCTTTTTACGTCTGCATAGTCCATATCCACCTGTTGATGTCCATCAAATCTTTCATCTGCTTTAGCACGAGTAACAAACCATGCAATAACACAAGGATATTCCGATTAAGCTCTAGTAGCAATGGCTGTATCCCAGTGTACCAAGTATGTTCACCAGGATATGGACAAGAACTACTTCTCACACTACTTAAACACCCTACAATGCCAATACAAAACAAAACTAGAAACAAAATTAGATGAAAATAAAGTAGTATTTTGAAATAAAATAAACTCAACCCCTTATTAAAACAGTAATACCAACAGTCTTATCAAAAAGACATCAGCTCTAAATACTGGGCGTAATGTCTTCTGACCCCCCCCCCCCCCCATGATGATAAAAAGTTAGCACACTCCAAGTTCAGATACTTAAGGGGGTTGTAAACCTCGTGTTTTTTCACCTAAATGCATCCTATGGGTTAAGGTGAAAAAAACTTCTGTCACTCAGCAGACCCCCTCCCCCAGTTTTACGCACCTGATCCTGTTCGTTCCCCCGCCAGAGACGGGCTCTACCTCTCTGGCCAGGGTTCTCGGTTCTTGATTGAATAGATTGATAGCAGCCATTGGCTCCCGCTGCTGTCAATCAGATCCAATGACGCAGGCCCCCGGGGGGGGGGGGGGTCAAGTCCGGCATTCTGTGTCTATGGATGCAAATGCTGGAGTCGGGAGCGCGCCCGCACGGTAACCCCCCGGCAAGTGCTTCTGCTAAGGGGTTTCCAGATGCCAGGAGGAGCCGTGAGCGCTGCTGGGGGACCCCAGAAGACAAGGTTCAGGGCCACGCTGTGCAAAATGAACTGCACAGTGGGAGGTAAGTATATTAAAAAAAAAAAAAAAAAAAAACCCACACCACGAGGGTTTAGGCAACCCTTTTAAAAAAAAAGTGTGTCTCAAGAGTTTTCTTCCTCAATCCAAAATAAATTGGTATGCTAACAACCCTAATGTCAGTGACACGAGAAAATATAAAAAGGAACTATGCAGGTTCTCTGCAATCAGCAAAAATATTGGTAGATTTGCGGTATGTTATAAACTTCTTTTAAAGTAAGAATATATATATATATATATATATATATATATATATATATATATATATATATATATATATATATATATATATATATATATATATATATATATATATATACATACACACACACACACACACACACACATTATATATATATATATATATATATATATATATACACACACATACATACACACACACACACACACATATATACATACATACATACATACATACATACATACATACATATATACACATACACCACTATATATAGACACTTATAATTACAGTTTTTTTTTTTCTTAGTTCCCTGCAAAGGCCCACAAACATTCATTGATCCAGCCAGTGAAGTCCACTAAATGCAACCTTCTGGGATGGTATGGCAACAATGCTGCACTGCTCCTCAAGTCGTGGCAGAGCAGCACTGTACACTTAATTTTTTTTTTTAAAGTTACCAATAATTAAAATGCAACTACACAGCACCCCCCCTTCGACCCGCAAGAAAGTACGAAGCACCCCCAATATCGACCTACCTGCAGAAAAAGGACAAGTCCCGTCTGCCACCACCGCACACAGATTTGTAGCTTCAATGGACTGCAAGTAAAGGGCACTGATGTGCGCACTTATAGTCCATAAAGTCTTCCTGCAGCTCTGAAACTGACAGAATGTACAGAGCTGTAGGAAGACTGCAGAAACCTGACTTTGCATGCAAAATCCACTGATTGTAGGCTGCAGGCTCCCCAGAGAAAACAAAAAACACACAAAAAAAAAAAAAAAAAAAAAAAACCACACACACACACGTTCCCCCCCACTTTAAAAACACGTGCAATTATAATTGCAGGAGGAGGAAGCACCCTCCTGGGTGGTAAGTGGTTAGAAGTATTAACAACATTTATTTATTTTTTTTAAACCACCCAGTTGACCGTTTCCAGTTGAGTTCATCACGGAGTACGCAGCTTCTTTAGCTTTAATCCTTGCCTACATTCTAGTTTAAAGTAGTTGTAAACTCCTACATATACCCAGTGAAGTAGCCGGCCTCAGGTGATAGAGACTAAGCAAATCCTCCTACATAAGTTGTGCCTGTTTTTCTGCCACCATCTCTTCTCTGCATCAATTCAAAGTACAGAATTTATACAGCCTGCCTGAGCTTTAAGAAAGCAGGGTGAGGCGCTGATGTGAAACTGTCTAGCCCAGTAAGGAGCCTGGATCGTCCGAGAAGGGACACACCCCCCCCTCTACACAGCACACAGGAACAGAGCTGAGGTGGTCAATTACATACACACGATCTGTAATTCGCCCGATCTTCCGATAATCTTACCGTTAGTATGGTCCTTTTCGACAGTCGATTCTGACTTTTCGGGAAAAAAAAAAAAAAAAAAAAACCCACACACGTGCAGGCTATATAAATTTGTTGTACGTGAACTCAACGTCCAATTTTCATTTAATTAGTCCGAAAAAAAAAAAATTGTTAGAGCAAGACTACGCATGTTTGAAAACTAAAGAATACATACAAAACTATTCAACACATGACATCACTTCTGAAGTTGTATTCTGTCATACAAGAATTTTCATAAGGCGAGTAACCTCTTCACTTTCAACAAAAAACAGACAAGCGGTCGCCCGAAAAACTGGTCGTGTGTAGGAGGCTTAAGTGTCAAGAAAACTTGCCAGAAGTGACTGGCGCAGATAGAGGAACGAGGCAGAAATCACGTTTAATGCTTCGGATTCAGGCCAGTACACACTATAGAGCAGGAGTCAAATGGCAGACCATGGTCCAGATGCGGACTGAGCTACCGTCCCTTCTGGACCACTGCAGTTGAGGCATTTAGGAGCCACTATTCCCCCCCAGCCAGCCACAGAAGAGCAAAGAGCGGGAGGCATGACAATCCTGAATAAGGGCGCAGCAGCACTGGATGGAGGGTGGGCGCAGAAGCTGCCAGAGTTAAACTTTTTAAGTTAACCAGCAGGTGATTGGTTGCTAGGACACAGAGTGGTTCTAGCAACCAATCAGCCACTTGATATGAAAAAAGTTAACCCCGTGCCTCACATCTTCAATCCAGAACAGGCCAGCCTAAAAGAAAAATTATGGCTGTGCAGGATTGGGGGGTGGGGGGTGACGTGAAGTAGGGGGCAGTGCTGTGCGTGGAAAGGTGAAGTTAAAGGGGAGAGGTGCTGTTGGGGGGGGGGGGGTGAAGGGGCAGTGGACACTTCTGTGGTGGGGGAGGTGAGAACACTGCTGTGAATAAAGGGGGTGTGTGATTTGGTGGTGGGGGGGGGGGGGGAGATGATGCAAGAATGAGATTGTAATATATGAGAAGGCTGTGATGTGAAGGATCTGATTCATTACACAAAAATGCGATTAGGACCTCTGCTGGAAGAAAATATTACTGACTGGACCTCCATGAATATTCAATATGCCTGTAATAGAGGGATATGCTTTGGTCATATTTAATGTCTGAGGTTTACAACCACTTTAGAATATAAAAAAATATAAAAAAAGCTGAGGGCTTAATACTTTAAAGATTTTACAGCTATTGCAATAGAGCAAATGGAAGGTGGCAAAAACAGCAGAGAGAGAAAGGTGAGGCACTTGAGGAAGTTTGGATACACTTTAAGCAGACCCTGCAGATGAAAGGTATCGGAGGCCTCATCCAATTTATAAAAATAAAAGCTCTGTGATGCAAGTGCAAAAACACATGTGGGGAAATTGAGATAGATATTATATATAAGTATACACACACACCCCATCTAACCCCTGGTGTCTAGGCTAGAGAGTGAGGAACCTGGAAACAATAATATGACGGCTCCCCAACGCAGAATCATCATCTCTCAAAACCTGAAGCAATTCCTGGGGAGAATGTCACCCCTGCAGTAGGGAAGTCAGGAATACGGCAAGTATATACTATATCTTACAAGTACACACCTCACATTTTTGTAAATATACACTCACTACTTTACATTGTAGCAGTGTCATTTCTTCAGTGTTGTCACATGAAAATATATAATAAAATATTTATATAAATTGAGGGGTGTACTCACCTTTGTGAGATGCGTTTTTTTTTTTTTTTTTAAACGTCAGTTTCGGTTTTGACCAAGTGCATCCTGAATTTTCAGTTTCAGTAGTGAAATTTTCATTTCGGTGCACCACTAATTGTTACAATTCATGGCACAGTTTAAGTTTTTAGCCCTGGTTCACACCACGGCGACTTGACCGTTCAGAATTGAACTGCTCCAATTGCTGCAACTCAAGTCGCAGCGACTTTGTAAAAGGTTCCTGCACTATATCTGTGTGTCTTGCATTGACATCTGTTAAATCAAGTCACACACATATCGGCAAGCTGCACATGAAATCGCACTGTGTGACTTCAAAAGTGCACTGGTGTGAACCAAGGCTTAACCCCCTTGACGCCGACGTAAGGCCCCCCTCCCACAGTTTACCCAGGCTCCCCCATTCCGTCCACCCGGAGACACATACACCGGGATCGGCTTCAATCAGGTCTCGGATCTAGTAACCCGGAAGCGGTCATGACATCACTTCCAGTTTACTGAAGACTTAAAAGGCACAAGATTAAAAAAAAAAAAAAAAAAACACCACACACCACAGCCAAACTTGGCGTTTATGCTTTTAAGTACAAAGGAGGGACTTGGGGTCTTACAGACCCCTCCATAAGGAGGACCTGTCACTGCTTATTGTCATCACAAGGGATGTTTACATTCCTTATGACAGCAATAAAAGTGATCAAAAATAAAATAAAAATGTACAGTAGGGAAAGTGTAAAAAAAAAAAAAAATAAATAAATAAAAAAAAAATTTAACACTCCCCATCCCTCCGTGCTTGTGCGCAAAATCGAACGCATATGCAAGTCACGCTCGCAAATGTAAACCGTGTTCAAACCACACATATGAGGTATCGCCACGATCGCTGGAGCAAAAAATAATAAATTCTCTAAACAGGTAACCTGTAGAAATTTTTAAGGTGTCAACTATGGAGATTTTTTTTTAAGTACTGCAGTTTTGTTGCAATTTCACGAGTGTGCGCAGTTTTAAAGCATGACATTTTAGGTATCCATTTACTCGGTGTAACATCTTTCACATTACACAAAAAAAAACTGGGCTAACTTTACTGTTTTGTTTTAATCCATGAAAGCGCATTCCTTACAAAAAAAAAAAAAATTTTGCATTTGAAAGTCGGCTGCGCAAATACAGTGTGATGTAAAATATTGCAACGGTCACCATTTTCTTCTCTAGGGTCTATGTTAAAAAAAAATATATATATATATATATATATATATATATATATATATATATATATATATATATATATATATATATATATATATATATATATATATATATATATATATATATATATATATATATATATATATAAAAATTATACATGCATACAAAAAAAAAACAGATTTTAACTTGTAAGCAACAAGTGTCAGAAAAAGGCTTAGGCATGAAAGGGTTAAACTATTGAAATAGACACTAAAGAAAATGCTTATTCTCCGAAGAAAAAAAAAACCCTATACATATCCACTTGCCTATGTATTTTTCACTGAACCATTTCTAATTGTTTACAACAAGCTAGCTGCAAAACACACACTACACATCCCATAGAGTGGCTAAGTTCCTACATATAGTGGGGCTATACAGCAGTGGTTATCAACCCTGTCCTCAGGGCACACTAACAGGCCAGGTTTGCAAGATAACTGAAATACATCACAGGTGATATCATTTGCTGCTCAGTGATTGCAGTATTCTAGTCTGCATCTCCCCAAGGTAATACATAAAACCTGGCCTGTTAGTGGGCCCTGAGGACAGGGTTGATGACCACTGCTATAGAGAATGAAGTAAGCCACCCTCTAACAGGAAGAGCGGGAAAAAAAAGGCAATTTGTCTATCTGGAGGAGGCTGGTAGAGCAATAGAAAGTAGTGTGAGTTCAGGATTCATACTTGCATAGCTGGTTTTCTAAACCAGAGTTTAGTGTCACACAATGACACATCATTCCAGTCTGTGCACCACCACACATTGCGACACTCTGCGGTAAGCTGCACACAGCAACCTACTGTAATCCCAATGCAGTGTTGTGTTTTCTATGTTTCCGTGCAGTGATCTATGCAGACCAACACCACTCACCAGGAAAGGTGTGACCAAGCCCTGAATCCCATTTCACAGATATATTCCTGGAGAGCCCATGCAAAATAGTACACACCCCTGCAGAGCGCAAACAAGGCGTCATTCTTCTAGGTGTGCTGTGGTGGCAACTCATTCTCCTCAACTCACATAGCAATGGCATTAAATTAAAAAAAAAAAAAAAGGAACTTGAGGTTTTCACACAATTTACATAGTTTGTTTGGCCTAAACGAATGCTGTCCCTCACTCACCTATGATGAAGTTCAGTAATCTTGCAAACCTGGCCTGTTAGTGGGTCCTGAGGACAGGAGTTGAGAACCACTGGCCTAAAGGAACGCTGTCCCTCACTTACCTGTGAGACAGATGGATGTGCGGTATAAACTGTAAATAGCAGAGGCCACATACAGCATACCGTGCTGTGCTCCGGGTGCAAGCCCAGACTTCCTGTCTCATACCCGGACAACAGGAATGTCTACACTCAGCCATTTAGGAGGCACCAATGTAATTGAGCAATGAATACAAAGCTTCCTCCGATTGGCTGAGTCAGAGGTGTGACATCAGCCCACCTCTCTGACTTTGCCAATCAGAGGAAGCTTTGTATTCATTGATGGAATATGTCGCTCCGTCTGATTGGTTGAGCGCCGCTGCTGTAGACTACTGTATTCTGGGTAGAGACAGGAAGTCTCGGCTTGCACCCGGAATGGATATGTAGCCGCAGCTATATAGTTTTTTTTTTGCACATCCAGGGGCTTCACAGGTTAGTGAGGGACAGTCGGATTGGGCCAGCTAGGCCCAAACATACTATGTACATTGTGTGAAAACCTGGAGTTCTTCTTTCATTCTGAATTCCAGGTGTGTATTTCATTGTACAGTTACATTGGTCCAGATTTGACTAATGTAAGGCCAGCCACACATGGTGTGAATTTCGCTTCTGCAACCACAGCCAGTGCTGACAGGGAAATTAGCAATTGTTTACTCCTGGCAGGGGCAGCCACTCCCACCGGGAGAAGACCAATTATCGCTATAGCCCCTAAGGATAACCGCAAGCGAAACCAGCAGGCTGGTTGTACCCAATTTACTCGATCAACTTGGTCCATTCAGCCTGCCCATTAATGGTTTGAATCTCAGCCGGTTCTTGGCCAAGACACGATCCATGTATGGCCGGCCTAAGTATACATATTCTATACCTGTGGAAGGGGAATAATCACTGTAGTAGCTGCCATTACTAGTGATGCTCGCTGTGTTCTGGGTCGAGTGGCTGCCCTAGGCTAGGGGGGGGGTTCACTTGCTTGGCATGGGCACCATTAAAAAGGGGTTGTAAAGTCTAAACCTTTACCTTAAAGCGGAGTTCCACCCAAAAGTGCAATTTCCGCTTATTCGTCCCCCCACTCCAGCTCCACATTTGGCACCTGACATCGCTGGACTCCAGGATAGGTGAGTGTGCCAACGTTAAAAAGGCAGCAGCTACAGTATGTATAGCTGCTGGCTTTTAATTTTTAAAGGGGTGGGTGGAACTTCTCCTTAAACATTTTTTACCTTAAAGTGGAGTTCCACCCACTTTTACAACTCTTCAGCATCCCTCACTAAACTGCGCACTGTAAACAAATTGGATATTTTTAAAAATTTTTTCTCAGCACCTACTGTATATCTGCTGTATTCATTTTTCACTTCCTCCTCCCTGGCCGCGGCCCATCGCATCATTTCCTGTTTGCAATGCCTTCTGGGAAGGGGCGGCAACTTCCTCTGACACTGCCGTTGCTATGGAAACGTGACCTGAAACCTATTATACTGCTTGCGCTGCACTGAGCATGTGCGAGATCTGCAAGGATGAGATCCAGGAAGAAATACAGTCTGGCTTCAGATGCCCACACTTAAGATGGCCACGGCCTGCTGTAAGTTTATAAAATACCAAACTACTGCTATAAACTAACAAAACAGACCTTAGTTTACAGACTAACTTTACTAGAATACATTAAACTTGTGTGTTAAAGGGGTATTTTTATTTAAAAAGTATCATTTTGGCCGGAACACCACTTTAATGCAAGAAATGCACGCATTGGCTCCCTGTGCTGTCAACCAAAAGACTCCATTTCACAGAGTAGGTAAGTATAGACATGTTTGTTATAAAAAAAGAAAAACAAAAAAACAAAAAACAAAAACAAACATACCTTTACAATCCCTTTAACAGAATGCCTTGCATTCTCTCAATGTATGCGAGGCATTCTCTGATTGGACGGAGTGGAGATGGTCGCGTTACTTCCCTGCCTCTTCACCTTATCCAATCCGAGAAAGCTTTGCATTCCTAGAGGGGGGAGTGAATAGCACCAACGCCTAGCATGCAACCTCCCTTGCTCATTATGGATCAAGGCGGCAGCTCAGCAATGGACCCAGAAGACAACGCGGACTCCTATAGTGATCACACAGGTATGGCATGTAGACTTAGACTGGCGTCCAGGCTGGGCCACTAACCATGCATTTTGCTGTGATGCAATTTGGTTAATGCACTCCATTTGTGCAATTTTGATGTGGTAGGCAGCCCTGCTCAAATAAATGGCTACCCTATTTTAACAGGTAAAAAAAAAAAAAAAACACCCCATCTCACATCAATGTGTGCCTTGCAATTCTTTCCATAATGTAAGCCACATGCCATTTTTGAGAATCATTACTGCAGCTTAATGTGAGCCATTCAAGTGGGTCAGCATTTTGAGGGTTAAATCGGGCCACGGGGAAGCTACATATTGCCACCTCCACCTGTCAAATGTCCTCTAAAAAGCAATCCGCCACATGCCACTTTTCAGAGGGATGGCAGCATAGCAACATATGAACCTAAGGGTAACCAAACACATTACAACCGACTTTAGGTTTACCAGTACTATGTAATAAAAAGGACCTTAACAAATCTCTCCAATCGGTTTGCATTAATTTAGGCCAGGGATCTTCAAACTACGGCCCTCTAGCTGTTGCGGAACTACACATCCCATGAGGCATTGGAAAACTGACATTCACTGACATGACTAGGCATGATGGGAACTGTAGTTCCTGAACAACTGGAGGACCGTAGTTTTAGGACCCCTGATTTAGGCAGACCCTTGAACCACATAGTTGCTGGTAGATCTCAGGCTCCTTTCACACGGGGTGGATCCCGCTCCAATCAGCAGGGGATCTGGGAGCTGAGCGGGATGATGTCCCATCTGTGCCCACCCAGTTGATCTCCATGGGTGGACAGGTGTAAACAGAAGACCCTGCTCTTTGTTTACATCAGGCTACCTCTGATCCGTTCTGCCAAAACAGGAGTCCTTCCCATTTTTTCTTTTAGCAGATCTGACCGGACGCAGAGGTAGGCGGGTTGTTAGCGAACACAAGTCTATGTATAGCCATAAATTAGAGCAGAGGTAGGGTGCTACTACCAAATACGATCAGAAGCTTGTTTAGAGCTACCTGGGTGCGGAGAGGCAGTCGCAATCATGAGAAAAGAGATAGTCCGCAACTCCTTGCTTGCCCTTTAAAATCTTCAAAATGTATTGATTCACCATAAAAGACACAGACAGCATTTGTAAACGCGTTTCAGCCTTGCGGGCCTAGTGAGCAAGGCCGAAACGCGCTTACATTTGCTGTCTGTGTCTTTTATGGAGAATTAATCCATTTTGAAGATTTTAAAGGGAAAGTAAGGAGTCGCGAACCATCTTCTCTACGTATGGCCACCTGTCCATGGGGCTGTGGGGACCTAATCAGATCAGCCGTGTGAAAGGGGCCTAAAGGATCGTACAATTAGATTGTAATGTGTGTGGTGAGCTTAGGAGGAGATCAGCTGAATTGTCTACATGACAACCGATGAGCCAAGGCCGCCGTAAGCTTTGCCTTGCCAAGCACTAACTGCCAGCAATGAGGAACTATGTTACACAATCACATCGCTTGGGAAATTTCAGATGCATGACCAGCAATAAAGTATAGTGCATATAAGTTGGGGTGGGGGGGGCCAATAAATCCCAGAGCCAGACCAGTACACGGCACTCACAGACGACTCAGAAGAGTGTGTGGCACCATACCGGACCAAGTACCAGACAGACTAGTACAAGGGGCCCACATACACCAGTCTACAGAACCTAGACTAAGGTATGGGGACCCATACCGGATTAGGTCCTGTATACCAGTCTGCTGAGCCTAGACTGTTGTACGAGGCCCATACTGAACCTATAACAGTCTCCAGAACATAGACTAAGGTACAGGGCCTATACAGAGCCAAGACTAGTGTACAGGGCTCATACCAGCCTAGGTCCTGTATACCAGTCTACTGAGCCTAAATTGGGGTATGGGGCCCATACAGAGCCAAGACTAGGGTACAGAGCTCATACCAGTCTACTGAGCCTAAATTGGGGTATGGGGCCCATACAGAGCCAAGACTAGTGTACAGGGCTCATACCAGCCTAGGTCCTGTATACCAGTCTACTGAGCCTAAATTGGGGTATGGGGCCCATACAGAGCCAAGACTAGTGTACAGGGCTCATACCAGCCTAGGTCCTGTATACCAGTCTACTGAGCCTAAATTGGGGTATGGGGCCCATACAGAGCCAAGACTAGTGTACAGGGCTCATACCAGTCTAGGTCCTGTATACCAGTCTACTGAGCCTAAATTGGGGTATGGGGCCCATACAGAGCCAAGACTAGTGTACAGGGCTCATACCAGTCTAGGTCCTGTACACAGAACCTAGACTAGCATTCAGGGCAGATACCAGCTTAGGTCCTGTACAGCCATCTATGGAACCTAGACTAGGGTACAGGGGCCCATACCAGTCTATGGAACCTGTATGGGGCACATAACAGTCTAGGTCTTGTATACGGAACCTAGACTAGCATACAGTGCCCACACAAGTCTAGGTCCTATATCCCAGTCTACTGAGCCTAGACTGGGTAATGGGGACCATACCAGTTTAGGTCCTGTACAGTCATCTATGGAACCTAGACTGGTGTATGAGGCTTGTATACCAGTCTACTGAGCCTAGACTATCATATGAGGCCCATACAGAACCCATACCAGTGTAAATTGTGTATACCAGTCTGCAGAACTGAGGTACCTGGCCCATGCCAGTCTAGGTCACGTATACCAGTCTACTGAACCTAGACTGCCATATGGAGCCCATACCAGTCTACTGAGCCTAAGCAGGCAAACGGGGCCCATACCAGACTAGATCCTGTATACCAGGCTACTGAGTCTAGACAGACATACAGGGACCATACCGGTTTAGAGCCTGTATACCAGTCTAGAGAATCTAGAGGGCCCATACTAGTTTAGGTCCTGTACAATCATCTATGGAAACTAGACTGGTGTACAGAGCCCATACCAGTCTACTAAGCCTTGACTGTCATGAGGCCCATACCAGTCTAGATCATGTATACCAGTCTGAAGAACATAGACTAAGGAACAGGGTCCATACAGAGCCAAGACTTGTGTACGGGGTCCATACCAGTCTACTGATCCTAGACTGGGGTAGTGTACAGAGCCCATATCAGTCTAGGTCCTGTATACCAGTCTACTGAGCCTAGACTGGGGTATGGGACCCATACAGAACCAAGACTAATGTACAGGGCCCATACCAGTTTAGATCCTGTACATGGAACAGACTAGCATTCGGGGATACCAGCTCAGGTCCTGTATACCATTCTATGGAACCTAGACGAGAGTACGGGGCCCATACCAGCTTAGGTGCTATATACGATTCTATGGAACCTAGACAAGAATACGGGGCCCATACCAGCCTAGGTCCTGTATGCCATACTATGGAACCTAGACGAGGGTACGGGGCCCATACCAGCCTAGGTCCTGTATGCCATACTATGGAACCTAGACGAGGGTACGGGGCCCATACCAGCCTAGGTCCTGTATGCCATACTATGGAACCTAGACGAGGGTACGGGGCCCATACCAGCCTAGGTCCTGTATGCCATTCTATGGAACCTAGACGAGGGTACGGGGGCCCATACCAGCCTAGGTCCTGTATGCCATTCTATGGAACCTAGACGAGGGTACGGGGGCCCATACCAGCCTAGGTCCTGTATGCCATTCTATGGAACCTAGACGAGGGTACGGGGGCCCATACCAGCCTAGGTCCTGTATGCCATTCTATGGAACCTAGACGAGGGTACGGGGGCCCATACCAGCCTAGGTCCTGTATGCCATTCTATGGAACCTAGACGAGGGTACGGGGGCCCATACCAGCCTAGGTCCTGTATGCCATTCTATGGAACCTAGACGAGGGTACGGGGGCCCATACCAGCCTAGGTCCTGTATGCCATACTATGGATGAGGGTACGGGGCCCATACCAGCCTAGGTCCTGTATGCCAGTCTTTGGAACCTAGACGAGGGTACGGGGCCCATACCAGTCGTGATTCTGTATAGCGGTATTTGGAACCTAGACTAGCATACGGGCCCCATACACCGATGTACAGAACCCAGACCAGTGTATGGGGCCCATTCAGAACATTGTACATAATAAATAATATCAATGCCTCTACACACACACACACACACACATATATATAATAAAAACCAATAATAATCCCACACAGAGATGTATAATAGGGCCCTGCCCCCTCCTCCCCCCATAATGTCAGGATCTCAGCCCCGATGAGCGGATCGTACATTGGGAATAGCCGGACACTGCTGATCCCGCCAAGTTTCAGGCCCAGCCACCCCCCTCCTCCTCCTCCAGTAGAAGATGGAGCCGCCGGCGGGCCCCGGGTTTCCCTCCCACCTCCCCCCGGACACACGGACAGGACAAGTGGCGGGAAAAGAAGAGAGCGGTGACCTGAATGTCTCATCCTTATGTGCGCGCGGAGGTGAGAGGCTGCTGCTGCCGCTGGCTGGCAATCAATGGAGAGAAGACAGGCACACGGGCAGGCGAAGCTCCTCCCCCTCCGTCCGGCCGTGCACGCCCCACGGAGGCTCCGGCCACGCCCACCCGCCCTCGGCTGCCCGCGGGAAAAATCCAGACCGCTGATTGGCTGGCGGGTGGGTGAGAGACGGACGCGCGGCTAGAGTGATTTTCAAAACGTAACGTTTGGAGAAGAGTGACGTCGCTGAGGGGGGAGTGGGGAGCCGTTGGGTGGCGCCAGTGAGCTGGGAGGGCAAGGCGGGCAGCCGGTGTGTGCCCCGTGCCCGCTACTTTGACGTGTTTTAATAAACAAGCCGTGCGCGTCCCTGTGTGCCTCTGCCGCCGGGCGCTTCATGTATAAAGTTACACGTTACCAGCCCGTATTCTACTCATAAAATTCACCTTCCAATATTTCTCTCATTGTTTCAGTTGTGGAAGCAGAGGTCTCCTCTATAAGGTCTCCTCTATAAGGTCCCCTCTATAAGGTCTCCTCTATAAGGTCTCCTCATAGACCTCCTCTATAAGGTCCCCTCTATAAGGTCTCCTCATAGACCTCCTCTATAAGGCCTCTATAAGGCCTCCTCTATAAGGTCCCCTCTATAAGGTCTCCTCTATAAGGTCTCCTCATAGACCTCCTCTATAAGGTCCCCTCTATAAGGTCTCCTCATAGACCTCCTCTATAAGGTCCCCTCTATAAGGTCTCCTCATAGACCTCCTCTATAAGGTCTCCTCTATAAGGTCCCCTCTATAAGGTCTCCTCATAGACCTCCTCTATAAGGCCTCCTCTATAAGGCCTCCTCTATAAGGTCCCCTCTATAAGGTCTCCTCATAGACCTCCTCTATAAGGTCCCCTCTATAAGGTCTCCTCATAGACCTCCTCTATAAGGTCCCCTCTATAAGGTCTCCTCATAGACCTCCTCTATAAGGTCCCCTCTATAAGGCCTCCTCTATAAGGTCCCCTCTATAAGGTCTCCTCTATAAGGCCTCCTCTATAAGGCCGCGTTCATATATAAGCATTCCCAGGATAGAGTTGCCGCCTCATCCCTTTAAACCCGAACACATATTAATTACACAGGTTCTGTGGCTGATTAAGGTGGTAATTAAACTCACTTGTTGCCTTACCTGCATTTAATTAGCCTCAGAATCTGTGTAAGGCCCCTTTCACACTGGGGCGGTGGGGGCGTCGGCGGTAAAACAGCGATATTTTTAGCGCTGTTTTACCGTCGTTTTTGCGGCTGTATTCGGCCGCTAGCGGTGCGGTTTTAACCCCCGCTGGCGGCGGAAAAGGGGTTAAAACCGCTCGAATAGCGCAGCTATAGCCGCGTAGAGTTGCCACCTCATCCCTTTAAACCCGAACACATATGAATTCCACAGGTTCTGAGGCTAATTAAATGCAGATAAAGAACCAAGTGAGTTTAATTACCAACTTACTCAGCCACAGAACCTGTGTAATTAATATGTGTTCGGGTTTAAAGGGATGAGGTGGCAACTCTATAGCCGCGGTATAGCCGCGCTGCCCCATTGATTTCAATGGGCAGGAGCGGTGATTACACCGCTCCAAAGATGCGGCTTGCAGGAGTTTTTTTCTTCTCCTGCCAGCGCACCGCTTCAGTGTGAAAGCCCTCGGGGCTTTCACACTAAACAAACAGCAGCGGCTTTTTTGGGTCGGTTTGCAGGCGCTATTTTTAGCGCAATAACGCCTGCAAACCGCCCCAGTGTGAAAGGGGTCTAATTCATATGTGTTCGGGTTTAAAGGGATGAGGTGGCAAGCCTATCCCAGGACCACGGGCAGAAAGGCAGCTAAACGCACATCGCGCTCTCCCCTTATTTCTCAATGGTGCCCCAAATGCGAGAAGCAGTCCTGCATTTCGTTGCTTGAAAAATGCATCAAAACTTGCAACTTGTACTTAACCACTTCAATACCGGGCACTTAACCCCCCTCCTGCCCAGGCCAATTTTTAGCTTTCAGCGATGTCGCACTTTGAATGACAATTGCGCGGTCATTCTACACTGCACTCAAATTACATTTTTATCTTTTTTTTCACACAAATAGAGCTTTCTTTTGGTGGTATTTGATCACCTCTGGGATTTTTATTTTTTGCTAAACAAACAAAAAAAGACAGAAATGTTTGAAAAAAAAACAAAACGTTTTTTTATAGTTTGTTATATAATTTTGCAAACAGGTAATTTTTCTCCTTCATTGATATTCACTGATGAGGCCGCACTGATGGGCATCGATGAGGCTGCAGTGATGGGCATTGATGAGGCTGCACTGATGGGCATTGATGAGGCTGCACTGATGGGCACCGATGAGGCTGCACTGATGGGCATCGATGAGGCTACACTGATGGGCATTGATGAGGCTGCACTGATGGGCACCGATGAGGCTGCACTGATGGGCATTGATGAGGCTGCACCGATGGGCACCGATGAGGCTGCACTGATGGGCATTGATGAGGCTGCACCGATGGGCACCGATGAGCAGGGCCGTCTTTAATATTGATTGGACCCTGGGCAAACATTTTCTTGGGCCCCCCCACCCCCATCCAATTTCGCTCTCCACCTGCTCTGAGACATACAATAAATAGCAGTTAGACTCAAAATCAGTATACTGAATCAGATCAGGCAGCGATTGCGATTGGTTGCCAGAGGTCACAGTGTATCATTACCGCTTACTGATTGGTTGCTAGAGGTTACCCCCTACCAATTTGCTTACCTTTGCAGAACAGGCTGATGTTAGGCTTAATGACAACAGTTGCAGGCAGGACTTTTACGCATGCCCCTTTACCTCCCCGGTGGAGAGCATTCAGTATAGGTGATGATGGATATGACCTCAAGGAGGAAAGATACACATATGAATGCCGCCTTTATTTACATATCAATGCTGTCGGCCCGCAGCTATTTACATATGAATGCCGGTTATTTACATATAAACACAGGGTCTGCAGGTGAGTCATCTGTGCACAACAATAGGGCAGAGCTGGGAAGCATTAGTAGCAACACTTCACACTGAGATATCGGGACACAGGATGGGACTAAAACTTCAAGGGACAAGGGAATTTAAACTGTGATAGTTGGCAAGTATGAGGCAGGCTCTTTGGGCCCCACAACAATGATGGGGCCCAGGGCAGCTGCCCCATTTTGCCCTGACTTAAAGACAGCCCTGCCGATGAGGCTGCACTGATGGGAACCGATGAGGCTGCACTGATGGGCATTGATGAGGCTGCACTGATGGGCACAGATAAGGCGACACTGATGGGCACTGATAAGACAGCACTGATGGGTGGCACTGATGGGCACTGACAGATGTCACTGATGGGCACTGATGAACACAGGTAGGTGGCACTGATAGGCTGCACTGATGGGTACTGGTAGGTGGCACTGATGGGCATTGGTAGGTGGTATTGATAGGCAGCACTGGAGATGGGGCACTGATTGGTGACATTTATAGGTGGCACTGTGGGCACTGATGGGTTGTACTGTGGGCATTGGTAGGTGGCACAGGTGGGCACAGAACCCTCTGCAGAGGCTCTCTACGATCAAGACTGATGTCCCTCTCACAGCCGCCAGTGATCGGCTTTTTTTTTTCTACCAGCGTGAGGAGAAATAATAGCCGGTTACCGGCTCTGTTTACATCACATGATCAGCTGTGATTGGCTGACAGCTGATCACGTGGTAAGGGGTCGGGATCGACCCCTTACTCCAATCTGTGATCAGCCGAGTCTCATAGACTCGCTGACCACAGAGCATGCCGTGCGCGCCCTACAGGGGGGCGCGCAGGCCGCTCGAGCACGGGAGGAACAGTACAAGTACATGAGCTACTTTAATGTGTTTGTCGCACGTAGGAAAGCAATCATGGCGGTCACATGATCGTAAACCCCGCCCCACCTCCCGGAATCCTAAAACCCCTTAACCTTTAGAATGCTACCCCCTTCCTGCCCAGGCCCATTTTCAGCTTTCAGCGCTGTCACACTTTGAATGACAATTGCGCAGTCATGCAACACTGTACCCAAATTATTTTTTTTATCATTTTCATCACACAAATAGAGCTTTCTTTTGGTGGTATTTAATCACCGCTGGGTTTTTCTTTATTTTTTGCTTTAAAAAATAAAATAAAAAAATACCAAAAAAGTTTGAAAAAAAAAAAGTTTTTCTTAAGGCCCATACACAAAATAGGACCTTTTGATAACAAACATGCAAATGACCTGTTTTAAGGCAACATCCTACCGTGTGTACGCTCCATCGGACAAACTTTTTCGTTTTTCATAGGACAAATGTTGGCTGTGCAAACAGACAAACTTTCCGGCAACAAAAGTCCTATGGTGCAAAATCCTATCGTGTGTACACAAGTCCATAGGACTTTAGTCCAAAGTACAAACACGCATGCTCAGAACCAATGCAAAAGATCAGACAACAATACAGAAGTTGACCAAAGGGTGGCGGTAAAGAACTGAAAAACCACGTGATTTGGTGAAAGTTGGCTGAAAAAGTCCTGCCGTGTGTATGCTTAATTAATTTACGGCCAACGCCCTTTGTACAAAAATCCACAGGAAAGTTTGTACAAAGTCCTATCATGTGTATGGTCCTTAAGTTTCTGTCAGAATATTTTGTAAATAAGTAATTTTTCTCCTTCACTGAGGAACACTGATGAGGCTGCACTGGTGAAACTGCACTAATATGTAGAATTGATAGGTGGCACTGATGGGCATCGATAGGCGGCACTGATAGGTGGCACTGATGGGCACTGATAGGCGGTACTTATGGGAAGTGATCGGTGGCACTGAAAGGCATAACTGATGGGCACAGATAGGGGTTCTGCCCCCCCTTCCAATCCCCCCTATATGCAATGGATAGATTCATGCATAGCATGGCTGCCGCGGCCGCCCCATTTTCATTCGTCCGGCCCCTTTCAGGGCATCAGGCACATGAATTACAGCAGTCAGGGTTTTTTTTTGGAAGCACCTGATTAGAGCTTCAAAATAGGGTGGGCTCCGGACACAGAGAGTGCGTCCCTGTGAGGACAACTCACACTCTGTCAGTGTGAGGAGAGGGGAGCCGATAAACGTCACTTCCTTGTTTACATGTGATTGGACACAGCCGATCAACATGAGTAAAGAGCTGTGGCCACTCTTTGCTGAGATCATGGTTGTGCCGTGCCCGCAATCGTCTTCCCCACTGACAGGACAGACCTCTGCCTTGTTTACATAGGCAGAGCTCCGTTCTAAATATCTAGGGTAGGGATACTTCCCTTTTACCAAGAAACTGCTCTGACCAAAATTCTCCCAGGACGTTGCTACCTGATGTAAGGAGGAACTCCACTGGGGACACCTGATGTAAGGAGGGACTCCGCTTGGGACACCTGATGTAAGGAGAGACTCCGTTTGGGGCACCTGATGTAAGGAGGGACTCCGCTGGGGACACCTGATGTGAGGTGGGATGCTGCTGGTGGCACCTGATGTAAGGAGGGACTCCGCTGGGAGCACCTGATATAAGGAGAGACTCCGCTGGGGGCACCTGATGTAAGAAGAGACTCCCCTGGGGACACCTGATGTAAGGAGGGACTCCGCTGGGGAGCTGCTGGTGGCACCTGATGTAAGGAGGGACTCTGCTGGGGACACCTGATGTAAGGAGGTACTCTTCTGGGGGCACCTGATGTAAGGAGGGACTCCGCTTGGGACACCTGATGTAAGGAGGGACTCCTCTGGGGATCCCTGATGTAAGGAGGGACTCCGCTGGGGACACCTGATGTAAGGTGGGACTCTGCTGGGGGCACCTGATGTAAGGAGGGACTCTGCTGGGGACACCTGATGTAAGGAGGAACTTCGCTGGGGACACCTGATGTAAGGAGGGACTCCTCTGGGGATCCCTGATGTAAGGAGGGACTCCGCTGGGGACACCTGATTTAAGGAGGGACTCCGCTGGGGACACCTGATGTGAGGAGGGACTCCGCTTGGGATACCTGATGTAAAGAGAGACTCCGTTTGGGGCACCTGATGTGAGGAGAGACACTGCTGCTGGCACCTGATGTAAGGAGGGACTCTGCTGGGGACACCTGATGTAAGGAGGGACTCTGCTGGGGGCACCTGATGTAAGGAGGGACTCCGCTGGGAGCATCTGATGTAAGGAGGGACTCTGCTGGGGGCACCTGATGTAAGGTGGGACTCCGCTGGGGGCACCTGATGTAAGGAGGGACTCTGCTGGGGACACCTGATGTAAGGAGGGACTCCGCTGGGGATACCTGATGTAAGGTGGGACTCTACTGGGGACATCTGATGTAAGGAGGGACTCTGCTGGGGGCACCTGATGTAAGGAGGGACTCTACCTCCCCATCTTGTTCCACACTCATCTGACCCTACTGCGGTCCCTTTTTTAGTACCAGACCAACCTCGGACCAAACCTCTAAAAAGAAAGCACAAAGCAGAGGCTGCTGGGGTAGAGCAGGCAGAACCAAGTCCAGACCCCAGGAAAAAGATAGCACTATAAAAATCTTTAATCTCTCATCTCATCTTCTAACTAGTGACGAGATTTCGTTACTCAGCCGGGGCCTCAATTTTGCACCCTCTGCTCAGCCCAATCCCTTTCTCCTATTCAAGGATTTGAATAAGTTCATATGTTGCCTTACTCTAAAAAGATTATATAATATTCAGTCAACCAAACATAATAACAACCATTTTATGGCTGATTCCATCCCTGTTGATTCCCCATGTGGTGATACTATGACCCATAATGACTCTGTCTGCTTGGCTCTTCTGGAAGAACTATCTTCTTACAATTCAGAATCCAGTAATCATTACCCAACCCCTCTCCTCTCCATTGAGAGCTCCAAGAGTGACCAAATATTGTATACTCAGCATCTTATGACCTCTCCACCTATTCAAAACACGAAATTTAGGCCTACATCTGTGTTTTACCCCACTGACTATAAGGGCTCCTGCATTGATGCCTTTTATCGTATCGTATATGCAGAGATATAGGATATGTGTAATTCAGCCATAAGTAAAAATAAGATAACTCACAATCTCACATACTCCGAAAAGAAAGCTCTTGATGCTCTAACCAAAAATTTTGATTTGGCCATTAAATCTGCGGATAAAGGAGGGGGCATAGTTGTACAAAAGAGAGCTGATTATGTCGCAGAGGCTACTAGACTTCTGTCAGATACTAACACATATATCAGATTAAAGACTGACCCGCAGCCTCGGTTTACCCTGGAGGCTACCTCTCTTGTTAAGGATGCACTTAGCGACCATATCATCACTCAGCAGGAAGCCTCCTTTTTGGTTAAGGCTGTTCATTACACCCCGTATTTTTACCAGCTGCCTAAGGTGCACAAAAATTTGGTTAACACCCCTGGACGACCGATCGTTGCAGCCATGGGAGTCATAACTAGTGGTTTCTCACAATATGTTGATCAGTTTCTCCAGCCACTTGCCCAATCCCTCAGTCATATATTAGAGATGGCACCCACTTGTTGGAACTTCTCTCCCCTTATTTTTGGGAACCCACTAATCTTTGGGTTTCCCTTGATGTTCATTCACTGTATACCCCCATACCGCACAATGTGGGACTATGTGCTATACAATCCTTTTTGTGCAAGGACCCAATGCTTAATCCCAGACAAGCCTCCTTCATCGTAGAGGCTACTTCTTTTAGCCTTACCCACAATTATTTCAAATTCGACAATGAGTTTTTCTTACAAGTTAATGGGACAGCTATGGGGGCAAACTTTGCACCTTCATATGCCAACCTTACTATGGGGCAGTGGGAATCCTTGTACATTTGGCACAATAATCCTTTTTCTTCCCAAATCATTTTCTATGGAAGGTATATAGATGACGTGATCATCATCTGGTATGGTAATGCATCCATTGTTCCGGATTTTGTTGCACATTGCAACAATAACAATATGGGTTTGCATTTCACCTCTGTCATGGACAAAGAAAAGTTGGCCTTCCTTGATTTGGAACTGTTCTTTGTTGGCAAACAAATCCATGCTAGGAATTTTACCAAGCCGACGTCAGGAAATTCTTTTCTTCATTATAAAAGCTGCCATCATCCTCAATGGCTCAATAACATACCTAAAAGCCAGTATTGTAGACTTAAAAAGAACTGTACTAGAAGCAGTGATTATGACATCCAGAGTAAGATTCGGAAAGATAAATTTCTTAATAACGGATTTCCAGCTGACATTGTGGAAACGGCTTATTCCCATTACAAAGACACACCCCTTTTATCACATCCTCCTATTCATGGTGATACTAACAAGAATGATCTGCGATTCATTACCCAATTTCACTCCATAGGCAGGTGGAGAGCATCGTGCGGAAGCACTGGCCCTTGTTGCTTCAGGACGAGCACCTTCTCCCTGTCCTATCTAACAAGCCCAAGTTTGCTTATAGAAAAGCCCCTAATATTAAAAGTAAGGTGGCACCAAGTAAACTTAAAGAGAAACCAGTACCCTCAGGTTATTCTCTCCTCACCTTTCTAGTCATTTCTGGCATGTATTTATCAATGCTGAAAACCCTTATGTAATACCTGTCGTTTTGTGAAACATGGTCAGAAGGACTTCTGTGTGGAAGGTAAAACATACCCTACATAAGGGATTGCACACGTTCTTCTGACCATGTGGTTTATTGTTTGACATGCCCTTGTGGCCTCTTCTACGTTGGGCAAACCATTAGGTCATTACATAAGCGATTTGGCGAACATCGCTGTTTCATTACTGATGGACTGGACACCCACAGTGTCACTAGGCACTACCTTGAATATCATAACAAATCAACTGATGGTTTAATGGTTTGGGTTATCGAGGCGATGCCTAGGACCTCCCTCCAGCTGAGCGTTTTCAAAAGCTTTGTCATAGAGAAATGTACTGGATTTTCTCCTTGAATGTTTTGGCTCCTGGAGGGTTAAATGAGGATTTTGAAATCAGTGCTATACTTTCGAATTTATCTTATTCGATATATAAATCCCCATCTCACATTTATGCTTATTATATAGTGTCCATGTTCCCTTAGGTATGTCCTCCACTGGATAATTACATTTCACCTCAAATGGGATGCATGAGTGTATATATGTGTATGTGGGTGTGTGTGCGTGATGTTCTATTCTCCAGACATATGCATACGCATTCTTGCATGTACGGATGCAGTGCACGTATCTATGACTTATTTGTGACCTTTTTTGCATGCGCTGCACCTATGTATACATGGGTATGCACGTACGCATGTGTATACCCACACGTCCTTATCATATTGATCATTTGATCATTTTTTTAACGATTAATATTTTATTTCTACTTTATGCATATATATACATATTACCTAATATGGTGTACTAATTTTTATTATCCACTTTAGTGCCTTTTATGAAATAGGACTGTTTCCCCCCCGTTCTCCCCCCTTAATGATATTTGCTATTGGGGAGTGATGTGTGACCTGGCTGCAGTATTCTACTCTATATCCATGTGTTGGCTCCACTGGCAGTCTGAGTTTTGTGATCTTTATTTATTTTTGATGTCTTGTTTTTGTCCTGTCATATTTGTCTTACCCTGTGTAAAGGATACATTTTATACCTTATGTTGCCTTTGCATTTATGTATGTTCATATAGTACAATTCATGTAATCTTGGGAGAACGTTTGGACTATTACCTATTTCCTTTTTCCACTCCCGCCCATAGCCCCACCCACAGCCCTCCCACAGACTATAAGAAGTTATGCTCGTGCAAACTTGCAGTCATTGGCTTAAAGAAGGAACCAATCAGTAGTTCCGTAACGCGTCCAATTTTGATGACTATTTCTGGCTTGCAGTCCACGCTGGTTGTTGTCCCCCTCTGCTGACGTCACTTCCTGGATTTCCACTCCTCATTGACTCCTTTTACCAGTGTCTCCAGAGCCTTAGGCGTCCATCTGCTGGCCATCCTGGGATCTTCCGCTGCTGTATACTGACATCCCTCAGAATTTATAACATACTGGGGACCTCCCTGATGCTGGATCACCTGCTCTATGAATATATGACATGCTCCCTTTTACGTCAGATCTTGTAAGTGTTTTTAACCCTTTTGGGGATATTAAAAGTTTTTAATTCTGCACTTAGAGGTGCCTTTTTCCTTTTGTTTGTCTTTTATTAGAGATTGCTCCTCTCTGCGACTGCAGCCCTAAGTGTTGAAGATATTATCATCGGATCACCTTGTCCAATATAGACATTATCTGCCTGGTCCTGATACTCAGAGCGCCCTTACATACACGTTTTAACTCTACTGGAAATGCCTGGTGTAAGGAGGGACTCTACTGGGGGCACCTGATGGCATCTGGTGGCAAGCGACGTGGCAAATGACACGCTCAGGGCTCCCACCAATTCTGCATTATGGTGAGTTGAACTATTTCATTTAATATTACAATGTAATAATATAAATAATGCGCTTCAATCATTCTGACACCATATCATCCATGGTGCCATGATGATTGAAGCGCCAACAGCAGGTGTTTGGAGTATCTTTATCTGCTGATTGTTAAACTTTCTGGAATACTTATATTTCTATTATGGTGTAGGATCTGGGCCTGCTGTCCCTCCATTCCTCTTTCTTTCCTTCTTTCTCTCTCCTTCCCTCCCTATTTCTTTCTTTGGTTCTTTCTTTCTCTCTCCCTTACTTTCTCCCTCCATACCTCGTTCATCTCAGACTCTAACCACACCCCATTCGAGCCACGCCCCCTTTAAACCACGCCAATTTTCTATTTAAACCACACCTATTTTTCGCCGCGGCGCGCCAAGCATTCCGCATTTAACTTTTCTCGCTGCGTCCCACCTTCAAATTAATGCCCCGCCCCTAATTATAGCAAGACTCCACCTACAGACAAAAAAGTGTCCCTATAAATATTTTTGCAATGTTGGCAACTATACTAGTTGGAGATGGGGCATTTCACCTAGGATCAGGTCTGGAGAGTCCACTACACAGCTGCCTGCCTGCTGCTGAGAAAGGCACCCCAGCACCTATGGACTTGTGAGTACAGGCCTGTAAACAGGATCTGGGTGAATGCTGCTCCTTAAAGTGGTTGGAAAGGCACAAGGTTTTCTTCAAAAACATTCTGTGTGCAGCAGCCCCCCCCCCAATACTTACCTGAGCCCCCTCTTGATCCAGCGATGTTCACAAGAGCATTGCCTCTCCGGGGTCTCACACTCCTTTTTGGCTTTTGGCAGCAGCAGGAGCCAATCACAGCTAGTGAGCCAATCTGGAGACAGAGGGGGCGGGCCGACACATAGAGCTGCGGGTCGGGATCGCACCTGCTTGGGTCCCCCTAGATCAAGCTGTTTGCTGTGGGGGCACTTGGGAGGAGGGAGGAGCCAGGAGCGCCAGCGTGGGACCCGAGAAGACGAGGATTAGGGCTGCTCTGTGCAAAACCACCGCTAGAGCAGGTAAGTATAACATGTTTGTTTTTGTTTTTTGTTTTTTAAAACAAGACTTTACTATCACTTTAATACGGATCTTCACTGCATCTGAACACAACTAACCAAAAACACTATTTAGTTCATTTTTAATATTCAAAGCAAACTCCCTGTCAGAGCTGGGCTCAGTCCCAGACTCAGCTGTCGGCTAATTGCCAGTTCCCATCTCTCTCCACAGTTACCCAGCTGTTGTTGATTCTGCTCGTCAGTCCTGCCTACGTCCAGCTCACTTGATCTCTGCCTTCGCCTTTGTCAACATCACAGAGGCTTTCACCTGCGTTCCTGTTGAAGACTTGCTTGGCTGACGTTCCTTCTGGCTCCTGATCCTGCTTGCTGTACTACTACATTTATCTCTGGCTCTCTGACATTTGCTTGGCTGACTACCCGATCCGGTTATTGAACTCTGGCTTGTTTTGACTACGCTTACTCTGTTACAAGTGTGATTTAACTATACTTCTGTCTCGGTCTGATTCGTGGTCCCTGATACTCCCCTATCCATCCATGTCTCTATGCTTTATTTTGTTGAGAAATCACGTTGAAAACCACTCCCTAGCATTCCTGCCAGGGGCCATCTTGAGGGAAAATGATTCATGAAGCATTTACTTCCTGGAATCCATCTGCCCTTAGCTCAAGCATGCATGCAGAAGAGTATACTTAGCTGAGAAAACCCCTCCTTCTCTCCCCCCCCCCTGAAGATTCCTAGGATGTATGACAGCATTTGCTCAGGCAAGAAATCAGGAAGTAACTAAATAAATGTAAAAAAAACAGAATGAAGATTAAAAAAAAATCAATGTTGATTTGGAGATAGAAGTTCCACATTACCCCCTGGTACATTAAGACTGAGGGTTACCCAGCCTGGGGCACTGCATTGGTGCTCAGAGCTGCCCAGTCCCTTGGAGCTGTTGCTACAGGATTTTTTTTAAGGAAGACTAGTTGCTAAGGGTGTCCTCCTACTTTCATTCTACATTCCGGATTATCCCACTGCTTTCTTGATCCCAAACAGGTTCCCCCCAAGATTGTTTATTGTGCCAGAAGTTTGGATGATGCCGTGTGCCTGGCTGCTCTTACATTGTGGGGAAAGTGTACCTGGGATCTAGTAGCAGGACCAGAGTGTCCGTGCTACATCCTGTATGTATGAATGTGAGATAGGGTCCTCATCCCAGTGTCCCCATACATTGAGTGTCCCCCATCACAATGTCCCTATACATCAGGGGTCCCCCATCACCGTGTTCCCATACATCAGTTGTCCCCTATCACAGTGTACCCATACATCAGGTGTCCCCATCACAGCTTCTCCATACATCAGGTGCCCCCCCTTCCCCCTTGTACTCACAGATCACAAATGCTGTTCCATCCTACAATGAAGGCAGCGCCTCCTTCCTCTCCTGTGCTGAGACTGAGGTGAGTTCTCAGTCTCGGTGCCAGCTCTCTTCCGCCCCCTGCGAGAAGGAGGAGAAAACTGAATCCTCTCTCCAGCAAAAGACAGCTGCTGCTCCTTCTGACAGGAGTGACATTGCAGTTACATTACTCCTGTTAAAAAAGAGCAGCACAAGTGGACAAATTTCCAGTGCACCCCCAACACAGCGCCCACCGCCCTCCCTTTTCCTGGCCCTTATCATGGGCCCCCCATGCACCTGGGGCCCCTGGGCAGTGCTCGGGTGTGCCCATTCATTAAGACAGCCCTGAAAACACCCCTTATCTGCATAGGTAGTTTTTTGTAAGAGTACACTAACCCTTTAAACAGCTTTGCTTGTGCCACCTCCTGCTTGTGCACAGATGTGCCGCATGGCTCGGGCACCAAGAGAGCCGAGGTACCTCCTTTATAAGGCGGTATTCACAACTAAGCGTTTCAGGAACGCAGGCAGAAACATGGCAAAAAGTGCATCGTGCTTGCGGTCCCCCAGGTATCTGCACGTACATTGAGTTTCCCATGCACAACTGGGGGCTGCGACCATGGAAGTCTGAAAACGTCCCTGTGTTTGCACAGATGTGCAGACAAGCTCTGCCAGGACCCGAACGGAGACAGTGGAGCGCCAGAGAATGGGGCACACCCACCATGCCAGGAGGACTGAAGTTCCGCTTTAAGTTGTCAGTAGATTAAAACAAACTGCTGCTGTAAACAATATTCAATAATCTACTTGCTATTGCTTTAGGCCATTTTTAAGAAACATGACACAGCCGGAATCTCCCCTGCAAACCCCCCCCCCCCCCCTCATCCTGTCCTTTTGCTATGACATTGCTATTCAAAATTGCTAAAAATATATACATCTGAAAACACCTGAAAATCGCTCTGCTCAGGTGTGAATTCAGTATTGGGAGGGAGGGGTAGCAGTATTGGTCTGATTTATATAGTTGTATATAAAATGCACTACTTATCTATCAAGAAGTGCTTTACAGTGCTAAACCTTTCATCCGATTTCAAAATTGCTGCATTTGTAAATTCCAAAAGCCAAAATAATGGAATAGTAGAGGTAAAAAAAGCATTTGTGGGTTTAACCAATATATTTTTTGTACAATTCTCCTTTTAAAGGGGCATGGCGGGGGGGGGGGTGTCTTATGCCTACATACTTTTGCTAATAGGTGTCCCTCATTCCCATCTCAGAAAGTTGGGAGGTATGCAGGAGAGGTGTACTTAGCAAAGCAAGGAGGTAACTGCAGAGAGCACAGTTCTGTAAGTACTAAAGACCCCTGGCACGCTTACCCCTAATGCAGGTAGCCCGACACTATAGGTGGCTTCTGTGTTCTTCACCTATCATTCTTTACCTATAGCAGACCTCTTTCCCATAAGGCATGCAGGCCTACCGGTACTTGGTTGCCCCCCCCCCGAAAATATACACACTACTATAGTGCCTGGCTACCACACCAGGGCAGGTGTGAACTGAGCAAAGCAAACAGGTGCTTGCAGTTGGTGGACAGGCAAGGTTTAAAATAGTCAGGGTAAAGATCCAAAGGTAGGCAGAGTTCAGAGAATAGTTGATATCCAATCTCAGGTCATCAATGAGGTAATCCAATCTAGCAGAGCAGGGCAGAAAAACAGGAAGCTTGATCAGGTATTACACACTCTATCACAAGCATGAGACTGCTGGCGACAATCAATCACCTTGCAGGTGGACAGACACACAAGGAGAATGCCACTGCCAAAATCAGGATGCTGGAACCAGCAGTTATGACAGAGCAGGAGCGCACACGTTCCTGACAACCCTAAGGTAGAGGTGAGACTGTATGGGAGATGGCTGCTGAGGTGCTTCATATGATTTCACATGTGATTATTGCAGACTGTCCACTAAATGTGACTCCAGAATGTATGTCCTGTGATATGAGTGTTATGCCATTTCCTGGATTCTTTCAGTAAAGCGCAGCAAACTACTTTATGGATGGACATCCCTTCTTTTGGGGATGTAAAGGTCAATAGCCTGGAATGTCGTGTGGAGGCCTCTGGCACGGAGTGGGGCACAAGATGGCGGAGGGGTCAGCCTCAGCAGGAGGGATAGTGTTTTAGCAGGACAGGAGCGAGCAAATTCAGAATGTCAATTCCTCCAAAAAACAGCATAAAGGACTTTCCTCACCTGTGGACAACAGGGTCGGGTAGATGCTTGCTGATTTTTTTAGACTTATTAGATGTAGTATCTACTGAATACAAGATAGCGTTTCCACTTTTGACATTCCGCTTTCTCCAGAGAGAGCTATGGCTCTGTTCCAGGTCATCCAGGGGCTTGTCCAACAGGGAGTAGTAGGTCCTAAAAATTCTTCAGGAACATATCAATTCTTCAGGAACAAAGTTTTCTATCCAAACGTGTTTACCTACCAAATTGAGACCAATCTGTTTGTCTTATTCTGCACCTTAAGGTTCTCAATCAGTTTGTAAATATCCAAAGTTTAGAATGGTAGCATACAGGATAACCACAAGAAAAAAGACCTCTCCTGCGCTCAGGTGTCCATGAACTGGATATGTGGTGCAGCCACCTATAATAGTAATGCCTAGCGTCTTGCAGCCCTCATTTGAACAATGGGTATTCAAGCTAAAAAACACAAAAAAGAAAGAGGGCGCACCAACCTAGTGCATTACCACTGATAAACTTTAATGCAGCATAAAAACAGTAAAAATTATACTCACAAACGAGCTAGTATAAATAGCTTTCAAAAGGGCGCAAAAGCGCTGTTTCTGTGGATCGACACCCCAGGACCTGTTGCCGAGAGGATAAGACCAGCGCAAATGGCTGATGGCTTACGCGTTTCAGGGGAGCACCCCTTTCTTCAGAGCCTAAGCGGGCAATGGTTGGTCTCTCGAGTTGCTCTCTCTATAAATGTATGTATGTGCCTGTGTCTACTCCACCCAATTAGTGACGACGCCCCCTCCCACAGATATTGGGCACCACCCACATATTCGGGTTAACCCTCCCTATCCCATCCCTCTGAGTGTGATTCCCCATTTGTAGCCAAAATATAGAGGGCAAACATCACTCTATGTTATCTGCTAAAAAGATAATGATAGTAGTAATACTAGTACAAAAAGAAATTGATTAATTGAAAAAATAAATAGATATAAATATAACTATAGAAACACTGGACCAGTAGATCAGTTTCACTCTCACCATAGGCTATGTGCAAGCATACAGGATAACAAATGCAGGTATCTAGGAGGGATGACTAGATCAATGAGCTACACTTCAAGGAATCAGAAACTAGAACAAGCGTGATTAAGTAAAACAAACCATGAACAAGTTAAAAGTGAGAGATAAACGTGTAAGTGCAGCAAACCCAGAACAACAACCTAACACGCTATATATATATATACATGGAGGAAGCTTACATGAACAGGGCAAGATCAGGACTGGGATTGGGAACAAAGGGGAGCAGAGCAGGATACAGTAAACTGGATGCAGGTCACATGATACAAGGCACAGGATACAGGATCAAGCAGGGACACAGATCACAGGCAGAACACTGAGGCAACAATATCCATTAAGAGGGGATTATATACTTTCCTAGCAACCAGTATAAGGTGGAGCCTGGGATAAGCTGGTTGCTGAGACACCCACTGGTGCCCCAAGTCCTGGCAGGAGTCTTGATAAGTAGCGGTTCAGTCAGGAGTGACTTTTGTGGATTTCTGTGATGCCTTTCTCAATGTTCTTATTTTTTTTTCTCTTGGTAAGAGGGTGTTTGAACCCAGAAAAACCCTGAACCCATAGTGCCCCCAAAATAAAACAAATATTTTAGCCTTGTGTGTTATGCAGGGTAATGTCAAGCTGGCTGTGCTTTGCCCCTGTCATAAGTGGGTGTTCGCTATATGCATAGTAAGTAATCTGTAATGCTGTCATATGCTTTTCTTCCAAGCAGGGAGGATCCATCTTGGTTCAGGGATTTCCCAGGATCAGCATTTACTTCCTGAGTTAGGATGCTTGCTCAGAAACAGCACAGTCATGTAGATCATATGTCAGTGCTGGCTGTGTCTACAACTATCTGAAGCGGATCAGTCCTCTGCTGGTGACTCCAAAAGTCCTCTGCTGGTAATTCCCACTACGAAGAATATTGTAATTCTAATCAATGGAGAAGAGAAAACTTAGAAAATGTTTCCTCCGGACTTCAGCAAATTCATTACTAGAACTCATCTTATAGGCCTAGTCAGTTGACTGGAGTTCAAGGAAGGAACATAGTGCCCTTGAAGTAAATCTGTCCTGGCCATTGAAGATCCATAGTAAAGGTAGTGTTTTAGAGAAGGGCCAATGTTAACTTACCTTACCTTTACCTCCTATATGAACTTAAAGCTTACCTTTACTTTGACTCGTTGCCTTCCCTCCACAATATGCCACTAAAGCCTCACAAAAGAATTGATGTTTTGGTATGGGGAGAATATGCATGCTTCCTTACACCTCCCACAAGACAGTGTGTATGAGTAAAGTGACGGGGTGGTTGTCACATCCTCCATGGCTCCCTCCTTGTTGGGCGCCAAGCAAGGGTCATATGAGAGGCCTACCATGGTCTGGGTTCTTTTGGGCTACGCAAGGCACTTTGGGTAGGGTCACTGCCTTACACATGGGGTACCTTTGCTTGAACAGACTTCTGAATTCTAATAAACTCTCTTGATGTAATATACACCACCACTGTCACTTGTGCATTTAGGAGGGACACACAGAGTCAATGCCCTCTCCACCTGTCCAGCCTATCATCGCTACCTCACTCACAGTGCACCTAGTGTGTGGACTCCATGTGTGCACTTCAATTAACTCTTCCTCTTCGTTACCTGTGTACAGTGGGGACCTCTGTGGTGCTGATCTGCTCCCGTTGCTATGGGAGATAGACCTGCTCACAGAGAGAGTGCCAACAACAACAACAACAACCCCTCCTCCAAGAAGCTATCCCATCTGCTTTATGTATACCCTAACAGCAAGCTGCTTCCTTCGTTACCCTTGATAACCACTTGTACTGTATCTTAACACTGTATTAACTCTTGTACTGTTATCTTCATATCCCAATGTGCATAGTTGACCCAAGCTATAGAATATATGTGCTGGTTACTTGCATTACACCCCTTTAGTAACTTCAGACCAAGCAAAGGCAAAGTTTCAAAAGCTTTACCTAAATAATTTAGCATGATGACATCCACAGGTAACAGTTCAACATAAAGTGCAGTCTTTTCCTACATCCCTAGTCCCTAACTCAGGCTTCTGGCTACCCCAGCATACCTGCATAGGATAATAGTCCATGCTTGCTTTAGTTCATTGGAGATTTCTTCAAGGAGAACTGCAAATACCAGCATTCTCCTCTAATAATGTGAATTCAGATCCCGGCGTGACACTGGCAATCCAGGCTCCAGCAACAGCAACAAGCAGCACACCTCTCTAGCTCTGAGCCCCATGTCCCAAGGCCCCCCTGGAGGCAGATCCTTTGTTCTTTTTATATCACATAGAACCAGTGGGTTTGACCCGGCCTAGCCATCCAAAAGAAAAACCCAGGAGCATAATTAACCATACCCTTTCCAACAGGGGCAGCATTAACTTCTACCTGCCTACAAGTGCTAGGTGCTTGAGCAGCCTGTCGCCAGGCACTGTTAGGTGGGAAGGGAGCTTGTCTAAGTCAACGTTGACACTGGCTTTTAAAATATTCAGTGTTTGTGTAGTGGCACTTTATGCTTGTATAGTATTAATTTCAAGGACCTATGGAATTGTGGAATGCTGCAGCAATAAATGTATGATCAGTGCTATAGAAAAGAACTAGAGGACATATCCGGCCTGTAATGCTGAAAAAGATGTGTGCCAGGATGACTAAACTGTCCTAACTTCGATATCTTCTGGTAAAGAGTAGGTAAAGTATGGCCAAGCCCAAGATGTGGAGGTTCCCCTGGGTAAATTAGCATAAATACTTCCTGGAGTTGCCACACCTTTCATGTTTTATTGTGACAACTGATAGTTTTACACTTAGCTATGGTAATAGATTAGGAACAGCAGAACATACAGTAGAAGGAATTTTGACTCTGGATTCCTTAAAACACTTCCTTTATAGTAAACCTGAAATGTAAAACACTTGCCTGGCCCAACTCTATTTGCACATCGGGTCTGTTTTCAATGTAAGTGCTTTGCATGTTCTTATTGATGGGTTAAAAGACTGGCCCTGCTGTTCTTGCCGCCTAACTTTATCGTTGGCCCTGTTATACTATTGCATTGTGATTACTATTGTAATACAGTACACTATTATGCCGCGTACACACGATCGCACATTCTGAACAAAATCCATTTTTTTTTCCCGACAGATGTTGGCTCAAACTTGTCTAGCATACACACGGTCACACAAAGTTGGTCGGAATTTGCGAACGTCAAGAACGCGGTGACGTACAACACGTACGACGGCCCTAGAAAGAGGAATTTCAATACCAAGTGCGCCATCCTTTGGGCTCCTTCCGCTAATCTCTTGTTAATATAAGTTTGGTGACAGATGATTCGCGCTTTTCAACATTCTGCTTTTTTGATCGTTACTGCTCTTCAGTTTGTGCTTGTGGGTTCGTATTTATATTACATATTTGATTTTCAGTGCGTTCTTGTCCGCTCGTATCTAATTTTCATCTCCGGCCTTTCTGTTTTTCAGTGCTTTCTGTTAGTTCGTTCTGACCAGCCGACCATTTTGAAGCCATGAGGACCCTCACCTTGGATCAGAGGGTTTATAACTACCGTCTAGTCAGAGCCAGAAGAGTGGTGGAGAACGCTTTCGGGATAATGGCCAGCTGGTTCCGCCTATTCCTTACGTCAATCAACATGGCGGAATATAAACTTAACCAGATAATCCTTGCATGCTGCATTCTACACAACTCTTTAGGGAGAAATTCAATGAAGTATGTGGCCTCAGTTGGGCCTGAGGCCGGACTTCAAGAAGAAACCGTGATTGCGCTTGAAGCTGGCCGTCCTGGCTTGCCCCCCCCAAAGCGCCCATGAAGTAAGACAGAAGTATGTCGAGTACTTTGCGGGTAGGGGGGCCATTGATGTGCCAGAAACTGTTTAAGAAACATTTTATCAACAATTTTTGAACTTAAACTGAAAGAAGATTTCCTTTGATTTACTGCCTTGGCTTCTTTTAGCTGTCTCCTAGGTTCTCCAATGGGCTTTTCTTTTTGGACATTTTCTTCAATAGTGCAAATGTAATTTATTTGATACATGAGGTGGCAATCTCTTCTTCAGCTAACTATTATGTTGTGGGTCGGCTACACACACCTTGTTTTTGTTGTTAATGTATGTAATGCATTACTGACAAAAAATATTCATCATTTTCCAGCACCATGAATGAATTTTGTGGAGTCATGAAAATGGCATGATTGTGGCAAATTATAAAGTACTGTGGGTGTCATTTACTAAAGGAAATTCCACGTCGCACTCCAAGTGCACTGCAAAAGTGCACTTGAAACTGTACTTGTAGTGCAAACTGCATTTGCCTTTAGTAAATAACCCCCATTGTCACTGTAAAAACCAACTTACTATAAAAATTGCTATTGAGCATTGAAATAAGAAGCCGCACATTGTTGAGTAGAAAACATTTTACTCAAAGCACATTCACATGTGCGTTAGGAAAGGGTTTTTGAACAAGCCAACATCTTTGGTGTATAACATTTGTTTTTCACATTGTAAATATCCTTTTGGTTAAACAGGCATGTTTCTTTGATAAAGTGAAGGCAATATCAGACATGAGTATGTCCAAACTGTGTTGATATTGCCTTCATTAGATGGGGTGATGTCACCCCTGTAAAAGCCAAATTTTGAAGATGCACACAAATTGGGGATTCAAACTGGGGATTTCCCTCCTGATCCCATGCCTAATGTCAACATGTGCTAGCTCCCATCGTGGGGGATCAATGGACGTGTTTTGGGGGTGCAACCCCTTCCTCTCACCTAATTGAGTTGTGAGGAAGGGATTGCACCCACAAACGTGTACATTGATATCCCGTGATGGCAGATAGCACATGTTAACACACCCATGTGCATCTTCAAAATTTGGCTTTTAAAATACTTTAAGACTTTTTTTTCAAAGCAAAAAAACACAAGAAAACTGTACAATTTTTGTGTGTTTTATATTCTGCCTAAAACATCTATGATGTTTTTTTTTTTGTTGAACATCATTGATGTTTTCCTTTATATTTTCTAAATCACGATTGCACCCCATTCTCTCCCCTATGAGGATCTGGGCACTTTCACTTGTGAAATGAGATTCTTCTTCCACAACATCCACATCACCTAAAATAAAAAAAAAACACACCATGTATTATAAATATGTAGGCATCCATCTATTACCTGAAGCTGTGGTCTCAGACACTCACCTGTTGTGGTGACAATTTTGCCCACTTTATAAACATCTCCCTCCTCATCCTCTGCTTGTGGTTTTGAGATTCCCCCTTCTTTAGGAGGCGGGAGGTCCCTGATGTCCTCAGATGTCCCGAGTCTTTTCTCCCCTATTAGAATAACAAATCGGTATACTTAGAACACAGATATTTGAGGGCAGAAATAGGAATATGAAACATTCCTTGGAAGTGTCGTACAATTGTCTGTTTTGGCAGAGTTCCAAGCTGAAGAACATTTTATTTCCTTTCTAAAGCTGGAATACTTCCCTTTTTTGGTAAAGTATCACACATGGAGACACCCCTAGTATCTACTGGAGCACCTGTGTAGGACACCCTAAAAAGTTTGTTCTGGTGTCCCACACTAGTGCTTCTGCGTCCAGATGTATAAATAGCTGCTGAGTGTCCTCTTCTTACACTGAATCAAGTTTACATTTCATTCTAGTTACAAACCCATCTAGACAACAAACTTATTTTAATACAAATAGGCCTGAAAAAATGTAGTTAACCTGTATCTGCCAAAAACATCTTATAAAAGTTGGCGAACGAACAATGTTTCCTACGACCGATTACTGTGCCCATGAACATGAAAGTTGCCATTTTAAACTGTACAACAGTAAAGAAAAGCACATGGAGCAACGTGCAAGTAATAATAATAATAGAAACACAGCACAAATACTCCCTTCAATAATAGGGAATTTCTAGGAATATTCATTGATATGTTCAGGGAGCTGCCCTGTCTGTGGCAGGTGAACCACCCGTTTTATAATAATCAAACAAAGAGGCAGGCAGCGCTGGAGAAACTGCTTGAATTTGTGAAGCCGATGATCCCCACGGCAGACATCAAGTATTTAAAGTCCAAAATTGGTGGCATGAGGAGCACTTAAATTAGGAAGCGCAAGAAGGTCCAGGATTCCCTGAGATCAGGAGCTGCAGCAGATGACATTTATGTCCCCAGGCTGTGGATTTTCTGGCAGGCCAGACTGAACCCAGGCCAGCACTCTCCAATCTTCCTTCAAGGCTTCCTTCCCCACCCAGCTGAGGCTTTCGACGACCAACCTGGGCCTTCCAGGCAGCAACATGTGGAGGAGCCCAGCTTGAGTCAGGTATAGCATTCTTCAAAATATTTCTGGCCTTCCACAAAAAGGTGGCAGGAAGAGGAGTAACCTGGAGGAGGCAGCACTTGGCCTATTTATGAAGGCTACTGCGGCCCTCAGAAGCCCCCCCCAGTCTTCAAGAGGACTATGCCTGCATGACAGCCTGCAAAATGCTGGAAATGGAGGAGGGCCAACGCCTCTTATGTGAGGAAGTGATCTTACAAGCCCTAAATAAGGGGTTAAGGGGCAAACTCACAAGCCAAAGCCACGGTTGTGAGTTGAACCATGGTCCTCCTGCTCCTCCTTCACCTCCTGCCACAACTCCAACAGCAGAGCCAAAGCCTGAAAGGAAACGTGTAAGGAAGACCAGAGAGTGAGGGCTTGGGTTCAGTCTGGTCTGACAAAAGATGCAGGCTGTTGTATGACCACAGCCTGGGGACATATATGTCATCTGCTGCTGTTCCTGATCTCTTGTAGTCCTGGACTGGATTGTGCTCACTAATATATGGACTCCCCAGGCCACCAATTTTGACTGTAAAATAATTGATGTTTGCCCTGGGGTACAAAGGCTTCGCAAATTTCACCAGTTTCTCCAGCGTTGCCTTCCTCTTTACTTTGTTATGACCCAGAATAAATGGCTATTTATTTTTCAAAAATACTTGCCTATGTGTTTTACTTCAAAAAGGACAGTTTGTTTGTGAGTAGGCAGGTACATTTCAAAAATACAATGTCAAATTAACAAGGGACACCAACCAACCTCCTTGAAGGTAAAAAATACAAGATAATAATGGTGTTGTGGTAACTTGACACACAAAACGAGAAATAATATAATGGAGAGCACTAGAAAAAAAATTAAAAATGCAGATCTTGATAAAAAAAAAAGAAAAAAAAATTAGAAACATTATTATGGAGATCTGACGAAAAACAAAATTAATATTATTCATGAGATCACGAGAAATAATAAAGAAATCAGTTTGTGAGAACTCTGTGTGAATATCAGCAGCAAAACAACTTCATTCTTCTAGCATTAAAAAGAAGAAGAGAATGCGCTGCATTAAACTATTTTAAAAATTGCAGCGTGACGAATGTGCTATCTCCATTATGAACGGTAGTTTTATCAAACCGAGCGCTTCAGTCTCGTAATTTATTCTGAGCATGCGTGGCATTTTGTGCGTCGGAATTGTGTACACACTATCAGAACTTACGCAAACGGATTTTGTTGTCGGAAAATTTGAGAACCAGATCTCAAATTTTGTGCGACGGAAATTCCCATGGAAAATGTCCGATGGAGCCTACACACGGTCGAAATTTCCAACAAAAGGCTCCCATCGAACATTTTCCGTCTGAAAATCCGACCGTGTGTACGGGGCATTACTGTGGTGGGCAGGCTCATTGGCAGGCACACGACTTAGCAATCCAGGAAGTGTGTGCTTATCCGAGTGCTTAAAATGAAAATGACGTACAGGCAGCTTGGTGGTGCTATATGCTAATACTTCAGATTCACATACTACTCTTCTTCGAACAGCAGAGGATAAGGGAAAAAGTAGTGCAGATTGATTATATTTTGCAGGAGATGACTAAAGCATTCTAAGGATGATCTTGTCAGGGTTGGGCTCAGCCCTTCCTTCTCAGAGCTAGCTGCTCAGCTGTCGGCTAATTGCCAGCTCCTATCTCTCCACAGTTACTCAGCCGTTGATGATATCCTGCTCGTCAGTCCTGTCTACTTAAGCCATTCAACTCAGTGGATCTCTGCCTTCGCCTTGGTCAACATCACAGAAACTACTGCGATCCTGTTCAAGACTTGCTTTGCTCATATCCTTCTGGCTCCAGATCCTGCTTGCTGTTCCACTACATTGATCCCTGACTTCTGGCTTGGCTGACTATCCATTCCGGTTGCTGAACTTTGGCTATGTTTTTACTACGTTTGTTCTTTTTACTTTTATTATTAAACAAGTGTGATTTAACTGTACTTCTGTCTCGGCCTGATTTCATGGTTTCTGACAGTAGGCGAAGGCCATGAATTCAGAAGATGCAGTCAATCCACTTGTTGGTAATATTTTTTCCAGATTGGATGAACTGGATCACTGCATGGATCAGTTTGCCATGAGCGACTCAGGAGCGTTACAAACGCTCCTGAGTCGCACGGCTCACCTGGAATTTCCCACTGTGGCTGCCCTGGTACAACCTATGTTGCAGGCTGACCCTGCTGTTACTCCAGTCTCTGTGCAGGCACTAGCTTTGAGTATTACCTCTATAAGAGGTATGTCTGCTTCCACTCCGCCCCCCCAGTGATTTGGGGGCGATCCAGTCCAATGCAGAGGGTTTCTCAACCAGGTTGATATATACATTGCTGCCCCAGGCGTTTCCCACGGACAGAAGCAAAGTAGGTTTTGTGATATCTTTGCCTCTGAGAGAGCCTTGGCCTGGGCAAACCCTCTATGGGAGAAGCAAAAACCTGTTGTCTTGAGCTGTTTAAAAGGGTATTTAACGTTCCCACATGCTCCGCTTCTGCTGCCAGGTGCCTCATGTCCATCAAACAGAGTATGAGTACTGTTGCCGACTACGCCATTGAATTCCGTACTCTGGCAGCAGAGGTTGCGTGGAACAATGAGGCCCTCGTGGCTGCTTTTTCTCACGATCTCTCGGACACCATCAAGGATGACATAGCAGCCCGAGATATACCCACTAAGCTGGAGAAGTTGATCACGTTTGCCATCCTCATTGACTCCAGACTCAGAGAAAGACTCTCTTTTAAGGAGCGCTTGCGGAAGCCTCCTGTACATTTGTCTCCGAGCTTTGCAGTCCCACCTGTGCCTCCCTCACCTCCCATGCCTCCTGGTACCGAGTCAGTCAGTGAAGGTGAACCTATGCACTTGGGTTTCACGGGTCTCTCTGCGGATGAGAGAACCTTTAGAAGGAGGGAGAGATTGTGCCTTTATTGTGGCCAGGCAGGTCAGTCCTACCCGTCCATTGAACGCCCGAACCTTGAGGTCCTGTCACGGACAGACCTTAGGTGGCGTTGTTTCATCCCCAGTTATCCAGAAGGATAAGCCCCTGTTTTCGCTTATGAGTACCTCGTAATGACTTTTGGCCTTTGTAACTCCCCGGCAGTTTTCCAGGAATTTATTGACGATGTCCTCCAAGATTTGTTGCAGTTATGTGTGGTGGTTTATCTCAATGATATCCTCATATTTTCCAAGTCCCTGGAGAGCCACCACATAGATGTCTGTCGTGTGCTTCAGAAACTAAGAGAGAACAATCTCTATTCCTGGGCTATGTCATTTCCACTGCTGGTTTTTCGATGGACCCAGAGGAACTTTTGACAGTCCTACAGTGGCCCCGACCCATGGGTTTACGTCCTTTGCAGCATTTTCTGGGCTTTGCCAACTATTATTTTAGTTTATTCGTAACTTCTCGTCTCTGGTCAATCCCCTGACTGATATGACCAGAAAGCACGGTAACCCACAGAGTTGGTCTCCGTAACCAATAAGGCCTATGAGAGTCTCAAGGCTGCCTTGGTTTCTGCTCCTGTGTTGGCACATCCTGATCCTATGTTACCTTTTATCCTTGAGGTTGATGCTTCTGAGACTGGTTTTGGCGCCCTTCTGTCTCAACATCCTACCTCTGAGAGCGCCATGCATTCTTGTGGCTACTTTTCCAAGAAACTGTCACCTGCAGAGTGCAATTACGAGATTGGTGACAGAGAGCTGTTGGTGATCACTTTAGCCCTGAAAGAACGGAGACATCTCCTCAAAGGTACCACTGTGCCAGTTCTCATTCTTACTGACCATAAGAATCTCACATTCTTGTCTGAGGCTAAACGCCTCTCTCCCAGAAGGGCGCGATGGGCTCTTTTCTTGTCAAGTTTCAATGACATTGTTTCATTCTTACCCGGTACTAAGAATGTAAGGGCTAACGCCTTGTCACAAAAATTTTCCTCCACTTTCAAGTTGGAGTTGGTTCTGGTTCCTGTGATTCCTTCTGATTGTATTCTGGCTATGGTTCACACCAGTCTCACTTCTCCTTTGGGTGACAAAATTCTTGCTTCTTATGCCACGTACACACAGTCGGACTTTCTGGCATACTTGGTCCGGCACACTTTCTGACGGACTTTGTCCGCCAGGTGCGCCGGACTTTAAATCGGACGGACTTGCCCACACACGACCGGACTTTCCGACGGGCTAAGTCCGCCCGTCTTTTCGACAGGCTTTCGCCGGAGTTACGGCGGACTTTCAGAATGAACGGACCTGCCCACACACGGACAAGTCCGTTTATTTTGAACGTGACTCAGGGGCGACGGGACTAGAAAAAGAAGTCAATCTTGCCGCTTTTATCGGCAGGTTTTAGCAGGTCCCAGGCCCTGGATTTAGTGGTTTTATTGCGGATGCAAGTGGTACAAGATTCCACATATTTCCTACAATCCTTTTCCACCCCAGGCCACCAAAATGTCCGTTGCAATAATTCAGTTGTCTTGCCAATGCCAAAATGACCTGCCAGCACATGATCATGGCATCGTCCCAAGATGGCTATTCGGAGATCTTCTGGCACAAAGGGCTTGCCTTCATGCCATAGTAGCCCATCCTTTGCCAGTAGAGTCACTCCGGCTGATGAAGGGTTCCTTACTAAGGTTTGTTTAATTTGTTCCATCAACTCTTCTTGAAGTAACAGGAAGTTCCCAGAGGACAGGATGGTATCTTGAGATGAAACTTCCTCAGATTTGCTGAACATGCATGATAACAAATCGGGTTTTGTACTCTTGGGTCCGGGCCTGAACGTTATGTGGAAGGTGAATCTAGAAAAGAACAGTGCCCACCCAGCTTGTCGGGGTTTCAATCTCTTTACTGTTCTTAAATACTCAAGGTTTTTATGATCGGTATAGATCAAGATTGAGTGTGTGGCCCCCCTATAGCAGGTACCTCCATTCCTCCAGGGAGGCTTTGATGGCCAAAAGTTCACGGCCCCCGACATCATAGTTCCTTTCTGCATTTGACAGCTTGCGCGCATTTAATATTGCTCTGACCGCTGTTTCCGAACCATCTACTTCTAAGACGTAGGGCAGGGCTGGGTCAGGGTGTTTCAGGACAGATGCGGACGTGAAAAGTCTTTTTAGGGTGTCGAAAGCTTTCTGAGCTTCCGGAGACCAACAGAATCTTGTGCCTTGTTTGGTTAAACTTGTAATGGGGGATATGATTGCTGAAAAACCTCTTATGAACTTCCGATAAAAATTTGCAAACCCCACGAAGCGTTGGACACCTTTCTTGTCGCTGGGGGCAGGCCAATCCAGGATGGCCGTAACCTTTTGAGGATCCATCTGGATGCCCTCGGTGGAAATGATTAAACCCAGGAATTGGATGCTTTGACATTCAAATATGTATTTCTCTGGTTTAGCATAAAGTCCATGTTGTCGAAGGCGACTCAGTACACTCTTGACGTGCCTAACGTGATGATCTAGAGAGGGAGAGAAGATTAGTATGTCATCAAGATAAACAAAAAACAGTTCCAGGAAATCTCAGAAGACATCGTTGATGAAGTGTCTGAAAGGTAGCGGGGGCATTGCAAAGTCCGAAGGGTATCACAAGGTATTCAAAATGCCCAAACCGTGTGCGAAACGCTGTCTTCCATTCATCCCCCTCTCGTATACGGACCAGGTTATAGGCACCCCGAAGATCCAATTTTGTGAAAATAGTGGCCGTACCGAGTCGCTGGAATAATTCAGGCACAAGTGGGAGAGGGTAACGGTTTTTAACGGTGACTTTGTTAAGTTCACGATAGTCCACACAGAGCCGTAATGAGTGGTCTTTCTTTTCTACAAAGAAGATCCCTGCTCCGGCAGGAGATGTGGAAGGGCGAATGAACCCCTTTTTGAGGTTGTCATCAATGTAGTCTTTCTGAACGCAACAAGTTCAGATTCAGATAGAGGAAAGATCTTGCCTAAAGGAACTTCAACCCCAGGGAGCAGTTGAATTGGACAGTCATAAGCCCTATGATGAGGAGAAGTGTTTTTGCCCCCTTTTTGCTAAAAACATCCAAAAAGTCGTGATATGCCACTGGGACGACTTGGCGGGCTTCGGAATCAACATTGATGCACAGTAGGGAAGATTGGTCCTGATAATTTTCTTGCCAGCACTGCTGAAGTCAATAGGGGGAAAGAAACTTGACTTCTTCTGTGGCCCAGTTAATGTGAGGGTTATAAGCTTTTAACCAAGGCATACCCAGAATGACTGGGAACAGATTAGAAGCGAGGGCATCCAGGCATAGAAGCTCCTGATGGTTCTTGGCAATGGTGGTATATAGCGGGATGGTTTCATGAGTGACTAACCCAGATTTTATGATGGATCCGTCTGCCAAATGTACAGAAAGTCTCTGAGCCTTGGGTAATAGTGAGATATGATGTTTTGCAGCAAAAGCTAAGTCTATGAAACAGCTGCAAGCTCCAGAGTCAATTAAAGGGGAGTCTGGATAATTCCTCCTGGGAGCTGTAACAAAATGGGAAGAGCAAGATGAGCAGAGTTATTGGGTAGAGATGGAGAAGAAGCGGATGTAACTGAGAGGCACATGGATTTTGACTGGGCAAGACCTCACATAATGTCCTGATCCTCCACAGTACAGGCAAAGATTTAGCTGACGTCTGCGCTGGCGTTCTTCGGTAGTCAGGGAAGGGTGAAGGAGGCCAATCTGCATGGGTTCGGGTGCGTCTGAAGCGGATGGGGCAGGAGCAGGTGAAGTGGGACTGAAAGAACCAGGCATTCGTGGGAGCATCCATACTGGGCGTGACTGGCCGGTGGCTCGTGCCGACCTGCATTCCCTTAGGCAGCGGTCAATCTGCATTGACAAATTTATAAGCGCCTCCAAGGTGGAGGGGACTCCGGTTCGTGCTAGCTCATCTTTGAGATGATCAGAAAGACCCATGCGAAACTGGTAACACAGGGCAGCATCGTTCCAGCTGGTATCGGAACTCCAGCACCAAAATCTGAGACACAGTCCTCCACGGCCCTGTGACCCTGCTGAAACATGTGAAGAGCAGCTTCTGCAGTGGTGGTTTGCTGGGGGTTTGCATATAACTGAGCCATGGCTCCAAAAAAAAGAGGCTAAGTCCATCAGTGATGTGACTTTTTGTTCAAGAAGCCAGTGAGCCCAGGCCTGCGGTTCCCCCTGAAGCAAGGAAATGACAAACCCGACTTTGGTGGCCTCTAGGGAGAAAGTGCGTGGTTGTAACGCAAAATAAAGTTTGCATGCATTGCGGAAAGCTCTGAACTTGTTGCGTTCTCCGTGGAACCTTTCCAGAGTTGGGACTCTGGGTTCAGGTGGTAGCATAACAACTGCAGGAGCTGCTGGGATCCCAGGAGAAGTGGAAGATGCTTGAGCAGGAACTTGAGCAGATGCAGTGGCAGACAAGGTCTGTCTATGGCCTTCCAGCTGGGTATAACCCTCTTGTAAGTCCTTCACAGCCTGTGTCAATCTGGCTAGGTGTTGGCAGAGTTCCTTCATAGGAGAGGGTCCTCGCACAGGCTCAGACATGGCTATCTGCTACTGTCACGTACCTGATGATGGAGCCTGATATGCAGAGGACGGCCTCTCTTACAGCTCTTGGAGTCCCTGATAGAGCTGACAGGGAGCGCCGAGATGCAGAGTCGCACGAGTGCCTGGCAGGATTGCTGAACCTGGAGCTGGATCGGACTGTAGAGATGTCTGTAGGAGTCCAAGAACTGTAGTAGGCAGGAAGCTGGAACAAGCAGGCACCGGGACCCCACAGGCGGAAGTGCAGATGCAGCAGCAAGAGGGATGGTGGCACCTCCAAGGCTGAAGAGAAGGCAGGTACAGGCAGGCCGGGTCATACACAAATGGGCATGTCAGGAACAGAGGCTGAGGCAGAAGCGGAGTCAGGATACAGGCCGGTTCATAAACGGGCTGGTAGCAGAGTGGCAGAAGGAACAGGCAGATGCGGAGTGGAGGACAAGCCGAGGTCGGATGCAGGCAGGAAACAGGAACGTCAGGAAGCAAGCCGGGTCACAACAGGAACGGAAGTCAGGTAAGTAATTGCAAGACACACAGGGAACGCTGTAGAGCAGACAGAGTCCAGGTGCTGACCCTGTTTAAATAGGCATTTTGGCACCATGACTGTCACAATTAGCGCGCACAGATGCGCACAAAGGCGCACGCATAGACGCTTGCACAGGTGCACGCAAAGGCGCGCGCAAGCGCACCCTTGGCAATCTCTCCTCAGGAACTGAAGTTCTGTCACCACCATCTTGGTTGCTGGCATGGGCTTCCTGACAGTGGGACTGCGTACTGGGAGAGGCTGAACCCAGACAGACTCCAACGTAGTTGGCAGGTAATAGCTTTATCCTGAGTGTAACGGTCTGTAGGTGTTGATCTTTTTAGGACAAAAAGGAGACTGGGGAAGGTAGCTCTCAGTCAGAATTTTATAGATCTAAACAGGTCCTGTGGGTGGATATAGGGGCGGAGCTATATCATATGTATGCTGCCATGTTTGGCATCAGGAAATAGGGCATCTGAAGGAACCCATAGAAATAAGTGTAGCGCAGGGGTTTGCTACCAAAGTTATCATGCCAAGTAATGTATCGTTTCTTAATCGTTTCTTTGGCTCCCTCTAGTGACCGTTAAAACTTTGCCAGGATCTTTCTTTCTTTTAAGAAGCAAACAGCTATGCATTGTGGGGAATGTAGTTTGATGAGGAAGTGACTCATGTGGTTAACTCAGTTTGGGAACTACTGGGCCCACAATGCCAATAGACAGAACAGCCTGCTGGGTAAGGAGATAAAAAGGACAGCGCGGCCATCTTTCAGCCTCTCCGGACGCCATTCAACAACCAGCAGGGAGGTCTGTGTGTGTGTGACCAAAAGACTGCTTCCTTCATGGCACGGAGCGGGATCGCCAGCCTCTGAGGGACTTCAGAGTACAGCCCTGCCAGCTTAGCAAGCGGATGGGTGTGCAGTGCCAGGACATCTGGAAGTTTCCTGCATCTCAGCCATCCGGAGGGCGCCATACAGCACGGCGGCGCCATCTTCCATCAGACTGAGACATCAAGAGGGGAGACTGGATGGAGCCTCACAGCCTCTGGGTCTATTGTGGTGAGAGGGCATCTGCCCATTTCAGTAAAGTGCACTAATTGCTGAGTGAGTTATTTACAGACTACTGGTGAGACTTGTAGTCCCACAGAAGTAATCCTACCTATTCACAAGCCGCATACAGCTGAACTGTAGGATCTGTTATTCCCTGTGCTATAAAGTCAGTACTGTATTACACTCACAGATAAGGAGGAAGTGTTACAAGTGCCCTATTTCTTCAGTCAAATAGTTATCAACACATCATTTATTCCACAGTTTGCTTTCTCTTTGTTCCCCTGTTGGATTACAGATACTGCAGTTTAAAATACAGGCTAGCTGAAGATACTTGGAGAAAAGGAACTTTCATCATCTTCTGCAAAGCATCACAGCTCTATTTTATAGTTTGAACATTGAATTACCACCTAGGGGAAGCCCTTGAGTACAAGTTAAATATTGCATTGTACTGTTGGATGTAAGTAACATTATATTATAACAGTTTGGTGTGAGTGTATTTGGGTTTCGGTGGGAAGGTGTTTAATATAGGAATTGGAGCATATTGAACGCCTGTTCCATTATACACCTGTCTGCATATACTCCCTACTGTGATTATTGAACCCACCGTTTCACATATACACTAACTGTTATCTACTGTTATTTATTCTTTCTGATTTGTCACATTGTTCATCGTGTTTAATATCCACTTTGGTAAACTGCTATTAGTGGTTAATTGCTATTCTGTGTGAGTCTCTATTTACTACTACAGCTGGTGAAGTGACGGGATCCAGGGCTATGGTAAATATACTTTATGGTTTATCATTATTGTGTTTCTCTCTATTGCTGGGTCCCACAATAATGTTAGCATGTAGGTGTGCCAGGGGGGTTGAGACCGTTCTTGGGGTTGAGAGGCAGGGTGCAAAATCAAACATTCATTACCAGCTCCTTCGGGGGTAGTGCTACATAAGATACACATTTAGTGCAGATAATGTCCTTGGTGAAGTTCACACTCGGAAACGAGTACTACAGAGCAAGATTGCAAAACACTTTGTCACTGTGCTTCCCCTATAAATAAGTCCCTAGTGTCTGCTGCCAACAGCTGGTAGTAGAGAGAGCATATCTTTTGTAGCCCACCATTCTGCCCATATTTTGCCCACACTGAGAACATGTACCATTGGTACTATTACCACAAGGAAGCGTTGTAGCATGAACAGATAAAGAACCCATAAAAGTGAGAGAATCTTTATATCAACAGTTTTCAAAGTTAGTTTTGCCTATCAGCCCAATAACAGGATTTGAAATTGCATTTCGCACAAACTCGTAGCGCTTTAGCCTGAAATGTAAAGTTGAGCTTCTCAACTGATGTCATTTTATATACACAATGTAAGCTTCCCTCCTAATAAGGTTACTTATGTTATTCTAGATTTGCATAGACTTTCAGAAAATGTGGGTGATCTTTCTTTCACAGAGTTGATAAAAAGTCTAAAACGTGTAATCTGGCCGTTTACATTTACGCATGATTTAACCACTTCCTCTGACATTATGTAGTGTGAAGTGTGTGTAATAATAGAGTCAGATTGAAGATCTTTCACACCATCATCTATGGGTAATGAGTAGGGGTTTTCCATGTATTGTACCAGATCTGTCAGGTGAATAGCATCTATTTCCTACTTCTACAAACAAGCTTTATTGTGAATGTTTAGGGCTGCTATGGCTTCTGTTATCCCACTGAACCTAGGAACCAGAATGCAATCATTCTAATTTACATTTCTTGTAGCAATCAACGTAGTCTGTTCATACCTTTGTTTTGTTTTAAACCTCTCTGTGTGTGTACATAAATCTTGCAGCTGGACAAAATCTGCAAACTATTATCTTTCTTATTTTTTTTTTTAATTTTGGATAGAGCAAGGGAGGGTTTTAACCCCTCTCAGATTTTTTTTCGTCATCTGTGTTCCATTACGGAGATTTCCCTTTACTTCCTGTCCCAAACAGGAAGTAAGAGAAAACCCCCACAAATTAAAGTGGAATTAAACACTCCTATTTTTTTCAGCCAAGGAAGCTGTCATCTTGGCCTCTGTTTAATCTTCAACTGCCATGATGCTGCACATGTGATCAGTTATGACACCTGTCATTGGATGGTTTGACAGTTTGGTTGAGAGCACAACATATGTGACAGTTACATTTCCGGCACGTAACTGTTTTTTGAAACATTTAACCACTTGAGGTCCGGGCCATAGCCGAATGACGGCTACAGCGCGGACCTCAATTTCCGGGAGGCCGTCATGGGACGTCCTCCCCTGTGCACACGCACCGCGCGCACCCTGCAGGGCGCACGGTGTGCGCGCTGTGATCACCGCGTCACGGAGACTCGGATGATCACAGATCCCAGTAAGGGGCCGGTCCCAGCCCCTTACCATGTGATCAGCTGTCAGCCAATGACAGCTGATCACATGATATAAACAAAACCTCTGTGATCGGTTTCGTTTTCTCCTCACGCAGACAGCGTGAGGAGGGAAAACAAGCCGATCACCGGCTTATGTCAAAGGGACATTGGTCCCGAAGAGGAAGGAGGCACATATGCCTTTTCTGTGCCAACAGGTGCCATCTGTTATTGCCACCTGCCAGTGCCCACAGTGCCCACAAGTGCCACCTGTCAATGCCCACAAGTGCCACCTATCAATGCCCACAAGTGCGACCTATCAATGCCCACAAGTGCCACCTATCAATGCCCTCCAGTGGTGCCAATCAGTGCCACCTAGCAGTGCTGCCATCAATCAGTGCCCAATCAGTGCCCATCACCGCCACCCATCAGTGCCCATCACCGCCACACATCAGTGCCCATCACTGCCACCTATCGGTGCCCATCAGTGCCGCCTCATCAGCGTACATCAACGAAGGATAAAAATTACCCGTTTGCAAAATTTTATAACAAAATATAAACAAAAATTTTTATTTTTTTTTTAAATTCTGTCTTTTTCATTTTTTTTAACAAAAACTAAAAACCGCAGAGGTGATCAAATACCATCAAAAGAAAGCTCTATTTGTAGGAAAAAAAATGATAAAAATTTCATTTGGGTACAGTGTTGTATGACCGCGCAATTGTCATCCAAAGTGCGACAGCGCTAAAAGCTGAAAATTGGTCTGGACAGGAGGGGGGTTTAAGTGCCCAGAAAAATGGACATCAATGCATTCCTATGGAAAAAACAGATGACAACGTATGATCATCTATTTTCATCTGTTTTCATCTGCTTCCGTCAACATCTGCTTTTTTGAACTGATGAAAGCCCTATTTTTCATCTGTTAAAAAAACTGATCAGATGAAAAACGAATGTAAACGGACGAACGGTCTGTTCATGTATGTAAAAAAAAGACTGATGAAAATCCGATGAGCACAGATGAAAAACTGATGAGCACAGATAAAAAACTGATGAGCATGGATGAAAAACGGGTGAAAAACTAATGAGCATGGATGAAAAACAGGTGAAAAACTAATGAGCATGGATGAAAAACAGGTGAAAAACTAATGAGCATGGATGAAAAACGGGTGAAAAACTAATGAGCATGGATGAAAAACAGGTGAAAAACTAATGAGCATGGATGAAAAACAGGTGAAAAACTAATGAGCATGGATGAAAAACTGATGAGCATGGATGAAAAACTGATGAAAAACTGATGAGCATGGATGAAAAACGGATGACAAACTGATGAGCCTGGATGAAAAACTGATGATCATGGATGAAAAACGGATGAGCATGGATGAAAAACGGATGACAAACTGATGAGCCTGGATGAAAAACTGATGATCATGGATGAAAAACGGATGAAAAACTGATGAGCATGGATGAAAAACGGATGACAAACTGATGAGCCCAGATGAAAAACTGATGATCATGGATGAAAAAACGGATGAAAAACTGATGAGCATGGATGAAAAATGGATGAAAAATGGATGAAAAATGATGAGCACTGATGAAAAACCGAAAACTGATGAGCATGATTGAAAAACTGATGAGCATGGATGAAAAACTGATGATAAACGGATGAAAAACTGATGAGCATGGATGAAAAACTGATGAGCATGGATGAAAAACGGATGAAAAACTGATGAGCATGGATGAAAAACTGATGAGCATGGATGAAAAACGGATGAAAAACTGATGAGCATGGATGAAAAACTTATGATAAACGGATGAAAAACTGATGAGCATGGATGAAAAACTGATATGCATGGATGAAAAACTGATGAAAAACTGATGAGCATGGATGAAAAACTGATGATAAACGGATGAAAAACTGATGAGCATGGATGAAAAACTGATGAGCATGGATGAAAAACGGATGAAAAACTGATGAGCATGGATGAAAAACTGATGAGCATGGATGAAAAACGGATGAAAAACTGATGAGCATGGATGAAAAACGGATGAAAAACTGATGAGCATGGATGAAAAACGGATGAAAAACTGATGAGCATGGATGAAAAACGGGTGAAAAACTGATGAGCATGGATGAAAAACAGATGAAAAACTGATGAGCATGGATGAAAAACGGATGAAAAACTGATGAGCATGGATGAAAAACGGATGAAAAACGGATGAAAAACTGATGAAAAACCGATGAAAAACTGATGAGCATGGATGAAAAACTGATGAGCATGGATGAAAAACTGAAAAACTGATGAGCATGGATGAAAAATGGATGAAAAACTGATGAGCATGGATGAAAAACTGATGAAAAACGGATGAAAAACTGATGAAAAATCGATGAAAAACTGATGAAAAACTGATGAGCATGGATGAAAAACCGATGAAAAACCGATGAGCATGGATGAAAAACGGATGAAAAACTGATGAGCATGGATGAAAAACGGATGAAAAACTGATGAGCATGGATGAAAAACTGATAAAAAACGGATGAATACTTCATCTGTTTTGACGTGACTGAACTGATAAAATGAACGGTCCGAAAGGGGCCTAAGGCCTCTTTCACACGGGGCAGATCAGTCATGATCCGCCCCGTGAACATCCGCTTGCTCAGCGGGGATAGCTCCGCCGATCCCCGCTGAGCAGGAAGATGACAGGTGCATCGCTGCACACTGTGCAGCGACGGACCTGTCAGAGCGCCGCTCTCCCCTATGGGGGGATCGGATGATGACGGTCCGTAGTGTCCGTCGTCATCCGATCCGATCCGAAAACGGAGGAAAAAGTAGGTTTTTCCTCCGTTACACTTTTCGGATCGGAGCGGGGCGGATGTCAGCGGACATGTCACCGCTGACATCCGCCGCTCCATAGGGATACATGTATGTCCGTTTTTCATCCGAAAACGGAAGGATGAAAAACGGACATACGGATGCCTCGTGTGAAAGAGGCCTTAGGGCTCTTTCACACGGGACGGATCCATGATGATCCACCCCGTGAACATTCGCTTGCTCAGCGGGGATCGCTCCGCCGATCCCCGCTGAGCAGGAAAATGACAGGTCCGTCGCTGCACACTGTGCAGCGACGGACCTGTCAGAGCGCCGCTCTCCCCTATGGGGGATCAGATGACGACGGATTGTAGAGTCCGTCGTCACCCGATCCGATCCGAAAACGGATGGAAAAGTAGGGTTTTTCCTCCGTTACACTTTTTCGGATCGGAACGGGTCGGATGTCAGCGGACATGTCACCGCTGACATCCGACGCTCCATAGAGATCTATGGAGGGTCCGTTCAGGTCTGCCTAAAAAACTGACAGGCGGACCTGAATGGATCGTTCGTCTGAAAGAGGCCTAAGGGACTTCCTTGGGGACCCCCAGGTCACCAGAACTAGTGTCCCCCATTCCCTTCTATTACTGTATATACTCGAGTATAAGCCGAGTTTTTCAGCACATTTTTTTGTGCTGAAAGTGCCCCCCTCGGCTTATATTCAAGCACTTTTCTGCAGCAGAGAATGACATTTTCCGAACCGACTTTGGGGCCCTGTATCTCGAGGCCACTTGGTGCTAGGAACCCCATTTGGTGTGCAAACCCAGGGGAAATAGCACTACAACATATCCAAAGATGGGGTTCCTAGCACCAAGTGGCCCAGAGATACAGGGCCCCAAAATTGGTTTGGAAAATGTCATTCTCTGCTGCAGAAAAGTGCTTGACATTTTCCAAACCGACTTTGGGGCCCAGTATCTAGGTGCCACTTGGTTCTAGGAACCCCAGCTTTGGTTGTAGTGCTATTTCCACTGGGTTTGCACACCAAATTTGGGCTTCCTAGTACCAAGTGGCCCCGAGATACGGGGCCCCAAAGTTGGGCAACTGTGTTCATCTGCAGCAATGTAATTTCAGGACCCTTTGGGTCCAGAGACCCCAAATTTTGGCTGCAGCTAGGGGGCATCTAGGAACCCTTAACTACCAAGTTTGAAGTTGGGGGGACCTATGGCTGCAAATGGGTACAGTGAGGCTGCAAATAGGCATTGTTGACCCTCTTTTCCACTTACAGTAGCTGCTCATTTCTCACCCTAGGCTTATACTCGAGTCAATAAGTTTTCCCAGTTTTTTGTGGTAAAATTAGGTGCCTCGGCTTATATTCGGGTCAGCTTATACTCAAGTATATACGGTACTTTTCTGGGGACAACCCAAAATTTGTAATTTTCTTTTACTTTCACTTTCAATGATAATAGTAAACATTACAAATAGAGAGTGGCACAGACAGCAATAAAAACTGACAGGTGTTCTAATCCCTCTCCACTCTAGCCGAAATGTAAAATAAAATGTAGTTATTCTTTAATTCACAGCCTCGGTATCCGTAACTGTAAACCATGCACAAGACAGGGATCCCAAGGAACAGCCAAGCAGGTTTGTTCTGCAATTTTAGGCCGTAAAGGTTTAATGCAGTCACAAAGTTTCAATGCAGGGGTGCTTTATACAGGAAGTGAATAGTATAAACTAAGACATAGTTACATAGTTAAAGAGGAAGTAAACCCCGCAAAATATTTCTTTTTTTTTCTAATAGTTCAATGTTTTTTTACCTTGCCAAGCAAGCGATTTATAAATTAGTCTTAAACGAGCGTTAGAAGTACCTTTTTTATGATTTTTATTTTCCTTTATCTTCCGGGTATCGTCCGCGCCATTCTTTTTCCTGTTTGCTGAAGCCGATGCGGACGTCATTTCCGCCCCTAGTTCGTATCCCTGCCAAAATCTCGCGTACGCGCCGTAGCGTCGTAAATAAACCTCGATCTCAATTCCCGTTACTACGGCAACAAGGCATTCTCAATGAGAACAGTAAATGACTATCAAGGCTATCATCGCAAGGCTTCCTCTGTGCCGTTCTGTGCCGTTCCGAGTGTCAGATAATGACATGCAGGCAGGGGAAGCTGAAACGGCACACATTGTGTGCCGTTAATGAGGCTACCTAGTGCACAAGAGCGGGGGCGACGTCACAGGACAAATAAAGACGATTTGCATCGCAAAGACATATGTGAGTGCACTTTCACAGGCAGCGATCAGCTGCCTGTGCTATGTAGATTCCATTGATGTAAAGTTGTAAAGGAGGGTTTACAACCACTTTAATTTGGTTGAAAAAAGGCACAAGTTCACCCAGTTCAACCCACAAAAAAACACTAAAAACACACACAAATCGAAACCTTTATAGACATAATCCTATACACACAGTTGATGTAGAGGGAAGCAAAACCCCAATACAGCATGATCCAATTCCCTCCAGCAAAGGGGGGGGGGGATTCCTTCCTGATCCCCCAAGAGGCTATCGGATATTCCCTGGATCAACTTTACCTAGTATACATATTAGTATTGAGATACTCCATCCAGACATATGCTAGTCCAAGCCACTAACTAAATTTAGGTTGGTTCCTGACTAACAGGGTGCCCCTAGGCAGCACTTGTATCGGTTTAGTCTTTTGTCTGCATTCAGTCTTTTCACCCAGCAGCAGGCTCTCACAGCAGAAAAACAGAGCCGTCAGGATCAGTCAGCTTTCATATATAAAGGTCAGGGGACACCTGAGACAAATCACGACGTCTGGCTACCAGGCATGGGGTGAACCGAGGAATGGAGGCTTTATCCCATCCAAAGCTCTACAGTGTTTCTTGGCTCCAGGACTCAAACCAGGACCTCCAAAAATTCTAAGAAAACAAAAAGCCTTTTTTCTTCACTTCAGTTACACACCCTGGACCCCCTCACTATGTATAAGTAAGAAACCTACTTGACACATACACATTGTCCAAAATTCTGCAGGTCATTGCCTCACAAAACATACATACCTGTATATCTTTTTTTTTTTTTCTTGAATGTTTGCTGGAATGGACATTTATGTTAACATCATGGGACACTGTATTTTTCAATAAAGCCACTGCTTGTGCTCCTGTAACACAAAGCAGGCAGTAGGACCAATAGATGCCTCCTTCAAGCTGATACAATGGTAGGGAGGGGAATTTACCATCCACACTGCCTCTTTATTATCTTAGGAAATGAGGCTTCCTGGGATAACTTGTCCCCAGGGCTGGTGCTACCACTAGGCAAACTAGGCAGCCGCCTAGGGCGCACTGCTGCCTAGAGCGCCCCGCCACTGGTGTTCCTACTCTCTTCCCTCTGTAGCAAGCAACTTAATCTCAGCATCAGCAGGCAGCCGCCGCTCCATTCGCACATAGTGTCAGAGGAGCAGCGGCGGCAGAGGACTGTGTGTGTGTCCCAACTCCGGAATGAATGGAAGCAAGCAAACATTCATTGATGGGCACTGGTGAGGCTGCATTGATGGGCGCTGGTGGGCTGCATTTGATGGGCGCTGATGGGCTGCATTTGATGGGTGCTGGTGGGCTGCATTTTATAAGCGCGTTATTAAAAAGGTGGGGTATACAAGGGCAGGGCAAAGGGGGTTGAGTCAGGGGTGGAGCCAAATGGGGGGGCGGCAAAATGAGGTTTCGCCTAGGATGTCAAAAATCCTTGCACCAGCCCTGCTTGTCCCCAGGCCACCACCTAGTCCAGTCAAATGTAGATCCACCACTCTGTTGGCTTAAACTTCTGCCCAAGTCGAGAGAATAAACCTAAACCCCATAACCATTCTGATTTTCACCTTATGTCACAGCATCGCTTGTTGATTTGAAATCTGAATGGTAAGGGAAAACTAATCTGGGGTCTGAATGTCCAGGGGGGGCTGACTTAAGGTCTGAATGCGAAAGACAGCCTGATCTGTAGTCTGAATGTTCAGTGGGGACACTCATAAAAATGAACCTAGCCTAGGACAGTGAGAGCTCCCTCAAGTGACTAATCTATAAACCTCTATAGCTTATACTACAATATATTGTTAAAGGAAGAACTCAGGAAGTGGGAGGGAGAGCCGACTCTGCCCTCCCTAAATTACTAGATTATTGCAGAGTTACAGCAGGGTTTGTGACATATTGATCCTGAACAGAGCAGGTTCACTTTGCAAAGTGAGTTTGCAATTTGCAAGAGTAGTTTCACTAAGCTTAGTGAATGTGAAGAAAAATTCTCTAGCGAAGTGAAAATTAATTAAGGGAACATACTCATTTTGTTTTAGCAAAGCTTACCATACACTTTCAGATTCACTCGATTCCCCTATCCATGCTCCTAAGTAGATGTTACTAACCTTTTTGAGGGAAACCCTGCCCTAGGTGGGTACTGTGGGTTGGGCTAGTCTATTCCTTTATAGGCCAGGCCAGAAGAACTAGAAGAGAGAGGCTAATGGGAAGTGGTAGCCTTCATTATGTAGGTTGCAGTCTTATGTTGCCTATGCCCTTTGGGGTAGGCCTGGTATGAGCCCAAGGAGAAAGACCCCATCTCAATTAACCTACAGCAGAGGAAAATAGAAGTGTTGGTCAGAATCCCAGTGTTAAACTTGAGTTCAACAGTTTTGCAGATGTCTCGTGGAAAGAGGAAGTGGTGTACTTCTGTACAGGGAAAAACTTTGCACTTTGTTCATGTTACAGTAAAAACATTAAAAAGTCTGATCCTCTGGACATTTCTTTATCTCTGGAGGTGGACCTCTGGCTGAGAGTAATCAAGATGGTGAAGTTCCTCCATGCTACAGGTGCATGGGACCACGTCTCATTTCTGTTGCAGGAGAATGATGGGAGGCCCCCCAGGTGGAATGACTGTTGCTGGCGGCAAACCTGGGATCTGCTTATGTGCTAAACAGCGTAGACAGATAAATCTGCAGTGCCAGGTATTGTGGTCTGACAGCAGCTGACACCCGTGGCTGTCAGAATATCCCAACAGTGCCCGAATCTGATTGAATGCAGGTGCTGTTTGGCCAAGACATTTTCTGAAAAAATTGACTTTTGTTGGGACAGATGGTGCGAACAGGGACACCCACAAAACAAATGTCAACCAATTAAACAGGAATTAACCCAAATTTCAATCTATGTATGGTCAGCTTATGGTCATTGTGTCCTTGGCAATATGGAGGTGAAGGGTGCTGTTAAAGGTAAAAATAAAACAAAGGTCTAAATAGACCTCTAATGTTTCCCCTGTTTTCAGCAGCTATAGATTAGGGAGAAAGATTCAGCTGCCACGTACCTTGGAGGAGTTCGAGCTGGAGAGGGGGCTTCTCTTGCATTTGTTGTCCTAAACAGATGGTAATGGTAACAAGAGATGTAAGGACACAGAGTGGCACGAGGGCCGATGTGGCAGGCAGTCCCAACTTTTGCATGCAGGACACAGATGACCGTGGACCACCAGACAAGGACCAGATACCAGGGCTAGATAAGAAGATAGGAAAGAAGCCAGGGCACAAGCCAAAGGTCATCAACAGTAGGATACAAGCTGAGGTCAGTTCACAGCCAGGCAGCAAGGTGAATCAGGAAGCAGGATACAGAGTCCAAACATGGGCCCAGGTCACAACAGGAAGCCAGGAATCCAAAGACAGGTCAAAGGCAGGCCGTATTGTACACAGGAAGGCAAATGTAGCAAGCCAGGTCACAGGTAAATCAGGGACTAGCTGAAGACCACTCAGATTGTGTACTTGTCACAATCCAGCCTAAATAGGCCTTTGGCGCCAATAGAAGTGCTGAGGGTGCATGTGTGCACAACAATATGTTTGCACATGCATGCTAATATGCATCTGGCAGTAAGCCTTTGCTCAGAACTATGACTTTGCATGCGATAGTCTTCTTGTTCTAGCACATACTGGACTTTTCTTACATCGGCGCTTCCATTTATCTAATGACATGCTTTCTTAAGACAAAAATAGTATATTCTGAGTAAGCATGCAGTCTGGCTGATTATTCAGGCCTGCTCATTGTCTAACAGGCTACTGCTCTGATTGCTTCTCCCTGTATTGTAAAGTATTCTAGAATTATAGTGGGAGGAAGAGCAGAGTAAGCAGCCTCAATATTTATGGATATCAAGTACTAAAGTGCTGGAGGACAATGGAGAGAGGGCTTCCCTTGCAGCTCAGTTCCAGACTCCCCTGGTTGTGAAACAGGAGGAGTCAGGCCCAAAGCCGCACAGGTCGCCTGCAGAGTTGCTTGCAGAAAAGGCTCAGGAACACCTCTGATGTGCTGCGGGGCTGCTGCAGGCAGGTGGCGCCTGTGAGATGTAGCAGGTAACCAGGGTCACAGAGAGAGGGTAGTCAATACAAGCCAAGGTTCAGTGCCAGGTGGATAGCAGAGGAGACGAGGTTAGCTGGGAGCCGAGGATCAAGACAGGTAGCAGGCCAAGGAGATCCATTAAACAAGCCAAGGTCAAGGTCTGGAGGCAGGCAGGAGACAGGTCTGGAACACCCAGGTCGGTAATCAAGAATCACAGGAAACACAGGAACGTTGGTAACAGCTGAGATCAAACAGCACATCAGCCAAGGGCTGACTTCCTTATAAAGGCCCTTGTAATGTGCTGGTGTAGGTGCTGGGTTCTAAAACCCTTCTCATGCTCTGACCAATGCTGGGTCCTAGAGACCTCCTGCTATTGGTACCCTGACAATGGAACTCCAGCCAATCTCTGGGGAGGTGTGCCCAGAAGGTGGTGGAAGAGCCCATAAATAGTCTTGGGCCTGAGGCAGGAGGTTCAGAGTTCATAGGGCCAGTCCTGCAGGAGGAGACCCATTAGCAGGGGCTCTGCCCCTGGGGCAGGATTTCTGCAGGTGCCATCTAGAAGACATTGAGGACCCAGCAAAGGGGTCAGCTGGGGGGCCTATTTGCAAAAGTTTAGTCCTGGAGTTTGTTTAGATCTAGACAGGGCTTTTTTCTCAAACAATAGGTGCAGGAACTCCCCTTTTCCGAGTCACCCCTTTTCCCCGCCCCTACCCACCTCCGAGCACCGTCCCTTGGTTCCATCCCCTACCCACCTCCCAGTACCACCCCTTTTAGACAATACAGAACCAAGTATCATTTTGTGGTGCTAAGTAATTTGTATGGAATTTGGTAATGATATCAAGAAAAGCAGTAAAATAGATCCCCTTCAGCCAGCAATAATAGATCCCCCTAACAACAATGTACCACCTAAAACAAAATCCCCCCAGCAACAATAGACTCCCGGCAGACAGATCTCCGCACAGCCAGCATTAATAGACTCTCTGGCAGCCATCAACAATAGACCCCTCCCCCAGCAGTAGATCTCCTTCAGCAACAACTGACCCCCCAGCAACAAAAGAACCACCCCTAGCAACAATAGGTCCCCCACCAGCAACAATAGACCTCCTTAGCAACAATAGACCCACCTGCAAAAATAGATCCCCTCCAGCTAGAATAGATCCCCCAGCAGTGAGCATCAATACCCTGCAGCACACCCCAGCACCCCTTGCCATTACATACAGTCAGTCCAGGAGGTGCCGGAACTGCGTTCCCCCGCGTTCCCGCTGAAAAAAAGCCCTGGATCTGGAGAAGCTGAGGGGAAAGGTGTACCACGAGAAAGCTGGGGAAAAGGTGTTTCCGCTGTCCTATGGTGGTGTGAGTTTGTATCTCCCTTACTGGATAGTGCCCAGTGGATATCGGAAAGGGGCAACCAATGACCCTGTGTGTGAGTAATTGACCTGCAGCTAGATGTTAGTGACTGTGTGCAGTATTTGGTCCTTTGGAAAAAATCCTAGTCACCTGTCAGTATTAGAGACTCTGTGGGATATTTTGCATAGTTCAGCATGCTAGAGAAGAGACCTTAACGTGTTCAGTTGCCATGCTCCCTTCACCCTATGCAAGTCTTAACTAAGGGGAAAGGAAAAAGTTTACCAGCGGCTCTTTAGGGGGTGAGCTACACTTGACTGCAGAGTTTCTCTGCTGACTATGTAGACCGTGTAGTATATTTAGCACCCCTTCACAACAGCTTCTTATGCCGCGTACACACGGTCAGACTTTTCAAACGGATGGGTTCGACAAACTTTCAAGCGTACTTTTGACGGACTTTTGATGGACTTCCGACGGACTTTCTAACGAACGGACTTGCCTACACACGATCACACCAAAGTCCGACGGATTCGTACGTGATGACGTACACCGGACTAAAATAGGGAAGTTGATAGCCGGTAGCCAATAGCTGCCCTAGCGTCAGTTTTTGTCGGTTTTTGTCCGTCAGACTAGCATACAGACGAGCTGATTTCTGGGTCCGGCGGAGTTACGACGTAAAGATTTGAAGCATGTTCCAAATCTAAAGTCCGTCAGATTTGCGACTGGAAAAGTCCGCTGAAGGTCCGGTAAAGCCCACACACGATCGGATTGTCCGCCGGCGTCCGTTGGACCAGTCTGGTCGAAAAGTCAGACCGTGTGTACGCGGCATTAGATTACAGGATGAACCTCACTGAAAATATAGTAAAATTTATCAGTTTGAGTAGACTGATAGACCTTCTCTATAAATGAGAAACATCAAAGCACAATCAATATGCAGTAACAGCAAGCAGGAAGCACAATGTGCAGACACACTGATACATGTATTAGAATGCAGCACATTCACATGTGCATTTGAAAAGAGGATTCCCTTTAAGATGAACCAGATGGTGTGGGCATTCACGTAGTTCACTGGACATGACAGAGAGCCACCTTACATTGCAACGCTCTTATTTTTGCAAAGTACCATTTTCCTCTTGAAAACCCCTCATTCATGCCCTCCTGTTTCAGGGGCTTCAGTGCCTCCCACTGTGCTTTGTTTTTAAGAAGAATTGAACAGAAGCTTGAAGATCAGTGGGTCACTTGTACATAATGGTCCGGTGGGGGAGGGGACAAAAGGGCCAAGTTCCAAGGAACTCATTTCAGTCTTCATCTAATTTCCTAAAGCAGCTTGCCCAGAGGAAAACACTCATAACAAAATTTTTCTACGAAAGTCAACACGCACAAAGCATTGACGTAGAAACATTATAGAAATCGCATACAGACAGTGTTGCATTCAGAGTCACTGGTGGCCTTGGATTTATAGTGGCAGCACCTAGACTTCACATTTACAATGTCTATCCTTATATTTTATCATTCAATGTCAATTTCTGTGCTCATTGATGGAAAACCAACTTCTCAGCTGTAGAGGAGGTTGTACAAGGTCTTTTACAGGATATTATAGACCTCTCTCAAGACTTTCTGCAGCTTAGACCCCTTTCACACTGAGCTGCCCATTGCGTCGGCAGTAAAACGCCGCTATTTTTAGCGGCGTTTTACCGTCGGATTTGCGGCGCATTTCGGACGCTAGCGGGGTGCTTTTACCCCTGCTAGCGGCCGAGAAAGGGTTAAAACCGCCTGCAATGCGCTGCAATAGCGGCGTTTTGCCGGCGGTATTCCAGCGCTGCCCCATTGATTTCAATGGGGAGCAGCGCTGTAGGAGCAGTAAACACACCGCTCCAAAGAAACTGCTGGCAGGACTTTTCCTGACGTCCTGCCAGCGCACCGCTCTTTGGGCTTTCACACTGGAGACTATGGAGCAGCTGTTTGAGGGCAGATAACAGGCGCTATTTTTAACGCCATAGCGCCTGCAAAACGCCCTCGGTGTGAAAGGGGTCTTAGATGCTGCTTAGTCATCTTTTTCTCAGCTAACTCTTGACAAATGAATGTGTGATCCAATGTTGGTCTGAATATAAGGCCTCGTTCTCATGGGCGTACTAAAAGCAGAGCTCCATCCAAAAGGGGAAGCTCTGCTTATCTGCTTCCTCCCCCCCTCTGGTGCCACATTTGGGAAACCTGGCTGCGGTGAGTTCTCCCCCTCCTCCTTTCCCTGCCGCCGGGCCATTCACAAAGCGCAGCGCGCTTCACGCATGCGCAGTAGGGCACCGGTTGTGAACCCGCAAGGCTTCACTGCCAGTTTCCCTTACAGACAATGGCGGTGGCAGCACCCGAGAGACGATGGATATATCGGCTGGGGTGCCAACATTGCTGGATTTCAGGACAGGTAAGTGTCCTAATATTTAAAGTCAGCAGCTATTTGTAGCTGTTGACTTTTCATTTTTTCAAGGGGAGGCTGGACCTCCTCTTTAACCTCTTAAGGACTGCCCCATATACATATACCGCGGCATGGCGGCCCTTTAGCGCAAAATCACGTACCTGTATGTGATTCTCGTGATTGGCTCTCGGGTGAGCACCTTTGGAGTCCTGCTCCCGCTGAGGGAGCTGAGCGATCGTTCGTAGAGAGACAGAACATCAGTCTGCCTATGTAAACAAGGCAGACCGCTGTTCTGCCAGAAAGGAAAATGGAGATCTCATGTTTCTGGGAAGCAGAAGGATCTTTGTTTTCCTTTAGTCAAAACACTCCCCCTAGAGTTAGAAAGCACACATAGGGAACACAGTTAACCCTTTGATCGCCCCTGATGTTAACCCCTTTCCTGCCAGTGTCATTTATACAGTGTCAGTGCATTTTTTTTATAGCACTGATCACTGCATTGGTGTCTCTGGTCCCCAAAAAGTGTCAGATTTGTCTGTCACAATGTCCCTGTCCCACTAAAAATCACTGATCGCCGCCATTACTAGTAAAAAATAAAAATAAAGTCCCTAAATCTATCCCATAGTTTGTAGATGCTATAACTTTTTCGCAAACCAATCAATACAACGGAACCTCGGATTACGAGCACAATCCGTTAAAGGACTATGCTCGTAATCCAAAGTACTCGCATATCAAAGCGAGTTTTCCCATTGAAGTCAATGGAAACGAAAATAATTTGTTCCGCATTGACTTCAATGGGATGCAATACCGCATGCGGCCAGAGGCGGGGGGGCCCGGAGAGCCTCGGAAACGTCCGAAAAGGCCCGAGGGACACTTCGGCTGACCTCGGCAAACCTCGGAAAGACTTCCTACCCGAGATTTGCCGAGGTCAGCCGTGCTGTACTCAGACTTTTCCGTGCATTTCCGAACAAGACTTTCGGCTCTGCTCGGCTCCGCCGCTCCCCCACCCCAGGCCAAAAGCGGTACTGCACACCGCTTTGGCCTGAATCGTGCTCGTTTTGTGAGACAACACTCGCAAACCGAGTTACGATTTTTAAAAATACAGTGCTCATATTGCGAAACACTCGTTAACCGCGTTACTCACAATCCGAGGTTCCACTTTATATGCTTATTGGGATTTTTTTTACCAAAAATATGTAGCAGAATACAAATTGGCCTAAATTGGCCTAAATTGATGAAGAAATTAAATTTTTTAAATTTTTTTATTGGATGTGTTTTATAGCAGAAATAAATCATTTTGTTTTTTTTTTTCCAAATTGTTGGTATTTTTTGTTTATATCGGAAAAAATAAAAACCGCAGAGGTGATCAAATACCACCAAAAGAAAACTTTATTTGTGGGAAAAAAGGACATTAATTTTATTTGGGTACAGCGTCGCTCGACCGCGCAAGTGTCAGTTAAAATAACGGAGTGCCATATCGCAAAAAACGAGGCCTTATATTCCTGGTCGGGGGGGGGTGTAAAACCTTTCCGGAGCTGAAGTGGTTAAAGTGGTTGTAAAGGCTATAGGTTTTTTTACCTTCATGCATGCATGAAGGTAAAAAACCTTCTGTGTGCTGCTCCCCCCCTCAGAAAGTAAGCAGAATAATGCCGCGTACACACGGTCGGATTTTCCGACGGGATTTGTTCAAAGTGAGCTTGTTGTCGTAAATTCCGACCGTGCGTAGGCTCCATTGAAATTTCCGACAAACAAAATTTGAGATCTCAAATTTTCCGACAACAAAATCCGTTCTCGTAAACTCCGATCGTGTGTACACAATTCCGACGCACAAAATTCCACGCATGCTCAGATTCAAGCAGAAGAGCCGCACTGGCTATTTCTCGGCTCGTCGTACGTGTTGTACGTCACCGCGTTCTTGACGTTCAGGAATTTCCGACATTTGTGTGACCGTGTGTATGCAAGTCATGTTTGAGCCAACATCCGCCGGAAAAAAAAACATGGATTTTGTTGTCGGAATGTGCGATCGCGTGTACGCAGCATAACAGTAGTTCCATACAATGGAAGAGTGTTCCCTCTTGTGGTGAAATCTTAGTATGACATAAAAAAAGAACATGTAATCTCTGACATTATGTTACATAATAAAACAAAAAGTACAGTTTAAGGTCAAACATGGGAATTGAGTGAAGAGAAGGAGGAATGGAGGCATAACCTTTCCAGAGCAGATATTGCAGATGAATAATACCAGCTGCCAGCTAAATAAAGAAAATTGCTGCTGGGGAGGCTCAGGACAGATTGTATTTCCATGTAGTGGTGTTTCTTCTATATGAGCATCTTCACATATAACAATCCGGTAATACTGGATGGCAGCTCAGCCACCAGAGCTTTAGATCAAAGCCCAAAGTGGACCTTCCTTCACTATAAAAAGCAAAAAGCTTCAGCCCCCTTTCTCTCCCACAATTGTATTGTTTGCATTTTTATTTTGGATTTTTTTTTCAACTTTTTTTTTTGCATTTTTTGTGTGCTGCAGGGCAGCACTTCCTCCTTGTTCACCTGAGCAAGAATGAGATTGCACGCTCATGTTGAAAGGATCTGCTGGGCTTTGGGACCTGCAGAGTCCTTGGACACATGTGCGCATGTGTGTTTTTTTCCTGCGTACGCGTGCAAGGATGCTGCAATAAAAGGAGGCCTGGGACGTCTAGTTTCTGCTCATGCACACAAATTTCAGAATGTGGGCAGTTGGTGTTTTTTTTTGGGGGGGGGGGCGGCAAACAACCACACATCCCCCCTGAGCGGCACCCACCCCTCTGCTGTTTTTTTTTTTTTTTTCACAATAGATTTTTATTGAAGGGATTTTCTTAACAATACAGATTGACATTGTCACGATAATTATTGTGACTAACTTCTTTGCAATAGTTCTTAAGAATATTCTTATTCAAATACAGTAATTCGTTAATTAGTTGAATACAGAAAATTGTAAGGAAAACATAAAATATATATATATATATATATATATATATATATATATATATATATATATATTTAAATAAACGGAAAAACTTGTTGCATAGGTTAATAAAGTGGGTCCAGGATGATATACTACATCTGAGGTGCGTTTATGACTTCAGTGTACTTCCAACTTGTCATACGATTATATATTACATTGTTTTAAGTAATTGGATGCTTTGGGATGGGTCCGGCACTTACCCCATCATGGCGGGTGGCAGGCAGCGTGGTGCAGCGGCTTGGCTCTGAGTCCTCTTCTCCATGGCGGCTTCCAATTCCTCCCCTCCTCCTCCTTGGCATCCAATGTCATCTAATAATAGGGGTAGTGCAGCGCAATGAATAAAACTAAAATATGAAAGTCCAATGTGCATCCACAATGTAGTAGCTGTCACATATCCTATGACACATGAATGATGGATATTCAATATCACAATCGGTCATATGCAGCTTCTCCCGAATAAACAAAAGTGCGCTTACCAGATTCCGTGGACCTCTGCAAGCAGAGGTCAAACTCACATGTATCCCCAAGGGATGATGGTAATTCCTGGTGCCGTCTTACAGATCCTCTGTGGAGTCTGAGTAGCAACATACCAGCAGGTAGATGTCCGGAATCTGGATAGCCAGGCCAGCAGAGATGTATACTTTCCTTCTGTGTTCACCTTTAGAGGATCCAATGGGATCGCCTGTCCTTTCAGCCAATCGGGTGACCAGTGTCAAAACCTTCTTCCTGATTGGCCGGGAGGAGGATCAGTGTTACAACAGTGAAGATTGATTCGCTGTTGTAACACACCTGGGTGGGCTCAGAGCGCACTCTCTGCAACCCAAGCCCACCCTATATCATACCTCCCAACTTTTTGAGAAGGGAATGAGGGACACCTATTATCAAAAGTATGTAGACATAGGACACACCCCTTGCCACGCCCCTTTAAAGGAGAATTCTACAAAAAGAAAAATGATTAGTTAAACCCACAAGTGCTTTTTTTAACACTACTATTCCTTTATACTGGCATTTGAAATGTACAAATGCAGCAATTTAGAACTTTTAGCACTTGGTAACACTTTTTTGAAGGGTAAAAAGTGCATTTTACATACAACTCTATAGATTAGACCAAAATGAGGGACAAATGAGGAGGAAAGAGGGACAGAGGGGCTTTGTTCCAAATCAGGGACAGTCCCTCGAAATCAGGGACAGTTGGGAGCTATGCTATATTGAAGCCTATTAGAGCTTCTGGCTCTAATCGGTGCTTCAAAAAAACAGCCCCTCTGCATTAGAATCCAATGCGCCGGTGTCCTGAAAGGGGCCAGACACAAGGATAGGGGAGGCGGCGATAGACAGGGGTGGTGGGCGCCCGTGTGCCCTTAATGGCGGTGTCAGTGGAGGGGGGGGGGGGAGAGCCATGATTAAGGGGACAAAATAATAATTAAAGCTGATCTCCATATTTTGTGTTTACAAACTTTTTTATTAAGTATAAAACAAAAAAAACGGTACAGTACAAAATGTTGATTATCAATAGGAGTACATCAAAAAATAATCATCAGTACAAAAAAAATTACATTTTTATATACAGAGGTTGTATAATTTTGGCATACTGTATATACTCGAGTATAAGTCGAATTTTTCAGCACATTTTTTTGTGCTGAAAGTGCCCCCCTCGACTTATACTCGAGTCAAGCACTTTTCTGCAGCAAAAAAATTCATTTTCCGAACCGATTTTGGGGCCCCTTATCTCAGGGCCACTTGGTGCTAGGAACCCCAAATTTGGTGTGCAAACCCAGTGGATCTGGTGCCATAACATATCCAAAGCTGGGGTTCCTAGCACTAAGTGGCCCTGAGATACAGGGCCCCAAAATCGGTTCGGAAAATGTCATTCTCTGCTGCAGAAAAGTGCTTGACATTTTCTGAACCGACTTTGGGGCCCCATATCTCAGGGCCACTTGGTGCTAGGAACCCCAGCTTTGGAAATTTTATGGCGCTAGTTCCACTGGGTTTGCACACCAAATTTGGGGTTCTTAGCACTAAGTGGCCCCAAGCTACGGGGCCCCAAATTTGGTCAACTGTGTCCATCTGCAGCAATGTCATTTCGGGACCCTTTGGGTTCAGAGACCCCAAATTTTGGCTGCAGCTAGAGGGCATTTAGGAACCCTTAACTACTAAGTTTGAAGTTCGGGGGACCTATGGCTGCAAATGGGCACAGTGAGGCTGCAAATGGGCATTGTTGACCCTCTTTTCCACTTACAGTAGCTGTGCATTTCTCACCCTCGTCTTATACTCGGGTCAATAAGTTTTTCCCATTTTTTAGTGGTAAATTAGGGCCTCGACTTATACTCGGAACGACTTATACTTGAGTATATACGGTATATAAAATAAATATTTCTTTTAGAAAGGTAGAGGTAGACAATTAATTATTCCAAGTTTATAAAACGATTTACATGAACGAGCCAAGGATTCCATTTTTTATCAAACGTGTTTTGAGTTATTTAGAGTGTGAAAATTTTTTTCCATAAGAAGGATATTATTGATTCTTGTTTTAAGTTGGGATAAGGGTAGTGTAGGAGATTTCCAGTGGTATGCAATGAGCCAGTGTATGGCAACGCATATTGTATGGACCAGTCTCATATGGAAAATATTTAGTCCTATGATAGGTGTGAATAGAAGACAATTGGAAAGAGTGAGATTAACATTATTTTCGGAAATAATGGATGCAAAACTTTCGAGAAGTTTCCATATCTGGGAGACTTTATCACAGTTCCAAAAAATATGGGAGAATGAACCGGTGGCGATGTATCCTCTAAAGCATATATGAGGAACTGATGGAAAAATGGCATGAAGTTTAGATGGAGTATAATACCACCGTGTGAAGAGCTTAATTGCTGTCTCTCTAATGCCCCGTACACACGGTTGGATTTTCGGATGGAAAATGTCCGATCGGAGCGTGTTGTTGGAAATTCCGACCGTGTGTGGGCTCCATCGGACATTTTCCATTGGATTTTCCGACACACAAAGTTGGAGAGCAGGAGATAAAATTTTCCGACAACAAAATCGGTTGTCGGAAATTCCGATCGTGTGTACACAAATCCGACGGACAAAGTGCCACGCATGCTCAGAATAAATAAAGAGATGAAAGCTATTGGCCACTGCCCCGTTTATAGTCCCGACATACGTGTTTTACGTCACCGCATTCAGAACGATCGGATTTTCCGACAACTTTGTGCGACCGTGTGTATGCAAGACAAGTTTGAGCCAACATCCGTCGGAAAAAATCCTAGGATTTTGTTGTTGGAATGTCCGAACAAAGTCCGACTGTGTGTACGCCCTATAATTGTGATTGATCTCATACATTTGTGAAGATTGGAGATGCAATCAGACCAATTTTCGGTGGAAAGGGTGATGTTGCATTCTTGTTCCCATTTAAGCATATAGGGGTGTTTATCTGGACTATTGGTGCCTATTGATCTCCATATTTTGATGAAGTTTTAGTTTTGTTTGGACCAAGCTGGCCAAAACAAACTTTTCACTTCACTAACAGAGGCAGTGGCTGTGTGCGCTGTATAATGAACTGTATGAAATGTATGTGTCATCAGCTACAGTGCTGTGTTCCGGTAGTGGCACGGGAACGTCCAGTCCCACAACAAAATCGATTTGGGCTGAGCGCTTCTCAGGCATTCATAGGAAGCTTTGTATTCTATGAATGAGTACAAAGCTTCCCCTGATTTACTGAGGTGGAGAGACGGGCTGATGATGTCACAAATGCCACCTTAGCAGAGTATTGTTCCAACGCAACCAATCAGCTTATATCTTTTAAAGCTTAACCACTTGCCTGAAACAAAAGATAGGAATCTTGCGAGCCACAATAATCCTATGCTCAATATACAAACAGTGAAGAATTGTTTTATATAGAAAAATGTGTCAGAGATGAACATCTAGCAGCAGACGCAGTTCACGTACTCATAACCGTGCAGAGAATATAAATAAAAAAGATTTGTGCTTGATTACATATCATAAGGGGTAATGTCCAAAATCACTTATGAAATCATAATAATGGATCAAGAGCATATCTACATCACTATTCCCGTGCACTGTGCATACAATATATATATATATACCTGTGAATAGTTAAAATGCAATGTGCACACATGCACCTTTAATAGTGTCAAATATATATATTTGTGCATATAATGAATACCCAATTCAGTGACAAATCTAAAACATGCAAAGCTCATATAAAGTGCAACATGCAGATATCTATTAGAATACTGAACATAAACGCACAATGCGTCTTTAGAAATACAATCAATAATTCTTAATTGGTGAAATCCTCATATTAGTGTCCAAAATTAAAAAGTGCTTCCGAATCCGTAAAAATCAATAAATGTCCAAATCCTCCAATGTGCTGAATTCCAGTGTCATAGATAATCGTGATGTGCCTCAGTGCCCCCCCAAAGTGATTGCGCTCACCTTAGAGCGTGTGACACAGTGTTTAACTTGTGTCAAAACATGCTGTGTAGCCACCCCCTGGGCTATATATGATAAGCTAGATCGATCTCCACTTTAGGTCAGTATGGCTCCATAGACATCATTCATGAAAATTAAGCGAAACTAAATAGTGTAATGCGATTTAAAAGATATTTATTCAAAAGACAACTTCCCACAAAGGGGTACTCACATTCACTTGGTGCTATTGTGCACCAAACAATAGAAAGCCGTAAAATATGTATCGAATGGTCTGCCGCGGGGTATGCGCTTCTCCCAGCTCAGCTGTTTGCTGCTCACTCCGTCCTGGCCCCTCCCCTACGCGTGTTCGACACAGGGAGCCACGTGTCTTCATCAGGGGGACCCCCTGATTACACTATTACACTATATAGTTTCTCTTCATTTTCATGAATGATGTCTATGGAGCCATACTGACCTAAAGTGGAGATCGATCTAGCTTATCATATATAGCCCAGGGGGTGGCTACACAGCGTTTTTTGACACAAGTTAAACACTGTGTCACACGCTCTAAGGTGAGCGCAATCACTTTGGGGGGGCACTGAGGCACATCACGATTATCTATGACACTGGAATTCAGCATATTGGAGGATTTGGGCATTTATTGATTTTTACGGATTTGGAAGCACTTTTATTTTAGACACTAATATGAGGATTTCACCGATTAAGAATTATTGATTGTATTTCTAGAGACGCACTGTGCGTTTATGTTTAGTAGTCTAATAAATATCTGCATGTTGCACTTTATATGAGCTTTGCATGTTTTAGATTTGTCACTGAATTGGGTATTCATTATATGCACAAATATATATATTTGACACTATTAAAGGTGCATGTGTGCACATTGCATTTTAACTATTCACAGGTATATATATATATATATTGTATGCACAGTGCACGGGAATAGTGATGTAGATATGCTCTTGATCCATTATTATGATTTTTAATTTCATAAGTGATTTTGGACATTACCCCTTATGATATGTAATCAAGCGCAGCGCAAATCTTTTTTATTTAACCACTTGCCTACTGGGCACTTTTACCCCCTTCCCGCCCAGGCCAATTTTCAGCTTTCATCGCTATCACACTTTGAATGACAATTGCGCGGTCATATAACACTGTACCCATATAACATTTTTATCCTTTTTTTTACACAAATGTTCATTTTTGCTGGTATTTAATCACCACTGGGTTTTTTATTTTTTGCTAAACAAACAAAAAAAGACTGAAAATTTTGAAAAAAAAACCAATACATTTTTCATAGTTTGTTATAAAATGTTGCAAACAGGTAATTTTTCTCCTTCACTGATGTGCGCAAATGAGGCTGCGCTAACAGGCACTGATGGGCTGTACTGATGAGCAATGATGAGGCGGCACTGATGGGCACTGGTAGGTGGCACTGATGAGGCGGCACTGATGGGCACTGGTAGGTGGCACTGTTTGGCACTGGTAGGTGGCACTGATGAGGCGGCACTGATGGGCACTGGTAGGTGGCACTAATGAGGCAGCAATGATGGGCACTGGTAGGTGGCACTGTTTGGCACTGTTAGGTGGCACTGATGAGGCGGCACTGATGGGCACTGGTAGGTGGCACTGATGAGGCGGCAATGATGGGCACTGGTAGGTGGCACTGATGAGGCGGCACTGATGGGCACTGGTAGGTGGCACTGTTAGGTGGCACTGATGAGGCGGCACTGATGGGCACTGGTAGGTGGCACTGATGAGGTGGCAATGATGGGCACTGGTAGGTGGCACTGATGAGGCGGCACTGATGGGCACTGGTAGGTGGCACTGATGAGGCGGCACTGATTGCCACTCATATGTGGCACTGATGAAGTGGCTCTGATAGGCGGCACTAAAGGGCACTAAGTGGTGACACTGATAGGCAGCACTGATAGGTGGCACTGATGATGAGGGACTGATGGCTACTGATAGTAGAGCTGGGAGATTTTCTCCAAAAAAAAAAAAAATCTGCTATTTTTAAAAAAAAAATCGATTCACGATTCAAATCAAGTTTTTTTTTTTGATGGACACCGCATCGGTCCTGAGGAGCTGTGGGCGGGAGTTTTTAGGCGAGGCTGCGGCTTCGGCCTAGTCCGCGGCGTCCGGCCTCGTGGACTAGGCCGAAGCTGTGGCCTCGCCTAAAAACTCCCGCCCACAGCTCCTCAGGACCGGCACGGTGTCAGCGCTGGTACTGGGGAGCTGCAAGCAGGAGTTTTTAGGCGAGGCCGCGGCTTCGGCCCAGTCCGCGGCGTCCGGCCTCGCGGACTAGGCCGAAGCCGCGGCCTTGCCTAAAAACTCCTGCCCGCAGCTCCTCAGGACCAACGCTGTGTCGGCGCCGGTCCTGGTGAAAAAAAAAATCTAAAAAAAACGATTTGCTGAAAATTTTAATCGATTTGACCTCTCAAATCGATTCAAGATTCAAATCGATTTTTTCCCCAGCCCTAACTGATAGGCGGCACTGATGGACACTGATTGGCAGCACTAGTGGGCACTGATTAGCAGCAGTGGTGGGCACTGATTGGCAGCAGTGGTGGGTACTGTACTGAAAACAGCAGCTGGGTTATCGGCTTTCGTCTTCTCTCCTCACGCTGTCAGCACGAGGAAAGAAAAGCTGATGACCAGCTTGTGTTTATATCCTGTGAGCCTGAGCTGTAGCTGTCTTTTGGCTATAACGCGGCGTGAAGTGGTTAAAGTGTATCTAATCCCAAAAATAAAAATATATTCAATTGCAGTTTACCAATTCTTAGATGTGATGGCGGCATCAGTTTTCTCTTTTTAGACTTTTCCCTTTATTTTCACCTGGTGATCCAGCAAGTCAGTCTGTTATTTTTCAACTTCTTTTACCAGACCAAGCTGTCCAGCAAGAGTGGTAGGTAGAGGGTTGAGACAAACCGTTTACCACTGATAGGTGTTTACAATGGTCGGCTTTTATTTATTTTTGAAAAACTTTTAACCCAAAAGGGAAAAAAAAAAATCTGTTGCTATAACTGGTTAAACTCTGGTTTAAAAAAAAAAAAATTAAATTTTGCATGTAAGGCTCGATTCACACCTATGCATGTTGCTTTTGAGCGTTTTTGGAGGTTTTTTTTTCATGCTTGCCACGTTTTTGCCGCGTTTTTGCCGCGATTTGCGTTTTTTTTTTACAGTTTTTTTTACAGTCTTAAAAAAAATAAAAAAAAATAAAAAAAAATAAAAACGGCAAAAACGCATCAAAAACGCATCAAAAATGCATCAAAAACAGTGCACTTGCGTTTTTGATGCTTGTCCATTGAATTCTATTACATGCAAAACGCTGCATTTTGCATGAAAAAAAGTCCCTGACCCTTTCCAAAAATGCAGAGAAACAAAAAGGCATTGATGTGAACGTGTTCCATAGGAACCCATGTTAAAAAATTCCCGTGCATTTCTGCAAAATGCATCAAAAAACGCGCTAGTGTGAATGGAGCCTTAGGGAGGGTTTATGACCCCTGTCAAATTTTTTTCTGCCATTTGTGTCCCCACTGGGAAGATTTCCCCTCACTCCCTGTCCCATAGCTAAAACAGGAAGTGAAAGGAAATCCCCCCAAAGTAAGGGAATCCCTGGTTGTCACAAGAACTAGTATCCCCATTGGAAAATGTCCCCTCTTTTCCTGTCCTGGTGACAACCCAAAGTGTGGGATTTTCTTTCACTCTTGATGATAATGGTAAATTGGACAGATAACTGAAGGTAAATTTTTTTTTAGCTTTGGATAGAGTGGAGAGGGATTAGAACGACTGTCGGGTTTTAATGCTAAATGTGTCCCTGTTAAGGATATTCACCCTCTCTATTTGTCCTATTTACTGTAATCACTAAGAGAAAAAGAAAAGTCCAAATTTTGGGTTGTCACCAGAACAGAAAGAGGGGAAATCTTCCATTGGGGACACTAATTCTGGTGACAATCAGGGATTCCCTCACTTTGGAAGATTTCCTTTCACTTCCTGTTGTGGCAGTGGGACAGGAAGTGAAGGGAAATCTTCCCAATGGGGACACCGATGGCTAAAAAACAAACAAAAAAAATGGGTTATAGATAGCCCTCCCTTTCTCTATCCAAAATGAAAAAAAAAATGTTTTGCTTTTAGTCCTACTCTAACAGGGAAGTCCTGGTCATCCGTGGTGGCCTTGTAACTTTCAATATTTAGTAGGATGATTTGATATACAGTTAACTTCCTTTATAAAATCAGTCCATGGATTTTTGCTTGGAAATCATATCTACATTTCTACACAGGCCGTGTTTGGCATTCATAGCTGTAATTAGAAGGTGGAATGGCGGGTCTGTCCTTTCCTGGGTGATATGAGTCACAGGGGAGTTACCACTCTCTACATGGAGCAATTATCTGCAATGTCACAGCTCTCGTCTCTTCCCACTACCAAGATGGCCGATGCCCATCCAGCGTCCTCTAACGTCGATGCCATTCATCAAAATGGCCGCCCGCGTTCTATGAATGGCGGGGCTCAGGCGGCGGTTTCTTCGCCAATAGCCAACATGGACGCTGTTAGTTGGTCACCCGAATGCACGTCACGTCGTGACCCCGCCCCGTAACCGGCACTTGGCTACCAGTGAGGAGGAGATGGAGGAGGAGTAGGCAGAGGGACATGGGGCGATATAGAGAGAGGACACGGCGCAGCTGATCATCTGTTACCATGGCGGCCCTGCTACTGAGAGGAGGCCTGAGCCGAGGGCCTGTACTGCGAGGAGACGGAGTGAGGGGTAAGTCACCTTCTCTATATGTGCGTGTCTACAGGCCTATACCTACCTACAAAGGAGAGCACAGTACTATACACACACCTACACAGGAGAGCACAGTACTATACACACACCTACACAGGAGAGATCGGTTCTATACCTACCTACACAGGTGAGATCGGTCCTATACCTTCCTACACAGGAGAGATGGGTCCTATACCTTCCTACACAGGAGAGCACAGTACTATACACACACCTACACAGGAGAGATCGGTCCTATACCTACCTACACAGGAGAGATCGGTCCTATACCTACCTACACAGGAGAGATGGGTCCTATACCTACCTACACAGGAGAGATGGGTCCTATACCTACCTACACAGGAGAGATGGGTCCTATACCTTCCTACACAGGATAGATCGCTCCTATACCTACCTACACAGGAGAGATCGCTCCTATACCTACCTACACAGGAGAGATCGCTCCTATACCTACCTACACAGGAGAGATCGGTCCTATACCTACCTACACAGGAGAGATCGGTCCTATACCTACCTACACAGGTGAGATCGGTCCTATACCTACCTACACAGGAGAGATGGGTCCTATACCTACCTACACAGGAGAGATGGGTCCTATACCTTCCTACACAGGAGAGATGGGTCCTATACCTTCCTACACAGGATAGATGGGTCCTACACCTACCTTCCCACACAGGAGAGATGGGTCCTATACCTTCCTACACAGGAGAGATGGGTCCTATACCTACCTACACAGGAGAGATGGGTCCTATACCTACCTACACAGGAGAGATGGGTCCTATACCTACCTACACAGGAGAGATGGGTCCTATACCTTCCTACATGGGAGAGATGGGTCCTATACCTTCCTACACAGGAGAGATGGGTCCTATACCTTCCTACATGGGAGAGATGGGTCCTATACCTTCCTACACAGGAGAGATGGGTCCTATACCTTCCTACACAGGAGAGATGGGTCCTATACCTACCTACACAGGAGAGATGGGTCCTATACCTTCCTACACAGGAGAGATGGGTCCTATACCTTCCTACACAGGATAGATGGGTCCTATACCTTCCTACACAGGAGAGATGGGTCCTATACCTTCCTACACAGGAGAGATGGGTCCTATACCTACCTACACAGGAGAGATGGGTCCTATACCTACCTACACAGGAGAGATGGGTCCTATACCTACCTACACAGGAGAGATGGGTCCTCTACCTACCTACACAGGAGAGATGGGTCCTCTACCTTCCTACACAGGAGAGATGGGTCCTCTACCTTCCTACACAGGAGAGATGGGTCCTCTACCTTCCTACACAGGAGAGATGGGTCCTATACCTTCCTACACAGGAGAGATGGGTCCTATACCTTCCTACACAGGAGAGATGGGTCCTATACCTTCCTACACAGGAGAGATGGGTCCTATACCTTCCTACACAGGAGAGATGGGTCCTATACCTTCCTACACAGGAGAGATGGGTCCTATACCTTCCTACACAGGAGAGATGGGTCCTATACCTTCCTACACAGGAGAGATGGGTCCTCTACCTTCCTACACAGGAGAGATGGGTCCTATACCTTCCTTCCTACACAGGAGAGCACGGTCCTATACCTACCTTCCTACACAGGAGAGCACGGTCCTATACCTACCTTCCTACACAGGAGAGATGGGTCCTATACCTACCTTCCTACACAGGAGAGATGGGTCCTATACCTACCTTCCTACACAGGAGAGATGGGTCCTATACCTTCCTTCCTACACAGGAGAGATGGGTCCTCTACCTTCCTTCCTACACAGGAGAGATGGGTCCTCTACCTTCCTTCCTACACAGGAGAGATGGGTCCTCTACCTTCCTTCCTACACAGGAGAGATGGGTCCTATACCTTCCTTCCTACACAGGAGAGATGGGTCCTCTACCTACCTTCCTACACAGGAGAGATGGGTCCTCTACCTACCTTCCTACACAGGAGAGATGGGTCCTCTACCTACCTTCCTACACAGGAGAGATGGGTCCTCTACCTTCCTTCCTACACAGGAGAGATGGGTCCTCTACCTTCCTTCCTACACAGGAGAGCATGGTCCTCTACCTTCCTTCCTACACAGGAGAGATGGGTCCTCTACCTTCCTTCCTACACAGGAGAGCACGGTCCTCTACCTACCTTCCTACACAGGAGAGCACGGTCCTCTACCTACCTTCCTACACAGGAGAGCACGGTCCTCTACCTACCTTCCTACACAGGAGAGCACGGTCCTCTACCTACCTTCCTACACAGGAGAGCACGGTCCTCTACCTACCTTTCTACACAGGAGAGCACGGTCCTCTACCTACCTTCCTACACAGGAGAGCACGGTCCTCTACCTACCTTCCTACACAGGAGAGCACGGTCCTCTACCTACCTTCCTACACAGGAGAGCACGGTCCTCTACCTACCTTCCTACACAGGAGAGCACGGTCCTCTACCTACCTTCCTACACAGGAGAGCACGGTCCTCTACCTACCTTCCTACACAGGAGAGCACGGTCCTCTACCTACCTTCCTACACAGGAGAGCACGGTCCTCTACCTACCTTCCTACACAGGAGAGCACGGTCCTCTACCTACCTTCCTACACAGGAGAGCACGGTCCTCTACCTACCTTCCTACACAGGAGAGCACGGTCCTCTACCTACCTTCCTACACAGGAGAGCACGGTCCTCTACCTACCTTCCTACACAGGAGAGTTCAGGCCTATACCAGATAACACAGCCATAGAAGACACAGGAGGGCACAGGGGGGGTGCAGGTCTATACCAGAGAACACTACCGTGTACACGGGAGGGCACCAGTCCAGGCCTTAACCTACCTACACAAAAGGGCACTGGCATGTACATAGCCATAGCCAGCAGAGGGGGGCACAGCCGTGTACACAGGAGGGCACAGGCCTATAATAAAGAGTTTACAGCCGTGCACACAGGTCTATACCGGAGAGAAGATAACTGCTACAAAGACAGAGCTGTGCTGCTCCAGGTGGGAATGATTGCTCCCTTCAACCTTGTGGTGTAGGTCCGGTCTGCAGCCTGAATAAAAGTTCAAGAAAGGTTGACCACACTCCCAGTCACATGACTAAGCGAACCTTCATTCGTGAAACGCGTTAATCTTGCCATGCCTGCATAGAGGTCTCATGATGTATCTTGATGGATTTTTATCTTCAATAAAGTAATCATCACTGCTTCATACCTGGGAGTGTGGTCAACCTTTCTTGAACCATTGGCTATACCGGGGGGAACACAGCCGTGTACACGGGCCTGTCCCGGGGGGAACACAGCCGTGTACACGGGTCTGTCCCGGGGGGGAACACTACTTCATTCGTCCTGAAAAGTGAAAGTAAAGGCAGTTGCCTTGTGTATACCTGCATGCCTTTGGTATATTATAACAGTGGTCATCAACCCTGTCCTCAGGGCCCACTAACAGGCCAGGTTTTATGTATTACCTTGGGATGATGCAGACTAGAATACTGCAATCACTGAGCAGCAAATGAGATCACCTGTCATGTATTTCAGTTATCTTGCAAACCTGGCCTGTTAGTGTGTCCTGAGGACAGTAGTTGAACACTGCTTTATAAAGTACAGTAAAGAAAGTGAAGGAAATACGTTTTTCTCATTCTATATGTGTATTCTCAATGCTCTGGATTGTTGGTCCTCCTAGAAAATATTCTATAGAATAGGATCATAGTGTTATCTCCTTCCACACGGGTGTTCCGGTCAGGTCTGCCTGTCAGTCTTTCGTGTGGATCTGATTGGATGATCCATGTAAATTTATAGGCATGTGTCCATTTACATCCGATGACCTCAGTGCCTGTTCAGGGAAAACATGGGAAAGGTTCCTGTTGTCGTCCATTTTTCCAGCCCTAGTGTGACAGGTCGGAGGTCCTCCCATAGACCTAATACGGGTCCAGAAAGTTCTGGTAGCAAAAAGCTGAACAGACACGGATTAGACAAAATTGATTTCCGTTCTGTGATTTATCCGGAGATCTGTTTGTGGATTCTGTCTGTTTGGACCGAACACGATCTGTTTGAAAGGGGTTCATGCTACTCCCTGAAACAATGTTTCATTCAATCTGGAAGGTGATGAAATCAGAAGTCATTGTCTCCAGGGTGGATTTGATTTAAATCAAATCGATTGAAATCATAATTTTTAAACAGCAACTGTCATCTCTGTCCCACAGAGGCTCCTCCTCTGACCCGCTGTTAACTCCCCGACAGTCCCATTCGCTTTAATGGGATGTCTGGTGATGTGGCAGTGACACAGCAAGGTGAGGGACGTGGCGGCAGCAGGTGAGTGGATATCCGCTAACGGGCGCTGCCATGATGGATCTGACATGACAGGTGCTCTTTAAATGTAAGGCCCTATTCTCGCTGGTAGTTACAATCTATAATATTAACAAAGGAAATGAAGGTTTCCTATTTAGAATAAGCTGTCGGGTTAGTAAAACAGCGATATCAGGAGCGATTCAATCATACAGTTTGTAGTGTACATCATTTTTCAAAACAATGGTAAGAGAGGAATATTCCTGAACTTTGTTTTATCTCATGGTTACTGTGAAATTGTGTGAATGCATCAATGTAGTGCATGTTATCTCAGCTTGCAGAGCTTGGATTCATTGAATGAGTTTACCAAAAATGTAAATATTGCAGAATATACAGCCTCACGCTACATAACTAAGCTCCTTTTCATGCTGAATAAACTAAGTTATCAATGTATCCTAAATAGAAAACATTCTTTATATAGATTTTTACTCAAAAATCTTCTTTTTTTTTTTTTTTTTTGTGTCACATTTACCTGCATGCCTGTGGTCTGTCATAGAGTAAAGCTACATTCACATGGGCAACTGACAGCGGTGGGAATCTGCTGATTTTTGCTGTTGTTTTTGCAGCCTGTGAACAGATAGCTGAGACTGCCAAGCCATGTACACTTCAGTGAAAGGTCAGCAGTGGCCTTGGCTAACCATGGTTGTCCGCACAGACAGCATTTACCTGCGGTGCTGCAGGATGCACTTTGTGTTCTGAAATGACCTGAACAAATGTGTTCGTACTGCTAAAATACATGATAAATGGATCACAGTGATATTTGAAATGAAGGCCATGCAGGCCGTCCACCTGTCAATTTTTGAGGCGGAGCTGATAGGAAGCTCCATGTCAGGTCTATTGGTATCCGAATGTGAACAGCATTCGCCTGTGTACTTCTGATTCAATCTTAAGCTTTTAAACTTGTTTGCTGTTCCACTCCACCATTTCAGCGATGTTTTGCATGAAATAAATGAAAAAAATGCATCATCAAGTTACATGGATAAATATTAATTTGAATCCATACACATTTATGTAATAGCAATAGCGCTTGTGTAAAAATGGTCAGATGTTTGACACAGCTCTTCATACAGCAACTGTTGTGCTGACCATCACATTAGATGCCGTCACTGGCTCCTCCCCACGCGTTGCGTCACATGACTTTCTTAAGGGTAGCCATGTGACCTGTCAGGCTCTCTAAGCTACAGCCGGTGTACTGGTCACCATAGTAATTTCGGTCGTCATATCTATTAGCGGTGATTTATCTGTGTATGTGTATGTATATATATATATATATATATATATATATATATATATATATATATATATATATATATATATATATATATATATATATATATATATATATATATATATATAAAATAAAAAAAATTATTATATATCATATTATTTACTTTGTCATCTTTTGACCTAATCTTGCACATATAGGGGCTATTTGATGTGTTTTGAACATATTGTGTTTTGTTTATAGTGTGCAGCACTTGTTATATATTGGTTTTTAAAACGATTCACTTAGTTTACATTCAAGTTGGTTGCAGCTTTGTATTATTTAGCTTTTTCTCACCTTTATGCACTTATTTATATCAGCGCTCCAGTATTCTTTTTATATACATTTATGTACATCTGATTACCTTTCGTTTCAACCAGATCCTGAAAAAAATATGTTTGCGTACTTTTCTTTTTTTTTTTTTTTTTTTTTTTTTTAATTCTGTGGCCTAAATGTGATGGATCAGTTTTTCGAATGTAAACAGACCCACACCTGCTTACAGCTGGCCCTGCATAGACTTATGAGTCAGGAAAGCTCAGATTTTTAAATGGAGCAAAAAAACTCAACGGCACTTACAAAATCAAATTTCTTCATAATTTATGGACAAAACGTATTCTGCTACATATCTTTGGTAAAAAAAATCGCAGCAAGTGTATATTAATTGGTTTGTGTGAAAGTTATAACATATTGATGTATGCTAGAATTTTTTTAATACTAGTACTACTTTTGGTCCTATGCCTGCAGGAGGGCAAGTGGAGCTGGGGATGCATATCTGGGTGGCTGTGTTTGGGTGTCAACCCAGGTGTCAGGACAAAAATTCTTGTCGCCATGGCTACCTGGGGTTTGTTGAGCCCTAGGTTAAATGTGTGCTTAACAATGTGTGCTGCTTTTTACTTATAACAAACATGTTATACTTACCTCCACCGTGCAGCTCGTTTTGCACAGAGTGGCCCCGAACCTGGTCTTCTGGGGTCCCTCGGCGGCTGTTTTAGCTCCTCCCCACAAGAACTAATCACCACTATGCGAGGGAGCTCGCATGGTGGTGAGTTCTTGCGGGCACGCTCCCATGATACAGCCGGCGGCCATAGCCGCTTACTGTATCACTCGGCCCCGCGCCGCGTCATTTGATGTGATTGACAGCAGCGCGAGCCAATGGCTGCCTGCTTTCAATCCATCCACTCTAGCCAATCAGCGGTCAGGCTGATCAATGAAGAGGGTGTCGGGAGCGAGCGTTGGACTTTCGAGGGCTCAGGTAAGTAAAACGGGGGCGGGGGGTGGCGGTATTGTCGGAATTTACAATGGCAAGCGAGGGACGCCTGGGACACCCCCCTCCCACGCATCAGCAAAGCCAGCCAATAGCTGCGGCTGGCTACACAGGCTGATTGTTCCCGACCTCCTTTCCCGCGCCTCCATTCCTGCCCACCTCACTCTGCTTGCTTGTACTCAGCCGACACTGAAGTGTTCAGAGCTTCTGGATCCCCACCCCATCCACAATGGATGCTGTGTCCGGGTCGGTAAGCTGCTCCTCCCGTTCTTGGGCGGGCGTCTTCGGTAAATTTTTAACGGAGCTATTCGGCTGCTAGCGGGACACTTTTAACCCCCGCTAGCGGGCGGAAACTGGTTAAAACTGGCCGCAAAGTGCTGCTGCAGCGGCGCTGCCCCATTGATTTCAATGGGCAGGGGCGCATTAGGAGCGGTGTGTACACCGCTTCTACTGCGCTGCAAAGATTCTGCTTGCAGGACTTTTTTTACTGCACTGCAAGCGCACCGCTCACCGCTCCAGTGTGAAGACACTCGGGCTTTCACACTGGAGAGACAGGAGAGGCTCTTTACAGGCGCTATTTTTAGCGTATATTTAGCTATATATTTTTTTTTTTTTAGGTAAGATAGATAAAAAAAAGCAAAATGCACACCATTGTTTCTATGCTGTACTATGGTACAAACAAGTATCATACACATCTGGTATCGCTGCGATTTGTCACGAGCAGGAGAATTTATTTTGGGTTGTTCTTTGGTAGGTTATGGTAGTAGCAGAAAATAAACAGCTAAATTTAAAAAAAATATATATTTTTTTTATTATCAAAGGAAAACTGCCCAAAATAGTATAAAAAAAAAAAAAAAAAACAGGAGATCTCCATTACCATTTACCACCAAATGAAAGCCCAATTTGTCCTGAAAAAAAACACGGTATGTTCCACCCGGATGCACAAAGTAGTTGTGGTGATATGTACAGTTTTACGCATGTCAAGGTTGCAAAATTGTGCTTAGGCATTAACATTTGTTTTACCCTTGGGCACGAAGGGGTTAACACTGACAAGGGTGCTTACAATGGTCATCTTTTAGTAAAACCTTTTTCTACTGTTTGATGCAGTGACAACAATTTGTTATTCAAGTCGATCTATATCTGCTAATACTACCTACTCCCCAGATTGACAATGCTGCTTTCCAAAGGTGTCTGCTTTACTTCTTCTTCATGTGTGATGCAGGGACGGGTGAAAGACTGTGCGTGTTGCTGTAACACACAAATAACATGCATCACTTTTGCAGGTGCATGGCGGTGCCATTAATTTTTACTGACACTCGAACGCACTTTGCAAACTTTTGCGTGAAATCCCAATTAGTTGACAAAGAGTCAAGAAAACCTTCCAGAGAGAGACACACCCGCTGAACTCAAAGGTCAGGGTACATCGGAGTCTTGATTGCACCAGACTAATGGGAACAAGACCATTACCACCAGACCTGTGACCTGACTGAAGTCACATTAAGAATTCCTTAACATTCCTCCCTACCTTAAACAGGAAGTAAAGTTTTCCTCTTTAACTGTACCTACAGGTAAGCTTATAATAAGGCTTGTAGGTACTGGAACTATCTCCTGAACTTGCACCGTTTAGGAGATATTTACTATAATCGCTGCCACCGTCATCGGCGCATGCGCACTGAAGGAACGGGCCCTTCGTTGCGTTCCTTCAGGGCTTGTGCCGTGACCGGCGGCATGCGCTGGAGTGACGTAATCGCAGCTCCGGCCAATCGCAGCAACAGTGCCCGCGAACCTGGAAGTAAAGTTAGCCCAATTTTTTTTTTTTTTGTATATTGTGAAAGATGTTGCGCCGAGTAAATAGATATCTAACATTTAACGCTTTAAAATTGCGCACACTCGTGGAATGGCGATAAACTACAGTACTTAAAGGGATAAAGGTTTGTTTTAAAAAATAAAATAAAAAATAACAAACATGTTATTCTTGACTCCTCTGCGCAAGGGTTTTGCACAGAGTTCCCCCTCGAGTCGGTGACATGATGCTGGTGTGGGCTGGCACGCAGTGGCCATCTTGCTGGTGGGGACTGCTGGAAGCTTTTTTTACCAAACAAACATTTTTTTTTTTATTTTTTTTTATTATTTGTATCTTGGAGCATGTGCGTTTTATCCCTTTACTTGCAATAAATGACGTTTGACATACTGCACAATTAGATCTAATCTTTTTATATCCAATAGTGAAATACACTACTTAAAACTCCGTCTGAATGTTTAGATGTTGAATTTTAAAAGCGGCGGCAAGCCTGCTCATCTCATAGGTTTGCTAATCTGACAGACGTTTGCTGATTTTAAAATTCAACATCTAAACATTCAGACTGAGTTCTAAGTAGTGTATTTCACTATATAACCTCAGTTTACTGTTTAATAGTGTAAAAAGCAAAACTCCGCTGGGTGTAACAAGATGCCGGTGACGGAACGTCACTTCCGTTACGAAATCTGACAGGTCGCCTAATCTGACGGAACACCTGCCAGAAGTTCTAATCTTCCTCCCCTCTATCCATTGACATTTAGGTTTTTTTATTTTGGGGGGGCGTGTCCAAGATGGCAACCAGAGAGGACGCAGGATCCAGAGCTCTGCTGGCTACACGGAATTTATCCTTACTCCTGACCGATCTTCTGCTACAAAAAAACCCTGTCTTGCTCCGGATGTCTTGCGGAACAAGGCACAGGGGGAAAAAAAAGCTTAATTTCATGCTGAGTGCGGAGTATACAGCCCCGCGAGCGGCTCCCCACGTGGCGGACTCCCCTAGGCGAGCAAACAATATGGCATCGCAGACAGAAATGGAAGTTTTATGTTTATAAATTATGTCAATATACGGTTTTGCTACAAGAAACCAGTTGGAGCAACAAATGAGATCTGGCTTGGCTTTGCCAGGAGCCTGCTCATACAGGTTTACATGAGCGCGTTCTCTGATGACCTTGGTTTAATGACTTACAATCCAGTGTGCAAAGTGTGATATTTTGTATATACAGCCAGAGCTTTAGTCTGAAAGTTCCCAAAGGTCACCAGACCTCATGGCCAGTGATGTATATCTACCAGTATGGAAGTGATGTGGGTTTTTTTTTTTAATAATTTTTTTTTTTTTTTTATTGAGAAAGCTGTTAAAAGAAAAATAATTTTGGGAGGTGCCACGCTAATTTCCTGCAAATACTGTTGCCCTGGCCTTTGAGCTATTACTTCAGTGGTATTAAAGAAGTCCAGCCTGGGCTCGTTTTGGCTGTATTTCTCCTGGATCACAGGAGCGCAATTTGGCTTTTTTTTTGTTTATGTAATCTTTATTTGGAAAATTTTCAGATAACAAACACGTAGATATTTAACAAGGTATGTAGGTAGAAAAGGACATGACAGGATATGAAATGAAGGGCCCCTTATCGGGTGCATGTGGTCAGCAAGGGATGTATACATTTTTTGGGGGATCGGTTATTAACATCTTACAACCATGATATGAGTTCAAACAGCAATGGGTCACCCCTATCGTCCTTGTCTGGTACATCTCTGCAGAGGATGTAGGTCTCTAATCAAAGGTAAAACTTAGACCATGGGCCCATCAACATAGAAAACAAAGGGGGTGAGGGAAAAAAATTAAATTAAGGAGGGAAAAACTAAAGAGGAAGAAACTAAAATAAAAGTAAGGTAATACAGTGACATTAAACTGAAAAAAAAAACAAAAAACGAAAACATCTGCTAGCATGTTAGTCTGAAGTAATCTGTGGCAATCCTGCCAAGGTTCGGCTGCCCCTATACATATTCAGAACCTTGGTACCCGAAGCACCCCCTGGCCCGACCTCATCAGACAGAGGGGGTCACAGCCGTTGAGGGTCTCTGGGCAGATAGCCCAGCTGGGTTTGCATAATTTTATCCAGGAAGCCCACATTGAATAGAACTTCTCATGTCTATCTTTATATTGTGCCATCCACTCCTCAGCAGCCATAATATTATTTACTAAAGTCACCCATTCGGTGCGAGTAGGTATTCGGGGTGTTTTCCAGTGGATTGGGATTAGCCACCGTGCTGCATTAAGCAGATGGGGTAGTACGGATTTACGGTATTGGTTAAAAGGAGTGGTGGGGAAGTGCACCAAGTCCAGAATAATCTTAATCTGAGCATGAATATCTAGCCAAAAGGGCCGTAGTTTAGGGCATTCCCACCAGATGTGAAGGAATAAGCCTCTGAGGCCACATTCTCTCCAGCATGCACCTGGAAGGGAAGGGTATATCTTGGTGAGCTTGGAGGGTACCCTATACCATCTGGTCAGAATTTTATAACTATTCTCCTGCATTTTTTTCTATCTACTGTGCTCGAATGTGTAAGTCTATATAGATGGTCCAGCTGAGGCTCGGTGTAGACACGCTGAAGGTCTCTCTCCCATTCCCTAATGAACCCTAGTTTTTCCTCAGTATGCATGGTCTGCAATAGGTCATATAGCACTGAGATGGCATGGGGAAATAACCGCGGTCGCCATACATAAGCGTTCGAATAGTGAGGCTAGAGTAGGTGACCGGACTCCTTGGGGTAGGCTAGTGATAAAGTGCAGAAGCTGTCTGTAGCGCCATTCATTCATAGAGAAGGGGCCGAACTGCTCCCTCAGCGTGGCCAGTGTTAACAGGCCATGATCCTGAACAAATCTGCCACATCTGGACTCTCCATCAGCCGCCCAGGTCAGAAAGAAGGAAGGGTGTTCCCCAGGGGCGAACCAGGGGAAGCCGCTTAGGGGTGCCAAGAGGGAAGTCGATAGTGCGAGCGTCCCAAGGCGTGGGCGGCCAGTGGAGAGACCAGCATCGAGAGGCCCCTATGTTTCCAGGGGACCCAGGGGGCATGTGATGGGTTACGACCTGCCAGAAACTTGTCCAGGGATACCCAGAGTTTGTAAGGGGTATTATGGTACCAGTCTAAAATGCGTTGCAAAACTACAGCCTCATAGTTTCTGTGGACCACGGGCACTCCCAAACCTCCCTTCACCTTAGGGTGCTGTAACGTACAGAGAGCCAGCCGAGGGCATTTCCCACTCCATATATACTTAATAAACAGACTATTGAGGGTTTAGAAGAAAGTCCTAGAAAGGGTAATCGGCACCATCTGCAGGAAAAACAATATAGGAGGTAGCGTATTCGTTTTAAGAACACTGACTCGGCCCATCCATGAAAATGCAACCCTGTCCCATCTTTCCAGGTCCACTCTAATAGTGAAGAGTAGTGGTGTGTAGTTGCATTCATAAAGCAGGGAACAGCTCGTGGGCAAATTGACCCCTAAGTACTTCAGGGCGGTTGGGCACCATATAAATGAGAGAGCAGATTGCAGCTGTGTACACAAACCCGAGGGGACATTCAGTGACAGGATTTCAGACTTGTAATTTATCTTGAAATTAGTAGGTTAAATTCTTTCAACTCTGCCATAATGTTAGGTAACGATATCAGGGGGTCAGAGACATAAAACAAGATGTCATCTGCGTAAGCAAATATCTTATGTTCTATCGGACCCACCTTTAAAAAGCCCTTGATATCGTTATTGAGGCAGATCCTATTAAGCAACGATTAGAGCAAAAATAAGAGGGGATAACGATCATCCCTGGCGTGTCCCATTGCTAATCGGGAAGGCAACGGACAATAGCCCATTCACCTTCACTCTGGCAGTCGGGGAGCTATACAGGGAGGATATCCAAGCCAGCATATTGGGGCCCAATCCGAGTCTAGTCAGTACCATTTTCATGTAGGTCCAGTCAACCCTGTTAAATGCCTTCTCAGCATCCGTGGAAAGCAAGAGACAGGGGCGGGTCGTCCCCTGAGATTCAACCCAGTGTATTAGTTGGAGTGCCCTATTTGAATTGTCCCTAGCCTCTCTGCCCATAATAAATCCCATCTGGTCGAGGTGAATCACTGTCAGGAGGATCGGTTTGAGTATTGGCCAATATTTTGGCTAAGATCTTAATATCCGTGTTCAAAAGCGATATAGGACTATATAGTTTCCTGGTAGGGTGTGGTCTGTCCCCTCTTTTAGAAGTACTGTGATGTGCGCCATTAGAGGGCATTACCATACCGGAGGCCAAGGCCGTGAAGTAGGCACACCTGGGATTAGAAAGCACCTCAGAGTATTTCTTGTAGTAGGTCATTGGTATAGCCATCTGGACCGGGGCTTTTCCCATTAGGGAGGTCTTTCACCACCGCCTGAATCTCCGAAACGGAAATGGGGGTATCCAGTTTGGCAATTGAGGCCTCCAGCTGTGGGGATTGGGCCTCTGAGATATTGGAGAATGCGGTCGACCCGTTGGGGTACCAAAGAGCCGGGCAAGGTATCTGGGAGATGGTACAACTGCGCATAATACTCCCTAAACGTATTTGCTATTTTTGAAGAGTGGATAACTGATGCACCCGTCGTGGAGGTGAGTTTGTTTGTGTCCAGTGGCACTTTGGCGTTTGAGGACCCTTGCCAGCAACCTCCCACATTTATTACCAAATTCATAGAATTTGTGCACCAAATGGCGTATACGTGCCTTTCATTTTAGTGTCTAGTAGAGTAGCTAATTCCTGTCGAAGGGCATGTAGATGCGACGCCATGGTAGGGGTGACATTTTTTTCGTGTGTGTGTGTGTGTGTGTGAGATCCGCCGTGCGTATTTTGGCTAAGAGGGTCTGTAGTTCCCCCTCCTTGGCTTTCTTCAGTCTCGCCCCCTGAGATATCAGCTCTCCCCGAACCACTGCTTTATGGCCCTCCCAAACGGATCCCATGCCTACCTCGCCTGGTTTGTCCTCTGCAAAGTACAGAGAAATGGTGTCCGATACTTGTTTTAGAGCGACCGCATCATCCAAGATGTTGTCGTTCAAACGCCAGCTCCATGTCTGTGCCTCCATAGACAGGGGACGCAGCGAGATAGAAACCGGCGCATGATCAGAAATGGTAATGGAGCCTATGGAAGCTCCAGCTAGGGAGTCAAGGGAGTACTGGTCCATCAAAAGGTCTATACGGGTATAGACATTGTGAGTGGCTGAGAAATAGCTATAGTCCCTGTCTGCTGGGTGGAGTAGTCTCTAGCAGTCGACTAAATGGTGTGCCTGCAGGGACTTCCCAGGATGAGCTGACCCTCCCAGGAGGCAGTCAGGGATTCTAAAGTAGAGTCTAAGAAGGTAAGCTGTTTACTATTCGGTGTGTACACAGCTGCGAAAGTGAACTTGCGGTTATAAATGATGCCTTTAACGAACACAAATCGGCCCTCTGGATCAAGCAGTTGATCATGACAATTGGACCGTGTTTGTGGATCGCTATAGCAACCCCCCCCCAGATTTAGGACGGGGGGAGTTGCTGAGGTACCACGATGTATACAGATGGATAGGGAGGCGGGGGACCGAGTCAGTGCGAAAGTGTGTTGCCTGCAAAAAAATGACGTGTGTCCCCCCCCCCCCCCCCCCCCATGCGTTTCATCTCAAGCCACAACTTATTGCGTTTTGACGGGGATCCTAGGCGGTGTACATTGTAGGATACGACTTTTAGGGCAGCCATGGTATGAGGTCACACAGCGGAATCACTAGACCGGTAGCAGGAGGGAGATGAGACCAACAGCACGTCCAGGCCCACAGCAAGGAGCACAGAGAACACATTGAGCATAAGCAGGAGCCTAAAAAGTAAACCACAATTATAGCATGTGTAAAAAACATAGCACATAAAGAACACTGAGAACAAAAACACAGAAAAAAAAACAAAAGGCCCAAAGGGCACAACATAGTGAAACTTCGCCACTGGTCGGGAGCCTCCACCATGGCATGTGAGGGGAGCTGATGGGGGAGGCAGCGTGGGTGTCGGACGCCATCTTGGCTGTACTTGCCGATTCTCTGCGGGCCCCAAAAAAAGTTGTCCAGCGATTTGGACCGGTTCCTCAGTGTCCGCTGAGGCTGCGGGGATGGCCTGCGTTTTGTTGGCATCTTTTGGGGTTTGTATCAATTTTGTTTGTGTACAACGTCGCACGACTGCGTAATTGCTGCATTGCAAAAAATGGCCTGGTCAGAAAGTGGGCAAATCCTTCCAGGGCTGAAGTGATTAGGTAAACTTTTCTTTTTGAACTAGGGGGGGTCTACCTGAAAGATGCACATCTAATTCTGGGGTATCTTTTACTCATTGGATCTGAAGAAGTGTTGTACGATTAATCGCGGAGAATCTTTATCGCGATTCTGATCATCGAGCTGAAAAGCGTGCGCTGTGCCTCCGCGCACTGATCGATGTTGTCCCCGGCATGTTTTCCCTGTGTCAGAGCGGAGGGGAGGCCGTCGGAGCCAGTGTGCTGACGTCACTCAGCAGAAGAATGTGATTGGTCAGATAAGTAATCTTCTTCACAGAAGTCCCGGGGACAAGCATGACTGCAGCACTGAGCAAACGTGAGCAGCTTTACTCTTTTTTTAGAATCAGGGAGATAGATAGAGAGAGAGAGAGAGAGAGAGAGATATCTCTATCTCTCTCCCTCCATGATTCTAAAATATATATATATATATATATATATATATATATATATATATATATATATATATATATATATATTTTTTAAATTTTTTTTATATATATATATATATTATTTAGTAGACACCCTAGAGAATAAAAAAGCGGTTGTTGCAATATTTTATGTCACACTGTACTTGCGCAGCAGTCTTTCAAATGCAAATTTTTTTTAGAAAAAATTACTTGAATGAATTTTAAAAAAAAACACTAACCAGTAACGTTAGCCCATTCATTTTTTTTTTTTTTTTTTTTTTTTGTATGATGTGAAAGATTTTACGTCGCGAGAATCGTGATCTTTTTATTCTAAACAAAAAAATCATGATTCTCATTTTGGCCAGAATCGTGCAGCTCTAAAGTGTGGTAAAAAAAAACACAACACCTGAACCTCCGGAGGTGCTTAAAAAACAAAACAAAAAAAACCCCTTAATTTGTGAAGCACCTCCAGAGGTTATGGTCAGGTGTTGTGGTGTATAAATTTTTTTTTTTTTTTTTTTTTTGATGTTTCAAAAGATTGTGCTAGACTATAGCCTTTGAAATGGCTTTTTTGTTATTGAAAGTAACAATATAGTCACAAAACATTGCCGTATAGTGAAGTCACATAGTCAGTGGTTCATCCTATGCATTTCTGTTATTGAGGCCTTTTTCATTGTGTCGTGTTTGTGTTTGCTAATGAGTTAAACTATTACTACTAGCAGTATCCACCAGTGGGACACCCGATTATTGGAAAAACATGTTTACATAGCAATTTTTTTTTTTTTTTTTTTTTTTCGCAGACTTCCTTTTTAATATTTCTAGATGTTCCCTAGAGCAGCAAACAACATATCACATTCTCAACTAACAAAGTGATTCCTGAAATCGAATGCAGCATCCTAGCTTGTGCTGGCTCAATAAATGAATTCCCACACTGTGTGCTTGAATAGAAAAATCTCTGACATCAGTATGCCTTCAATGTCAGCTTATCTCTCCTTAGTATTCAGTTAGGTTTGTTTTTATTCAGGGGGTCTGATTCATAGCAGGTGGCACAGTTGGCAGATCTTTTGCCTCAATTGATAGTTTATGTATATGTCACGATTTATAAAGCTTTTTCAGTATATCTCTGAGATATAGATATATATATATATATATATATATCTATCTCTCTCTATATCTATATATATATCTCTCTATATCTATATATATATATATATCTCTCTCTATCTATATATATATATATATATATATATATATATATATATATATATATATATATATATATATATATATATATATATATATATATATATATACATATATATACATTCACACACTTCTAAGTTTTATCGTATTAAAAAAGCTGCAAGCACAGAAAAATCCTTGATGTGCCAGAAATCAAGGGCACTCCTAACTTCTGTCACCCCCCCACGTGCGTACATTTTTATTTTATTTTTCTACAACAAAACCATGCTGCTGATCGTGTAGAAGGATCTGGACAGCCGCACACCGGGATAGGAAGATAAAATTCTTCTTTATTTAATAGGATAATAAGGTACATATGACACAGCTGGAGTGATACCGGTTAACGGCTAACGCGTTTCGCACTCACACAGAGCGCTTACTCATAGCTCATGCTGCTGCCTTGACTCCTAAGGGCCTGCCCACACACTTGTTTTGTAGGGGGAAACTCTTGTGAGATATTGTTATAAGGGCATGCCTGGCAAGATCATGCCCTTAGAACTATGATGTCCTTCTCCACAATTGTCCTGCAAGCAGAAATGTGTGTGTTTTTTTTTTTTTTTTTTGTTAAATAGACTTGGATGTGGACAAAAAAAATGCAGACATGTAGAGCTGCATATACCTGGAGTACCCTTTTAAAAACTTTCTGTCGCAGCCAAATCTCAGGCCCTTCTGGCAGGTCAACCTCCAACACCTTTTGGGCAGGGGTCTCAAACTGGCGGCCCTCCAGCTGTTGTGGAACTACAAGTCCCATGATGCCTCTGCCTGAGGTAGTCATGCTTGTAATTGTCAGCTTTGCAATGCCTCATGGGACTGCAATTTGGGTAATGAAGAGGTGTTTTTTTTTTTTTTTTACACATTTCTTTTTTTTTTTTTTTTCAGTTCTGAACTCCTCCTGTTATCGGTATCTTTAGCTCAAGAAAAGCTCAAGGAAAATGCATCCTTTTACATTCTATGCCTGTCTTCACACTGGTTTGTTGCGCTTTCGTTGTGGTGTTCAAAACCTTGCTGCATTTTTGGACAGTTAAAAAAAAAAAATGCACCAAAAACGCATCTCCCTGTTGAAATGCATTGAACATGCAGCAAGAACACATCAACGACGCACCTGTATTAAGTTTTTGATGTGCCTTTTGGGTTGCATGACCTATGAAAACGCACCATAAGCGCAGTAAAATCGCATGCATTTTCGGCACCTTTTTCTCTATCGGCAAGAGGTCGAAAAAAACATTTTCAGCCGCGGAAATTTTGGTGCATCTCTGATGCGAACAAGTTTACCTTTTACCAATAGCAGCCAACAGGTGGCGCTTGAGACTGCTCTCCATCTTTTGCCAGGATGGCATTATCTCCTGAATAACCTGGATTTAGAAGAGGAGCTCGGTCAGTGTGGACACGACATTTGCCTTCATTGCTCTCCAAATACAGCGTGTCTGGCTTTTCATTTGGACTGATACAGCTGTATAATGAGCTGCTAGTGCTGGGCTTTCCATTTTAGAACGTTTAAAATGTACTACCAGACGAGAAATATGGGCGCATCTTGTGCATTTGTAAGATAAAAATGTTAGAATAATACTGAAAATCATATAAAACATCTGTTCATAAATTCGTAAACATGAGAAAACAAAACATTTGCCAAAAAACAATGATGGATTCTAAAAAAAAAAAAAAAAAAATCTCAGTGGGAGTTTTCTTTGCATATGAAGATCTTCTGGCTTTGTTTTAAATGAGGGCGGAGCTCCCAGGCTAATTATTGCCAGGATTATTAGTGTTCTGGGTCTTATAGGAGTCATTGGAGGATTGAATTGTTGGAGTTCTAAACAGGGAAATTGTTACCTGCATAGTTTCTCCTTCTTGTTCTATAAACTCAAAATTGTGAAAAACATGTAGAGATCTAATTTACTGACTATTCCTATTCTCTTTTTCTTTTTAGGTCTCTTTACTGAACGTGTATGTCTTGATTGCACTTCTCTACGGTTGGTGAATCACAGGTAGGAAACGCATGTTACATTTTTATGTTTAAGGGTATCGGCTCTTGTACGCTATTTTGTTAGAAGGTGAGACCATCAAGAGGCAATTCTGGGCAAAGTGAGTTTCTTGCTTCCCAACCCCCCCTCCTTAAGCCCTGGTTCACACCAATGCGGCTTTGAAATCGTGCTACTTCAACGACAGGGCGACTTGCACTGCCGATTTCATTGCTGCTTGCGACTTCAATTAACAGATGTCTATGTAAGTTGCAATCAAATCGGTAAAAAGTAGTGCAGGAACCCTTTTCATAATCGCTGCGACACGAGTCGTGGCGATATGAACAGTTCCATTGCCAGCAATGGGGTGCGACTTTTCATGTCATTTTGAAACTGTCAAATTGTATGACAAGTCGCATCGGTGTGAACAGGGGCTAAAGGGAATAAATGCTTGGTGACTTTATTCTGGGTGTGTCCATTTGATTCTTTATTTTTAGTGTGTGTGTGTGTTTGTGTTTTTTTTTTTTTTTGAGTAGTGTTTTATGAGTGTTTTTGATGAAGGTGGTGATCCCATTCCAAGCCAGTGAAATGGTTGAAAGGCCACGTTTTACTGGTGCAAAGCTGAATTGGGATATGTAGCATACACTGTTAAAAACATATTATTTTAATGCTTTAATTTCTTTTAAAGTGATACTAAAGGTAAAAAAAGTTTTATACTTGCTTGCTCTGTGTAGTGTTTTTGCATAGCATGGCCTCGATCCTCCTCTTGTTGGGCTTGCTATGGGGGCACTTGTATGTGTGCTCTGTCCTGAGCCCCGCTATGTAAGACACAAACAGCAGCGCTTGGCCTCACCCTTGCTCCCTCCTCACTGGCTGTGCTTGACAGCAGTGTTAGCCAGTGGCCCCCACTGCCGTGTCTGAGCCAATGAGGAGGTAGAGACCCAGGAGAGCTGCTGCTCTCGTGCATATCGCTGGATCGAGATCAGGCTTGGATAAGTATAAAAGGCGGCTGAATGGGGGACCTGCACACTGCAAGAATGCATGAAGGTAAAAAGACCAGCATTTACAACCACTTTAAACTATTTTTGCCACTGTGCATGCGCAAAAGATGCCGGCAGCTACAACTTGTATGGTTTTAGGTCTCGGACAATCACTGGCAAGGGGGCTTTCCACCAACCACAAACATTCTGAGGGATGGCTACGATGTGGATTGGCTACATGGCTTACATCCCCGCGCTCTCATTCAACGTGCATTCAAGGGTACAGAGGGGTGGGTGTAGGTCCATTTTATGTCTCGTTTTGGTGTGAGGTAAAAGATGTGGGAGCAACAATGGAGTCTGGGTTGCTTAGTCTAAAATGCCCGGGCCTATTTTTTTGTCCGATTCTGGGCCTGGCACCAGACGTGAGCAATTCCTATTGCCCGACGCCCCGGACGTGCCGTACTGGGCAGCTGATTTAAAATAACTGGCTCCTAACTTTTTTTTAGCTGGCTCCTAAATTCAAAGCCATTTTGCCAAGCCCTGGTTCTTAGAAATCTGAGTACTTGCTGTAGACATTTACTTTGTATGTTGCTCTTGGTTGTGGTTGGTGTTCTTGCTTTAACATGTATTAGTAACCTAATAGCTTTATGTTCATTTAAACTTTTTTTTTTTTTTTTTTGTTTTTTTTTGTTTTTCATAAAGGAGTTCTCATATTCGAAATTGCACTGCTGCCCACCCTGTTTACATTTCATTAAGAGACAGGAGTAATACCTGTTCATGGACTAATAGACCCGAAAGAACATATTACAAAGTCCACAGTCCTTCGCCTGCATGGAGTGTCTTGGCCGGAAGTGGCTCTCTGGCCCCCCAGTACCTGTCTGTCAGAGGTCTTCACTCTTCAAGACCACTTTTTGATGACTCTGTGGTTGAGAAATCCTTGAAATCTTTGAAGGACAAAAAGAAAAAGCTGGAAGAAGGTGGCCCAGTCTATAGTCCAACCACAGAGGTGGAGACTGTAAAGAAGTCTTTGAGACAGAAGGTCGTAGATGAGCTAAAACACTACTATCATGGCTTCCGCCTTCTGTGGATCGATACCAAAATTGCTGCAAGAATGATGTGGCAGATTCTGAATGGAGCTATCCTGTCTCGTAGGGAAAGGAGGCAGGTAAGGGAAAAATGAATGAGCTCAGTAATGGTGATTAAAGTGTACCTGTTTTAAAAGTTCGCACTTCTTATTAATTAAACTAAGCCTTGTACAGAATAGAAATACTGACCTGGGATTCTGTACTAACTTTTAAAGTATAACCAATGTGTTTAATGTAAGAAAACACGCGTTTACTTTTTTAATATCTCTTTTTTCAAGAAAAACGTTTTAGAGCCCCTCTCTAAGGCCCCTTTCACACGATCGGACCGTTCAGGTCCGCCTGTCAGTTTTGAAGGCGGACCTGAACGGGCGCTCCATGTTAGCTTATGGAGCAACGGATGTCAGCAGAGACATGTCCGCTGACATCCGACCCGGTCCGATCCGTTAAAAGCAGACGGATGGCTCTACGTCCAGATCCGTCGCTATCGGATCAGGTGAGATCTGATGAAAACGGACATGCTGTCCGTTTTCATCCGATCCCTCCATAGGCGGCAGCGGCGCCTGACAAGCCCCTCCCCACTCAGTGAGCAGAGAGGGGCCTGTCATCCGCCGGCTCAGCGGAGATCAACGGACTGATTTCCCGCTGAGCCGGCGGACTCCGTGGAAGCGGAGTCCGCCTCGTGTGAAAGGGGCCTAAATTGGTTTCACTTTGTTACAGGATCCTGTGTGTTTTTTTTTATCAGCTGCATTTTCTGTAATTTTATTTTATTGAAATAGGCCTCTTTTAAAGTGGTTATAAACAACCACCTTGTAAAACAATCCACTCAGTTTGAAATAAAAATGAAAGGCAAAACATTGGTGTATAGATTTAAAAAAACAAAAATTATAATTTATTTATTTATTTTTTTTTTAATAAGTGATCATTCACCTTCCATTTGTTCCTCTGTTCTCAGCTGCACATGAGCTTTCCAGTGAATGACTGTGCAGCTGGGGTGTCAGGACAAGTCTGATCATTGGAGGAGAGCACACTGAGTTTCCAGCACACCTAGAGAACTGACCACGGTGTGCTCTCCTGCTTGGTGTGGTCAGTTTTTAAGTGAAAAGCAGAGGGACAGACAAGAACACCAGGGATGTCACACAAAGGAAGCAATACAAAGAGAACAGGATACTTTCTCATACAAGTACATGGTACAGCAGGCGCTTATCAGGAATATGAAGTGTTGGGGTAGCAAAAAAAGAAAAAAGGTATAAATGAACATTGAAGAAAGTTTGCATGGAGGTGGCTTGGATGATTAGTAGTAGGGCAATGTTTCCCTCTTCTTCCTGCTCCTAAAAGTACTTTACAAGGAAATGCATCACAATTTCATTGCGTCCCTTCATTTATAAAAATCAATTTATTTAGGACTCTTGGTCGTGCTATGACCAGCTCCTCACTATGATCTGAGTGGTTGTATGAGCCATGCAGACAGTGAGGAGCTGAGAATAGATCACTAGCTGTGAGCTGCTTGCTGGATTTAATTGGATGTTTGTCGATTTGGATGATTTTCTGTCTCTGAGCTGTAGAGTTTTATATGAAAGTGACTCACTGGTACAGATTAGATGTACATGATGATCCTGGAGCTTTGGATCTAATGCATACGCCTTTGTTTTGCTGTTACCACATGTTGGAGCATTGGTAATGTTGTACCACTCATCCGACATGTCTGCACACAGTAGATGAGATGAAATACAACCTCATTGCTTTCTGCAGTAAGCACTTCTGGCTGCCAGACTGTAACAAGATGCCAGCTGTCTGGTGCCATATCAATATCAGACGGCTCAGCATTTAAAACTATGGAGTGTCTGATGCCTGTGTTTCTCTCCCAAGCCCCCCCCCCCCCCCCGCCCACACACACGTATCTTGCCATCCAGCCACTGATTTGAAACTGATATTTTCTCCTTAAAGGAGTAGTCCAGCCTGAGCTCGTTTGGCTGGGCTTCTCCTATGGGTCACATGAGTGCAATTAGTTTTGCACTCCTGTGACCTGTATTCTGAAGTCCGCTCTCTGCTGACGTCACAGATCAGTCCAGGCACCACGTCATTACGACAGTCTAGATCCGCCAGGTGCCTGAACTGATGCCTGTCTCAGCCTCTCAGTGAGCTGCTGAGAGCCTGAGATGGCTGCTCCCCGCCCCTCCACAGCCCAGCACTCCAGTGAACGTGGGGGGGTGGGGGGGGCCCAGGCAGAGTGGAGAGCTGCTGATTGACAGTCAGCAGCTCTCTGCTCAGAGATCTGTGAGAACCGAGCCATCTGCTGTGTTCAATCGATCGCTCGGTTCTCAGTGCAGAGGTGCCAGGGGACAGATGCAGCATCTGACCTATGCTACATCCACCTAGGTAAGTATTAGACCTCATGCACACTAGACGTTAAAATAACGTTCTAAAATCGGCAGTACCTTTCCCGTGAGTTTCAACGTTTTTGCAATAGCATTTTTTAGCGTATATTAGCATTTTTAGCGTTTTTCTGCATCAGCGAATTTTTGTTATTTATTTTTTTTGTTTTTGTTTTCAATGGATCAAAAATGCTAGTGAGCCATGTCAAAAACACCCCAGCCAAAAACAGTTGATAACAGCCTATGTGTGCATTGATACATAGGATAACATGATGGGGAGTTTGACTGACTGTACAAAAAAAACATCTGAAGCCAAAAAAGTCCAGTGTGCATGAGGCCTAAAAGGAGGGGGAATGCCATAATTCTCTTTTTAATAATTGAAGTGGGAGTAAACTCCCATGTATGATTTTTAACTATAGGTAAGCATATAATAAGGCTTGCCTATAGGTACTGTAAATATCTTCTAAACGTTTCACCGTTACTTTTACTGATGTCACCAGCGCATGTGCTCTGAAGGAACGGCATACCTGTGCCATAAACAGCAACTCTCACACATGAGTGATGTCATCACTAGCTCGGCCAATCAGATAGCCGAAGCCTGTGAAGATGGAAGCACCTTTAGCGGTGACAGCGTGCCGCTGGAGGGCTTGGTCTTCAGGTAAGTCTGTCATAATGTGCCAATATGTGATGTATACTAGCACATTATGACTTAAACTGCCCGTGGCCCAATTTTTTTTTTTTGGACTCTACCGCTTTTAAAGCTCATTTTTTAGTTCCACTGAGCATTCAGTAGGTAAATTTTTGGTGCAGGAAAATATAAAATATGTCCGTCTTGTATTAGGCTTGAGCTCCAGCGCCAGTAAAAAAAATCATCCGCCTGGGGCATTAGACTGAAGATAATCCTAAGACCATTGCATTGTGTGGAAATGGCTCTTACCCTACCCAGTCAGTGCTTAAAAGGATATTAAATCCAAAAACAATACAAGTGGCAGGGGGGAGTAAGGGATAGGTATGTGTTGCTGGGGAGGGGTTAAAGCTGATTGCCATTCTACAAATTAGAAATCCACAGGCATGCTAAAAGCGACATTAATGAGGACTGATGCAATGTAAAGTGAAGCCCTTTTGTTTTATCATTGTCATGGACTTGTACCTCTCTGTAACGTGGCTCATGTCTTGCAGTTCCTGAGGATATGCGCTGACCTCTTCCGACTGGTCCCCTTCCTTGTCTTCGTCATTGTCCCCTTCATGGAGTTTCTTCTGCCAGTTGCACTGAAGCTGTTTCCAGAAATGCTGCCTTCCACATTTGAGACCACTTCTAAGAAGGTGAGATACAGCCAACATAATTATCCATTCAGCATCTACTCTGTGCTCATTCATTAGAAAATATCACTTGAACCTCTTTGTAATCAATATTGTCATATGTACAAGAGAGCTACTCCTCTCCATAAAGTAACCTAAACAAAAGTCAGGCGCTGTTATTATGTGAAAATATGTGTAGACTACACCATATGCTCAATAATTAGCCCCTCATACAAACCATGCTCAAAAAACTCAATATTGGTAATGGCATGTGACCACTGAAATCAAAAAGTGAGTAAATTTACATTCATGTGCAAAATGAAAATAAATACAGATCACGTTATACTACACTAATGCTTAAACAACCGCTATATAAAAACGTGTATATACATAATGTGATGTGTCCCAAAAATGTTCAATTCCAAATTAAAATCCACTGTGATGTTAAATTTAATCTTTATACCCATCCACCATACTATGTGTAAAGAAATCCTGGAAAATTAGAAGGTGCTCTTCTCCCAAAACAAAGAGGTGCTCCACCACGTTTCACAATATACAGTTCGGTCCATATATATTTGGACACAGGCACAATTTTCATACTTTTGGCTCTGTGTGCCACCAGAATAAAATTTTAAAATGAAACAATCCAAATTTAATTTGAAGTGCAGACTTTCAGCTTTAATTCAAGAGGTTGAACACAAATATTAGGTACAAATTTGAAGAACTGCAACGCTTATACACGTTCCCCCCCATTTTCAGGGGCTCAAATGTAATTGGACAAATGAATATAATGAAATGTTCATTTTTAAAATTTTGTTAAGAATCCTTTACTGGCAATGACTGCCTGAAGTCTGGAACCCATGGACATCACCAAAGACTGGGTTTCCTCTCTGATGCTTTGCCAGGCTCTAACTGCAGCTGTCTTCAGTTCTTTGTTTGTGGGTCTTTCTGACTTTTTTTTTTTTTTTTTAGTTTTGCCTTCAGCAAGTGAAATGAATGCTCAATTGGGTTGAGATCAGGTGATTGACTCGGCCATTGCAGAATATTCCACTTCTTCTTTTCCTTCCAAAGCTCCTGGATGGCTTTTGCAGTGTGTTTTGGATCATTGTCTATCTGTACTGTGAAGTGCTGTCCAATCGACTTTGCTGCATTTGGCTGAATCTGGGCAGACAGTTTATCTCTAAACACTGCAGAATTCATCTGGCTGCTTCTGTCTTCTGTCACATCATCAATGAACACCAATGACCCAGTGCCACTGGAAGCCATGCATGCCCGTGTCATCACACTGTTTCCACCATGTTTTACAGATGATGTGTGCTTTGGATCATGAGCTGTTCCAAGCCCTCTCCACACTTCTTTTTTTTTTTTTTTTTTTTCTTCCAGTCATTCTGGTACAGATTAATCTTAGTTTTATCCACCCAAAGAATGCTTTTCCAGAACTGGTCTGGCTTTTTTAGATATTTTTTGCCAAAGTCTATTCTGGCTTTTCTATTCTTCAGGCTTATGAATGGTTTGCACCTTGTGTTAAACCCTCTGTATATTGCTCTTGTGAAGTCTTCTCTTGATTGTAGACTGACAATGATACGCCCACCTCCTGGAAAACGTCCTTCGCTTGTCTGGATGTTGTGAATGGGTTTTTCTTTACCATAGAGAGGATCCTGCAATCATCCACACTGTTGTCTTCCGTGGACGTCCAGGCCTTTTCAAGTTGCTGAGCTCACGAGTGTGTTCTTCCTTCCTCAGAATATACAAAACTGTTGATTTTTTTCCGGAACATGTGTTTTTCTGTCCTTGTTAATGCAATTTAATGAACTTCTTATTAGTTGGAAGGCTTTTGTACTAATACTGATGGTTTTTACCCTCAGGATGAGCGATTGAAGAAGGAGCTGAGAGTGAAGCTGGAAGTGGCCAAGTTCTTGCAGGATACCATTGAGGAGATGGCACTGCGGAACAAAGCTGCCAAAGGCGATGTGACCATTGAGTTTTCCTCTTTTTTCCAGAAGGTGAGAATATTTTATAGGGGGGAGATAAGTAGAGATACTTCAAACCCAACAACTGCAGTAGAAAATGTTTTCTAGTGTTGAGGCTTTAGGCCAGTGCAGTTTTGTTGAACTGAATGTGTACTGTATATACAGTGCCTTGAAAAAGTATTCATGCCCCTTGAAATTTTCCACATTTTTGTCAGGTTAAAACCAAAAGCGTAAATGTATTGTTTTATCTGATAGAACACAAAGTACATAATTGTGAAGAGGAAGGAAAATGATGAATGGTTTTCCAAATTTTTTACAAATGTGAAAAGTGTGGCGTGCATTTGTATTCGGCCCCCTAAGTCAATACTTGGTAAAACCACCACCTTTCGCTGCAATTACAGCTGCCACTGCTACGTTCACAGCATGGAAGGTGAACCCCGGTCTGTCCCTTTTGAATAGATCGCTGCACTGCCCTTCTCCCCACACTGCCTGTCTTCTTCACGCAAGACGTGCAGCGCTCTGGACAAAGGGCAGAACTTTTTAGGTTAAGTGGTTGCTACACAGCTGGGGTGGTCCCAGCAATCACCCACCTTTAACGTGAAAAATCCTGCCCGTTGTCCAGGGCTGGCATGCTTTCTGTCTTGTGAGGTAGGGCTCTGTGGGGAGGGGGGAGTGCTGTTATGAAAAGGGAGGGAGGGGACCGTGCTAGGGAATTGACTCTAAGACCCCATACACACTATTAGATTTTCTGCAGAATTTTGTCTTCAGATTTACCAAAACCATCTAATATGAGGTTAAACCTTAAGAGTTTTAATTTGTATACAATGAGGCAGGCCCTTGCACTATGTGGTTTTGGTAAATCTGAAGACAAAAATCTACAGAAAATCAAAGTGTGTATGGCGTTTTAGGCAGGCCATACACGGTGCAAATTTCTTTCCTGCAACCACGGGTTGTAGGATAGAAGTTTGCACGATTCCCCCATCAACAGACAGTGCTGACAGGGGAATCGGCAATTGTCTTTTCCTGCCACAGGCAGGTGAAGCTGTCCCTGCCGGGAGAAGACCGTGAATATCGCTAGCGGCTATTGTCAATTTTTCAGGCGAGTTCAAACGCACATTGCAAGTAAATTAATATTTTTAATTTTTTTGTTTTAATGGAATGGAAAAACACTAAGCATTTTAAAATGCTTGATTTTTCTGTGCTTTTACCTGCATTTTTAAGTTAACGTTGAGTGACAAGGCCTTTTTATATTATTCAACTGTATATAGAGGTTATAAACCTTTACCGCCTACTCTTGTCTCAGTGGATCCAATTTCTTTGCTAGTTCAGTAAAGCAGAGGTCACAGAGCACTGTAAGCATGTGAGGAGCGACGATAAGAGCTGCTTAACCTTTACGTGTGTCGTCTTAAGATTATGAATGATTTCCAGGTAGACTTAACAATGAACGCCGGGCTTCCAAGTAGTCTTGCATAAACCAGCTGCATTAATCTTTTATTTTGTCTTCCTTTCTGTTTATTTTGTTAAAGAAAGTTCTGCTATTTTAAAAATTATTTGCTTCCTGTTTAAAAAATATTTTAAAGAGCCACTAAGCACAGAAGGGGAGTAACCTCCCTTGGTTGATATGTGCCTATAGGTAAACCTATAATAAGGCTTACCTATAGGTAGTGCAAATATATCCTAAACGTGCATCCTAAACTGTACATGCAGCCAGTGACTTCACTGGCACATGCGCTCTGAAGGAATGGGCACCCAGGGACGTTCCTTCAGAGCCCTGTGCCGTGAACTGCGGCTCCCACGCGCATGCACAGGAGTGATGTCATCACAGCTCCAGCCAGTCACACAGCCGGTGTTCACAACCCCGGAAGGTAGACTGGGGGGAAGATGGAAGCTCCTGCAGCTCTGACATTTTGGTGCTGGAAGGGCTTAGTTTTAAGGCAAGTTTAACATAATGTGCTAAAACCTTTGCACAAAGCAGGTAAGTATAACATATTTATTTAAATAAAAAAGTCCTTTTAGGATCACTTCAACCACTTGCTGACCGCAATATGTATATATACGTTGCAGTTTGCAAGTGGTTTATCGGGATTATGGCTGAAAATATTAGCCATAACCCTGTGTGTTTTTTAAAAAATGTATTTTTTTTTTTTTTTTGTGGCTGGCTTTGTCATTAAAGCGGTCCAAGCACCTTATGAGCCACTGGAATGCTTTCCGAAGTGGCGGTAGGGATAGATACTCTTATGGCCTTGGAGGACCTGAGCGACGTCATAACATCACTTCCGGTCCAGGCTGGAAATAATTTTTTTTTTTTTTTTAACTCTTGTGTTTTAAAGTTAAAGAAGAGATTTTGGGTCTTTTTGATCCCAGATCTCTACATATAGAGGACCTGTCATCCTTATTTCTGTTACAAGGGATGTTTTAAATTTCTAATAGGACTAAAAGTGATGAAAAAAAAAACAATTTAAAAGGACAGTGTAAAAAATACAAAGCAAAATAAATAAGAGAAAAAAAATGTAAGCGCCCCAACCTCCCCCGCCCCCATCCTTTCGTGCTTGCGTGCAGAAGCAAACGCTTACATAAGTCACTCATGCATATGTAGATGGTGTTCACACCACACGTGCGAGGTATCGACACGAACGCTAGAGTAAAGGCAAGAAATTTAACGCTAGACCTCCTCTGTAACTCTAAACGGGTAACCGATAAAAAGGCATTTTAAAACGTCGCTTATAAAGATTTTTGAATACCATACTTTGTTGCCATAATTGTGCACAATTTTGCATGACGTGTTGGTGTGAGATGCGTGACATGTTGGGTATCCATTTACTTGCCGTAACAACATCTTTTATATTTACAAAAATATGGGGGTAGATTTTGTGTGTGTGTGTGTGTGTGTGTGTGTGTGTGTGTGTGTGTTTGTTTTTTTTTTTTTTTCAAAAAAAATTGTAACGATTGCCGTTTTATTCCCTAGGGTCTCTACAAAAAAAAAAGCATGTTTTTGTTTTAAGTAGTTTTCTAGGAAAAAATACTGATTTAAACTTGTAAACAACTGTCAGAAAAAGCCTGGTCTTCAAGTGATTAACTAAAGTTGCTTATAGACATGTTAGGTTATGTTGTGTGGGGTGTTTTTTTTTTTTTCTTTTTTAAATGTTAGGACAGTAATATGAGAGCTGCCATTGCCAAGTTGGCTGCTTGGCATCCATCTTTATCCTTTACTTCACGACCTGTGTGAAGGAAAACCGACAGGCTGATTTTCTGTAGAACAATACAATCTGATTTGAAGCTTTCATTCTCTAGTCCTCATATAGCATGCTGGCTTACTGTACTGTTCCTGATATCTGCAGAAGACCTGGGCAACTTTTCCTAAAATTTTGGCATGTGCTCCTAAAAAGTTAGAAGTCAGCAATAATGCCACTATGGGGTGATGTATGTGCCCCCTCCCTCAGCAGACTTATGCACAGTACTCTTTAGCCCACGCACTATAGTAGACAGAGTTCAGCTTTCCCGACTCTAAGCGCTAGTGTAATCAGTGGTACACTTATTATTTATGGCAATGTTTGACAGTGGCCAGGCATAACAATCGGTGAATGCTCCCCCATGCAGACCTGCTTGTCAGATACGCATCCTGTCACACTGTGAGAAGTTGGGCCCGACTTCCACTCTGCACAGCATCATGCAACAGGAATGTCACCTTAGGAAACAACTCTACTATCTTATGGGCCCATGTGTATTTTTTAATTTCCGTAGAGGCACTCAAGTTGAAAAGCAGTGCCAGGGTTTATTTTATAAATTGGATATTTATATCACACTGACAATTCATGCAGTGCTTCACATATTGTACATTCACCTCAATCCCTGCCCGCAAGGAGCTTGCACTCTAAGATCACTATCTCACATGCATACATATACATACTATGGCCAAGTTAGACAGGATCCAATTGACCCTACCAGCTTGTCTTTGGATAGTGGGAGGAAACAAGAGTTCCTGGGGGAAACCCACGCAAGCACAGGGAGAACATTCAAATTCAATGCAGGTAGTGTCCTGGTTGGTATTTTAACCAAGGACCCAGTGCTCTAAGGCAGGTGAGCCTGCTACTGTTTTTTTAGACCTGCGTATTCTAAAAGCCATATGTCATGGAAGCTCTCCTTGTTAAAGTGCTAAAGTTACTAAACCCACAACAGTAAAATCAGTCTGTATATGCAGTAAAGCATGCTTGTTATACTCGCTGTGGAACTTAAAGAGGAGTTCCTATTGTAAAAAAAAAAATTAAAAGTCAGCAGCTACAAATACTGCAGCTGCTGACTTTTAATAATTGGACACTTACCTGTCCCTGGGTCCAGCGATGTGGGGGATCGAAGCCCCGCTAGTCTCCCCCTCCTCTCTGCGGCGCCGGCATTGTAACTGTGGGCACCCGGCTGTGGCTTCATAACCGGGCACCCACTGTGCATGCGCGAGCAGCGCCGTGCGCTGTGATTGGCTGCTCAATCATCTGGGACCTGTAATGTGTCCCAGATTGACAAGAGGGAGGGGCAGGGCTGATCTCCCTCCCTGCTCCGAGGGAAGTGACGTCAAGAGCCCAGGCGCAGAAGGAGGCAGACTATGAGGAACCCCCTAGCAACAGGCATTTGGAGGTGAGTAAAAAAAAAAAAATAATAATTTTTCTCAAATGTTATTTTTATTATTTTTAAGCACAATAATAATTTAGTGGAACTCCACTATTTAAGAGGTTAATTCTCCACATTATGTAAAAAGGCTGGTTGATTCAGTCCTCTCTTATCCTCCCCTTTTACTGTCCTCAATCCATCTGCTGATAGAACAGAACCATAGGAGGCACTTTGCACATGCTCAGTTTTGTGTATTGCTAGAGCGTTTTTTGGGAGGGTGCATGTGATCAGCACAGGGCCAAATTTAGGGGTCATTCAGCCTCATAGGACAGTCAGAGGAGGATGAAAACTCCTCCTACAAGCTTTAACCAGACACTGATACAGTGAGGGGGAAAAGTATTTGATCCCCTGCTGATTTTTTTTGCCCACTGACAAGTGAGAGAATAACAACAAAAATATCCAGAAAAACCATCCATTTCAAAAAAGTTATAAATTGGTTTGCATTTTCATGAGTGAAATAAGTATTTGTTCCACTATCAATCGGCAAAATTTCTGGCTCCCAGGTGTCTTCTATACAGGTAACGAGCTGAGATAAGGAGCACTCTTAAAGGGAGTGCTCCTAATCTCAGCTTAGCTGTATAAAAGACACCTGTCCACAGAAGCAATCAATCAGATTCCAATCTCTCCACCATGGCCAAGACCAATTAGCTATCCATGGATGTCGGGGGGCAAGATTGTAGACCTACATAAGGCTGGAATGGGCTACAAGACCATCGCTAAGCAGCTTGGTGAGAGGGTGACAACAGTTGGTGCGATTATTCCTAAATGGAAGAAACACAAAATAACTGTCAATCTCCCTCTGTCCGGGGCTCCATGCAAGATCTCACCTGGTGAAGTGTAATGATCATGTGAACGGTGAGGAATCAGCCCAGAACAACACGGGAGAATCTTGTCAATGATCTCAAGGCAGCTGGGACCATAATCGCCAAGAAAACAATTGGTGACACCCTATGCCGTGAAGGACTGAAATCCTGCAGCACCTGCGAGGTCCCCTGCTCAAGAAAACACATGTACAGGCCTGTCTGAAGTTTGCTAATGAACATCTGAAATGATTCAGAGGAGAATTGGGTGAAAGAGTCGTGGTCAGATGAGACCAAAATCGAGCTCTTTGGCATCAACTCAACTCGCCTTGTTTTGGAGGTGGAGGAATGCTGCCTATGACCCCAAGAACAACATCCCCACTGTGAAACATGGAGGTGGAAACATAATTTGGGGGTGTTTTTCTGTTAAGGGGACAGGACAACCACCACATCAAAGGGATGATAGACTGGGCCGTGTACTGTCAAATCTTGGGTGAGAACTTCCTTCCCTCAGCCAGGGCATTGAAAATGGGTCGTGGACGGGTATTCCAGCATGACAATGACCCAAAACACACGGCCAAGGCAACAAATGAGAGGCTCAAGAAGAAGCATATTTACCACTTAAGGTCCGAGCCTCTTTTTGAGATTTGCTGTTTACAAGTTGAAAACAGTTTTTTTTGCTAGAAAATCACTTGGAACCCCCAAACATATTTTTATTTTTTTTTCCTAACACACTAGAGAATAAAATGGCAGTTGTTGCAATACTTTCTGTCACACCGTATTTGTGCAGCGGTCTTGCAAGTGCTCTTTTTTTTGGAAAAAATACACTTTTTTGAATTAAAAAAAATAAGATAACAGTAAAGTTAGCCCAATTTTTTTATTTTTTTAAATTTTTTTATCGTGTGAAAGATAATGTTACGCCAAGTGAATTGATACCCAACTTGTCACGCTTCAAAATTGCGGTCGCTGAAGGAATGGCGACTAACTTTTACACTTAAAAATCTCCATAGGCGATGTTTAAAAAATTCTACAGGTTGCATGTTTTGAGTAAGAGGAGGTCTAGGGCTAGAATTATTGCTCTCGCTCTACCGATCACGTGTGGTTTGAACACCGTTTTCATATGCGGGCGCTGCTCACGTATGCATTCGCTTCTGCACACGAGCTAGGCGGGACAGCGCACATTTAAAAATTATTATTTTTTTAATTTTCTTATTTTACGATTTATTTTTACACTGTTCTTTTATTAAAAAAAAAAAAAAAAAATTGTCACTTTTATTCCTATTACAAGGAATGTAAACATCCCTTGTAATAGAAAAAAAGCATGACAGGACTTCTTAAATGTGAGCTCTTGGGTCAAAAAGACCTCAGATGTCTTATGTACACTAAAATGCAATTAAAAAAAATAAATAAATTAAAATATGGTGCTTTTAAGAGCTAAGGGCGGAAGTGACGTTTTGACGTAGCTTCCGCCCTGCAAAGGTATGGAGACGTGTAGGGGCCTACTTCCCCTCACTCGTCTCCATACCAAGCCAGGGAGAGAACCCGATTGCCTCCGCCGATACTACTGCTCCAGTAAGCGATGTCCCTCTTCAAAGTGCCGGCGTATATCGGCGTGAGCCGGTCCGGAAGTTGCTAAGGTCCTGGAGTGGCCTAGCCAGTCTCCAGACCTTACTCCCATAGAAAATATGGAGGGAGCTGAAGGTTCGAGTTACCAAATGTCAGCCTCAAAACCTTAATGACTTGGAGAGGTTCTGCAAAGAGGAGTGGGACAAAATCCCTCCAGAGAGGTGTGCAAACCTGCTACAAGAAACGTCTGACCTCTCTGATTGCCAACAAGGGTTTTGCCACCAAGTATTAAGTCATGTTTTCTTGAAGGTCTCAAATATTTATTTCACTCATTAAAATGCAAATCAATTTGTATTTTTTTTTTTTTTTTTGTGTGTGTGTGTGTGTGTGTGTGTGTGTGTGTGTGTGTGTGTGTGTGTGTGTGTGTGTGTGTGTGTGTGTGTGTGTGTGTGTGTGTGTGTGTGTGTGTGTGTGTGTGTGTGTGTGTGTGTGTGTGTTTTTTGTGTTTTGTTTTTGTTTTTTTATTCAGTCTCTCACTGGTAAAATAAACCTACCATTACAATTATAGACTAAACATTTCACTGTCAGTGGTCAAACATACAAAATCAGCAGGGGATCAATACTAACCCCACCCCAGATTATAAACTCTTAACCATACAGCAATAAATTAAGTTTTACTTTCACCGTAACGTAAAAGGGAGCTGAGAGGGTGGATTGCTGATACACAGATGCAGAAAACCCCAGGTACACTCTATGTAGGAATTAGAAGAAGTGATGGAACTTGTAACATTGATACTCCACGTAAGTCTTGTTGCAGATTATAGGAGGGTTGGACACCTAATTTATCTAACTACCTGATTAACTTTATGAAAGGCAACAATCCATTTTCAGTAGAGCTGACCTTTAATAGTATATGACAGCATTATAGACCTCAGGTTCTTCCCTCCTTGCCATGCTACAAACCCAAAATGTAGTATCTACATTCAGACATGTGTAACCTCCCTATCCTGACATACCTTGATACCTTTTTTTTGTTTCCTGTAGATCCGTAGCTCTGGAGAAAGGCCAAGCAATGAAGAGATTCTGCGGTTCTCCAAGCTGTTTGAAGATGAACTGACTCTTGATAACCTGACTAGGCCACAGCTTGTAGCTCTGTGTAAACTTCTAGAACTCCAGTCTATGGGGACAAACAACTTTTTGCGTTTCCAGCTCACCATGAAGCTGCGATCCATTAAAGCTGATGACAAGGTAAGTCACTTGTCTCAGACTACAGCAGTACATAATTCTCAGTGATAAGAATTCAACGTCTACACGCCTCGAACAGAAACTGAACTGTCACGTTTTGTATATTTTCTTTGTGTACAATAGCTTATTGCAGATGAAGGCGTGGACACACTGAATGTAAAAGAGCTACAAGCAGCATGTCGTGCCAGGGGAATGAGAGCGCTCGGTGTCACAGAAGAACGGTTACGAGACCAGCTGAAGCAGGTCTGAAATAGTTGATAGTTGAAGTTGCATGTGTTTTGCTTTGTGAGATTTCCCCTCCCTCCCCTCTCCTGGTGACCTCTGCCACTGGGACTTCATCTCGCTTCTTGTCATATCTCTGGGACAAGAAAAGACATAGAAAATTTGACATTTCCAATAATGATAAAAATAATTTAAAAAAAATATCCAAACTTTACCTGCTTAAAAATTACAATTCTGAGATTCCACTTTAACCACTTGAGTGCCAGGCTATGTATACTCCTTCCTTTCCAGAGCTTTTTTCAGGTTTCAGTGCGATGATGGTTCCACTGACAATATTCATGCAACACTACAGCTAAATGAGTGTTATATCATCCTCCTTCCCTTTTTTTTTTTTTTTTTTTTTTTTTTTTTAAGACAAAACGCTGGTTGTCAGCTGTACTTTAACTACTTGTTGCCCCGCCACAGTACATTTACTGTGGCAGGGCGGCAGCTGCAGGCTCAGCCACCTGTGTGTGTCTCTCTCTCTATCTATATCTATCTCTCCTTTTCCGGGTTCAGAGCGTGCAGTGAGCTCCTTCTGTGACTGTGATACCTGTTACCGGTAACTGGATATCATGTGATCGCTATTATTGGCCACAGCGATCACATAACCATATAAAAAACCTATCATGAATGGCTTTACATTAAACAGCTAGCTGTTGTGATCTATGATTGGCCCACAGCAATCACATGGTACCAGGCTACCTGTACCATGTGATTAGCTGTAGCCAGTCAGATTACAACCATAAGCACGATGTTTATGAATGGGCAACCCATTCATGACAGCTAAAACTATTGTTTGTAAAGTGATTATCACTGTATAAGCAATTACGGTGTAAAAAAAAAAATTTCAATGCAACCCGAAAATCACTAAATTTCCCCACCAACACAGTCAAAATCCCTCCTGTGGAGCTATTGCCGCTGGCAATATTTGCATGCTATAAATCCGACATGCTGGTTCTACCCAAGTGGAACAATGGCTCAACTTGGGTACAATCAGCCTGCCCATAGATGGTATGAATCTCAGCCGGGCCCTGCTGAAGCCGAGATTTGAACCACCTATGGCCCGGCTTTCATCCTTCATTCTTCTGTACAGAAAGGTTGAAGCTTCAGCCCTGCTAGGCAGATTTCCCAGCAAGATAGAAAAAAATCTCTGATAAAGAATAACCAACACTGATTATCTCAAGCAATGCTTGACATCAGGAGAATCCTACTATGGTCAGGCTGTTTTCTGTGCTTAATGAGACTTGCTTTGTTCTAGGAAGATAACTTCTTGTTTTATCTGCCATTACAGTGGTTGGAACTACATTTGAATCAGCAAATCCCCACATCATTACTTCTATTGTCCAGAGCTTTGTATCTCCCTGAAACACTCTCCCCAGCTGATCAGCTCAAAACAACTCTGCAGACTTTACCCGAAAGCATGGTACGTACATCATCATCAGCCTTTCATGTCAGCAGTGTGCATGTAGATGCATGGAGTGCTGCTGTCAGTTCAGTCACATGACAAGAACAGGGAAGGTTCCAATAGGAGACCAAATAACAGCACTTTGGTGATACTTTATATGTAGTTTGCATTTGGTAAAAATGAACCTAATTATAATTTACTTTGATTTATATTGAGCTCAGACCTGTAGCAGTAATAAATGGTACTCCGCTTCTAGATTTTCATTAAAAAGGAAATTATGACATTTGCATTTCAGTTCTGCTTACTACAGCAAAACTTATAAGGGCAATCTTGCCATGAAATAAGCTACATCATTTTATTACTTTGCCTCAGGACTTTATATGTAAAAGGATTGCTTGTTACTCAGGGGTTCTCAGTCTGGCCACTTAAACAGTGTTGTCACCTGTACGTTCATAACTTCATGCAATAAATTGCAGAGATGCCGCTTGTTGCTGTTTATGGAGCTTCAGGATTCCTTGTTCTACTTATTGCCTAGTGCACACGGGCTGAATGTCGGGAGGCATCGGCCGGATCAATACAAACCTTCCGTCAGTCGGCCTGTGTGTATGTCAAGCCAGCTGTTTGGCTGGCTTCTGTCAGGCGAACATGCTGGAAAACCAGCAGCTGACCGGCTACCGATCGGTGCTCTTGGCCAATGGCTGAGAATGCTGATCAGAGTGTTGTGATGGGGGGGCTGTCCCCCTGTCAGAACATAACGGCTCAGTGGGGGAGATTGCTGTACGAACATCGGATTGTTAGTACAGCAGCTCCAACCTGAGCTGTCAATTTTTAGTGTGTACTAGGCTTTTACAAGGTCATTAAATGGAATCTGTAGGCATGGAAATCTATTGTTGCGTTTTTTTTGTTTCCAGTTTTGCATCTGTTACCCACATGTTTAATGTAGAATTCAAGCTTAAACCTAACTAGCCTTAAAAATGTCCCCCACCCAACACCTTTGCTGACTAACCTGTGTAAGGGCCAGTTCACACCACATGCAGTCCAGTGCGTTCTTTTTCTGCATCAAATACGCATGGAAACTAAGTTATATGGTTTTCCATGGCATAGTTCACATCAGTGCTTGCAGTTCCAGAAAAGTATGCTGCATTATTCCTGCACTGGAATGCTCTATAACGCATCGAACACACCTAAACATACAAACTCACTGGAACGCATCAAAAACGTGCATTCATAAAAGCATATGGAACGCATTTGGACTGCGTTTCTATGGTGTGAACTAGCACTAAAAATAAATACAGTATACTTAACCCATTTTCAGTCTGTTCACGTGATCCCTGTGTCAGTAAGCAGTAGCTGCAGGGTAGAGGAGAGGGCGTTCGACAAAAGCTGGTAAAGCCTGGAGCGTTGACTCCACCCATAGGCATTAGTGTCCCAGCCATTGTTGACAATTCCTCTCCCCTGCAGCTGCTGCTGACTGACACAAAGCAGCTAGATCATGTGACCTGAGTCGGCAGAAACCAGGTAAGTATATACATCCTTTTTACACAGGTAAGTTAGCATAGGTGTTGGGAGGGGACATCTTCAAGACTTGTTAGTTTTAGGGTGAAATTGCTTTAAAGTATTTGTTAACCCATTTTTATAAGTCACTTGCAGCCCCTCTATTGGAGGCTGGCATAGCATACTATGTAAGTGGTTTTAAAAAACAAGGCTTGTAAATACCAAATTTGGGCTGTCTTCAGGCCAGTCACCTGACTCACGGGCGCTTTACCACTCCGATGGATGGCTTCTGCGGGAGGGGCCATGATCTCTCGACGTCAGCCGGGGGGGGGGGGGGGGGGCTGGAGATATCACGTGGCCGCTCATCTCCTCCCGCAGAAGCTCGGTCTTGTAGATGTAAAGCGGCCACGAGTCACGTGACCGGCCTGAAGACTGCTCAAAATTGGTATTTGCAATGCTCGGGTTTTTTTTTTTTTTAAAACAACTCGCATAGGTGCTGGCAGTGACAAGGGGATATATATATAGATAGATATATAGATGTATGGATAGATAGATATTATAAATTTTTTTGGGGATTAACAAACCCTTTAATGTACAATTATGTTTTTTTTGAGCCAGTAACCTGGAACAAGTATGCTGGTCAGGGTTCAGACTTCATTGTCTCCATGCTTGTTTTAAATTAGGTGGTTCTAAAGGCAGCAAGCTTCAGAAGCTGTGTTAAGATAAAAATGTGCAGCCCCAACGCCCCCCCCCCGCCCCTTATACTCACCTGAGCCCGATCTCAGTCCAGTGATGTGCACAAGAGACACAGTAGGGGAAGCCAGCAGGGGGTGGGGTCGTGCCCCACTCTGTGTGCCTTTATGGGAACTGAGCGGGGCTGAGGAATGAGCATGCAGGAGTGCCCTCGTCGTAAGCTGCTTGCTATAGGGGAACTTGGCGAGGAGGATCTAGGCTTCTCTGTGCAGATCCATTGCACAGAGCAGGTAAGTATAACATGTTTGTTTTTTTAAAAAAATAATGAGAAAACAATTAAAAAAAAAAAAAAATTACCTTCATTTCATAATATATACATATTCACAAAGAGAGACATTTGTTTTCTCATCTGTATTGTACATGCATTATAAAAACGAAAAAAAAAAGATTTGAAAAAAAAATAATGTAAACCTTTTCATTCATTTGAATAAGTACTTTAGCATGTATGAGGATAGCAGTGCTGAAGCTTGCTGTTTTTAAAACTAGCCAACAATGGCTTTTCCTAGGATATCGTCATGACAGATTCCCCATTAAATGGACATACTCAGTAAAAAGCCACATGTAGCCTTTCTACCGGCAAGCATTAATTGAGGGCTTTAGCCTAGACAGTCAAGCTTTTGTTGTGGACAGAAGTCCAGATTTTTATTACATGTATCCACCCAAAGTCAGGGAAATCTGAACCCTTGGAAAGCTTTTTACTTAACTAGCGAATGTCGGTGGGGTTGAAGGGGTGACATAATACTAGCAATACTCATGTAAGGCAGAGCAACAGGATACCAAACAGCCTGTCTGATTCAGTTCTTCCCCTCCCCTGAAAGGAAGTCATGGTGTATCTTGATAAAGAATCAATGCAAAGATTTCCCAACCTGCTACCCAACAATAATAGTCTTAAAGAGGAGTTCCACCCAGGGGGGCCATTAAAAAAAAAAAAAATTAAAAGTCAGCAGCTACAAATACTGCAGCTGCTGACTTTTAATTGGACACTCACCTGTCCCTGGGTCCAGCGGTGCGGGGGATCGAAGCCCCGCTCGTCCCCCCCCTCCGCTCGTCGGCGCCGGCATTTCAACTGTGGGCGCCGGGCTGTGGCTTCACAGCCTGGCACCCACTGCGCATGCGCGAGCGGCGCCGAGCGCCGTGATTGGCCGCTCAATCACCTGGGACCTGCAATGGGTCCCAGATGATTGACAGGAGGGAGGGAGAAGAGCCGAGCCCTTCCTGTGCCAGGGGGAAGTGATGTCACCAGCACAGGCAGACGAAGGGGCAGACTACGAGGGACCACCTAGCAACAGGCATTTAGAGGTAAGTAAAAAAAAAAAAAATATCCAAATGTTTTTTGGTTTTTTTTTTAGAATTTTTTAGATATGTTTGTTTTTTTTTGGGTGGAACCCCACTTTAAGACCAATATTGTAAAGTGTGGTTCTACTGTAATCTATAGAAGTATCTAACTTGGCTATATTATGATGGACGCATTGAATAGATGTGAGATTGATGCTTGGCTGTCATTTCAGTTCTATAGCACACAAATAAGAATAATAATGAAATGTATATTGCAGTATGATGCCAAATGAGGGCCTTGTTTGACACAAAAATGTATAAAACTATTGGGATTACACTGCAGGAGTTAACCAATTTCCAAAATCTGTAGTGAAATTACAGCTTTTCCATGTCGATGCTTCTTTCTTGATCATACCTTTTGACTTGTTCATAGACTGTATATGGTTGGTTCTATAATGTTCTCTATCTCTCAGGCTAAAGAGGCCCAGGTGAAGGTGGCAGAAGTAGAGGGTGAAAAGGTGGATAACAAGACCAAGCTGGAAGCCACTTTGCAGGAGGAGGAGGCGATTAGGAAGGAGAAGGAGATGGACAGGTTGGCTGAGGTTGCCAAGGAAAGCTTACAGACCGCAGCCAAGGTAAAAGCTTACTCTGCTTATTGGATTGTGAAAATCTGTGTTTACGAGCGTCTTGGACACTTAAAATAGTAGGTGGGTCATATAGAACCTCCGTGTACATTTACTGCTCACTAGATGCCTAATACAGGTTTTATCTATCAGCAAGTTTTATGATCTCTCTAGCATATGTTGAAGTGAGGGCTCCTTACTTATACATAATGTAAACGCAACCACAGCACTCTCATAGTCTTTAACATTTCAGGTCATTTCAGCTTATTTCCACTTTTTTTTTTTTTTTTATCTGCAGCTTTATCTGGGCATTTCAGCTCCGGAAGGTTTACCACCCTTCATGACCAGGCCACTTTTTGCGATACAGCACTGCTTTACTTTAACTGACAACTGCGTGGTCGTGCAACACTGTACCTAAACAAACTTTGTCGTCCCCCCCCCCCCCCCCCCACAAATAGAGCTTTGTTTTGGTGGTATTTGATCACCTTTGCGTTTTTTTTTTTTTTTTTTTTTTTTTTTTTTATGCGCTATAAACAAAAAAAGCTGACCGTTTTGAAAAAAAACTATTTTTTACATTCTGCTATAAAACATACCCAATAAAAAAAATCTAATTTTTTGATCAATGTAGGCCAATGTGTATTCTGCTACATATTTTTGGTAGAAAAAAATCCCAATAAGCGTATATTGATTGGTTTGCGCAAAAGTTAAAGCGTCTACAAACAATGGGAGATTTTTATTTTTTTAATTAACTAGTGATGGCCACGATCAGTGATTTATAGCAGGACTGCGATATTATGGCGGACAGTCGAGACACCAATGAACATTTTTCGGGGACCAATGACACCAATACCGTGATCATTGCTAAAAAAATATGCACTGTCACTTTACTAATGACACTGGCAGGAAAAGGGTTAACATCAGGTGCGTTCAAAGGGTTAAATGTGTGCCTGACCAGTGCTTTACTACTGTGGGGAGGTGCTTGTACTAGGAGATTGCATGGATTGGTGTCCCTGCTTAGCAGAGACACAGGATTCAGGTCTTCTGTAGTGACAGAACGGTGATCTACCTTGTTTACATAGGCAGTCCACCGTTCTGCTGGTGTACCGAAGCATCAGCTAATCACAGGGGGAGCGTGTTCGTGGGTGCCGGCAGTGCGCATCCCAAACCCTGGAAGCGCAGCTTACACGTAATGGGTACGTGATTCTGCGCTGCCCTTGCCACCGTATATCTACAGTATACGGTCGGCAAGCGGGTAAAATACTTGGTGATTCTGTTTTATAAAGGTCCTTGTTTAGGCACTTTTTGTTAAATGGGGACATCACTCTATCCCTGTCTTCCTTTTGTGCTTCTGCATTGTTGCCCCATCACATGGTTTTCAGACTACTAGTGGCCTTTTCAACATGCATTACGCAGCCACGGTCCACTTGTTACCATCAGGAGATCCATTGTGAGAAATGCCATGTAGGTGTAACTGGACTGCATATAGACAAGAAGTGGCTGCATAAGATCAGCAGCACTGAAATGCAGCAAAGGATTAAAAAGGGTGAAAAACACTTTAAGAAACTAAATGTAATTCATTTTAGGGTTTTGCATCTTCTTTAGGTATAATAATCTCTTCAGGCTAAAGGGACACATTGCTATTTTTCTTAACGCGGTATTAAAGTCTCCTTGAGAGTACAAAAAGTGTCATCTTGCAGGTTTAAATCATAATGTTTTAGTATGCGGTGCATATTAGTACATTATGATTTAAACCTGCAGGGGTGCATGTGCTACATATGTAATAGTAGTATCCACCGCAAACTAGTAAATTATGAGACTTTCCTACAAACAGAGCACTCCATCCCTGGGCTGTCATGGCTTCCCTGATTCCCAGCGGCTTCCATGTTAACACTGTCTTCTTTCCGAGCTCCGAATCTGCACCTGCTTGATTGGCCGGGCTGTGGTGACGTGTCTAACACACATGCCCATGGGAGTCCCTTCGCCGCGGCATGCAGAGCGTGCCGTAAATGCGGTGCTCAGATCACATTACCATTACAGGCGGGACATTTTATGACAGAGACCTCTAGGGTCTGTCAGCGGATTTTGGTGTGCGGGAGTCTACTACCACTTTACCTCTGATGTTTTAAAAGTAAAAAAAATGCACAGGGGAGACAAAAAAAATTACTTTTTTTTTTTTGGTTTATGTAACTGTGAACTCTTCTGATCTGTCATACATACAGCAGGATAGCCTGAAAAGGCTGAATTTCTCTGGAGAAAAAGAATAGATTTTGAGGGTGGAGCTTCGCAGGGATTTTGTGCTATTACATTGGCACCAAAGTTTTTAAACCCCCCACCCCCCCCCCCACCCCCCTTGTGAACTGTATAAATCTGTACTAGTGTGAATGAATCTA